>CM050446.2:139463722-140663722 GCA_027563935.2 Costus lasius
GCTCCGTCGCCCAGCTGCGTCCGTGTCTTCCGCGAAGCCTTCGTCGTCGTCCACTGAAGACGCCGCCTCGCTCCCATCTTCGTCGTCCGCGTCCGTCGCACGCGATGGCGAGCTCGCGTGGCTCGCGTCCGCGTCGTCTGCAGCTCCTCTCGACGTCGCCGAAGCCATCGTCCGCATCTTCCGGCGGAGAGCTCGTGCCCGAGCTCCGTGACGCTGTCGACCCCGCCTCCGAATGCTGTGCGGACGAAGACGCGGCTGCTGCTGCTATTTCCGTAGAGCTCGGGTCAACGGATTGTGGCGTTGACCGCGCTGTTTTCCCAAAATTCAGCCGCTGGTTCTTGGGCTTGGGTTTGGATCAGGCCCAATGGGCTTTGGGCTGAACCGGGTGAACCCGGGCCTGACAATTCTCCCCCACCTGATTTGAACATCGCCCTCGATGTTCCATGCAAGTTGACCACTGGCCCTCCAATGTTCAAAGTCCTTCCTCCTCTGATGATGAGTGTTTGCTGCACCATGCTTATAGCAACCTGCATCAACAAACTTGTCAAGGATAATCTTGCTTCACCATATTTGCTGAACTCAGCTGAACCTCGATGTCCCCTGACACCGGCATCGACGCCCCTGGCGCCGGCATCAACGCCCCTAGCGCCGGCATCATGGCATCAATGCTATGCATCGGCATCAACACGCCCTGGTGTTGGCATCAAAGCCCCATGCTTTGGAAAAGGATCTGCTGACCCCTCTTCATCACCCTCCTGGTGATGGCATCAGAGCCCCTGCTCCGGGAAGTGATCTGGCAATCACTGAGCTCTTATAGAGTCTCCTTCGATGTCCCCCGACATCGGCATCGACGTCCCTGACATCGGCATCAATGCCCTTAGACATTGGCATCAACACACCCTAGTGTTGGCATCAGGACCCCTGCCCTGGAAGAACGACACTCCTTGTCGCCCGTAGTGATGGTTTTGCCTCTCGGATCCTTCTGATTCACCTTCATGGCTGAATCTTTACCTCTGATACCTGCTGTCACGCCCCGGTCAGATCGGCCTAGGATTGGCGCTTATCCGCTTCCTAGAGCCGTCCGGCGGAATACCAGAACGCAACTCTCCCTAGGGTTTTCGACCCAAAATTAGAAACCCTATTCTCACCGGATAATTTTTATCCCCAAATACAAGATCGCACGGATAAAAACCTAACCCTAATTTAGAGAAATCCAATCGGAAAACCCTAAATTCCAAAATATCTCTCCGGTCAACGATTTTGACCAGTCAACGTCGACTTCGCCGGATCAAATCGACTCGCTGACGTCCGCCTGACGTCAGCGTTTGAAATCGATTTCTGCTGCGTCAATTTATTTGCTGCGGGCGTCGTGCCGACGTCAGCCGCCGCATTCGAAATCGAATCGATTTCGTTTCTGTTTTGACCGTTGACCTCTGCCTCGTTTCGAACGCTCGACGCGTTCGAACTCACGCGTCTCGCCTTGCTCTGCTTTCGCTACGCTGTGCTCGCGTCGTCTTCAAGCTCGCTGCGAACGAACGCCACGTTCGTCCGTCCGTCGCCGGAATCGAGCGCCGCCTGCGCTCGCGACTCGCCATCCGTCGTCGACGGCCGCAGCTGCCGGAAATCTCGCCTAGCAGCCGCCTGCCACCAGAGTGTAGCGGAAACCTCCGCCGGGAGCAGAGAACAGGGGATGAAGAAGAGAAGCTTTATTTCACCCGGAAAACTTCTACAGATTCCTCTCTACGCCGCCGACCACCATCGCCGGTGCCCCCATCCCACCCTCGCCGGTCATCGCCGGTTACAAACTCTGCTTTCGTTCTTTTTCTCGTCGACGCCGCCGCGCCGACCTTCGCCCCTTGGCGGCATCAGAGCCCGGCTCTGGAAGAGGCGACGGCGCCCTCGCCGTCGCCGGTGGAGTCGCTCCCCGGCGCTCTATATGGTGACGCCCTCTGCGCACCCCGAGCTCGTCGTCGTCAAGCTTCTTATAGAGAAGCTTTGCCGCCTCTACTCCATCTGGTCGCGTGGACCACGTCGCCCGCAGATCTCGCCTCCGCGAGCTCCGTGTTCTCCGCGTCGTTTCTTCGCTGCATGCTCCGTCGCCCAGCTGCGTCCGTGTCTTCCGCGAAGCCTTCGTCGTCGTCCACTGAAGACGCCGCCTCGCTCCCATCTTCGTCGTCCGCGTCCGTCGCACGCGATGGCGAGCTCGCGTGGCTCGCGTCCGCGTCGTCTCCAGCTCCTCTCGACGTCGCCGAAGCCATCGTCCGCATCTTCCGGCGGAGAGCTCGTGCCCGAGCTCTGTGACGCTGTCGACCCCGCCTCCGAATGCTGTGCGGACGAAGACGCGGCTGCTGCTGCGATTTCCGTAGAGCTCGGGTCAACGGATTGTGGCGTTGACCGCGCTGTTTTCCCAAAATTCAGCCGCTGGTTCTTGGGCTTGGGTTTGGATCAGGCCCAATGGGCTTTGGGCTGAACCGGGTGAACCCGGGAACCCGGGCCTGACATACGGTGTCATGGTGGTAAGTGTAGACTTTTCTCTATTCAACACACGTGTCACGCGTTAGAAAAAATGGCTATTAAATCTATTTACACATTTAAGCCTATTTTTATAACGAAAGGGAAAGAAAATTAAAAAGAAATATAAAAATGTTGAGTTATATATTTATGCTAAGACATTTTTTGTTGATCGTTTCGTAGGCATTTTTTTCAGCAGGAACAGATACCTCAGCCTCTACTATGGACTGGGCAATGAGCCTTCTCTTGAACCACCCCAAAGTTCTGGAGAAGGCTGCGGCCGAGCTCGACGCTAAGATCGGCCATGCCCGCATGGTGGACGAAGACGACCTCGCTAACCTCCCCTACTTAACCAGCATCATCCACGAGACTCTCCGCCGCTACCCGATCGCTGTTAAAGACAGGAAAGGAAAACGATATCGCAAGAACCTTGAGGACATAGAATTGTGATGGAAGAAAACTTTTTATATATATATTTATAAAGGAATTCACACCCTTATATATATATATATGATCGCAGGAGTTTATTTATGGAAATAAATTATAGAATCCTGCATTCACACTTACAATCCTCTCATAGCATTTGATTATGATCTTAGCTTATTCTTTCTCATAATCATCAAATTAGAATCTTTGATAGAATCGTCATCTTTAACACTCCCCCTCAAGCTAGGAATGTATATGTTGATGATTCCTAGCTTGCTGAGCAGGGATTTGAACTGGGCTACACCCAACGGTTTGGTGAATATGTCTGCAAGTTGGTTAGCACTAGACACATGGTGTAATTTGATTGTCTTTTCTTGGACCTTCTCCCGTATAAGATGACAATCGATTTCTATATGTTTTGTGCGCTCGTGATAGACGGGGTTCGTTGCAATATGATGGGCCGCTTGATTGTCGCAAAATAAATTGACTGACTGTGAATGTTCAACCCCTAAGTCATATATGATCATTTTAAGCCAAGTTATCTCACATCACGTTGAAGCCATTGCACGATACTCTGCTTCCGCACTTGATCTTGATATAGTGGTCTGTTTCTTTGTTCTCCATGAGATCAATGATCTTCCAAGAAGAATGCAATAACCTGAGACAGAGCGACGTGTATCACGACACCTTCCCCAATCTGCATCGCAGAACACATTTAGTTGGATTGAGTTCTCTGAAGGGAAGAAAATTCCTTGTCCCGGTGTCTGTTTGAGATAGCGTAGGACATGATAAGCTGCTTGCAAATGTGGCTCCCGTGGCTTGTCCATGAATTGACTTAGAACATGCACGACATATGTTATGTCTGGGTGTGTAATGGTTAAGTAAATTAGCCTCCCTATAAGTCTTCGATACGAGGATGGATCACTCACATAATCTCCATCAGAATTGTTGAGCGACATATTTTGTTCCATAGGGCAGGAAATTGGTTTGGCCCCCAGGTAGCCAACATCTTCAAGTATTTCGAGTGTGTATTTCCTTTGTGATATAGAGATACCCTTTCGTGACCTGGCTACTTCTATCCCAAGGAAATATTTCAATTCACCTAGATCTCTTAGCAGGAATTTGTCTCTCAGAAAAGTCTTCACGTTTTCGATTTCTCTTAGGTCGTCTCCTGCTATAATCACATCATCAACATAGATGAGTAAGACTACCTGTTTACCATCTTGGGTTCGGACGAACATTGAGTAATCTGATTTGGATTGAGCGAAATTTGCTTGATGAAGAGCTTCTGTGAGCTTGATGAACCACTGGCGGGATGCCTTTTTGAGTCCGTACAAAGACTTATGAAGCTTGCACACACGTGTCTCCCCCTTTCGGCCGAAACCAAGAGGTAACTGCATAAACACATCTTCATCAAGGTCGCCATGTAAGAATGCATTATGGACGTCGAGTTGATGCAAATGCCAATTTTTGATGGAAGCTAGCGCAAGAAGAAAGCGTATTGTTGTATGTTTGGCAACAAGGGCAAAGGTTTCTTGATAGTCTAAACCTTCAACTTGACTATACCCTTTTGCAACTAGCCTGGCTTTGTACCGTTCAATTTGCCCATTGGACCTGTATTTGATCTTATAAACCCACCGGCATCCGATGGCCTTCTTCCCAAGTGGTAATGGTTGCAGGGACCAAGTGTTTTTTAACGCAAGCGCCTTGAGTTCTTCTTGCATAGCCGTGCGCCAATTGGAATTTGAGTTGGCTTCGGCAAAGGATAAGGGTTCCTTTGCATTTGATAGAGAAGCAACAAAGGCTCGATGCTTTGATAATAAATTCGCATAGAATATAACATTAGTGAGAGGATATTTGTTACTTGCACCTTGTGGAAGGTTTGAGGACGAGCTGATTCTGGAGGGAAGAGGAACCTCAACGTGATAATCAGTCAAATAACGAGGAGCTTGTGTGACTCTCCTTGGGCGAGGCAAGTTGGTTGGACTATCAATGACGGGTGAAGATTCTGGTGCAATGGTATAATCACTCTGATCAAAAGGACTGTTGGATTGGAAGGCATCATAGTTGATGAGTTGTTGAGTAGCATTTGGTGTTGCCAAAGAAGGATGATGTAATTCTGGAAATGTCTCAGTGTTAGGTTTTGCATAAGGAAAAGTGCTTTCATGAAAGATCACGTCTCGTGAGACGAAAACCTCTTTGGTTGATATATTGAAGACGCGATAACCCTTTTGGGCATGCGGATATCCCAGAAAGATGCACTTGGTTGCCCTGGGATCAAATTTGCTAGGGCGCTGATAATGGGTGGAAGCGAAGCATAAACTCCCAAATATGTGAAGATGCTCATAAGAAGGTCGTTTTTGGAGCAGCATTTCAAGTGGTGTTTTACCTTGTAATAAGGGTGTCGGAGTACGATTGATGAGATAAGTAGCTGTGAGAATCGCATCTCCCCAAAAAAATTTTGGAAGACTCGCTTGGAACAATAGCGCTCGAGCCATATTGAGAAGATGCCCGTGTTTCCTCTCAGCAACTCCATTCTGTTGTGGAGTAGAGACACAACTGGTTTGATGAATAATGCCCTTGCTAGAATATAAATTATCTAGAGCAAATTCTGAGCCGTTGTCACTACGAATAATTTTCACTTTAGATGCAAATTGTGTCTCAACTAAGTTGATAAATTGAATCAAGTGTGGTCGAGCATCAGATTTGTTATGCATCAGATAAGTCCAGGTGCAGCGAGTAAAATCGTCAACGATTGTAAGAAAATACTTTGCTCCACTGATGGAAGGAACACTATATCCCCCCCAGATATCAGTATGAATAAGTTCAAAAGGCATTGTGGTCCGAATGGAACTCGGTGAAAAAGAAGTACGACTTTGTTTTGCCAATGGACAGACTAAACAATGAGAATTATTATATGAAGTTAAGTCTCTAATATTATGCGACAATAAGAGATAAACATTATTAGATGGATGTCCAAGACACTGATGCCAGATATTTGAGAGAGCGGATGTTGACGACACAACATTGTTACTTATTGATTGTTGGGATGAGTCCAAATGATAGAGACCTCCTGCCTCAATCCCGATCCCAATCGTCTTCTTCAATTGTTGGTCCTGCAGCACACAATTCCTTGCGGTAAAGGATACAATGTAGGAAGGGTTACACAAAAGCTTTCTAACGGAGATGAGATTCAGCTTGAATGATGGAACACACAGTACGTCTTGTAGAGTGAATCCTTCAAACTGAACGCTTCCAATATGGGTGACAGGTACAGTTGTACCATTGGGCAAATGAACATATCGATTTGTAACATCAAGTTTCGATGTTAAGAATTTGACAGAATGTACCATGTGGTTATAGCGCCTGTATCAAACCAACTTGCAGACATATTCACCAAACAGCTGGGCGTAGCCCAGTTCAAATCCCTGCTCAGCAAGCTAGGAATCATCAACATATACATTCCTAGCTTGAGGGGGAGTGTTAAAGATGACGATTCTATCAAAGATTCTAATTTGATGATTATGGGAAAGAATAAGCCAAGATCATAATCAAATGCTATGAGAGGATTGTCCTTCTATATTTAAGTGTGAATGCAGGATTCTATAATTTATTTCCATAAATAAACTCCTGCGAAAATCAATTGTGTGACCATATATATTGCAGTGTTCACACTTGAGATGTGCTCGACAAGTTTCTGTCATGTGGCCAACTCGATTACATTTGCCACACTTCATTTGTTGGTTTCTGGTCGTGTAACTCCTTTCAGTTTTGCGCATATTGCTTTTTACAGCAAGGGCAGAGGCCGCGCCAGGTATTCCTCCCATAGATCCATCTTTGTTTGCCATATCACGTTGTTTCTCTTCTTGAAGAACAAGGGAATAAACCTTTGTCAAGCTAGGAAGTGGATCCATGAGAAGGATCTGACTTCTCACAGCAGCGTATGCCTCGTGAAGTCCCATCAAAAACTTCATTATCTTCTGGTTTTGTTGAAATTGTAAGGTTTCCTTCATGGCTTCACAAGTACACCTTGGAATATCACGTAAAGAATCACGTTCATCCCATAGTCCCTTGAGTTTGGTATAGTAAGCTCCAACTGTGGTATTACCCTGTTTACAATTATGTATGGCCTCTTCTATATGGAAGAGATGAACGCTATTGACACGACCAAAATGATCTTTCAGTTCAGTCCACATCTCATGAGCATTATCAATGTATATTATGCTTGCACTGATTTCTTTGGTAATAGAATTGAGAAGCCAAGATTTTACCAGATTATTACAGCGCTTCCATTGCTGAAGTTCAGAAGCCGTGTTTTCTGGAGGTTGCCTTAAGCTTCCATTGATGAATCCCTCTTTGTTTTTGATGCTAAGAGCCATAAGCATGGTGCGGCTCCAATTGCTCTCATCTAATAGCTGTGTTACAAGAACAAGACCGGGCTGATCTGAATAGTGGAGAAAAAATGGATCGTTGGTGTCGTTGGAAGCAGCCATGAGAGAAAAATTTCGTCAGAAGAGAATATTAGCTTCCAGAAATTTGAAAAGGGTTTTGATTTTGGTCACGGGCTGCAGCTACAGGGGCAGAAATTTGAAGAGATGCTTCTGATTCATTTGCTTAACACATGAGATCAAGCAAAAGAGAAAGCTTTGCGTGGTCAGGAAAATGATCACTCTGATACCATGTTAAAGACAGGAAAGGAAAATGATATCGCAAGAACCTTGAGGACATAGAATTGTGATGGAAGAAAACTTTTTATGTATATATTCATAAAGGAATTCACACCCTTATATATATACATGATCGCAGTGTTAGAATAATTTAACATATTCATAAATCCAAGATCTATTGCATAGATCTAGAACAACATGAACAACAAATATAACAAATATTAATCATACCTTATTTGCGTCATCAATCTGATATCCAAACGATGGCTAGAGATCTTCCACTGCTATCCTTCCTTTAGACGGCTCTCAATGGGAAGAGACCAAAACGATCGAAGGATGCAAGTGGAGACCTAGCCCATATTTATAATAGAAAAACCATAGGCTCCTCCCATAAAGAGTTTTGGGTTTCGGGTACGAAATCCATAATCTAATAAGGATTATCCAATAAGGATTTCTTTCAAGACCCAGGGTGCAGAATCCAATATCCAATAGCGATTCCTCTTAAAACCAGCGGGCTACACAAGCCGTCTATCACATTCAGTAATGAGATGTTGTGGGCCCAATAATTAATTAACAAATGCTCCCACAAATCAATAATGTTAGACCAAAAATTCCAACATTCTCCCACTTGGTCAACATTAATTGATTTATAATCTAAAGATTTTATAAAAATAATAATCATTTGTAATATATATCAAAAAACGATTTTGAAAGAAGGATGCATTTGTTAATCCTGATAACACCTCATTCAATCCGGTCTAATGCAATTACCAATATTGAATCATGACGAAACATTGTATCAATATGCAATGCAAGTCCTCCATGGTCACAAATATTAGTAGATTGCATCAACATGGATCGCAATGTGACTGTGTAGTAAAATGATGAAAACTTAATATCATTTTCTTATGGTCCTCTTTATGATTTCTCGAACCAAATGAGAAATCTACTTTATGGTTTCTCTTAATCTGAATGAGAAACCCGACACCAATGTGTCCATATCTCATAAATCTCTCTAAACTGTATGAGATAATATATAATGTCTCATAAATCTCTCTAAACTATATGAGAGAATCTCTTTATGATTTCTCTGAACCAAATGAGAAAATCATTAATTTTAAATTGAGACATACGTCACTCGGTAAACCGCCATGCTTAAGGTTATGAATCCTTAAGACTTTAAATAGATACAAGGTAACATGTGCACAAAAGATCAGCATCTAATTAATATATCAAAATTGTATTCATGATTAAGATAACTGATATATGAACAAAAGATGAAAAATTAAAATTACAAAGTAGAATTACTCCCACTAATCAAAGCATCAAAAGCTTCAAAGATACCCATGTTAAAAACATGGTTCACAAAAAACAGAGGGAGTAAAGCCTTTGGTCAAAGGATTTTCAGTCATCTTGCAAAACTCAATATGAGAAAAGATCTCTCATTGTGCACAAGACCTCAATTATATCAGCTAACGACCCCCTTTGGGCAGGTAAGTTAACTAATATAATATTAATTAAAATTTTATCATCACAAATTTTAACATATCATAATTAATTATAAATGAGCCACTTTGGTGGTTAAACATTTATAATAACTATAATATAATTATAATGATAAAAGATTGAACCTGGTTTATCTTAAATTATATCAATTAATTATCCCATTTGGGTAGATAAATTAATCAATATAACAAAGATAAAAAGGTGTTATGTAATAACAATGACATGTTTGTGAATTAAATGTATATATCAATATTCATAATATTCTCTCTTATGACATGACTATAACAAAATTATCCTATATATACTAATTAATTACCCCCTTTGGATAGGTAAATTAATTTATATAAATGGGATAAAAAATAATTTTCCTTTATAAACATTTAAAAATATGAAATTATGCTACGAATGAATCATTTTAGTAGCAAATGTTTATAATATAGCATGTCATCAATGTGAGAACCAAACATTAACATTGTCATAAATTAACAACCATTATGAAAAATGGCCAAAATTGCATTACCATAAATTTACATATCAACATAAATTTCAATAATTATGGTAAGACATACATTTATGACACACATGTAATTCAAAATAAATCTATGTTGTTGCAAAGTATTTTTCATGAATTATGGATTAGGTTTCTTTTTCAATAGCAATACCCACACAATTAACTATCCATAAAAAAAGTTCCAACATTGTAAAGGCATTTATATGCAACTATTGTGATGTTTAACATAAGACAAAATAAAGCAACTTATGTCAAATACCTTACTTCAGTATTGCATCCAAGAAATATTATAAACAATTTCATAACCTTCAAATTTGAATCATAGACCCAAATTATATCATAATACAGATAGATCCAAATTATATCATATTATAGATGCAATATTAAAAACAGCAAAGTATGACATAAAACATGTTGAAATTATAATCTACTTTAAAACAAAAGCCTTTCAGTAAAATCTGAATTAAAAGCAAAGCATCAAGTTAATTTTTCACACGATACATCAAGACTCTAATCAGCCAAGCTAGTGTTTATAGCAATTTAGTGCAAATCAACATATTTGAATTTATATATACACAGCTATTATTTGCATATACCCACAGGAGTCTAACTCAGTACATTTTGCCCAAAAGATAGTTCACAAGTCTAGTTTGTTTTAACAAGACTCAATACATTTGAACCATTGATTAAACATGTAAGCCCGACTCAGAAGAATTAAGAATATGATCTCATTATGTTAATTACTACATGTGTATATACAATTCGGATAAATATTAATCTTCCTTTGGGCCGATTAATATCCGCATGAATTACATACACAATCGTCTTAACATTATAAAATAAATTAATAATAAATTAACTTACACAATACACTACTTTGATAGTTATATTGCTTCAATTAATTTATTTTATAATGTCAGACCTTTTTATTATTTAAACAATTACGCCATCATTAGAATTTATTAAAAATTATTTTCCTGATTTATAAAAAAAAAATTGCAGCAGGCAGCCGCTGCACAGCACAGCAGGCTAAGCAACACTCTACTGCATTTGCACAAAGTAGAAAAGACAGCCCAAATGACTGGGCCTAAAATAGGCCCAAACAGGAGAAACCAGCACAGCAACCTAATTTCAGCAAACAGCTATCCTGCATCTGCATACAGCACAGATGAGAGCACAGACCAAGCCCAAGCCCAACAAGCTAGCCCAAACGATAGACTCAGACAACAAGCCCGAAAAAGGCCCAGATTTGGCCCAAAAGTCAGATCCAAAATGAAAAGATCAAAATCAGATCCACTAAAGAAAGCAGATCCGGATCCGATAAAGAGGTGGATCAAATCTAGAATAAATGGATCCAAAATTGCATCCACTCTAAAACATTAGAGATCCGAATCCGGATCGGGATGTATCCCTGGACAGCTCCGCACTGCGCACGCGAGCGTCGCTCACGCCGCACGACGCTGCAGCGTGTCCTCGTCGCCACGCCCTTCGGCGCTCGACGCACACCGCACGTCAGCAGCCCGCAACACGTCTTCCCCGTTCGCACGCGAAGATCGCGTCCAGCGTCCAGCGTCCAGCCGCCGTCAACTCCGGCGCTCGTACGCAGCAGCGAACCCACGGTCGCCGCCAGCCCTAAACGCCGCGAGAAGCAAAAAACCGAGCCTCCGGATCCGCCTCAAGCACACGCCCGTGAGATTGCCCCGAACGCCGCACGAGATCCATGTCGCGAGCTCGTGGGCGTTAAGGCGCAGCCGAAGCTGCACACCGCCACCAGCGGCAAGCCCTCAACGCACGTCGCCGGAGACAACGGAGGAAAACCCAGCGAGCGTCAAGCGCAGCGCGACCCACGTCGCCTGGCGGAAACCTCCGATGCTGGCCGAGATTCATCCGCCGCCTGAGTCTGCCTTCACCGAATGGCAGCCCTACGACGATAACAAGGCAAAAGCCCTTGTGCCCCGACGTTAACACCCTAGCGGCCGACGAGAGCGGGCGGAACCCTAGCGCCGCCTCATCCTGCCGACGAGGAGCGCCAACGAGAACTGGGAGAGGGCCTTCATCGATTTCATGAAGCAGACGCATCCTCCCGCCATCAGCGAATCGCCCACATCGACTTGGATGAAAAAGGGATCGGCATCGACGAAAACGTTGAAATCTCCAGAAATTTGCTAAAATCCAGCGACATCCAACGAATCCGCCAATCAGCAGTCGACGACGAAATCATACGATAGAATCAGGGTAAAAAAAAAAAAACGCTTGAGATCGGAGAAATCTGCGACATCAACCACAACCAGAAGTGATCCAATGGAAACCTTCAAAATTCACGGAAATCAGACGAAAACCGCCAAAATCCGCAGAGGATGCGTCGACAACAAAAAACAGCCACCCCCGGAGGCGAGAAAACGACGAACACCAAGGAAAAAAAAAAATCGTCGAATCCGAGAATCCGAGAATCCGAGCCACCCTTAGCCGTCTGCATCAAAAGGCTGCCATCGATCGAAAAATTAGGGCAGAAGCCCTTGATGGCGGTGCACGCCTGGCAGCAAGGACGAGAGGCCAAAGCCTTGAATTTGGTAAGGCAACCCGAAATCCCACACAATCGCTTCCTATGCGGATCAAAGATTCGCCGGACGGCAAATCAATCTTCGAAGCACACTGAGATTTAGGGCAGAAGCCTTTGAATCCATCCGATGACGGCGACAACAAGGGCACAAAACCAATCGGCGACAAATTGGAAAATAGCGAGGACAATCACTGAATAAGCTTCTCTGCCAATGATGCAAACGACAATCAGATGTCGTTGCACGAGCAGAAAAAAAAAAAAAAGTCGAAAAACGTCTGAAAAATCTAAATCCACAGATAATTACTTTAAGAAAGAACTTTGATTCACATAATAGAATCAATCTTGGAATTGAAAAATGGTTTAAGGTAGAAACCTAGAATCCATCTGGCGATCATAGTGAATCAAACGAATTTTCACACAAAAATTTACACTCGTAAATAACAAAACTTTTTTGATTTTGTAACAATGTTAAATCGATGATTAAATATTTTTCGCTAAACAATGATACACTACGAATATCATGCATCATAAATGCATACAAAACTGCCTCTAATACCAAATGTTAGAATAATTTAACACATTCATAAATCCAAGATCTATGGCATAGATCTAGAACAATATGAACAACAAATATAATAAATATTAATTATACCTTATTTGCGTCATATTTATGAAAATAAATTATAGAATCATGCATTCACACTTAAATATAGAAGGACAATCCTCTCACAACATTTGATTATGATCTTGACTTATTTTTTCCCATAATCATCAAATTAGAATCTTTTTAGAATCGTCATCTTTAACAGTCGCGCCCCTTCCCGTGCCGCACGAGTCCTCCAAAGACTGCTGCGTCGGCGGCTACCACGTGTCCGCCGGCACGATGCTGCTCGTCAACACGTGGGCCATTCACAGGGACCCTGCGTTGTGGGAAGACCCGGATATGTTCAAGCCGGAGAGGTTCGCGGAGGGTTGTAGGTTTATCCCCTTCGGATTGGGGAGGCGGAAGTGCCCCGGCGAGGGCCTGGCCGTGCGGGCGGTGGGGCTGGGGCTGGGGCTGGCGACCTTGATCCAGTGCTTCGAGTGGGAGAGGGTCTCGGCCGAGGAGGTGGACATGACGGAAGGGCCGGGCATCACCATGCTCAAGGCCCGACCGTGGGAGGCCATGTACAGGCCGCGGCCGAGCATGGTGGGAGTTCTTTCGCAGCTCTGAGTGCGCATGGACTGCTCAAGTCTCACCTCGTCTCCATTTGAATAAGAGATTTTTAAATAAATATGCTCAATTGCGCGTAAATATGCTCAATTGCGCGTATGATTGATGTGTAATAGATGTTAAATATCATAATGTGAGACTTTTGAACTCTTATTTCTGTAAGTTAGAATCAGTTGTAAAGATGCAACCAAAACCAAATGTATAGGTCCGTCGAATGAGAAGATGAATAATCACGCTATGTCCGGAAAAATATTTGGGGATAAGGGTAGACCAAGCAAAACTTGACCTAAATAGACTTGACACGAAGTTAGATGAATTTGGGTAGTCATAATTATGTTCGAGTCATAAATAAATTAACTCATTAATAATCTGAAAATAATCGAATCGTGTCGGGTTGTAAACGGGTTGACTCGCTTAACCCGATTACAATATATATATATATATATATATATATATAGACTCACTTAACTCTCATTGTTAACCCATAAACTCAAATATCTTTTAACTATCTTTTAACTCATATTTCAGCCCACCCATAAGCTCATATTTTTATTAATTTTGATATAATTTTTATCAATTTGTTATTTATGTTTAAAATATAAATGATATATAAGATATTCGGATTGTATTTGAGTTGGCTTAATCGGGCCACGAGTTATAGCTGATACAACCCGTTTAAGACCTCTTGATCTGAATTGTCAGGTCTAGATAAGGGATACTTTTGGTATATTACGCTATCTATTTTGATCAAAGGATTATCTTATGATCCAACGGTGTAGCTTGATTTCTTTAAAGTTCTTAGATGGAATTTAGCAATGAATGGCATTCATGACTACGTAAAAAATCCACACAACTAATGATATGCCTAGCCAATCTAGATAGTTAAAAAAAAACTTATACTCAAAGTGATCAATGAAGGAGTTTAGCAGAAGCAAGGGACAAACATGTTTATTCAAAATTATTTAGATAGCACTCAAATCCTATGTATAGTATAGTGGTAAAAGCCAAATCCAAATTTTGGCAAAGCTGGACACAATCTCTCAGTAGGATTTAGGAGCACATCACATCCAACAATAAATCCATTTGACATTTCCTCATCCAAATTGCCAGTCAACAGGACAAATTCTAGAAGGTCAACAGCAATTCCCTTGAAGGAGAAAAACATGTATAGATCAATCAAATGTGGACCAACTCTTTGGTTGGACTGCATTAATCTTTTAATGAGAGAATATAACATATTTAATCTGTGTGGAAGACAGAAGTTGTATCAGCAAGTCACAGTAGCACAGCATCAGATGAAAATAATTCACAATCTCTTTTGTCATGATATTTTTCAGACAAGTACTGAACTATGAAATGGTATGTTTCTTGCTTTCTTTTCAAGCTTCAGTCCCCTAACGTCTTGTTTACTAGCTTACTAGCAGGGACAAGAAAAAACGATAGATGGGAAAGAGGGAGGAAGGGATAAGAGGGAGGATGGGAAAATATCATTACATAATTTTCACATGATTGAGATGTTTGCAGCGAGTTGTCGTCCCCTGTGAGTTCGGCGAGCTATTTCCACGAGGTCATCGTCCCCCGCGAGCTCGGCGCCCTGTTTGCAGCTAGGTCGCTGCTGTCACCCTCGAGCTTGGCAAGCCGTCCACATGAGGTCGCCATCCCTCATGAGCAGAGCTAGGGCACTGGTAGAGGGCGCGAGTAGAGGTCGGCGGTAGAGGGCGGTGGCAGAGGTTGGGCACTGGTAGAGGACGTGAGCAGAGGTCGGCGGCAGAGAGAGGTGGCAAAGGTCAGCGGCAGAGGATGCAGGCGCGAGGTTAGTGCCAGCTCGCGCCAGCGATTTTGCTTCGTTCGCCCAATTTGGACAGATAAAAAATGAGGGATTTTTCACTCATTTATCCATCCAACTTTCCCTTTTTTTTTTATCTGAACGATGGATTTTTTTGACATTCTTCCCTTCGAGCCTAAAATCCTTCTTGGATTAAAGCATGAGGAAAGCATTGTAGAAAACTTGTCTAAGTTGACTTTTGCAATATGGAAAAAGGAAAAAAAGATCTTTAATTCCACTCTAAACTATTCTTCAAACCCATGTCTGTGTAGGACTGATCAAGTTGATCCAATCTTCCTTTAGTAAAAGCTGATTTCTCTGCAATTTGAAGTTGGCCGAACTAGTTAGGTTGACCCATTGTAGTTTTGACATTAAAAACTTCTGCCACTGCCTCATGGGATTAGGTTTGACCTTAAGTTTTTCTTACTTATACATACAATTAGGTCCGACATCAAGCTTTTTGTCGCCCGCCTCATCTCCTGCCTCATCGTGTGCCCACCTCGTCAGCTTCATCTGCCAGCCTTGTCCCACCTCGTCCGCCCGCTTGCCCGCCCGTTCTCTTTTTTATCTATTTTTCTCTCGTCTCTATCCTTTTTTTTTTCTCTCGTGTTTTCCTCTAATTTTTTTTCTTTCTCTAATAAATACAGCCTAAATGTCGAGGTCGCATGCAATGTACCCTTGGTTTTCCTAGATGCCAAAAATCTACAACTAGGATTTATAGTATCAGTGAACTAATATACGGATGCACTGATATACTGATCGTGTCTTGGACTAGTACATACCAACAAATAAAGTAGGGATCAATTCATCACTTCCCACGACCATCAACTTTCAATTTTAACAATGAAGATTCTATAGGTTGGACGAGTCTCTTGGTTACTGATGTTTTTACGTGTAAACCTTCATTATCATTTCCAAATCTCGTCCAATAATTGCTCAACCATTCATATTTATTGCATTGTTAGTACACATTTCCTCAAGATGAAGAACACCTACCTGCCCTTGTTTCATGAAGTGGACATTTCGCTCAGGCATGCCTGTTTGTTTGCTCATCCTATGAGTCCTTGATGCATTACACTTGTGTTACTCTCAAATTTCAATCCTCTCATATCAACATCTTGAGCAAGAGTGATATGTATCACTCCATTGGATTCATTACATCGTATCTTTTTAGAGAAATGTATAATGGTCCTTTGTCTTTTGATTCTTGACCTGCACACTAGGCAAGGATATGAACTCCACGCTTTGAGGTCTTGCCATGAGAAGCTAACTCATTGCACCATTAGTCCAAAGGCCTCATACTTGGCATCAAAATGGAAGCATAAACGTAAACCTTTCCATCTTCCCCATTGTTTTTCCAATAATAGACGTTTCCTCAAATTTTATCTGCTGCACTTCTGTAATATCTTTTGTCCCAGAAACTAGTGATAACATGAAAAGGCATCCCTCTTCCGCCACACAGGTTGTTGCATCAAAATTTGCAAGTGACGGGGAGTCCATCAGGACGCGAGACACTCGAGAACCACACATGTGGAAACGAACATTTGCCTCCACCACCATCCAGAGTCTTCACCAACTCAGTTAACTTTGGAGAGCCGTTGTTGCTCCCACATACCTATAACAGCATCCATAAATGCCATAATAATCCTAAAAGAAATTTTCAATGATACCAGAGAAAAAGTCTTTTTTTAGTCAATGTCTTTATTTTGAGTAAAGTCTTTTACAATAAGACGCGCTTTATAGGCCTGTTTAGCCCCACTGTTAACAGCTTTATAACTGTGTTGCACTATTGTTAAAATTTATAAGATGTTTGGTTAATAATTTTTTAACTGATGTTAAAATTTAAAATAATAAATAAATATATTATTTTAAATTATTTAAAATAATAATACTTAAAATTTTAAACGAAATAATGTAAATTATTTTTTTGAAGATGCAGAAGCTGTAAAACCATCAAATTGTAGCTTTTTCAACTTCTACTTTTTTGCTGCTTTTTTCTGTTCTATTTTTCACTACCAAATAGTTTTCTTTCTACTTTCTACTTAAAAGCTGATTAAAAGCAGCTTAAAAGTGGGGCCAAACAGGCCCTATATCTCTCAACACTACTTATTGAATCCCTCTTGGTTTTAAATATCCATTTACAACCAATGAGATTCATACCTTCAAGTAGTGATTCAAGATCCCAAATGTCATTGTCAAGCATGAACTTTAACTCCTCACTTATGGTATTAATTCACTTTTGAGAATTAAACTTTCTATGGCTTGGTGGAAGTTGATTGGATCATCATTCACTATTTCAATATCATATTCATGGAGAAATATGACATAATCATCTGGAATCGCACTTCTCCTTTCTCTAGTAGATCTCCGTAATGACATTCATTCTTCAATATGATGAGTTTGTTCTTCTGTAATAGCTTCTTGATTTAAGTTAAGAGGTTCATCTGAATTCACTGGTTGAGAAATCTTAGGAATTGAAAATTGAATATCATGAATATCAGAAACTAAAATCTGATCATTCTCACTAGTGATCAAGGGAAGAGTAATGAATACCTCTTCAAAGACAAAGTCTTTAACTTTATTATTTTCCCTCCTAAACTCATCATCCTCAAAGAATTCAGTAATTCTCGTCTCAAAAATAAATTTATCAGTAGGATTATAAAAGTTATAACCCCTAGACCTCTCAGCATAACCAATAAAATAGCAACTAATAGTTTTGGAGTCCAATTTTCTTTCATTTGGCTTATAAGGTCTTGTTTCAGTTGGACATCCCCAAGTGTGCAAATGCTTTAGATTAGGTTTCTTACCTATCCAAAGCTCATAAGGGGTTTTATTAGTTGCTTTAGTTGGAACTCTGTTAAGGATGTAAACTGCAGTCTTTAGTGTCTTTCTTATAGGAATTTAGCAAAAGGACCTGGACATTGTTCTCCTGATTCGTCATATCTGTCGTAGTACTTACTACCATGACCAGATGTGACGCTCTTAATTGATTTGCCAAGTTGATTTTTCAACTCTAGTCTTAAACTTTTGAATATGTTTAATGTTTGTGACTTCTCATGAATAAGATAGAGGTAGCCTTATCTGGAGTAATTGTCTATGAATATAATGAAATATCATTGACCATTCCAAGAAACCAAAGGGAATTAATCATAGATATAAATTAATTCTAAGACGTCTAAAGTTCTGTTGGCTGCCACTTTCTTCTTTATGTTTGTTTGTTTTCCCTGTATATAATTAATACTAATTTCAAAAGGCTCAAGAATTCCATTAGACATAAGTCCTTCCATTCTCCACTTGGAGATATGACTTAATCTTTTGTGCCATAAGAATGATGAATTCTCATTTGTTAATTTTCTCTTTATACCATGAATATGCAAGGTTATATTAATTGAAGTAATTGTGTCAAGCATGTATAGATTATCAAGAGAACTTAAGAAACTAGTTGCAATAAGATTTGAATCTTTATTTAAACAGAATTTACTATCTTCAAATGAACAACAATAACCAAATTTGTCCAAAAACAAGAATAGAAATTAAATTCCTTCGAAAGGATGGAACTACAAAAGTCTTATTCAAATCTAAATAACAACCAGTCTTTAATGATAATCTAAAATCTTTTATTGCTTCAACTTTAATAGTTTTGCTATCGCCCACATAGATGAATCTTTCGGCATCATTTGGCTATCGGCAATTCAGGCAACCCTGCATAGACACACTTAGGTGAGTAGTAGCAGCTGAATCTATCCACCAAGTGTGACTAAGTACATTAGCCAAATTAACCTCAGAACAAATCATTGCGAGAAGCATACCTTTCTTTGCAGGCCAAGCATGATACTTGGTGCAGTCCTTTTTTTGGTGTGTCCACCACCTTTACAAAAGAAACATGTGAATACCTGATATGTTCCGCAAGTGTACGGAATTATCGTAGTAATAAAAAGATATCGTTCCCAACGAGGATTATGTAGTTAAGTACTGACTCTTCGACTTGTTTAAATCTAGGCAAAACAAATGAGTGGTTGTGTTGAACTTCTAAGCACGAACAATTCAAAAGCACCGTTAAGGAGGATTCAAATTCTAAAAGATCGGGATGTCATAGGTTGACCATACTGACAAGTATGAATTATTTAAAGATCACTCAATCAATAGAAAATAACTATCATGAAAGGAACTTTTCCTAATGTACATACTACCTCCTCCCAGAGCATAATACGGTGTTTAATTAAGTTAACTCCCTACTCTCGTGACAGTTAACCTAACCAAATCCATTAAGTTCTATGAAAAGCCGGTTAAATCATTCAAACGAATCCAATCTACTCCCGTGATTGGATTCATAGGTGCGATTGAAATAGATCGGACGTTGCGATTCACCTCACGGTACTTCTCACAACGTTTAATATGCAATTATACATGGCCAAGGTAAATTATGAAATAAACACGAATTCAATCAAATCATGATAATAAATTCATATAGAAAGAGTAGGAATACAGATCAATTCATAATTGTCAGCGGGCTAAGCCCTTAATCCCTAAATAAAAATCTACTCACTCATGTTCGTAAAGTAAAACATGTTTGTACGATGAACAAGTAGGAATCTCATAAAATTTGTAAAGAAATCACTAAAACAACAATTTGACATGCTTCCCCTCGATCTGACGATGAAGATGAAGTAATCAAATTGATCTTTTGCGTGAAATCTAGCTGGAATCCGCTCAAAAATTGAATTCCGCCCGTTGTCGCCGCCGCCAATGTTCTTCATCCGAAAAGCTCTCTCAATCTCTGAAAAATCTGATCTTTTATATTTAGACCGGTTCGGAACCCTTCAAGGAACGTTTCTGCAAAGTTTGGTTCAAATCCGGTTCGAATCGGTAGAGAATCGAGTGAAAAACTCGTCAGGCGGCAGTTTTCACGATCCGTGATGAGTTTATGGCCAAGGCCATAAATCTTTCTGTGTGTACATGCCTTTGTTCACAGAAAGTTTCACGGGCCGTAATGGATTTACGGCTCCACCCGTGAAAGTTTCTGTACGTTTCCATACTTAGCAGTTTTTCGCCTTTCGCTCGACGCCAAAATTACAGTCGACTCTATAATTACGGCCAAGGCCGTAAATCTTGAAATCTTCACTATTTTTGCTCCAAATTTGATGTGTAAGCTCGTGATCTCCTTGAGAATAGTATTGTGGCTTCAAAACTCTCGAAATCTATTATTTTATGTTGTTTTACCTACATTTTCAATAAAACCAAGAAAAGTAAAGATTCTATGCCAAGTGAAGTAAAAACACCAAAATTAGCACAAAATTATGCAATTAAGCTTAACATATGATCTAAAATATAAGCAAAAATGTGGTGTAAATACAACACATCAAAATATCCTAAACTTAGAATTTTGCTTGTCCTCAAGCAATATTTATGTATAATTTCTTGAGCACTTCTAAAAACCTACCAAACTGTTTGTCCAACTTAACCTTAGCTAACCACTGCGAAAACAGAACTAGTGGATTGTAGGGAGGTGGAGGCACGTATTCCTGTTCTGGCTCAGTCGCCTTCTTTACTGGTTGTTCCTAGGTGGATTGACTCTCTTCCCTCTGGTCATCTAGCACACAAGTAGTGTTATCTCTAACCTCCATCGGGGGATCTTTCAATTGTTTGCCACTTCGCGTCATGATGGCATTACAATGCTCTCTCGGATTAGCTTCGGGTTGAGAGGGGAGCTTCCTAAAAGGTCCGGCGGATGAACTTGCTTGCTGGGCAATCTGGTTCTCCAACTTCTTTGAATGGGTAATCAATGAATCCAACTTAGAATTCAACTGCCTGATAGACTCATCCACATCTTCATTTCGCTTCGACTGGGTGGTGATGAAGTTCTCTAGCAGTATTTCTAGATTGGACTTCAGCGGTTGGTTAAACTGTCATGGCGAAAGCCCTGGTGGTGGTCAGAAGGATGCTTGGGCGAATTGATTACCAAAATTTCCCTACTGTGCCTAGCTGTTGAAGTTCTGGGGATTTGCCTGGTTTTGATTATTCCGGTAGGAAAAGTTGGGATGATTCTCTAACCTAGATTATAGATGCTTGAGAATGGATTATTTTGCTGCCTCTGATTAGAATTGCCTATAGCATTCACCTGATCAATAGAGACATCAGAAGAAGAAGGTGCCATTATCTGGCAGTCAGTAGCACCATGTCCAGAATTCCCACAAACTTCACATGAAATAGAATTGACAGACGATGTTTAAAAATTCATTAAAGTAAGTTGGTGGGACAAAGAATCAACCTTTGCCGCCAATGAACTCAACATATCGAGATCATGCTTACCTCCTCCTCTTACCGAGACGTTTCTCTCACTCGTCCATTGATAGTGATTCAGTGCCATGTCTTCGATTAGGTTCATCATGTCATCCACATTCTTATTCATTAGCGCTTCACCCGCGGCCGCATCTATAGATAATCGAGTATTATATAAAAGACCGTTATAAAAAGTATGGACTAATACCCATTTTTCTAGCCCGTGGTGCGGGCACATTCTCAGCAGCTTCTTATAGCGGTCCCAGGCCTTGTAGAGCGACTCTCTTTTCCTCTGGCTGAATTTTGTTATTTGGTTCCTCGATTAAGCAGTTTTGCTCGGTGGAAAGTACTTAGAGAGGAACGCATGGGAAAACTGATCCCATATGGTGATGGCGGGCACATTCTCAGCAACTCCTTATAGCCGTCCCAGGCCACATAGAGCGACTCCCCTTCCCTCTGGTTGAAGTTTGTTATTTGGTTCCTTAATTAAGCAGTCTTGCTTGATGGAAAGTACTTAGATAGGAACGCATGAGAAAACTGATCCCATGTGGTGATGGAGCCTTGAGGGAGGGACTGTAGCCATGCTCGCACGCGGTCTCTAAAGGAAAAAGGAAAAAGTTGTAAGCATATCGCATCATATGTTACCTCATTTATCTTCAGGGTATCACAATATTCTAAGAAAATGGACAGATATAAATTCGAGTCGTCAATAGGTGATCCGCTGAACTGGTTCAACTGAACCATATGCACCAGGGCTGGCTTTATCTCGAAGTTATTTGCCTTGACAACTGGTTGAGCAATGCTGGAGTGCAAGCCCTGTACGGTTGGTGCAGCAAAGTCCTTCAGCGAACACGTCTGGTCCATTGTAGAAGTGTTTGGATGGGGTTCCTCGAGCTGTTGATCATGGATTTTCCTTTGAGCTCGAAAGGTTCTTTCGATTTCTGGATCTTCTGGTAATTACTTGTCTATTCTAATATTTCTTGGCATACACAGGATTAGCATACCAGATAATAGCACTAGCTTGAAGAAAGGAAGAAGACAAGAAGAATGAACAACTTAACTAAAAGCAAAAACAAAAAGCAAACAAGAACAAAAAGTTATCTAATCTATCAACTCAACAGTTTGGTCGATATTGACTACGCCTTGCTCCCCGGCAACGGCGTCAAAAACTTGGTAAACTTACCGCAAGTGCACAGTTTCTATCGAAGTTGTAAATAATATTGTCCCTAGGGAGCTAGGTGTCAAGTACCAACTTTTAGTGTCATTGATAGCTAAACAATTCAAAATATGAATTAAAGAATCATGCTAAGTCTAATTTATCGAATCTAGAAATCAACGACTATATGGAATTACAGTTTTAAGGAAGCTTAGAGACTTCAGGTTTCACCACGTTGAACGAATTAAAGTAAAACAATGAATAAATCGAATTAAGAAATGAATTATCTTCTCTCGAAACGTAATCCAATAGTAAACTATTTAAGGTGATTAATCCTATTGCACATATTACCTTCTCTCGAAGTGTAATCCGGTGTCTACCTAAGCTAATCTCCTACTCTCGTGGCTTATTATCTTAGGGAAGACCCAATGGGCTCTACGACAATTGTAAATCCTCGAGTGACATTGAACGATTCTCGTAATTCAAGTCACAAGTTTAACTTAGACAGTCGAGTGTTACGATTCACCTCTCGGAACTTCTCATAACATTTAACACATATATAATGTTCGGCCAAAACACTTATATGCAATAAGCACATCCAAATTAAATAAATAATTTACAAGAAAATGTCATTAAGATTCATAAAAATGTTTTACATATGGAGATTTGTTCAACGGGCTACGCCCGAGTCCAGAAATAGGGTTTACTCTATGAAATACATCGTTTTAACCATGAAAACCCAAGAAATTATATTCGAAAGGAAGGGAAATTACAATTCAACTGTAGGAGACGATAAATCTTCGATCTTCTCTCGAAAGTCCCAAAGAAATTTAATCAAATGAGCCCTTGAACATAGGTTTTTGCCCTAGTTGTCTTCTTCGAGGATTCGAACCCTGTAACCGCCCAAGATTGCAACTTTTATATCTCAATCGACTCCTCTGGTGATTAGGAAGGTCGTATGGGAGTTTTCCCCAATTTCTAAGCTCTAGGACCATTAGATTTGGTGAAAAACCACTGGATGGTCGGGATTTGTGAATGCTGTCACGGGCGTGATGATGTTCACAAGCAGGCCGTGAAGAGCGTGTAAAATTCCTAGAAGTTGATCATGACCGTGCAGCGTACCCGTGCTTGCCTTGTCAGATTTTGTGTCAGAGTCTTCATGGCCAGCCGTGAAGAGCACGTAAAAATTCCGGATGGAGGATCATGCCCGTGCTCAATGCCGTGATGAGTTCATAAAATTTTGAGTCTTGACGATCACAGCCGTGAACCCCCATCACAGGCTGGCCATGATTACTTGGCATAATGCAGTCTGGAATGCCGAGATGATCACGACTATGATGGCTTTCTCGGCCAGGCCGTGATCTCCATAGAATACTCTAAAAAATATGAAAATTGACCTGTGACCTCACAGAACTGTGATGAATTTTTCGGTAACTTCAAATTGTCAAAATCTTCACAAAAAAATGGTAAAATGGCCTGCATTTCATAAACAAATGAAAAATTGTGAAGATTTCATACTTAACGAGAAAAGATACTAAATTGTGATATAAAGCAAGACTAAGGCTCTATTTACTAGAGTGGAGGGGAATTATGATGGAAAAGATTTTGAGATGGAAAGGATTTTAGGATGGATGGAAATATTTGACACGTGAAAGTCACGTGCCCTAAATGCTAGCAGACGAATTCCTTGCCATTGCTGCTGACCCTTCTCCGCGACGAACTCCCTACGCTGGCCCTTCTTCGCATCGACTCTACCCTCTCTTCGTTCCTCGTGGACGAGCGTCGAGCAGCGAGATGTAGGCAGGAGGAGAGGAGAGAGGGCGAGTGGGCTTTGCTGGCGAGCGGATAGGCAGGAGGGTTGGCGAGAGGGGCGAGCGGGATAGGCAGGAGGGTAGGCGGCGGTGAGTGGGTAGAGAGGGGCGAGCAGGCAATAGGGGTGAGTAGGCGGGCTTGGCGAGACGACGAGCTTGGTTGGCGTGGTCGCGAGGTCGGCAATGGCGAGATCTGGCCAAGTCACGGACGCCAGCGAGGCGAGCAGCGGCGATGGCCGCGGACGTGGCGAGGTCGCGGTCGGCGATGGCGAGGTCTAGCCAAGTCGCAAACGCCAATGAGGCTAGGTCGTTGTGGCGTTGGCGAGCTCGGGCGAGGCGAGGTTGGTCGGCGTGGCGTTGGCGAGCTTGGTCGGCGTGGTCGTGAGGTCGGCACTGGCAAGGCGAGCTGACGAGTTTGCGGTCGGCGAGACGAGCACAAGGTGAGCTAGTGAAGACGCAGGGGAGCCGAGCGTCAGTGCTGAGGATGCATATCCGCCCGATTTGAGCGGATCAGAAAACGAAGGAAAATACCCATATTTTCCTTTGTGTTATCCATCCGTTCATTTCCATCCTTTCTGGTATACGACGGAAAATTTTGTTTTCCATCCATTTCCCTCTATTTTCCTTCCTGGTAAACAGGCTGTAAAGACAAAAATGATGGTATGAATAAGACTTTAAATCATATAAAAATAATGCTCATCAGTGGGTGGTCCGGTTTGCGATGAGCTCCCTCCCCCATTTCTCGTCGTCTCCGTTGCACCCGACATCACCGTCGCCGGTGACTCACTGAGACCGCCTCGGAAGGCACTACTGCATCCGCTTCACTGACTCAACGAAGCTAGTGTTTACTGCCAAGGTACCTTCAATTTCCCCTCGGTCTCCATTCTGGTCGAGTCCACTGCTCCCAGCGACTCCCCTTTTCTTCTCTTGTATCATCGTTTGCCTGTCGTGGCCGCCCTTCTCTTCGTGCTCCTCCGACGAGCTCCTCTTCCCCTCCTTCCTCTGGGTTCCAGCTCGCCTGCGTGCGAGAACTACCGGACCCGACTCGCCTGTGTGTGAGGTCTTCTCGGTCGGCAGTGGCCGTCGCTTGCTCGCGGCTGTTGCTGCCGTTCTACCTCCTCCGCCTGCATGCAGTTCTCGTCCCCTGCTCTTCCCATCGCCAACGTGCCTGCGTAGCTTCGTCGTCCTCTTCTGTTCGTCAGTGTACGGAGCAGCAAGCTAGGTGGTGCTTCTGCCAGCGTGGAGTGCCCCTGGTGGCCGACGGCTTCTTCACCGACAAGGGAGGGTAGCGGCGCGTGTTCTCCTTCCCTCTCCTCCTTGCCTGTGCTCGTGAACGGCCTAGCTCCAGCCTCTGTCCATCCACCGTCAACGTCCATGTGAGCGTGGCCGAGATTGCCTACGGGCAACCTCTCTCTTCTAGCCGTTCTCATCTTCTTGCGAGAAGGACGAGGCCGCAGGCTTCTTTGTCACCTTCGAGTGACGTCCCTTGCAGTGCATCATCCGGCCTCTTCGCCGGAGTGTTAGTGAGGAGTCGGTCTGGTTCTTTCCGTTACCGACATGCGACACCGTATGGACGCTCATCCCCGAATGCTACTTGTTGGCGTAACTCGCGGATGAGTGGGTGAGTTCGACTCCCTAGCGTTGGATGTCCAGTTACTCCCCTCTGTTCTCTCTCCGGCAGGTGAGCGTGCTTGGAAACTGTTGTGGACCCCGTCCGACGCGGTTGGTTACGGGTGGGTCCATCAGGTGAACCCAGTTTGACTCGATGACACTGGTCTTCGGTGAATCATCAGCATTGATCTGAGTCATGTTGAAACGGTAGAGATCTTCCACAGAGTCCTTGGTCAAGCTGGGGGTCGATTCGAGGAATTTTCCCCGCCAGTCGTGCCCAATTAAGCAGTTACGACCGTTGTGCCCTTGCGTGGGCATATTTGAACTCGAGTCAAGTGTTGACTCACGAGTAAAAATCATGAAAATATATTACGGTAATTCCGAGTGTGACACCTAATAATGCATCAAATTAAGGTCAAACCTTCAGACATATGAACCTTTCTTCTAGAATGGGTTCATATGGGCACCTAATAATAAATTAGAAACGTGTCAAATAAAATAAAAAATTACCATGGGTAAAAAAATAAAAATTAGAAACTATGAATAAAATAATAAAAAGACTATGGCCAAGTTTAAAAGAGCTATGTTGCCGCTGCCGTAGTTGTACTATAACTATAATACATGTTTTTGAAGTATGTTTGGTAAAATAATTTGTGCTATTACTATTAATATTATTATTATTATTATAATAAATAGATTATAATTAAATAATAATATTTATCAAAGGCACATATTTTTATAATTAAATATTTTAAATAATTATGTTTGAAAAAAATTAATTTTATTAGATAATTAATTAAATATAAAATTCAATAATTAATTTATTTTATAGTAGTTAATTTAAAATTATTATAATTTTATTAAAAATATTAATTAAAATATTATAATATATATAATATAATTAACAAAATATAGTACAATTAAAATTATATATTTTATAACCAAATATTAATTTTTTGTAAAATATATATTTACAAAAAATTATTATATTTTTAAAATTCTATATCTCTTTCGTTATTAAGCAAATTTAATTGCTTCAAGCAATATTTTTAAACAACCCAACCAATTGAGAATAGGGTCAGCCCAACATATAAAAAACATAAAGAAAACTCATGTGTACACAAGAATACACAAATCTATAGAACATAAGACCCGTCCCCGTCAACACCACCGATACAACATCTAGCCAAACCAGTGAATAATATCATCATATAAAATGAATACAAATGAATAATAATTTGAGTATATAATCACCATCACATGTAACATAAATGTAAAACAATCATATCAAATAATCATATACCACTAGTATTAAGGATAACTCAACAGAGTAACTCATAAAGTAGTAAAATGCTACTAACTTAATCATTCAATTGTCACCATAATGAATGGACAGAGAAAGGATGGTATGTCCATGTGGTCCAGCCAAGGATTTTTTTTTATAAACATTGAATCTCTACTTGATACGCAATAGTCTGACAACATAGCAATAACGTTTGATCAAACCTTGCCGGCTCAAATCTACATGTCCTTATAATGATATGCATCATGTTACCACTAGTAATTTATTTTTTCATGATTTATTTAGATTTTTCTTAAAATTTTCTAGGTAGGGTACATGTCTAAAAAATTTCAAGAACCCTATTTAGAAAATTTTAAGAATAATCTAAACAAATCATAAAAAAAATATTTTTTTAATGAATAAATTATATTCACGTAATTTATATCATCTAAGCTATTCAATGATATCAATATTACGCGCAATGCATTAAATATCATCTAAGCTTCTAGCCTCGGCATCCTCCAATGGAGAGGAGCATTTCCAACTTGCTCTGCGAGATTCCCATCCACCTGCCGTTGTAATAATTTCAGTTGCTTAGCACTGAATTCTCTGGCCATGTCTAACACGTCCTCCCCATCCATGGCGAGGTGCGATGCCTCGTATAAGCTAAGTAGCCCTCTGACGTCTCGGGGATCAACCATGAACGTTCCTCTCGCGTCTCTCAACTTTTCAAACACATCTACCGTAATTAATCACGGAAATTAATTAGCTGAGTTTCTTTAATATGATTAACGCCGGCGGGAATCAGCAAAAGAGGTTGAAAAATATATACATACCAGAGGACAAGTGGTGACCATGCTGGCGGAAGAGGCGGAAACCGAGGGCAATGTCGTGCGTGCTGTCGACATTTGACCAAAAGCCTTTGGCATCCATGTCAAGTAAGCACTCGTTGATTTCCTTGTCCAAGTGGTGCGCCACTCCCAGTCTTTGCAAAGAGTCAATCAGGACAAGCTGAGTTGACGCTTCCTCAGATGATTCTAGCAAAACCTTAGCCTCGTGTTTCAGTTCATCCAAGCGTGCTGTGAACCTCTCATTCTACACAAAGCAGATCAATTCAGTATATAAATTAAGAACATTCATACAGAAACACTTATTAGTTACCGCATAAGGGCTGCAGGTGGACTGGATGAGATAGTGATGCCAAATGCTCGGGTGGTAATTAGCAGATCTGCGCGCGCTGTTTGCTGGACTGCATGCGTCTTCTTCCAGCAAGCAAGAGACCCTCCCGCGGGGCGCTTTCTGCATCTGAAAAAACAACACAAAACCATGGTTTCTGAGTGTCTCATTTTAATTATTTTTTAATAAAAAGATGCCTGCAGTCTCCGAGAAATTAAGATGACCAACCAGAATCAGTTTGTGGGTGGAAGAAACTTGATCAGTCAAGCAGAAAGCTAACTTGGCATGGAAACGTTGGAGATGGCAAGTGCTCAGCATTGTTAATTAGTTTGATCGATCCACAATAAGAATCCGAAGCGAAGATCGGTAACGGCGACAAGATTGCTGAAATATTTCAGAGAGGCGAGGAATTGGTGAGATCTATCTGAATCTTAAAATCGATCTGCACAAGGACTTGCTGCTCCAGTATATATGGAATAAAATACTGGCTACTTTGGAGTGTCAAACTTCAGCTGATCCTTATTACCGAAACTTTTTTTTTTAGTAAATTAGATAAATTATCAATTTAAATTATTTTATTTATATAAATATGATAATATTTTTATTTTTAAATATTTATCAAATAAAATTTAATAATTTTAATTTATATTAATAAATTCGGTAATTTATCGTACCGAATTTATTAATTTAATACTTAGTACCAGTAAATTTATTTTTTTATTGAACCAAAAAATAAAAAACTAATACCGGTACCGAAAACCGAATTTTAGAAAATATATTACCGATACCGGTACTGAAATCGAATTTACCGAATTAATCGGTAAAAACTGAATAAATTGAACTATTTGCCCACTCCTAATTGTGTTGGTACTTTATATATATATATATATATATATATATATATATATATATATATATATATATATATATAACTAAAGTACAAAAATATTAAACTAATTATCAGAAATTTACTTGGATGTTTTTTTTTTATAAATTTAGTAAATTCTTTTTTTTTTACCAAAGTTTTGCTTACTGTATCCATCATATGCTTAAAAAAATACTGAACAATTAAATTTGTGATTGCGAGGCCCATCTGGGGTTGGGCCTTCAGGGGGATAGTTTGTCATGCTCTTGGGTTGAATAACTTCGGTATAAATTGACAACAGGCTGATAACTCCTACGAAACGGTCCGGGGGATGCGAAGTGCGTTGGGATCGCCGGATTTCCACCTTGTTGGGCTCCCATGGGTCCTCCAAGGATGGATGAACATGGTACGGAGGGTTGTGTAC
Source organism: Costus lasius (assembly GCA_027563935.2). Taxonomy (NCBI): domain Eukaryota; kingdom Viridiplantae; phylum Streptophyta; class Magnoliopsida; order Zingiberales; family Costaceae; genus Costus; species Costus lasius. The sequence continues at coordinate 139,493,546 of CM050446.2, forward strand.
GTCAAAATGGGGTCAACGGGGCAGATCTGTAGCTTTAGGGGAATCACGGTCTGGCCGCGGCATTTTCAACGGTCGTGACTTTGCCTGCGTCGGAAATCGCCAATTTTCCCAAGTGTACCAAAATCCACATAAACTTCCACGGTCTGGCCGTGGCATTTTCCACGGCCATGACTTTGCTTGCGCTAGAAGTCACCGGTTTCTTCAAGTGTGCCAAAATCCACAGAAACTTCCGTGGTTTGCCAACGGCATTTTCCACGGCTGTGACTTTGCCTGCGCTGGGAGTCACCGGTTTCGTCAAGTGTGCCAAAATCCACAGAAACTTCCTCGGTCTGGTCGTGATTTTTTCCACGGCCCGTGACTTTGTTCGCGTCGAAAATCACCATGTCGTCAAGTGTGCTGGAATGGGCACAAACTTCCTCGGTCTGGCCGTGACTTTTTCCACGTCCCGTGACTTTGTTCGCGTCGAAAATCACTGTGTTTTCAAGTGTGTTGGAATGGGCAGAAACTTCCTCGGTCTGGCCGTAACTTTTTCCACGGCCGTGACTTTGTTCACGTTAAAAAATTTTTGGGACGCCTCCTGGACCAGATTTTTCTCTTTTTCTATGCTGTCTTCTCCTACATCACCAGGTTCACCCGAGCCCAAAACGGACTCACCTGTAACCGACCACGTCGAACGGGGTCCACACAGTGTCTGAGCACGCACACGTGCCAGAGGGAATCTGAGGGGGAGTAACCAGACGTCCCGCATCTGGGAGTCGGACTCACCCACTCGTCCATGGATCTAGCCAGCGCCCGGCGATCACGGACGGTCATCTACACGGCGTCACATACCGATAACCGTACGAACCCGGCTGGCTCCTCACTCGCACGCCGGCGAAGAGGCCGGACGACGCTCCGAAAACCATGTCCCACGTAGGGGATGAAAGAACCGACAGTCTCCTCCTTCTCGCCCGTGGGTGAGAACGGCCAGAGAGGAGGGGTCGCCTGTAGGCAACCGGCCACGTCGTAGGCAGGTGATTGCCGGTGCGGAAAGGCCCGCTCGCATGAGGGCGAGCTCAGTAGCCGAATAGAGCTGGAGAAGAGGATGGCGCTGGCCGCCCTCACTACACCTCCGCCGGGAAAGAAATGCTGCCCACCTAGAAGCTTTGCCGGCGGCTGATCCTCTAGCAATGCCTTCCCACTGTGCACAAGAAAGGACGACCGGAAAGGGGAAGGCTCACACGCAGAGTAGAGAAAGGAGAATACGAGCACACACATAGACCACCATCGGAGACGAGGAACAAGAATCGCCCGGGTGCCGCGAGCTCGACTGGGGAAGAAGGAAAAACGGCGACAAAGGAAAGAGTTTACCTCAGCGATCACTCAGGCCACCGGCTCCGTCGAGTCGGTGAAGCTGATGCGAAGCCGCCTTCCGAGGCGATCAGAAGCTCCACCGATGCCGGAGACGACGATGAATGAGCGGAGGAGATGGAAAGGATAGAGAGCGATGAGAGACCGAGTTTCGTCGGAGAGGAAGAAGGGAAAACGGAGAAGGAAGTCGAGCGACGACACCGCACTACCGTCGTCGTATTTCTCCTATTCTTCGACTTCGCCTGCGGCTGACGTGGCGCCCATGCCGCCCGAGTCAACTCGGCACCCGAGGACTCCCTTGCCCATGCCGAATGACGCGACGCTTCGACAACGCCCGTACGCACGTGACGTGATGAATTCGCACGCGCGATTCGTCTGTTGCAAGGGATCGGATTCGGGCGGCGCCCAATCCGGATCCACACCCGCCAACCCGGTTGGTAGAGATGGGCATAGTGGGTTGGGCTATGATTTGGGTCGCACCCAAATTTGACCCAAGGCCTAACACTTTGTATCTAGTGCATTTTACACGTTTTTGTTTAGGCACCACCTAGATTAAGTGGTGAATAACCAATGGAATGAGTTCACGCACAAACCAATAATAGATTTGTCCAATGGAATGGGTCTACGCACAGGCCAAATTTTTATAGAGGGGCATCCCTATGCAAATTTTCCATAGGGGTGCCTCATTTTGCCCCTAAAAATATTTTTTTAATTTTTTTTATAAAAATTATCTATATACCTTAAGCTCTCTAATGGTATCAATATTGCTATGAATAAGATTACACACGAATAAAAAATTACCCTAATTATTTTGTATAAAAAATAAAAATAAATAGTAATTTTATTTTTTTTTATTAAAATATTTAGAGTAATTTCTTATTCGTGTATAATCTTATTCATATCAATATTGGTACCATTAAATAGTTTAGGATGTATAAATTATTTTTATAAAAAAAGTTTAAAAAAATATTTTTAAGATAAAATAAACCCCTATAAAAAATTTCCATAGATGCCCCTTTCTAAAAATTTCCCCCCCACGGACAAACCAATAATTGTTCCTCGCACGTTGTCGACTTCACCAGTACTGTGCTTTTGACGTTTACATGGCAACGCTAATCGTACATATCACATGGGTTTTCTTCAAACACGTGTTGTTTCATTGTTTTAATAGCATTTTCCGGTGATCCCTCCTCCATAAGAAATAAGATTAAATAATTTCAATAGGTTGTACTACCGACACAAGTCAAATCAATTTATCGTGACGTATTAACTACTTAATTATGTCATCCAAATAATCTCAAACGTCAGTGGAAAGAAGATGGCGACTAAAATGTTTTTGAGTCCAGAAGTCATACGATGTCTTGGTCAAGTAAGAAAATTAAAAGCTACGTCCAATCACATGTTTTGTGAAATTCTATGAGGTATTTTAATAATTTTTATATTAATTGAGACAATTATATAATCTTTTTAATGTACAAAAATTATTTGACTTTTAAGATAAATGTGCATTATTTGGGATACCAATGAAGTAGTTGGGTACTAATAAATGCATTCAGTCTAAAAGTCGCATGATAAGTTGGTCCAAGTATGGTACTTAAAGCTATGCTAAACCACGTCTTGTAAAATTATATGAGAATAAAATAATATTTTTTTCATATTAATTGATATAATAATACATTTTTTTATGTAGAAAAATTCTTTGACTTATGCACCATACAAGGGTCGATATAGAATCAATCCCAAAGTCAAATGATAAGTTGGTCCAGGTAAGACATCCAAAGCCATGCCAAATCACTATCTTAGCCATGTTTATAGATCAGACCATATTAACGGGCCACACCTAGCCTAATAATGCATCAAATTGAGGTCAAACCATTGGACATATGAGCCTTTCTTCTGAAATCGGTTCATATGGGCACCTCCGCTCCCAGCGATTTCCAAGAGAGGGAGCTCACAGCCCCTCATCCTGCTTTTCTTCCTACTCCAGCCACCTGCTTCACGTCTCGTCCGCCGCCTAGATCAGACGTCCTGGAGCATGCCAGCGTCACATCCACATTTCCTGGCGTTGCATGCAATTGGATGGATCCACCTGCTCCGAAGCCTGCTCCAAGCTTACAAGCTCGTGGGCCTCGCAAGGCCCACTCGATGCCTCACGGCCCGGCCCGGAGACGCTAGGGCGTCACACATGGCAATGCAAGATTGTTACGCCCGGATAAAACTTCTCAACGGGGTACCCGCTGAGAATAAATAGAAAGGGGAGATCCTACTCCTTAAACAAATCTAGGGATTTGTGTAAATCTTCAAAAAATGATAAAACTTATTTCGCATAAATTCCAAGATGTATTGCACAGATCTCTAGATGTATTTAAGGGTAGAATCTCCCCTTTCTTTTCATTCTCAGTGGAGAAGTTTTATCCGAGAATAAATAGAAAGGGTAGATCCTACCCCTTAAACACATCTACGGATTCATGTAAGTCTTCAAAAATTAATGGAATTTATCTGGCACAAATTCCAAAATGTATTGCATAGTTGAGAAGTTTTATCCATTAACCCCCCCCCCCCCCCCACCCCTCAAGTGGGGCCACCTGTTAGGGATCAGAGGAGTTTGGATGTAATTACATTGTTACTTGACCCTGACGCTATCTGGGGCCACCTGTCAGGGATCGGAGGAGTTTGGGTGGTAATTACATTGTTACCCGACCCTGACGCTATCTTTTGGTTTAAGACTTGGTAGATAGGTAGATCCATGTAAAAATAGGGTTTGACACTTGTGTGCCATGTGTTTTGGTCATCAGGGGTAACGATGCACTCGAGGGACTATGGATTCACAAGTACTCCAGGATGGGGGGGCTCAAATGTGTTAAATTTGCCCACCCAAGCCTTGTGAAGCCTTCTACTCACACCCTTTAGTTTGTGTATGTGGGATAGTATTGAGAGGGGTGGTAGTGCTTGGTTAAATGCAGTCTTGTGATCCCATGCAATTATAAAATTACAAGATTCCACACACCTGCCCTCTCCACCAAGTCTCTAGGTCTAGGGTCTACTTAATATTTGCTTAGTGTCCTGTATTATTGTCTTGCATTGTTTTCTTTATCAATATATAACGACGGGGTGACTATTTTACTCGCCATCCTGTGCAAATCACTTGTTCCTCTCGATTGCTAGTGTTGTCCTCGAACTACATCGTTGCCTCGATTTTATAGTGACCCTTCCGGATTTAGTGCGTACGTGCACACGAGATTAAGGCTGAGACTACTTCAAGTAGTCTGCCGCGCAGACATGAGGCACTAAAGAAAGTGCTTGCACACATCTCTAAGTATTTTTTAATGCATGTACGATGGATGGAACCACCGTTGCAAGTGGTGGCAACAATCCCCCCCCCCCAATGCCACCAGGGACCCACGTCGGGAATCCTGATCTCAGGATGCTACTTGCTATACCTGACATGTTAACGCGAAAACCAAAAACGTGCATGACAAAATAATATGATAAACAAAAGGCCAACCCGACCACAAATATCCAGATACAGTACCGACAGACATAAGACCAACGTAGCAATCAACATAATCAACAATACCACGACCGACGCAACGGTCAATAAACCCAACTAACAACACGATTGGCATAGCGGTCAATAAGTCTAACACAATAGAGATAAAATATAACACTAAGAATAAAAATGTATCACAAATCCACCCAGACAAGTGGTCAAATACTAACTATCTAATTCGCTCCAGATGGAGCCACACTTGAACCTGGAGGCAAGACAAAGAGCGGCTAGGGATATAACAAATTTATGGTGCATGATCAGATTAGAGAAATTTTACTAGAAACACAACCGAAACTCTACATATCCCATATAGCGTATAATCAAACTCAAATACGCATCAATATATGTGTCAACACATAGATAAAAATTGGGAGCTGATAAGGCATGGTTCGAGACTCGCAACTCTATGATAGAATGATCCCTATTGATATCTACTAGTTCTATCAGTATGGCACTGGTACCCCATCCGTCGACCAGGCCCACAAGGAGACGATCACAGAGCGTCTCATAATTTAACAGGCAATAATCCGGGCTACATTATAATGCACCAATCGATAGTCACATAATCAGTCAACATGTCCTAGTTAATCAAGGTGTAAGTCACAGTATCCCATTTTAATTCATTTTACAATAATTCTCATATAACATGGTAATCCAAGTTCATTAAGTGATTTTGTCCGGTTTTAATCGCGTGCGTGCGTACATATACATACAGAGCAAGGTTCGAGTACTAACCTAGTTCTTAGGCACGTGCGAATGCAAATCATGACATAAACATCAGAATACCAAAAATTCAGCACAAATACGTAAATTGAGGCATCAACACAAATTTTGATGTTCGTCGAATAGTACGTCGAGTTTGTAAACTCGCCGAAAATCAGGGATAAAGGTTTGTTGTTCGTCAGAACACAGTGCCAAGCACAAAAGGTCGTCGGAGCTAAAGCAGCGCCGCAGAAATCACGTGTTCAACGTGGTTCTCTTCCAAGCCGTCTCGCTGAAAGGAGCGGCGAGGCAAGGGCACAGATTGGGCTCGAGGCAAGTCGTCGATGCTGGAAAGGATGAGGGTCCCCGGTGCCAGAAGAGACGCATGCGCTCGATGCGTTCGTCGCCGAACAAGAATCATGATCGGAGAAGGGAAAGGGGTGTCATTGGGTCTTGCTGCTAGAGTTGGATCCTAATGTTGCCAGCGCAGGATCTCACCGGAGGTCGTTGTTCGCTGGACGCGAGTAGAAGATGAGGGAGGAGGTGAAGCTGCGATCGACGTGAAGCAGCAACGCAGGTGTTCGTTCGGCGATTGGAGAAACAAGCGCCGAGGAAGGAAATAAATGGGGAGGAAACAACTGATCACGAGCACATGGCCTAAGCTGGGTACCCAAAAATACTTTAAAAAGTTTTTTTTTAAAAAAATAATCTACACATTTTAACATATCCAATGACATCAATATTGTTATAATAAAGATTACACACAATAAGAAATTAATCTAAATATTTTACATAAAAAATAAAATAAAAATAAATAGTATTTTATTTTTTTATCTAAAATATATAGATTAATTTTTTATTATGTATAATTTTATTTATAACAATATTAATGCTATTAGATAGTTTAAAAAGTATAGATTATTTTTATAAAAAAATTTAATTATTTTTCAGAAACCCAGCTTAGGAACTTAAGCAGATAAGCTGGCTACCCAGCTTTTTTTTCCGCTGGCCACGGGCGGAAACAGAGCGGAATGGGTTTCCGAAAAAAATTTTAAGGGTCAAACTACATGATCTTATCACTGTTCCCATAACGGCTACAGTGATAAATCCCGTCAATCACATCAGTCAGATTTAATTAATATTATCTCATTTTAAAATATTATCTTATTTTAATTAATATTATCTTTCCCTCCTCTACACAGTTCACTTTTTGTAAATAGAAATGAAACGGCAAAAATCTTCTTCCTCCTCTCGCTGCTCTCGCTCACTCCCACCGATCGCAATGGACGCCGCCGACCACTTCTCTCCTCTCCCCTTACTGGCCACTTTGCTTCTCCTCCCCCTGGCGCTCCTCCTAGCCCTCCTCCTCGCACGTCGCAATAAAAACCGCAGCCACCGTCTCCCTCCAAGTCCGCCGTCACTTCCCTTGATCGGGCACATCCACCTCCTCAAATCGCCAATCCACCGTCGTCTCGCGGCCTTGTCCGCCGCCCACGGCCCCGTCCTCCTCCTCCGCTTAGGCTTCCGCCCCGTCCTCCTCGTCTCCTCCGCCGCGGCCGCCGAGGAGTGCTTCACCGCCCACGACGTCGCCTTCGCCAACCGACCCCGCCTCCTCGCCGGCAAGGTCTTAGGCTACGATTTCACCTCCGTGGGCTGGGCCCCGTACGGCGCCCTCTGGCGAGACCTTCGCCGCATCTTCACCCTCCACATCTTATCCCCCGCCGGCCTCCACACCTTCTCCGCAGCCCGATTCGGCGACATACGGTCCCTCGTGAGGAACCTCTTTCTGGAGCATCAGCCGGGCGCGCCGCGCCGGGTGCAGATGAAATCGAGGCTGTTCGATCTGACGTACAACATCATCCTGAGGATGGTTTCCGCGTTGGAGGAGGAGATCGACGATCAGCGCCAGCAGTTTCTTAAGATAGCGAGTGAGACGCTTGAGATTAGCGCGGCGACGACGAATTTGGGGGATTTCTTTCCTTTGCTGAATTGGTTGGGTTGGCGGGGACAGGAGAGGAGAATGCGGATGCTCCGCCGGCGGAGGGAAAAGCTGTTAGGAGAAATCATCGAGCAGCACCGCAGGAGGGATCGAAAGTTTGAAAGTGGAGCGGCGGAGCGGAAGGACGATGGCAGCAGCGAAAGAAAGAGGACAGCAGTTGAAGTTATGTTGTCCCTGCAGGACAACGATCCGGAACGCTACACGACCGACCTTTGTTTCTGCAAACACGTACATTCATAATACAGTAATGCGACAGTATTGGGCCCAATACTGTCTACATAAATGCATAATTACTGACTGACATTTAAATTTTATGCGAGCTCAAAAGACTCACATTATGCTACTTAAAAACAATTACAGATCACTAATACACGCAGTTGAATAATTATTTATTTAAATGATCTCTTGCTCAATAATCCACGCTTACTCAAAGCTGTGAAAGAATTCCCAACATGCAGGAGCGCGGCTCATACATCGCCTCCAACGGTTGGACCTTGGGCAAGGTGAGCCCAGGCCCCTCCGCCATGTCTACCTCCTCCGCCGAGACCCTCTCCCACGCGAAGCACTGGATCAAGGTCGCCAGCGCCAGCCCCATCGACCGCACAGCCAGGCCCTCGCCGGGGCACTTCCGCCTCCCCAACCCGAAAGGGTAAAACCTACAGCCATCCCCCGACGCGGCGCCGCCCTCCGCGAACCTCTCCGGCTTGAACATATCCGGGTCCTCCCACAGCTCAGGGTCCCTGTGGATGCCCCACGCGTTGACGAGCAGCATCGTGCCGGCGGGCACGTGGAAGCCGCCGACGCAGCAATCTTTAGAGGACTCGTGCGGCACGAGAAGGGGCCCGGCAGGGTAGAGGCGGAGGGTCTCGTGGACGACGCTGGTTAAGTAGGGAAGGTTGGCGAGATCGTCTTCGGCCACCAGGCGGGCATGGCCGACCTTGCTGTCGAGCTCGGCCGTGGCTTTCTCTAGAACATTGGGGTGGTTCACAAGAAGGCTCATGGCCCACTCTAACGTGCCGGCTGTGGTCTCTGATCCCGCTGCGAAAAAATCCTACACAGTAGCCAAACAGATAAAGATAATGATAATAATAATAATAAGCAGATATTTTATCAATGTCCTTAGTACAACTAAACAGTTCGTTTTTTAGATAAATCTCATCGCTAATAAATTTTAAAAAATATTTAAAGGTTCTGACGAATATATAAAATAAATAGTATATTTATCCATGGTTTTCGTAGAAATATCTTTTGGAAGATTTACCCTTTTGAGGTTTCTTCTTTTGTTTTCGTTCTTCTTTAGCATATGTTTGAGGTGTATAAATTTCATATTGATAGCCAAAAAGGCTAATTATTCTGGTCTTTGTAAAAGACGTGATAATATGTCAGATATGACATTATTTTTGCCTTTGATATGTTCAAAGGTGATTCTATATGCATTGTTAATACAATGGTCTATAAATGATAACCATCTCTTTTGGGAGATGCGCTTCTCATTTTTTATATTGAAGAACTTTACGATTGCTTCGCAATCTGTTCTTATTAATATCTCCTTTTTGTTTAAAAGGAATAATCTGAAAGCATCTAAGCCGTGACAAACAGCTAAGAGTTCTTGATCAATACTGCTAGTGACATTTTTCTCTCGAAATTTGCCAGAAGCGTATCTGCATATAGTTTCTGTTTCTATAGTGTATTTATGGGGTTTACGAAGGAGAATAGCTCCCCATCCGTGTTCACACCCATCTGTTTGGACAATGAGATAATCACTGTCTAATGGTAATTTAAGCAATGGTAGTGTTTCTACCAATTGCCTAATTTTATCAATTTGTTTATAGTCTTCTGTGTTAAATTTCTTAACACCAGTTAGACTTAATTTTGAGTAAAGAGGTCCACTCAATTTATGTAGATCCTTTAGGAAAGGTCTAGCATAATTTATGAGTCCCAAAAATTGTTGTAAACTTTTGGTATCTGTAACCTCGAAGGTTTTTATTTTAGAAGCAATATGGGGTTGGAGTTTTATGGCTCCATTCCCAATTTCAACTCCTAAATAATCAATATTCTTTCTATAAAATTGTGATTTTTGTCCGGAGACAATAATCCCATTTGTATAGAATTTTTGCAATACAAGCTTTAAATGACTTGTATGTTCTTTTTCGGATTTGCTATGTACTAGAATATCATCTATATACACGCAAACAAATTCTTGATAAGGCTTAAAAACCTCATCCATTTTTCTTTGGAATACTGCAGGTGCAGTTTTTAGTCCAAATGGCATAACAAGCCATTCGAAGCTTCCTAATGGACATGTAAATGTTGTCCATGGTATTGATTCTTCTGCCATCCTGATTTGCCAGAAACCAGATTTGCAGTCAAATTTTGAGAAGAATGAACTTCCTTGTATAGAGTTTATTAACTCTGTTTTGTCTGGAATATCATAACTATCGTCTTCTATGTTATCATTCAGTCGGCGATAGTCAATTACCATCCTTGTTTTACCCCTTACTTGTTCACTGTGTTTATTAACAATGAAAGCAGGAGATCGATGAGAAGACGTACTCCTTCTTATCACATTGAGTTTTAACAAGTCTTCAATGTGCATTTTAAACTCAGCAATATTTTCATTTGTTGCTGTAATCTTCTTATTTGTAATTCGAAAACCAGGATCTTTGATTTTCAATATACAAACAAGTTTGTTTTTCTCCCAATGTTGTTGGGGATTGGATCCAAAGATTTGATCTTTTTCAAGGACTCGAATCAGGTTATCCACATCAGGATTCCCAGATTCAATTTTTTCAAGATGTTCAATAGTAAAATCTTCATGGTCATAATCTCTGTGGAGTCCATGAAATTTATTCAGAGGATTTTTGAGAATCCATATGGTATCTGGTTCATCGTGTGTGATGAAATCATCTAGGTCAGGGCCTGGTTCATCCAAGGGTGCATTGTTGGTTTTACAGGACCCAGGGATATCACAAGGACAGCCACCATGCTTCGCAGGCGTAGAAGATGTATAAGGAATAAGGGTATGAGGGAGAAAGAATAGTCCCTCAGTAGTAAGGGTAACCCCTTTGTAGGAATTAATAAGCATATTAAGTCCGATAATGAATTTTGTTTTAACCAAACTCAAAGGTCGTAAGCAAATACGACCAATATATGTTGGTTGTGTATGATGGGCATTTCCTAATGAAAAGGAAAGCTTGTGTTTGGCTAAAATATATTCGTATAAGAATAGTTTGCCATCCATTTGTTCAGCATGAAACCGATCAGAGGGATCGAGTTTAACATGGTATTTTTGAGGAACTAAATCCATGTCTAAGATTGTATTACTACAACCTGTATCAATGAGAGCAGGGAGTTCCAATTTCCAACCAGAAATTTGGATAATGCTATTTATTTTAATTGAGTATAACCAGGGAGGTTGGACTGGTTTATGAATAAACTCAATTTGTTTATCAGAAGGTCCTTCTTCTGTATTTTCATTAAAATCTGTATTTTCATAAAAAATCAGATTTTCAGGAAGATGTTTCCTATTATTTTGTTCTAACTCTTCAAGTCGTTGAGAGAGTTTATAAACTTCGTTTTCGAATTGTAGAATGCGGAGTTCAATTATTTCGGTTCTGGTTGGTCCTGTTGTTTTATCTGAAACAGGCTGACTAGAACTAGGTAAAGAGACTTGCTGCTTTTCTAAGCAATAGCGACAAGCTTCGATAGAGCAAATAATGCACTGATATCTAAGATTCATGCTTGGATATTTGAAACAATATATGCAAGCATGGTCTTGGCTGCTGCGCCGTGAACTCCATTGGTGTTCATGAAGTGGAATGACTTTTGGGGTCATTATTTGATATGGAAGTTTATCCATACTATAATTGTCCTAGATATGGTTTTAACATATCTAATTTGTCAAAAGTAGGTCCTGATAACTGTTCAGTTCCATAAGGAGAGTGGAGCTGGTCTGATTTTGATAACAGATCGGTAGTGAATTCTTCTAATTCACTGTCTGACTCTGTCTGATAACTAATATTCTCGGGTATAGAGACAATACTATAGATTGACTCTGTATCAGAAATATATTCATCTACATTAAGGAGATCTTCTTGAACACAATCAACAAGAATTGATTGCTTACTATATAAATTTTGTCTCTTAGTACAATCTCGTGCTAAGTGATTTTGACTTCCACAAGTAAAACATGAAAGTTTATTTTTATAATCTCTTTTGGGATTATATTTTCTAACATGTTTTTCTTTTGCAAGATATGGTTTCTTTGCATAAGATTTTCGTAGAAAATATCTTTTGGAAGATTTACCCTTTTGAGGTTTCTTCTTTTGTTTTCGTTCTTCTTTAGCATATGTTTGAGGTGTATAAATTTCATTACAGAAACTAAATTCACCTTTTAAATGATGGTCACCCTTTAGCCGGGTGCACCTTTCTACTAATTTATCAATGATAAATTGTATTCTAGTGGTAATGTTATTCACAGCAAGAGCTAACTGTGCTTTGTCTGGATCATTATTCCAGGCTTGATGTATTTCATGACCAATAGGAGCCGGTAATTTTAAAAATAATCGTTCTCCCAGTGCTTGATTATGATAACCACCTGCTTTGCAAGCATAATAAAGATAATCTTGCAAAAAAGGTTTTATATATTTCCAATTTTTGATTTGGATTATTTCAAGCTTTCGGATTGCTTCTTTCTGTTGGGCATTAAATCCCATATTAGGATTGGATCCTGAAATCATCATTTTCATCCTATTGGTGAAATTATAGGGATTTACCCCTAGTGAAATATCTTGTTGAAAATCTGTGGGACAATTTAATTTATATGATTCCCACATTGCCCTAGCTGTTTCTCCTAAGAAATTTTCTAGATAGGAATACATTTCTTCAGCAGAAAAGCTTCCATCTAATTTAGTAACTTTCATTGAAACCATGGAGGCCCAGTTATCAAGAACTGTGCTCCATGTTTGTGGATCATGGGCTGCTAGATTAAGGATTCTTCCTTCATCTAGAAGTTTTCGTTTATCTATTGTTTCTAAAGGTAGTCGTTTTCCTTTAGTACGCATACCTTCTCGTTCTTCATACTGAGTATGATGGGTATAAGATTCTCTAGGAGGTTGTCCTATTGTATAGTTTCTTATGTGTGAAGTACTAGGCTGAGCTGTACTTGTAGAAGTTGGTCCTGGATTATTATATACAGGGGTAGCATTACTGGCTTGTGGTTCTTGGCCAGTCATTATGGTATCCATCAAATTTTGAGGGATACTTTGAATGCTTTGAGAATCATCATCTGAGTCTTCTCGTATGTGATGATTTGTTAGAAACAAATCTATAATTTCTTCTTCTTCTTCTTGAGTAAATAGTAGGTTTTGTTGTAAGTTAGTTAACTTTCCATAGAAAACCCGAATATTACCCTCATTGTCATAGTCAAGTTTATGTGAAGGAAGTAATCTTCCTTTATTTATGAGTGTAATTTCTAGACTTATCATTTCTTCAAATGTAAAGTCTAGGTCTTTTGATACTATAAGGCTATTTTCTTCTAGTATCATTGTTCTAAGAATTTTTCTAAGCCTGATGTGGAAGCTTCACCATCATCCTTAGTTTGTTTCTTTTTATAATTTGAAAATCTCAAATTATATGTATCATCTGAATTTTTGAACATGATACTATTCTCAGGGATGAGCATTTGTTCACATTCTAAATTTTTAGAAATATTCCAATCTAAACCACCAAGGTCATCGGGGGAGATTGCCATGGGTTTTATCATCTTTATTCCTTTACTGGCTAAAGCATCTATCACAGATGAAATATAAAGCTTATAGCCTGTATTAGAATTATTTGTTAATTTGCCTAGGAATCCTAATCCTATAAGAAGATTAGAATCTCCAGCAAAATCTTCGTATCCACGTGTTTGGATACCAATTTCTAATTCTCCTAAGTCTTTAATACTTATGAGAAAATCTGGGGCACAATAAAATATACCCTTATTTTCAGACATGTCAACTTCCATACATGCAATAATTGCTTTCCTTGCATCAGATTTCCATCTTTTGTCAAGGATTGCAATTAATACTTTTGTTCCTAGCTTTTTACGAGCTAGTCCTTTTACTGAAATAACAATCATTCCTATATGGGCTAATGTTTTTCCAGATAATTTTAATTTATTTAAAGAATCTCTTGAAATTATCTTAAGATTTCTTGGTTCTGTCGTGACAGAAAGGTGTTCTTCACGAGTTATTCTTAGAAGTTGAGTTCTAAGATTTAAAGGCCCAGTCCGATAAAGGAGTTGGGGTCGTAAAATTTGTAATCTATTATTTTGATAAGCCTCGAATTGTTGGTCTATATCAACAATTTCTTCTAAGACTTGTGCTGGAATTCCTTGACCGTCAAATATCCTATTTAGGAGATTTGGGATAGGATTACTGATGGATAACCTTTCATTTTGGTTATTTTCTCTTACTGTTGTAGTACCAGTAAGAGTATTAGACGTTCCTGTAAAGGGTCTTGTACTCATTTCCAAAGAAACTGTGTACTTCTGGGTTGTCTCCTAGAAATGGTTGTTTGAGTGGTTGTTTGGGATGTTTCAGGCTTTTCTGAAGACATCTGTAAAACTCTACCTAGATGGTTGGTTATCTCATGAATTGAGGTTTGGTATTGTTGTGTCTGTAGGACCAACAAATTTTCTAACCTTTGTATAATGTCATGCTGTCTTAGGATAAGTTCAGCAGTGGTTTTAATACTTTCTTGTTGACTACTTACTGATTCGGTGGTCAACAGTGTTTTTGAAAGAATTAAAGCTAGTTTTTTATTTAATTGCATCAGATATGCAATTATAAAATTATTTTGTCTCACAAATCGTTTATCTGATGCTCCTTGAGGATCATCAGAGATCATTCCTATAGGATTATCCAAATAGTTACTAGTTTCTCCTAGTGCCTTTTGATAGTCCTGATCATAGTCTATCAGTCTAGACATTCGTGGTTCTTCCTGAGAAGTTTCATGAGGGGTAAGGTTAACCATCCCGGTTCTAGGTATCTTTTCTTGTGAAGTTGGATTTACCATTCTTCAGAATTTTTCTGTAATTCTTCTAATAAAGCAGCTGTTTTAGTTGTTTGATAGTCAAAAATCTTTGACTGTCCTTTAAGCTCTGCTGTGAGCTTTTGTTGTAATAATAAAGATCTTTCGATCTCTTTTACCATAGTCACCAAATATGTATATTGGTTTTTTATATATTCCTGATTTTCATGAATATTTCTTAACAAAATATTTTTTGTTAACATTTCGGTATGTACTATTTTCCATAATTCAGTACATACATGGTTAAATTCTCTAAGGCTTTCGGCCTGAGAGATTTGTAAATCAATTATGGTGTTTAACTGAGCATTCTCAGTATGTAATTGATGATTATATCTACCATTTTCTTTTGGAAAATAGCATTTATGTTTTGTTGCCTGGGAAGTAGCTTGTATTTCCCAGTAATTTTGTGCTAATTTTAAAGATAGATAATTGATATCCATCTTTATTTCTTATTAGGCTTCTTTCGTCCTAATAAGGTGATTGACATTTTTAAATTTTTAACCATAAGATACGTTCTTAGGGTTATTTTATGCTTAAACGCATAAGTTTTGTTAAAGCCTTTCGGCTTTGGTGGATAAATACGTTTCATCATGACGATGTGTTAAAAACACAGGTAAAGAGCAAATTAAGCAGTTTAAACAGATCTAGTAGGTACTCACATATAAACTTATGGAACTTTATTGTTTTGTATGAAGAAGATTCGCTAAAGAGTAGAAATACTTGATATCTATAGATTCCTGGCTATTCGCATGCACTTGTTTTCCTCTAATATCAACCGCTTTACCATATTAGTGTAGGTAATTAAAAGAACATCATGCTATATGGACGTTAACAAGCCTGTTGTCCCTGGCGACCCTCCTGGTCTTCGGACGTACTTGTCAAGCCATTGGCCCTTTAGTTCTTTTCTTTAGCTACACCATGGTGGCTTAGGCAGCCCCGGTATCATTAGATTTGTATAAAAAACAAAGCATACGACAGCCTATCTGAAATATCAAGCATAATACATCTGTTTAGCGTCATTCTTTACACCAACAGAGTTTTAGTCCATAATTATATGCTTTCCCGTTCGATCTAATAAAGGAACCGCAACTACGGCTCTGGTACCAAAAAGAGGGGGGGGGGGCTATTTTACACAAAATACTTAAAAGATGAAGCGAGATATATATTATCAAAACTGCATAAAGAAACTTACAAAGACTCAAGAGAACAAACTTTCACACATGCTTACTAGCTGAAGGCTGATCTGGCCGATCGATGCCTTCTTACAACAAGAGACTCATTTATATAGACCCCGACATATGTCTTTTCGGAAAGGGAAAAGACAATGACTCTTAGAAAAAGTAAAAGACAATGACTCTTCGAAAAAGTAAAAGACACATGACTTTTCAGAAAAGTAAACATTAGATGACTCTTTTGAAAAAGTAAATAGTACATGGCCTTTCGAAACTTGAAAAGCTTTTTGACTCTTGAGGAAAGAGTCTGACCCTTCAAAAGATTCCTGTGTAGAGACCGCCTTGTAGTTGAACCGGCATCGCATCACTTTAAACACGTGAACCTTTATTTCTTTCAGATGGTTGTTTTAGTCATCTTCTTGAATTTCTTCAAGGATGTCATCATCACCTGCAATTATCCTTCCGTAATCTTTGTATCTTTTGACGTAGGCTTCTCCTTTTACTTGGGTGAAATGGTCATAGTGCCCAGCATAGGTACAAAAATGTGAAGTAAAGGGAGTGTAAAAAACGTCGTGTTCATCTTCAACGTAGATTTTTGTGTTCTTGTCCTCAGAGATCAAAGTTGCCCGATAAAATTCCAGAGAGGCTTCTGAGATGACATAGTCTCTCCATACACAAACTTGAACTTCCAAAGGAACAGTTGCTGTTTTGTTGATGTCATCAACAAAAGATGAATACCAAAAATCTGGAAGAAAATCATTCTGGATTTTGATTAAAACTTGATGTTTTGAATCATTCGGATACCCCAAAAACCATGGCGGGCAGGAGGTTATATTCAGGTCTAGATAGCCTGAGAATTCATGAAGTTTGTAAAACTTGTCTATGCAGTAGCGGAATTTCCATGGAAAATTGGAAAGTTTCTCTAAGTGAAGTGCATGAACTACTAGACGGTCTAGTAATCCATATTGAAAGATATCTAATAGAGAAACCTCTATATCTAGAATTCTGCAATCTTTCCATTGAGTTAGGTCAATGGAGGCTTTGATGATGGTAAAACCCTGATGACATTTGCAATGTGGTTCATCGGGATGAGCTGTGTCTCTTTTCATCGAGATCATGGTTAAATGGAGGCCCGGAGGCTTTGTGATCTCATTTAAGGTCATTTTTTGAGATAAGAGATTACCTTTAAAAACTTTTGATGCTAAGTCCGTTTAACCAATTCATAAATGTGTTGTTTGACTGGATACAGACTTGGCGGTATTTTGGATCGTGAATTTGTACCCCCCCCCCCTCTTTTTGGTATCAGAGCCGTAGTTGCGGTTCCTTTATTAGATCGAACGGGAAAGCATATAATTATGGACTAAAACTCTGTTGGTGTGAAGAATGACGCTAAACAGATGTATTATGCTTGATATTTCAGATAGGCTGTTGTATGCTTTGTTTTTTATACAAATCTAATGATACCGGGGCTGCCTAAGCCACCATGGTGTAGCTAAAGAAAAGAACTAAAGGGCCAATAGCTTGACAAGTACGTCCGAAGACCAGGAGGGTCGCCAGGGACAACAGGCTTGTTAACGTCCATATAGCATGATGTTCTTTTAATTACCTACACTAATATGGTAAAGCGGTTGATATTAGAGGAAAACAAGTGCATGCGAATAGCCAGGAATCTATAGATATCAAGTATTTCTACTCTTTAGCGAATCTTCTTC
The DNA here is from genome assembly GCA_027563935.2 of Costus lasius. Taxonomy (NCBI): domain Eukaryota; kingdom Viridiplantae; phylum Streptophyta; class Magnoliopsida; order Zingiberales; family Costaceae; genus Costus; species Costus lasius. Next base: position 139,511,105 of record CM050446.2, read on the forward strand.
ATACAAAACAATAAAGTTCCATAAGTTTATATGTCAGTACCTACTAGATCTGTTTAAACTGCTTAATTTGCTCTTTACCTGTGTTTTTAACACATCGTCATGATGAAACGTATTTATCCACCAAAGCCGAAAGGCTTTAACAAAACTTATGCGTTTAAGCATAAAATAACCCTAAGAACGTATCTTATGGTTAAAATTTAAAAATGTCAATCACCTTATTAGGACGAAAGAAGCCTAATAAGAAATAAAGATGGATATCAATTATCTATCTTTAAAATTAGCACAAAATTACTGGGAAATACAAGCTACTTCCCAGGCAACAAAACATAAATGCTATTTTCCAAAAGAAAATGGTAGATATAATCATCAATTACATACTGAGAATGCTCAGTTAAACACCATAATTGATTTACAAATCTCTCAGGCCGAAAGCCTTAGAGAATTTAACCATGTATGTACTGAATTATGGAAAATAGTACATACCGAAATGTTAACAAAAAATATTTTGTTAAGAAATATTCATGAAAATCAGGAATATATAAAAAACCAATATACATATTTGGTGACTATGGTAAAAGAGATCGAAAGATCTTTATTATTACAACAAAAGCTCACAGCAGAGCTTAAAGGACAGTCAAAGATTTTTGACTATCAAACAACTAAAACAGCTGCTTTATTAGAAGAATTACAGAAAAATTCTGAAGAATGGTAAATCCAACTTCACAAGAAAAGATACCTAGAACCGGGATGGTTAACCTTACCCCTCATGAAACTTCTCAGGAAGAACCACAAATGTCTAGACTGATAGACTATGATCAGGACTATCAAAAGGCACTAGGAGAAACTAGTAACTATTTGGATAATCCTATAGGAATGATCTCTGATGATCCTCAAGGAGCATCAGATAAACGATTTGTGAGACAAAATAATTTTATAATTGCATATCTGATGCAATTAAATAAAAAACTAGCTTTAATTCTTTCAAAAACACTGTTGACCACCGAATCAGTAAGTAGTCAACAAGAAAGTATTAAAACCACTACTGAACTTATCCTAAGACAGCATGACATTATACAAAGGTTAGAAAATTTGTTGGTCCTACAGACACAACAATACCAAACCTCAATTCATGAGATAACCAACCATCTAGGTAGAGTTTTACAGATGTCTTCAGAAAAGCCTGAAACATCCCAAACAACCATTTCTAGGAGACAACCCAGAAGTACACAGTTTCTTTGGAAATGAGTACAAGACCCTTTACAGGAACGTCTAATACTCTTACTGGTACTACAACAATAAGAGAAAATAACCAAAATGAAAGGTTATCCATCAGTAATCCTATCCCAAATCTCCTAAATAGGATATTTGACGGTCAAGGAATTCCAGCACAAGTCTTAGAAGAAATTGTTGATATAGACCAACAATTCGAGGCTTATCAAAATAATAGATTACAAATTTTACGACCCCAACTCCTTTATCGGACTGGGCCTTTAAATCTTAGAACTCAACTTCTAAGAATAACTCGTGAAGAACACCTTTCTGTCACGACAGAACCAAGAAATCTTAAGATAATTTCAAGAGATTCTTTAAATAAATTAAAATTATCTGGAAAAACATTAGCCCATATAGGAATGATTGTTATTTCAGTAAAAGGACTAGCTCGTAAAAAGCTAGGAACAAAAGTATTAATTGCAATCCTTGACAAAAGATGGAAATCTGATGCAAGGAAAGCAATTATTGCATGTATGGAAGTTGACATGTCTGAAAATAAGGGTATATTTTATTGTGCCCCAGATTTTCTCATAAGTATTAAAGACTTAGGAGAATTAGAAATTGGTATCCAAACACGTGGATACGAAGATTTTGCTGGAGATTCTAATCTTCTTATAGGATTAGGATTCCTAGGCAAATTAACAAATAATTCTAATACAGGCTATAAGCTTTATATTTCATCTGTGATAGATGCTTTAGCCAGTAAAGGAATAAAGATGATAAAACCCATGGCAATCTCCCCCGATGACCTTGGTGGTTTAGATTGGAATATTTCTAAAAATTTAGAATGTGAACAAATGCTCATCCCTGAGAATAGTATCATGTTCAAAAATTCAGATGATACATATAATTTGAGATTTTCAAATTATAAAAAGAAACAAACTAAGGATGATGGTGAAGCTTCCACATCAGGCTTAGAAAAATTCTTAGAACAATGATACTAGAAGAAAATAGCCTTATAGTATCAAAAGACCTAGACTTTACATTTGAAGAAATGATAAGTCTAGAAATTACACTCATAAATAAAGGAAGATTACTTCCTTCACATAAACTTGACTATGACAATGAGGGTAATATTCGGGTTTTCTATGGAAAGTTAACTAACTTACAACAAAACCTACTATTTACTCAAGAAGAAGAAGAAGAAATTATAGATTTGTTTCTAACAAATCATCACATACGAGAAGACTCAGATGATGATTCTCAAAGCATTCAAAGTATCCCTCAAAATTTGATGGATACCATAATGACTGGCCAAGAACCACAAGCCAGTAATGCTACCCTTGTATATAATAATCCAGGACCAACTTCTACAAGTACAGCTCAGCCTAGTACTTCACACATAAGAAACTATACAATAGGACAACCTCCTAGAGAATCTTATACCCATCATACTCAGTATGAAGAACGAGAAGGTATGCGTACTAAAGGAAAACGACTACCTTTATAAACAATAGATAAACGAAAACTTCTAGATGAAGGAAGAATCCTTAATCTAGCAGCCCATGATCCACAAACATGGAGCACAGTTCTTGATAACTGGGCCTCCATGGTTTCAATGAAAGTTACTAAATTAGATGGAAGCTTTTCTGCTGAAGAAATGTATTCCTATCTAGAAAATTTCTTAGGAGAAACAGCTAGGGCAATGTGGGAATCATATAAATTAAATTGTCCCACAGATTTTCAACAAGATATTTCACTAGGGGTAAATCCCTATAATTTCACCAATAGGATGAAAATGATGATTTCAGGATCCAATCCTAATATGGGATTTAATGCCCAACAGAAAGAAGCAATCCGAAAACTTGAAATAATCCAAATCAAAAATTGGAAATATATAAAACCTTTTTTGCAAGATTATCTTTATTATGCTTGCAAAGCAGGTGGTTATCATGATCAAGCACTGGGAGAACGATTATTTTTAAAATTACCGGCTCCTATTGGTCATGAAATACATCAAGCCTGGAATAATGATCCAGACAAAGCACAGTTAGCTCTTGCTGTGAATAACATTACCACTAGAATACAATTTATCATTGATAAATTAGTAGAAAGGTGCACCCGGCTAAAGGGTGACCACCATTTAAAAGGTGAATTTAGTTTCTGTAATGAAATTTATACACCTCAAACATATGCTAAAGAAGAACGAAAACAAAAGAAGAAACCTCAAAAGGGTAAATCTTCCAAAAGATATTTTCTACGAAAATCTTATGCAAAGAAACCATATCTTGCAAAAGAAAAACATGTTAGAAAATATAATCCCAAAAGAGATTATAAAAATAAACTTTCATGTTTTACTTGTGGAAGTCAAAATCACTTAGCACGAGATTGTACTAAGAGACAAAATTTATATAGTAAGCAATCAATTCTTGTTGATTGTGTTCAAGAAGATCTCCTTAATGTAGATGAATATATTTCTGATACAGAGTCAATCTATAGTATTGTCTCTATACCCGAGAATATTAGTTATCAGACAGAGTCAGACAGTGAATTAGAAGAATTCACTACCGATCTGTTATCAAAATCAGACCAGCTCCACTCTCCTTATGGAACTGAACAGTTATCAGGACCTACTTTTGACAAATTAGATATGTTAAAACCATATCTAGGACAATTATAGTATGGATAAACTTCCATATCAAATAATGACCCCAAAAGTCATTCCACTTCATGAACACCAATGGAGTTCACGGCGCGGCAGCCAAGACCATGCTTGCATATATTGTTTCAAATATCCAAGCATGAATCTTAGATATCAGTGCATTATTTGCTCTATCGAAGCTTGTCGCTATTGCTTAGAAAAGCAGCAAGTCTCTTTACCTAGTTCTAGTCAGCCTGTTTCAGATAAAACAACAGGACCAACCAGAACCGAAATAATTGAACTCCGCATTCTACAATTCGAAAACGAAGTTTATAAACTCTCTCAACGACTTGAAGAGTTAGAACAAAATAATAGGAAACATCTTCCTGAAAATCTGATTTTTTATGAAAATACAGATTTTAATGAAAATACAGAAGAAGGACCTTCTGATAAACAAATTGAGTTTATTCATAAACCAGTCGAACCTCCCTGGTTATACTCAATTAAAATAAATAGCATTATCCAAATTTCTGGTTGGAAATTGGAACTCCCTGCTCTCATTGATACAGGTTGTAGTAATACAATCTTAGACATGGATTTAGTTCCTCAAAAATACCATGTTAAACTCGATCCCTCTGATCGGTTTCATGCTGAACAAATGGATGGCAAACTATTCTTATACGAATATATTTTAGCCAAACACAAGCTTTCCTTTTCATTAGGAAATGCCCATCATACACAACCAACATATATTGGTCGTATTTGCTTACGACCTTTGAGTTTGGTTAAAACAAAATTCATTATCGGACTTAATATGCTTATTAATTCCTACAAAGGGGTTACCCTTACTACTGAGGGACTATTCTTTCTCCCTCATACCCTTATTCCTTATACATCTTCTACGCCTGCGAAGCGTGGTGGCTGTCCTTGTGATATCCCTGGGTCCTGTAAAACCAACAATGCACCCTTGGATGAACCAGGCCCTGACCTAGATGATTTCATCACACATGATGAACCAGATACCATATGGATTCTCAAAAATCCTCTGAATAAATTTCATGGACTCCACAGAGATTATGACCATGAAGATTTTACTATTGAACATCTTGAAAAAATTGAATCTGGGAATCCTGATGTGGATAACCTGATTCGAGTCCTTGAAAAAGATCAAATCTTTGGATCCAATCCCCAACAACATTGGGAGAAAAACAAACTTGTTTGTATATTGAAAATCAAAGATCCTGGTTTTCGAATTACAAATAAGAAGATTACAGCAACAAATGAAAATATTGCTGAGTTTAAAATGCACATTGAAGACTTGTTAAAACTCAATGTGATAAGAAGGAGTACGTCTCCTCATCGATCTCCTGCTTTCATTGTTAATAAACACAGTGAACAAGTAAGGGGTAAAACAAGGATGGTAATTGACTATCGCCGACTGAATGATAACATAGAAGACGATAGTTATGATATTCCAGACAAAATAGAGTTAATAAACTCTATACAAGGAAGTTCATTCTTCTCAAAATTTGACTGCAAATCTGGTTTCTGGCAAATCAGGATGGCAGAAGAATCAATACCATGGACAGCATTTACATGTCCATTAGGAAGCTTCGAATGGCTTGTTATGCCATTTGGACTAAAAACTGCACCTGCAGTATTCCAAAGAAAAATGGATGAGGTTTTTAAGCCTTATCAAGAATTTGTTTGCGTGTATATAGATGATATTCTAGTACATAGCAAATCCGAAAAAGAACATACAAGTCATTTAAAGCTTGTATTGCAAAAATTCTATACAAATGGGATTATTGTCTCCGGACAAAAATCACAATTTTATAGAAAGAATATTGATTATTTAGGAGTTGAAATTGGGAATGGAGCCATAAAACTCCAACCCCATATTGCTTCTAAAATAAAAACCTTCGAGGTTACAGATACCAAAAGTTTACAACAATTTTTGGGACTCATAAATTATGCTAGACCTTTCCTAAAGGATCTACATAAATTGAGTGGACCTCTTTACTCAAAATTAAGTCTAACTGGTGTTAAGAAATTTAACACAGAAGACTATAAACAAATTGATAAAATTAGGCAATTGGTAGAAACACTACCATTGCTTAAATTACCATTAGACAGTGATTATCTCATTGTCCAAACAGATGGGTGTGAACACGGATGGGGAGCTATTCTCCTTCGTAAACCCCATAAATACACTATAGAAACAGAAACTATATGCAGATACGCTTCTGGCAAATTTCGAGAGAAAAATGTCACTAGCAGTATTGATCAAGAACTCTTAGCTGTTTGTCACGGCTTAGATGCTTTCAGATTATTCCTTTTAAACAAAAAGGAGATATTAATAAGAACAGATTGCGAAGCAATCGTAAAGTTCTTCAATATAAAAAATGAGAAGCGCATCTCCCAAAAGAGATGGTTATCATTTATAGACCATTGTATTAACAATGCATATAGAATCACATTTGAACATATCAAAGGCAAAAATAATGTCATATCTGACATATTATCACGTCTTTTACAAAGACCAGAATAATTAGCCTTTTTGGCTATCAATATGAAATTTATACACCTCAAACATATGCTAAAGAAGAACGAAAACAAAAGAAGAAACCTCAAAAGGGTAAATCTTCCAAAAGATATTTCTACGAAAACCATGGATAAATATACTATTTATTTTATATATTCGTCAGAACCTTTAAATATTTTTTAAAATTTATTAGCGATGAGATTTATCTAAAAAACGAACTGTTTAGTTGTACTAAGGATATTGATAAAATATCTGCTTATTATTATTATTATCATTATCTTTATCTGTTTGGCTACTGTGTAGGATTTTTTCGCAGCGGGATCAGAGACCACAGCCGGCACGTTAGAGTGGGCCATGAGCCTTCTTGTGAACCACCCCAATGTTCTAGAGAAAGCCACGGCCGAGCTCGACAGCAAGGTCGGCCATGCCCGCCTGGTGGCCTAAGACGATCTCGCCAACCTTCCCTACTTAACCAGCGTCGTCCACGAGACCCTCCGCCTCTACCCTGCCGGGCCCCTTCTCGTGCCGCACGAGTCCTCTAAAGATTGCTGCGTCGGCGGCTTCCACGTGCCCGCCGGCACGATGCTGCTCGTCAACGCGTGGGCCATCCACAGGGACCCTGAGCTGTGGGAGGACCCGGATATGTTCAAGCCGGAGAGGTTCGCGGAGGGCGACGCCGCGTCGGGGGATGGCTGTAGGTTTTTCCCTTTCGGGTTGGGGAGGTGGAAGTGCCCCGGCGAGGGCCTGGCCGTGCGGTCGATGGGGCTGGCGCTGGCGACCTTGATCCAGTGCTTCGCGTGGGAGAGGGTCTCGGCGGAGGAGGTAGACATGGCGGAGGGGCCTGGGCTCACCTTGCCCAAGGTCCAACCGTTGGAGGCGATGTATGAGCCGCGCTCCTGCATGTTGGGAATTCTTTCACAGCTTTGAGTAAGCGTGGATTATTGAGCAAGAGATCATTTAAATAAATAATTATTCAACTGCGTGTATTAGTGATCTGTAATTGTTTTTAAGTAGCATAATGTGAGTCTTTTGAGCTCGCATAAAATTTAAATGTCAGTTAGTAATTATGCATTTATGTAGACAGTATTGGGCCCAATACCGTCGCATTACTGTATTATGAATGTACGTGTTTGCAGAAACAATTTATTAGGCCTTGGGCCAAAAACTAGTAGTCACTCGTCAAACTTTTATTTGTAGAAAAAACAAAGAAGTCGATAAACCTCGCTCACTCGGAAGTCGGATGTTGTTCCCATTGTTCGTATTGCTCTGGCTTTCTCCCACCGGATCGCAATGGCCGCCGCCGTCCCCTTCTCTTCTCTTCCTTTAGTCGTCTCTTTGCTTCTCCTCCCCTTGGCGCTCCTCTTCACTCTCCTCTTCAGACGTCACAACCAAAAGCACCGCCGCCGTCTCCCTCCAAGCCCGCCGTCAATTCCCTTGGTCGGACACCTCCACCACCTCAAGCCGCCGATCCACCGGAATCTCGCAGCCTTGTCTGCCGCCCATGGTCCCGTCCTCCTCCTCCCCTGCGGATCCCGCCCCGTCCTCCTCGTCTCCTCCGCCGCCACCGCCGAGGAGTGCTTCACCGCCCACGACGTCGCCTTCGCCAACCGCCCCCGCCTCCTTGCCGGGAAGATCTTCGGCTACGACTTCACCTCCGTGGCCTGGGCCCCTTACGGCCCCCTGTGGCGCGATCTTTGACGTATCACCACCCTCCACTTCTTCTCCTCCGCCAGCCTTCGCTCCTTCTCCGCCGTCCGGACCGGCGAGATCCGATCCCTCGCGAGGAACCTCTTTCTGGAGCATCAGCCGGGCGAGCCGCGCCGGGTGGAGATGAAATCGCGATTCTTCGGTCTGATGTACAACATCGTCGCGAGGATGGTTTCCTGGTCGGAGGAGGGGACCGACGAGCAACGCCAGCTGTTGCGAAAGACTATGATTGAAGCATTTAAGGCTAGCGCGGCCGATGCGAATTTGGGGGATTTCTTGCCAGTGTTAAATTGGGTGGGCTGGAGGGGCAGGAGAAGAGACTGCGGATGCTTCGTGAGCGGAGGGACGAGCTGCTCGGCGAAATCATCAAGAAGCACCGCCAGAGGGGGCGGAAGTTGGAAACTGGAGCGGCGGAGGTACTGGACGTCGGCGGCGGAGAAAGGAGAAGGACCGCAGTTGAGGTTATGTTGTCATTGCAGGAGAATGACCCGATACGCTACACTGACGAAATCATTTACGGTGTCATGGTGGTAAGTGTGATGCTCCCGGGATTTAGCACAAATCCCAAAGCACACCGAGATGGAGCGATGATGGGACCCCTCGTCATCAGCCGTGATGGACGACTCGGGTGTGCGATCGTGTCACTGAGGCTGACACAAGTCCACAGGGCGAGGGTCGAGTCAAACCACGGAGTGTGGGTTCACACGTGGATGTGGGCTTCTGACTCGACCCATGGACCCCGGACCCTCTCGCACGAGCTTGCGAGCGTGTGCATCAAAGAGGGTCAACTGTGGGGCGATTCTGAGGTCTAATCGACCCCGAACCGGCACTGAACCATCCTTCCAGGCTGAACCGAACCGGTTCAGCCGGTTCAGACCGGTGTACAGTGCACGCGCGCGTGGAAGAGGGGAATTTCCCCTGTTTCTCTTCCAGCGCCGTGATCGACGCCGTCCGCCGTCGATTGCGCCACCTGGAAGCACGCCCGCCGGATTTGGAAGGTGGCCGGAGGTGCGGGCTGGCGTGGCGACGAGGACAACGGAGTTTGAAGGCTGGGACTCCTACGTGGACGAGCCTAGGGCGACGATTGGAGGTCGCCCCGGTGGAAGCGAGATCTCCGGCCAATCACCGGCGGAGATCGCGGTTGCGTGGCGACGAGGATGGAAATCCCATCCTCGTCGAGGGGAGGTTGCGATCAAGCGAATTGGGAGCTTGAGCAAGGTCTGGCGACGACGAATCTTCGGCGAGATCTAGATCTGAAAACAGAGTCTGCTTCTTCTTCGTCGGCGACGAGGCTCCGGCCACGGACTCGTCGGCAAGGGCTCTCAGATCAACTCACCGGTGCCCTGAGGTAAGGAAGGGTTCATCTCTTCCGGCGCCGGCAGCCAGACGCGGGAGTGCGATCGGATTTTCCGATCGCCGGTTCCACGCAGCCACAGCTTCCATTGGGTTCGATTTCTCGTCGGCGGCGGCTTCTCCGGCAACAATACTCCGGCGGCGACTTCTCCGTTCACGGACGACCAGATCCCGACCCGCCGGCGCAGCTCCGGTGGCCGGACGGTGACGGACGACAGAGGGGATCATTCCCCTGTTTCGGCCGAGCGCCGACTCTGGTTCGGACGCGAGCGGGAAGAGGGAGAGAAGGTTTGTCGCGCGTGTTCGCGTGCGCGTCTCGCTTCGTCTCCGACCGGACGTTCCGACGCAGCTTCTCGGAGGATCTCGGTGGGCTCGGCTCGTGGAGTGGTGGCACGCTACAAGGGTAAACCCTCCCGGATCTATCGTGTGTAGTGGTAGTAGGACGGTTTTCTCGTGTGTAGTCGATAGAGACTTTACCGCCGTCCGGACTTCGTGTGGCTTTTCGTCCGGACGGTTCTTTGCGTTATCTGCGCCCGCATATGTGTAGTGCGGGTTGTACTTAATTGTAGGTACTGCTTGCTTGCCTGCAAAGTCCAGGACGTGTGTGCCGGCACCCTTGAAGGTGTTCGCCACCGTCCCCTTGTGATTGATTGAGGCCGCGCCGGTGCCTATCTCGGCTGTGTAGAGAAAGGAGCGCGGGTTGGAGGAAATTTCTGTGAGTGCAAAGTGTTTTGGAGAGTCTCCATCACTTTGACACAGTTGAGAGATTTGTATTCGTGTCCGAGGGGCGGTATTCATACCGAACCCTTCGCGCACGTGGTGTGAGGACTTGTAAAGTGCTGGGCCAGCTTCCGCAACGCGATCCTAACCGGTCGCGGGCCACTCTAGTGTAGGGCTGAGATCTCCGTGAGGGGATCTGCCGGTTGTGGTTAAATTTATTATTAAAAAAATAAATTTGCCCATAACAGTAAGTGTAGACTTTTCTCTATTCAACACACGTGTCACGCGTTAGAAAAAATGGCTATTAAATCTATTTACACATTTAAGCCTATTTTTATAACGAAAGGGAAAGAAAATTAAAAAGAAATATAAAAATGTTGAGTTATATATTTATGCTAAGACATTTTTTGTTGATCGTTTCGTAGGCATTTTTTTCAGCAGGAACAGATACCTCAGCCTCTACTATGGACTGGGCAATGAGCCTTCTCTTGAACCACCCCAAAGTTCTGGAGAAGGCTGCGGCCGAGCTCGACGCTAAGATCGGCCATGCCCGCATGGTGGACGAAGACGACCTCGCCAACCTCCCCTACTTAACCAGCATCATCCACGAGACTCTCCGCCGCTACCCGATCGCTGTTAAAGACAGGAAAGGAAAACGATATCGCAAGAACCTTGAGGACATAGAATTGTGATGGAAGAAAACTTTTTATGTTTATATTTATAAAGGAATTCACACCCTTATATATATATATATGATCGCAGGAGTTTATTTATGGAAATAAATTATAGAATCCTGCATTCACACTTACAATCCTCTCATAGCATTTGATTATGTCTGGGCTACACCCAACGGTTTGGTGAATATGTCTGCAAGTTGGTTAGCACTAGACACATGGTGTAATTTGATTGTCTTTTCTTGGACCTTCTCCCGTATAAGATGACAATCGATTTCTATATGTTTTGTGCGCTCGTGATAGACGGGGTTCGTTGCAATATGATGGGCCGCTTGATTGTCGCAAAATAAATTGACTGACTGTGAATGTTCAACCCCTAAGTCATATATGATCATTTTAAGCCAAGTTATCTCACATCACGTTGAAGCCATTGCACGATACTCTGCTTCCGCACTTGATCTTGATATAGGGGTCTGTTTCTTTGTTCTCCATGAGATCAACGATCTTCCAAGAAGAATGCAATAACCTGAGACAGAGCGACGTGTATCACGACACCTTCCCCAATCTGCATCGCAGAACGCATTTAGTTGGATTGAGTTCTCTGAAGGGAAGAAAATTCCTTGTCCCGGTGTCTGTTTGAGATAGCGTAGGACATGATAAGCTGCTTGCAAATGTGGCTCCCGTGGCTTGTCCATGAATTGACTTAGAACATGCACGACATATGTTATGTCTGGGTGTGTAATGGTTAAGTAAATTAGCCTCCCTATAAGTCTTCGATACGAGGATGGATCACTCACATAATCTCCATCAGAATTGTTGAGCGACATATTTTGTTCCATAGGGTAGGAAATTGGTTTGGCCCCCAGGTAGCCAACATCTTCAAGTATTCCGAGTGTGTATTTCCTTTGTGATATAGAGATACCCTTTCGTGACCTGGCTACTTCTATCCCAAGGAAATATTTCAATTCACCTAGATCTCTTAGCAGGAATTTGTCTCTCAGAAAAGTCTTCACGTTTTCAATTTCTCTTAGGTCGTCTCCTGCTATAATCACATCATCAACATAGATGAGTAAGACTACCTGTTTACCATCTTGGGTTCGGACGAACATTGAGTAATCTGATTTGGATTGAGCGAAATTTGCTTGATGAAGAGCTTCTGTGAGCTTGATGAACCACTAGCGAGATGCCTTTTTGAGTCCGTACAAAGACTTATGAAGCTTGCACACACGTGTCTCCCCCTTTCGGCCGAAACCAGGAGGTAACTGCATAAACACATCTTCATCAAGGTCGCCATGTAAGAATGCATTATGGACGTCGAGTTGATGCAAATGCCAATTTTTGATGGAAGCTAACGCAAGAAGAAAGCGAATTGTTGTATGTTTGGCAACAAGGGCAAAGGTTTCTTGATAGTCTAAACCTTCAACTTGACTATACCCTTTTGCAACTAGCCTGGCTTTGTACCGTTCAATTTGCCCATTGGACCTGTATTTGATCTTATAAACCCACCGGCATCCGATGGCCTTCTTCCCAGGTGGTAATGGTTGCAGGGACCAAGTGTTTTTTAACGCAAGCGCCTTGAGTTCTTCTTGCATAGCCGTGCGCCAATTGGAATTTGAGTTGGCTTCGGCAAAGGATAAGGGTTCCTTTGCATTTGATAGAGAAGCAACAAAGGCTCGATGCTTTGATGATAAATTCGCATAGAATATAACATCAGTGAGAGGATATTTGTTACCTGCACCTTGTGGAAGGTTTGAGGACGAGCTGATTCTGGAGGGAAGAGGAACCTCAACGTGATAATCAGTCAAATAACGAGGAGCTTGTGTGACTCTCCTTGGGCGAGGCAAGTTGGTTGGACTATCAATGACGGGTGAAGATTCTGGTGCAATGGTATAATCACTCTGATCAAAAGGACTGTTGGATTGGAAGGCATCATAGTTGATGAGTTGTTGAGTAGCATTTGGTGTTGCCAAAGAAGGATGATGTAATTCTGGAAATGTCTCAGTGTTAGTTGTTGCATAAGGAAAAGTGCTTTCATGAAAGATCACGTCTCGTGAGACGAAAACCTCTTTGGTTGATATATTGAAGACGCGATAACCCTTTTGGGCATGCGGATATCCCAGAAAGATGCACTTGGTTGCCCTGGGATCAAATTTGCTAGGGCGCTGATAATGGGTGGAAGCGAAGCATAAACTCCCAAATATGTGAAGATGCTCATAAGAAGGTCGTTTTTGGAGCAGCATTTCAAGTGGTGTTTTACCTTGTAATAAGGGTGTCGGAGTACGATTGATGAGATAAGTAGCTGTGAGAATCGCATCTCCCCAAAAAAATTTTGGAAGACTCGCTTGGAACAATAGCGCTCGAGCCATATTGAGAAGATGCCCGTGTTTCCTCTCAGCAACTCCATTCTGTTGTGGAGTAGAGACACAACTGATTTGATGAATAATGCCCTTGCTAGAATATAAATTATCTAGAGCAAATTCTGAGCCGTTGTCACTACGAATAATTTTCACTTTAGATGCAAATTGTGTCTCAACTAAGTTGATAAATTGAATCAAGTGTGGTCGAGCATCAGATTTGTTATGCATCAGATAAGTCCAGGTGCAGCGAGTAAAATCGTCAACGATTGTAAGAAAATACTTTGCTCCACTGATGGAAGGAACACTATATCCCCCCCAGATATCAGTATGAATAAGTTCAAAAGGCATTGTGGTCCGAATGGAACTCGGTGAAAAAGAAGTACGACTTTGTTTTGCCAATGGACAGACTAAACAATGAGAATTATTATATGAAGTTAAGTCTCTAATATTATGCGACAATAAGAGATAAACATTATTAGATGGATGTCCAAGACACTGATGCCAGATATTTGAGAGAGCGGATGTTGACGACACAACATTGTTACTTATTGATTGTTGGGATGAGTCCAAATGATAGAGACCTCCTGCCTCAATCCCGATCCCAATCGTCTTCTTCAATTGTTGGTCCTGCAGCACACAATTCCTTGCGGTAAAGGATACAATGTAGGAAGGGTTACACAAAAGCTTTCTAACGGAGATGAGATTCAGCTTGTATGATGGAACACACAGTACGTCTTGTAGAGTGAATCCTTCAAACTGAACGCTTCCAATATGGGTGACAGGTACAGTTGTACCATTGGGCAAATGAACATATCGATTTGTAACATCAAGTTTCGATGTTAAGAATTTGACAGAATGTACCATGTGGTTGATAGCGCCTGTATCAAACCAACTTGCAGACATATTCACCAAACCGCTGGGCGTAGCCCAGTTCAAATCCCTGCTCAGCAAGCTAGGAATCATCAACATATACATTCCTAGCTTGAGGGGGAGTGTTAAAGATGACGATTCTATCAAAGATTCTAATTTGATGATTATGGGAAAGAATAAGCCAAGATCATAATCAAATGCTATGAGAGGATTGTCCTTCTATATTTAAGTGTGAATGCAGGATTCTATAATTTATTTCCATAAATAAACTCCTGCGAAAATCAATTGTGTGACCATATATATTGCAGTGTTCACACTTGAGATGTGCTCGACAAGTTTCTGTCATGTGGCCAACTCGATTACATTTGCCACACTTCATTTGTTGGTTTCTGGTCGTGTAACTCCTTTCAGTTTTGCGCATATTGCTTTTTACAGCAAGGGCAGAGGCCGCGCCAGGTATTCCTCCCACAGATCCATCTTTGTTTGCCATATCACGTTGTTTCTCCTCTTGAAGAACAAGGGAATAAACCTTTGTCAAGCTAGGAAGTGGATCCATGAGAAGGATCTGACTTCTCACAGCAGCGTATGCCTCGTGAAGTCCCATCAAAAACTTCATTATCTTCTGGTTTTGTTGAAATTGTAAGGTTTCCTTCATGGCTTCACAGGTACACCTTGGAATATCACGTAAAGAATCACGTTCATCCCATAGTCCCTTGAGTTTGGTATAGTAAGCTCCAACTGTGGTATTACCCTGTTTACAATTATGTATGGCCTCTTCTATATGGAAGAGATGAACGCTATTGACACGACCAAAATGATCTTTCAGTTCAGTCCACATCTCATGAGCATTATCAATGTATATTATGCTTGCACTGATTTCTTTGGTAATAGAATTGAGAAGCCAAGATTTTACCAGATAATTACAGCGCTTCCATTGCTGAAGTTCAGAAGCGGTGTTTTCTGGAGGTTGCCTTAAGCTTCCATTGATGAATCCCTCTTTGTTTTTGATGCTAAGAGCCATAAGCATGGTGCGGCTCCAAGTGTTATAATTGCTCTCATCTAATAGCTGTGTTACAAGAACAAGACCGGGCTGATCTAAATAGTGGAGAAAAAAATGGATCGTTGGTGTCGTTGGAAGCAGCCATGAGAGAAAAATTTCGTCAGAAGAGAATATTAGCTTCCAGAAATTTGAAAAGGGTTTTGATTTTGGTCACGGGCTGCAGCTACAGGGGCAGAAATTTGAAGAGATGCTTCTGATTCATTTGCTTAACACATGAGATCAAGCAAAAGAGAAAGCTTTGCGTGGTCAGGAAAATGATCACTCTGATACCATGTTAAAGACAGGAAAGGAAAATGATATCGCAAGAACCTTGAGGACATAGAATTGTGATGGAAGAAAACTTTTTATGTATATATTCATAAAGGAATTCACACCCTTATATATATACATGATCGCAGTGTTAGAATAATTTAACATATTCATAAATCCAAGATCTATTGCATAGATCTAGAACAACATGAACAACAAATATAACAAATATTAATCATACCTTATTTGCGTCATCAATCTGATATCCAAACGATGGCTAGAGATCTTCCACTGCTATCCTTCCTTTAGACGGCTCTCAATGGGAAGAGACCAAAACGATCGAAGGATGCAAGTGGGGACCTAGCCCATATTTATAATAGAAAAACCATAGGCTCCTCCCATAAAGAGTTTTGGGTTTCGGGTACGAAATCCATAATCTAATAAGGATTATCCAATAAGGATTTCTTTCAAGACCCAGGGTGCAGAATCCAATATCCAATAGCGATTCCTCTTAAAACCAGCGGGCTACACAGGCCGTCTATCACATTCAGTAATGAGATGTTGTGGGCCCAATAATTAATTAACAAATGCTCCCACAAATCAATAATGTTAGACCAAAAATTCCAACATTCTCCCACTTGGTCAACATTAATTGATTTATAATCTAAAGATTTTATAAAAATAATAATCATTTGTAATATATATCAAAAAACGATTTTGAAAGAAGGATGCATTTGTTAATCCTGATAACACTTCATTCAATCCGGTCTAATGCAATTACCAATATTGAATCATGACGAAACATTGTATCAATATGCAATGCAAGTCCTCCATGGTCACAAATATTAGTAGATTGCATCAACATGGATCGCAATGTGACTGTGTAGTAAAATGATGAAAACTTAATATCATTTTCTTATGGTCCTCTTTATGATTTCTCGAACCAAATGAGAAATCTACTTTATGGTTTCTCTTAATCTGAATGAGAAACCCGACACCAATGTGTCCATATCTCATAAATCTCTCTAAACTGTATGAGATAATATATAATGTCTCATAAATCTCTCTAAACTATATGAGAGAATCTCTTTATGATTTCTCTGAACCAAATGAGAAAATTATTAATTTTAAATTGAGACATACGTCACTCGTAAACCGCCATGCTTAAGGTTATGAATCCTTAAGACTTTAAATAGATACAAGGTAACATGTGCACAAAAGATCAGCATCTAATTAATATATCAAAATTGTATTCATGATTAAGATAACTGATACATGAATAAAAGATGAAAAATTAAAATTACAAAGTAGAATTACTCCCACTAATCAAAGCATCAAAAGCTTCAAAGATACCCATGTTAAAAACATGGTTCACAAAAAACAGAGGGAGTAAAGCCTTTGGTCAAAGGATTTTCAGTCATCTTGCAAAACTCAATATGAGAAAAGATCTCTCATTGTGCACAAGACCTCAATTATATCAGCTAACCACCCCCTTTGGGCAGGTAAGTTAACTAATATAATATTAATTAAAATTTTATCATCACAAATTTTAACATATCATAATTAATTATAAATGAGCCACTTTGGTGGTTAAACATTTATAATAACTATAATATAATTATAATGATAAAAGATTGAACCTGGTTTATCTTAAATTATATCAATTAATTATCCCATTTGGGTAGATAAATTAATCAATATAACAAAGATAAAAAGGTGTTATGTAATAACAATGACATGTTTGTGAATTAAATGTATATATCAATATTCATAATATTCTCTCTTATGACATGACTATAACAAAATTATCCTATATATACTAATTAATTACCCCCTTTGGATAGGTAAATTAATTAATATAAAGGGGATAAAAAATAATTTTCCTTTATAAACATTTAAAAATATGAAATTATGCTATGAATGAATCATTTTAGTAGCAAATGTTTATAATATAGCATGTCATCAATGTGAGAACCAAACATTAACATTGTCATAAATTAACAACCATTATGAAAAATGGCCAAAATTGCATTACCATAAATTTACATATCAACATAAATTTCAATAATTATGGTAAGACATACATTTATGACACACATGTAATTCAAAATAAATCTATGTTGTTGCAAAGTATTTTTCATGAATTATGGATTAGGTTTCTTTTTCAATAGCAATACCCACACAATTAACTATCCATAAAAAAAAGTTCCAACATTGTAAAGGCATTTATATGCAACTATTGTGATGTTTAACATAAGACAAAATAAAGCAACTTATGTCAAATACCTTACTTCAGTATTGCATCCAAGAAATATTATAAACAATTTCATAACCTTCAAATTTGAATCATAGACCCAAATTATATCATAATACAGATAGATCCAAATTATATCATATTATAGATGCAATATTAAAAACAGCAAAGTATGACATAAAACATGTTGAAATTATAATCTACTTTAAAACAAAAGCCTTTAAGTAAAATCTGAATTAAAAGCAAAGCATCAAGTTAATTTTTCACACGATACATCAAGACTCTAACCAGCCAAGCTAGTGTTTATAGCAATTTAGTGCAAATCAACATATTTGAATTTATATATACACAGCTATTATTTGCATATACCCACAGGAGTCTAACTCAGTACATTTTGCCCAAAAGATAGTTCACAAGTCTAGTTTGTTTTAACAAGACTCAAAACATTTGAACCATTGATTAAACATGTAAGCCCGACTCAGAAGAATTAAGAATATGATCTCATTATGTTAATTACTACATGTGTATATACAATTCGGCTAAATATTAATCTTCCTTTGGGCCGATTAATATCCGCATGAATTACATACACAATCGTCTTAACATTATAAAATAAATTAATAATAAATTAACTTACACAATACACTACTTTGATAGTTATATTGCTTCAATTAATTTATTTTATAATGTCAGACCTTTTTATTATTTAAATAATTACGCCATCATTAGAATTTATTAAAAATTATTTTCCTGATTTATAAAAAAAAATTGCAGCAGGCAGCCGCTGCACAGCACAGCAGGCTAAGCAACACTCTACTGTATTTGCACAAAGTAGAAAAGACAGCCCAAATGACTGGGCCTAAAATAGGCCCAAATAGGAGAAACCAGCACAGCAACCTAATTTCAGCAAACAGCTATCCTGCATCTGCATACAGCACAGATGAGAGCACAGACCAAGCCCAAGCCCAACAAGCTAGCCCAAACGATAGACTCAGACAACAAGCCCGAAAAAGGCCCAGATTTGGCCCAAAAGTCAGATCCAAAATGAAAAGATCAAAATCAGATCCACTAAAGAAAGAAGATCCGGATCCGATAAAGAGGTGGATCAAATCTAGAATAAATGGATCCAAAATTGCATCCACTCTAAAACATTAGAGATCCGAATCCGGATCGGGATGTATCCCTGGACAGCTCCGCACTGCGCACGCGAGCGTCGCTCACGCCGCACGACGCTGCAGCGTGTCCTCGTCGCCACGCCCTTCGGCGCTCGACGCACACCGCACGTCAGCAGCCCGCAACACGTCTTCCCCGTTCGCACGCGAAGATCGCGTCCAGCGTCCAGCCGCCGTCAACTCCGGCGCTCGTACGCAGCAGCGAACCCACGGTCGCCGCCAGCCCTAAACGCCGCGAGAAGCAAAAAACAGAGCCTCCGGATCCGCCTCAAGCACACGCCCGTGAGCTTGCCCCGAACGCCGCACGAGATCCATGTCGCGAGCTCGTGGGCGTTAAGGCGCAGCCGAAGCCACCAGCGGCAAGCCCTCAACGCACGTCGCCGGAGACAACGGAGGAAAACCCAGCGAGCGTCAAGCGCAGCGCGACCCACGTCGCCTGGCGGAAACCTCCGATGCTGGCCGAGATTCATCCGCCGCCTGAGTCTGCCTTCACCGAATGGCAGCCCTACGACGATAACAAGGCAAAAGCCCTTGTGCCCCGACGTTAACACCCTAGCGGCCGACGAGAGCGGGCGGAACCCTAGCGCCGCCTCATCCTGCCGACGAGGAGCGCCAACGAGAACTGGGAGAGGGCCTTCATCGATTTCATGAAGCAGACGCATCCTCCCGCCATCAGCGAATCGCCCACATCGACTTGGATGAAAAAGGGATCGGCATCGACGAAAACGTTGAAATCTCCAGAAATTTGCTAAAATCCAGCGACATCCGCTGAAAACTGCTCAAAAATCCAGCGACATCCAACGAATCCGCCAATCAGCAGTCGACGACGAAATCATACGATAGAATCAGGGTAAAAAAAAAAAAAAAACGCTTGAGATCGGAGAAATCTGCGACATCAACCACAACCAGAAGTGATCCAATGGAAACCTTCAAAATTCACGGAAATCAGACGAAAACCGCCAAAATCCGCAGAGGATGCGTCGACAACAAAAAACAGCCACCCCCGGAGGCGAGAAAACGACGAACACCAAGGAAAAAAAAAAATCGTCGAATCCGAGAATCCGAGCCACCCTTAGCCGTCTGCATCAAAAGGCTGCCATCGATCGAAAAATTAGGGCAGAAGCCCTTGATGGCGGTGCACGCCTGGCAGCAAGGACGAGAGGCCAAAGCCTTGAATTTGGTAAGGCAACCCGAAATCCCACACAATCGCTTCCTATGCGGATCAAAGATTCGCCAGACGGCAAATCAATCTTCGAAGCACACTGAGATTTAGGGCAGAAGCCTTTGAATCCATCCGATGACGGCGACAACAAGGGCACAAAACCAATCGGCGACAAATTGGAAAATAGCGAGGACAATCACTGAATAAGCTTCTCTGCCAATGATGCAAACGACAATCAGATGTCGTTGCACGAGCAGAAAAAAAAAAAAAAAAAGTCGAAAAACGTCTGAAAAATCTAAATCCACAGATAATTACTTTAAGAAAGAACTTTGATTCACATAATAGAATCAATCTTGGAATTGAAAAATGGTTTAAGGTAGAAACCTAGAATCCATCTGGCGATCATAGTGAATCAAACGAATTTTCACACAAAAATTTACACTCGTAAATAACAAAACTTTTTTGATTTTGTAACAATGTTAAATCGATGATTAAATATTTTTCGCTAAACAATGATACACTACGAATATCATGCATCATAAATGCATACAAAACTGCCTCTAATACCAAATGTTAGAATAATTTAACACATTCATAAATCCAAGATCTATGGCATAGATCTAGAACAATATGAACAACAAATATAATAAATATTAATTATATCTTATTTGCGTCATATTTATGAAAATAAATTATAGAATCCTGCATTCACACTTAAATATAGAAGGACAATCCTCTCACAACATTTGATTATGATCTTGACTTATTATTTCCCATAATCATCAAATTAGAATCTTTTTAGAATCGTCATCTTTAACAGTCGCGCCCCTTCCCGTGCCGCACGAGTCCTCCAAAGACTGCTGCGTCGGCGGCTACCACGTGTCCGCCGGCACGATGCTGCTCGTCAACACGTGGGCCATTCACAGGGACCCTGCGTTGTGGGAAGACCCGGATATGTTCAAGCCGGAGAGGTTCGCGGAGGGTTGTAGGTTTATCCCCTTCGGATTGGGGAGGCAGAAGTGCCCTGGCGAGGGCCTGGCCGTGCGGGCGGTGGGGCTGGGGCTGGCGACCTTGATCCAGTGCTTTGAGTGGGAGAGGGTCTCGGCCGAGGAGGTGGACATGACGGAAGGGCCGGGCATCACCATGCCCAAGGCCCGAGCATGGGAGGCCATGTACAGGCCGCGGCCGAGCTTGGTGGGAGTTCTTTCGCAGCTCTGAGTGCGCATGGACTGCTCAAGTCTCACCCCGTCTCCATTTGAATAAGAGATTTTTAAATAAATATGCTCAATTGCGCGTAAATATGCTCAATTGCGCGTATGATTGATCTGTAATAGATGTTAAATATCATAGTGTGAGACTTTTGAACTCTTATTTCTGTAAGTTAGAATCAGTTGTAAAGATGCAACCAAAACCAAATGTATAGATCCGTCGAATGAGAAGATGAATAATCACGCTATGTCCGGAAAAATATTTGGGGATAAGGGTAGACCAAGCAAAACTTGACCTAAATAGACTTGACACGAAGTTAGATAAATTTGGGTCAGTCATAATTATGTTCGAGTCATAAATAAATCAACTCATTTATAATCCGAAAATAATCGAATCGTGTCGGGTTGTAAACGGGTTGACTCGCTTAACCCGATTACAATATATATATATATAAAAATTTAAATATAGACTCACTTAACTCTCATTGCTAACCCATAAACTCAAATATCTTTTAACTATCTTTTAACTCATATTTCAGCCCACCCATAAGCCTATATTTTTATTAATTTTGATATAATTTTTATCAATTTGTTATTTATGTTTAAAATATAAATGATATATAAGATATTCGGATTGTATTTGAGTTGGCTTAATCGGGTCACGAGTTATAGCAGATACAACCCGTTTATGACCTCTTGATCTGAATTGTCAGGTCTAGATAAGGGATACTTTTGGTATATTGCGCTATCTATTTTGATCAAAGGATTATCTTATGATCCAACGGTGTAGCTTGATTTCTTTAAAGTTCTTAGATGGAATTTAGCAATGAATGGCATTCATGACTACGTAAAAAATCCACACAACTAATGATATGCCTAGCCAATCTAGATAGTTAAAAAAAAACTTATACTCAAAGTGATCAATGAAGGAGTTTAGCAGAAGCAAGGGACAAACATGTTTATTCAAAATTATTTAGATAGCACTCAAATCCTATGTATAGTATAGTGATAAAAGCCAAATCCAAATTTTGGCAAAGCTGGACACCATCTCTCAGTAGGATTTAGGAGCACATCACATCCAACAATAAATCCATTTGACATTTCCTCATCCAAATTGCCAGTCAACAGGACAAATTATAGAAGGTCAACAGCAATGCCCTTGAAGGAGAAAAACATGTATAGATCAATCAAATGTGGACCAACTATTTGGTTGGACTGCAATAATCTTTTAATGAGAGAATATAACATATTTAATCTGTGTGGAAGACAGAAGTTGTATCAGCAAGTCACAGTAGCACAGCATCAGATGAAAATAATTCACAATCTCTTTTGTCATGATATTTTTCAGACAAGTACTGAACTATGAAATGGTATGTTTCTTGCTTTCTTTTCAAGCTTCAGTCCCCTAACGTCTTGTTTACTAGCTTACTAGCATGGACAAGAAAAAACGATAGATGGGAAAGAGGGAGGAAGGGATAAGAGGGAGGATGGGAAAATATCATTACATAATTTTCACATGATTGAGATGTTTGCAGCGAGTTGTCGTCCCCTGTGAGTTCGGCCAGCTATTTCCACGAGGTCATCATCCCCCGCGAGCTCGGCGCCCTGTTTGCAGCTAGGTCGCTGCTGTCACCCTCGAGCTTGGCAAGCCGTCCACATGAGGTCGCCATCCCTCAAGAGCAGAGGTAGGGCACTGGTAGAGGGCGCGAGCAGAGGTCGGCGGTAGAGGGCGGTGGCAAAGGTTGGGCACTGGTAGAGGACACGAGCAGAGGTCGGCGGCAGAGAGAGGTGGCAAAGGTCAGCGGCAGAGGATGCAGGCGCGAGGTTAGTGCCAGCTCGCGCCATCGATTTTGCTTCGTTCGCCCAATTTGGACAGATAAAAAATGAGGGATTTTTCACTCATTTATCCATCCAACTTTCCCTTTTTTTTGATCTGAACGATGGATTTTTTTTGACATTCTTCCCTTCGAGCCTAAAATCCTTCTTGGATTAAAGCATGAGGAAAGCATTGTAGAAAACTTGTCTAAGTTGACTTTTGCAATGTGGAAAAAGGAAAAAAAGATCTTTAATTCCACTCTAAACTATTCTTCAAACCCATGTCTGTGTAGGACTGATCAAGTTGATCCAATCTTCCGTAAAAGCTGATTTCTCTGCAATTTGAAGTTGGCCGAACTAATTAGGTTGACCCATTGTAGTTTTGACATTAAAAACTTCTGCCACTGCCTCATGGGATTAGGTTTGACCTTAAGTTTTTCTTACTTATACATACAATTAGGTCCGACATCAAGCTTTTTGTCGCCCGCCTCATCTCCTGCCTCATCGTGTGCCCACCTCGTCCGCTTCATCTGCCAGCCTTGTCCCACCTCGTCCGCCCGCTTGCCCGCCCGTTCTCTTTTTTATCTATTTTTCTCTCTTGTCTCTATCCTTTTTTTTTTCTCTCGTGTTTTCCTCTAATTTTTTTTTCTTCTCTAATAAATACAGCCTAAATGTCGAGGTCGCATGCAATGTACCCTTGGTTTTCCTAGATGCCAAAAATCTACAACTAGGATTTATAGTATCAGTGAACTAATATACGGATGCACTGATATACTGATCGTGTCTTGGACTAGTACATACCAACAAATAATATACTTGAACCAGGGATCAATTCATCACTTCCCACGACCATCAACTTTCAATTTTAACAATGAAGATTCTATAGGTTGGACGAGTCTCTTGGTTACTGATGTTTTTACGTGTAAACCTTCATTATCATTTCCAAATCTCGTCCAATAATTGCTCAACCATTCATATTTATTGCATTGTTAGTACACATTTCCTCAAGATGAAGAACACCTACCTGCCCTTGTTTCATGAAGTGGACATTTCGCTCAGGCATGCCTGTTTGTTTGCTCATCCTATGAGTCCTTGATGCATTACACTTGTGCTACTCTCAAATTTCAATCCTCTCATATCAACATCTTGAGCAAGAGTGATATGTATCACTCCATTGGATTCATTACATCGTATCTTTTTAGAGAAATGTATAATGGTCCTTTGTCTTTTGATTCTTGACCTGCACACTAGGCAAGGATATGAACTCCACGCTTTGAGGTCTTGCCATGAGAAGCTAACTCATTGCACCATTAGTCCAAAGGCCTCATACCTGGCATCAAAATGGAAGCATAAACGTAAACCTTTCCATCTTCCCCATTGTTTTTCCAATAATAGACGTTTCCTCAAATTTTATCTGCTGCACTTCTGTAATATCTTTTTATCCCAGAAACTAGTGATAACATGAAAAGGCATCCCTCTTCCGCCACACCGGTTGTTGCATCAAAATTTGCAAGTGACGGGGAGTCCATCAGGACGCGACACACTCGAGAACCACACATGTGGAAACGAACATTTGCATCCACCACCATCCAGAGTCTTCACCAACTCAGATAACTTTGGAGAGCCGTTGTTGCTCCCACATACCTATAACAGCATCCATAAATGCCATAATAATCCTAAAAGAAATTTTCAATGATACCAGAGAAAAAGTCTTTTTTTAGTCAATGCCTTTATTTTGAGTAAAGTCTTTTACAATAAGACGCGTTTTATAGGCCTGTTTAGCCCCACTGTTAACAGCTTTATAACTGTGTTGCACTATTGTTAAAATTTATAAGATGTTTGGTTAATAATTTTTTAACTGATGTTAAAATTTAAAATAATAAATAAATATATTATTTTAAATTATTTAAAATAATAATACTTAAAATTTTAAACGAAATAATGTAAATTATTTTTTTGAAGAAGCAGAAGCTGTAAAACCATCAAATTGTAGCTTTTTCAACTTCTACTTTTTTGCTGCTTTTTTCTGTTCTATTTTTCACTACCAAATAGTTTTCTTTCTACTTTCTACTTAAAAGCTGATTAAAAGCAGCTTAAAAGTGGGGCCAAACAGGCCCTATATCTCTCAACACTACTTATTGAATCCCTCTTGGTTTTAAATATCCATTTACAACCAATGAGATTCATACCTTCAAGTAGTGATTCAAGATCCCAAATGTCATTGTCAAGCATGGACTTTAACTCCTCACTTATGGTATTAATTCACTTTTGAGAATTAAACTTTCTATGGCTTGGTGGAAGTTGATTGGATCATCCTTCACTATTTCAATATCATATTCATGGAGAAATGTGACATAATCATCTAGAATCGCACTTCTCCTTTCTCTAGTGGATCTCCGTAATGGCATTCATTCTTCAATATGATGAGTTTGTTCTTCTGTAATAGCTTCTTGATTTAAGTTAAGAGATTCATCTGAATTCACTGGTTGAGAAATCTTAGGAATTGAAAACTGAATATCATGAATATCAGAAACTAAAATCTGATCATTCTCACTAGTGATCAAGGGAAGAGTAATGAATACCTCTTCAAAGACAAAGTCTTTAACTTTATTATTTTCCCTCCTAAACTCATCATCCTCAAAGAATTCAGTAATTCTCGTCTCAAAAATAAATTTATCAGTAGGATTATAAAAGTTATAACCCCTAGACCTCTCAGCATAACCAATAAAATAGCAACTAATAGTTTTGGAGTCCAATTTTCTTTCATTTGGCTTATAAGGTCTTGTTTCAGTTGGACATCCCCAAGTGTGCAAATGCTTTAGATTAGGTTTCTTACCTATCCAAAGCTCATAAGGGGTTTTATTAGTTGCTTTAGTTGGAACTTTGTTAAGGATGTAAACTGCAGTCTTTAGTGTCTTTCTTATAGGAATTTAGCAAAAGGACCTGGACATTGTTCTCCTGATTCGTCATATCTGCCATAGTACTTACTACCATGACCAGTTGTGACGCTCTTAATTGATTTGCCAAGTTGATTTTTCAACTCTAGTCTTCAACTTTTGAATATGTTTAATGTTTTTGACTTCTCATGAATAAGATAGAGGTAGCCTTATCTGGAGTAATTGTCTATGAATATAATAAAATATCATTGACCATTCCAAGAAACCAAAGGGAATTAATCATAGATATAAATTAATTCTAAGACGTCTAAAGTTCTGTTGGCTGCCACTTTCTTCTTTATGTTTGTTTGTTTTCCCTGTATATAATTAATACTAATTTCAAAAGGCTCAAGAATTCCATTAGACATAAGTCCTTCCATTCTCCGCTTGGAGATATGACTTAATCTTTTGTGCCATAAGAATGATGAATTCTCATTTGTTAATTTTCTCTTTATACCATGAATATGCAAGGTTATATTAATTGAAGTAATTGTGTCAAGCATGTATAGATTATCAAGAGAACTTAAGAAACTAGTTGCAATAAGATTTGAATCTTTATTTAAAGAGAATTTACTATCTTCAAATGAACAACAATAACCAAATTTGTCCAAAAACAAGAATAGAAATTAAATTCCTTCGAAAGGATGGAACTACAAAAGTCTTATTCAAATCTAAATAACAACCAGTTTTTAATGATAATCTAAAATCTTTTATTGCTTCAACTTTAATAGTTTTGCTATCGCCCACATAGATGAATCTTTCGGCATCATTTGGCTATCGGCAATTCAGGCAACCCCGCATAGACACACTTAGGTGAGTAGTAGGAGCTGAATCTATGCACCAAGTGTGACTAAGTACATTAGCCAAATTAACCTCAGAACAAATCATTGCGAGAAGCATACCTTTCTTTGCACGCCAAGCATGATACTTGGTGCAGTCCTTTTTTTGGTGTGTCCACCACCTTTACAGAAGAAACATGTGAATACCTGATATGTTCCGCAAGTGTACGGAATTATCGTAGTAATAAAAAGATATCGTTCCCAACGAGGATTATGTAGTTAAGTACTGACTCTTCGACTTGTTTAAATCTAGGCAAAACAAATGAGTGGTTGTGTTGAACTTCTAAGCACGAACAATTCAAAAGCACCGTTAAGGAGGATTCAAATTCTAAAAGATCGGGATGTCATGGGTTGACCATACTGACAAGTATGAATTATTTAAAGATCACTCAATCAATAGAAAATAACTATCATGAAAGGAACTTTTCCTAATGTACATACTACCTCCTCCCAGAGCATAATACGGTGTTTAATTAAGTTAACTCCCTACTCTCGTGACAGTTAACCTAACCAAATCCATTAAGTTCTATGAAAATCCGGTTAAATCCTTCAAACGAATCCAATCTACTCCCGTGATTGGATTCATAGGTTCGATTGAAATAGATCGGACGTTGCGATTTACCTCACGGTACTTCTCACAACGTTTAATATGCAATTATACATGGCCAAGGTAAATTATGAAATAAACACGAATTCAATCAAATCATGATAATAAATTCATATAGAAAGAGTAGGAATACATATCAATTCATAATTGTCAGCGGGCTAAGCCCTTAATCCCTAAATAAAAATCTACTCACTCATGTTCGTAAAGTAAAACATGTTTGTACGATGAACAAGTAGGAATCTCATAAAATTTGTAAAGAAATCACTAAAACAACAATTTGACATGCTTCCCCTCGATCTGACGATGAAGATGAAGTAATCAAACTGATCTTTTGCGTGAAATCTCGTTGGAATCCGCTCGAAAATTGAATTTCGCCCGTTGTCGCCGCCGCCAATGTTCTTCGTCCGAAAAGCTCTCTCAATCTCTGAAAAATCTGATCTTTTATATTTAGACCGGTTCAGAACCCTTCAAGGAACGTTTCTGCAAAGTTTGGTTCAAATCTGGTTCGAATCGGTAGAGAATCGAGTGAAAAACTCGTCATGCGGCAGTTTTCACGATCCGTGATGAGTTTATGACCAAGGCCGTAAATCTTTCTGTGTGTACATGCCTTTTTTCACAGAAAGTTTCACGGGCCGTAATGGATTTACGGCTTCACCCGTGAAAGTTTCTGTACGTTTCCATACTTAGCAGTTTTTTGCCTTTCGCTCGACGCCAAAATTACGGTCGACTCTATAATTACGGCTAAGGCCGTAAATCTTGAAATCTTCACTATTTTTGCTCCAAATTTGATGTGTAAGCTCGTGATCTCCTTGAGAATAGTATTGTGGCTTCAAAACTCTCGAAATCTATCATTTTATGCTGTTTTACCTACATTTTCAATAAAACCAAGAAAAGTAAATATTCTATGTCAAGTGAAGTAAAAACACCAAAATTAGCACAAAATTATGCAATTAAGCTTAACATATGATCTAAAATATAAGAAAAAATGTGGTGTAAATACAACGCATCAAAATATCCTAAACTTAGAATTTTGCTTGTCCACAAGCAATATTTATGTATAATTTCTTGAGCACTTCTAAAAACCTACCAAACTGCTTGTCCAACTTAACCTTAGCTAACCTCTGCGAAAACAGAACTAGTGGATTGTAGGGAGGTGGAGGCACGTATTCTTGTTCTGGCTCAGTCGCCTTCTTTACTGGTTGTTCCTGGGTGGATTGACTCTCTTCCCTCTGGTCATCTAGCACACAAGCAGTGTTATCTCTAACCTCCATCGAGGGATCTTTCAATTGTTTGCCACTTCGCGTCATGATGACATTACAATGCTCTCTCGGATTAGCTTCAGGTTGAGAGGGGAGCTTCCTAAAAGGTCCGGTGGATGAACTTGCTTGCTGGGCAATCTGGTTCTCCAACTTCTTTGAATGGGTAATCAATGAATCCAACTTAGAATTCAACTGCCTGATAGACTCGTCCACATCTTCATTTCGCTTCGACTGGGTGGTGATGAAGTTCTCTAGCAGTATTTCTAGATTGGACTTCAGCGGTTGGTTAAACTGTCATGGCGAAAGCCCTGGTGGTGGTCAGAAGGATGCTTGGGCGAATTGATAACCAAAATTTCCCTACTGCGCCTGGCTGTTGAAGTTCTGGGGATTTGCCTGGTTTTGATTATTCCGGTAGGAAAAGTTGGGATGATTCTCCAACCTAGATTATAGATGCTTGAGAATGGATTATTCTGCTGCCTCTGATTAGAATTGCCTATAGCATTCACCTGATCAATAGAGACATCAGAAGAAGAAGGTGCCATTATCTGGCAGTCAGTAGCACCATGTCCAGAATTCCCACAAACTTCACATGAAATAGAATTGACAGACGATGTTTGAAAATTCATTAAAGTAAGTTGGTGGGACAAAGAATCAACCTTTGCCGCCAATGAACTCAACATATCGAGATCATGCTTACCTCCTCCTCTTATCGAGACGTTTCTCTCACTCGTCCATTGATAGTGATTCAGAGCCATGTCTTCGATTAGGTTCATCGTGTCATCCACATTCTTATTCATTAGCGCTTCGCCCGCGGCCGCATCTATAGATAATCGAGTATTATATAAAAGACCGTTATAAAAAGTATGGACTAATACCCATTTTTCTAGCCCGTGGTGCGGGCACATTCTCAGCAGCTTCTTATAACGGTCCCAGGCCTTGTAGAGCGACTCTCTTTTCCTCTGGCTGAATTTTATTATTTGGTTCCTCGATTAAGCAGTTTTGCTCGGTGGAAAGTACTTAGAGAGGAACGCATGGGAAAACTGATCCCATATAGTGATGGCGGGCACATTCTCAGCAACTCCTTATAGCCGTCCCAGGCCACATAGAGCGACTCCCCTTCCCTCTGGTTGAAGTTTGTTATTTGGTTCCTTAATTAAGCAGTCTTGCTTGATGGAAAGTACTTAGATAGGAACGCATGAGAAAACTGATCCCATGTGGTGATGGAGCCTTGAGGGAGGGACTGTAGCCATGCTCGCACGCGGTCTCTAAAGGAAAAAGGAAAAAGTTGTAAGCATATCGCATCATATGTTACCTCATTTATCTTCAGGGTATCACAATATTCTAAGAAAATGGACAGATATAAATTCGAGTCGTCAATAGGTGATCCGCTGAACTGGTTCAACTGAACCATATGCACCAGGGCTGGCTTTATCTCGAAGTTATTTGCCTTGACAACTGGTTGAGCAATGCTGGAGTGCAAGCCCTGTACGGTTGGTGCAGCAAAGTCCTTCAGCGAACACGTCTGGTCCATTGTAGAAGTGTTTGGATGGGGTTCCTCGAGCTGTTGATCATGGATTTTCCTTTGAGCTCGAAAGGTTCTTTCGATTTCTGGATCTTCTGGTAATTACTTGTCTATTCTAATATTTCTTGGCATACACAGGATTAGCATACCAGATAATAGCACTAGCTTGAAGAAAGGAAGAAGACAAGAAGAATGAACAACTTAACTAAAAGCAAAAACAAAAAGCAAACAAGAACAAAAAGTTATCTAATCTATCAACTCAACAGTTTGGTCGATATTGACTACGCCTTGCTCCCCGGCAACGGCGTCAAAAACTTGGTAAACTTACCGCAAGTGCACAGTTTCTATCGAAGTTGTAAATAATATTGTCCCTAGGGAGCTAGGTGTCAAGTACCAACTTTTAGTGTCATTGATAGCTAAACAATTCAAAATATGAATTAAAGAATCATGCTAAGTCTAATTTATCGAATCTAGAAATCAACGACTATATGGAATTACAGTTTTAAGGAAGCTTAGAGACTTCAGGTTTCACCACGTTGAACGAATTAAAGTAAAACAATGAATAAATCGAATTAAGAAATGAATTATCTTCTCTCGAAACGTAATCCAACAGTAAACTATTTAAGGTGATTAATCCTATTGCACATATTACCTTCTCTCGAAGTGTAATCCGGTGTCTACCTAAGCTAATCTCCTACTCTCGTGGCTTATTATCTTAGGGAAGACCCAATGGGCTCTACGACAATTGTAAATCCTCGAGTGACATTGAACGATTCTCGTAATTCAAGTCACAAGTTTAACTTAGACAGTCGAGTGTTACGATTCACCTCTCGGAACTTCTCATAACATTTAACACATATATAATGTTCGGCCAAAACACTTATATGCAATAAGCACATCCAAATTAAATAAATAATTTACAAGAAAATGTCATTAAGATTCATAAAAATGTTTTACATATGGAGATTTGTTCAACGAGCTACGCCCGAGTCCAGAAATAGGGTTTACTCTATGAAATACATCGTTTTAACCATGAAAACCCAAGAAATTATATTCGAAAGGAAGGGAAATTACAATTCAACTGTAGGAGACGATAAATCTTCGATCTTCTCTCGAAAGTCCCAAAGAAATTTAATCAAATGAGCCCTTGAACATAGGTTTTTGCCCTAGTTGTCTTCTTCGAGGATTCGAACCCTGTAACCGCCCAAGATTGCAACTTTTATATCTCAATCGACTCCTCTGGTGATTAGGAAGGTCGTATGGGAGTTTTCCCCAATTTCTAAGCTCTAGGACCATTAGATTTGGTGAAAAACCACTGGATGGTCGGGATTTGTGAATGCTGTCACGGGCGTGATGATGTTCACAAGCAGGCCGTGAAGAGCGTGTAAAATTCCTAGAAGTTGATCATGACCGTGCAGCGTACCCGTGCTTGCCTTGTCAGATTTTGTGTCAGAGTCTTCATGGCCAGCCGTGAAGAGCACGTAAAAATTCCGGATGGAGGATCATGCCCGTGCTCAATGCCGTGATGAGTTCATAAAATTTTGAGTCTTGACGATCACAGCCGTGAACCCCCATCACAGGCTGGCCATGATTACTTGGCATAATGCAGTCTGGAATGCCGAGATGATCATGACTATGATGGCTTTCTCGGCCAGGCCGTGATCTCCATAGAATACTCTAAAAAATATGAAAATTGACCTGTGACCTCACAGAACTATGATGAATTTTTCGGTAACTTCAAATTGTCAAAATCTTCACAAAAAAATGGTAAAATGGCCTGCATTTCATAAACAAATGAAAAATTGTGAAGATTTCATACTTAACGAGAAAAGATACTAAATTGTGATATAAAGCAAGACTAAGGCTCTATTTACTAGAGTGGAGGGGAATTATGATGGAAAAGATTTTGAGATGGAAAGGATTTTAGGATGGATGGAAATATTTGACACGTGAAAGTCACGTGCCCTAAATGCTAGCAGACGAATTCCTTGCCATTGCTACTGACCCTTCTCCGCGACGAACTCCCTACGCTGGCCCTTCTTCGCATCGACTCTACCCTCTCTTCGTTCCTCGTGGACGAGCGTCGAGCAGCGAGATGTAGGCAGGAGGAGAGGAGAGAGGGCGAGTGGGCTTTGCTGGCGAGCGGATAGGCAGGAGGGTTGGCGAGAGGGGCGAGCGGGATAGGCAGGAGGGTAGGCGGCGGTGAGTGGGTAGAGAGGGGCGAGCAGGCAATAGGGGTGAGTAGGCGGGCTTGGCGAGACGACGAGCTTGGTTGGCGTGGTCGCGAGGTCGGCAATGGCGAGATCTGGCCAAGTCACGGACGCCAGCGAGGCGAGCAGCGGCGATGGCCGCGGACGTGGCGAGGTCGCGGTCGGCGATGGCGAGGTCTAGCCAAGTCGCAAACGCCAATGAGGCTAGGTCGCTGTGGCGTTGGCGAGCTCGGGCGAGGCGAGGTTGGTCGGCGTGGCGTTGGCGAGCTTGGTCGGCGTGGTCGTGAGGTCGGCACTGGCAAGGCGAGCTGACGAGTTTGCGGTCGGCGAGACGAGCACAAGGTGAGCTAGTGAAGACGCAGGGGAGCCGAGCGTCAGTGCTGAGGATGCATATCCGCCCGATTTGAGCGGATCAGAAAACGAAGGAAAATACCCATATTTTCCTTTGTGTTATCCATCCGTTCATTTCCATCCTTTCTGGTATACGACGGAAAATTTTGTTTTCCATCCATTTCCCTCTATTTTCCTTCCTGGTAAACAGGCTGTAAAGACAAAAATGATGGTATGAATAAGACTTTAAATCATATAAAAATAATGCTCATCAGTGGGTGGTCCGGTTTGCGATGAGCTCCCTCCCCCATTTCTCGTCGTCTCCGTTGCACCCGACATCACCGTCGCCGGTGACTCACTGAGACCGCCTCGGAAGGCACTACTGCATCCGCTTCACTGACTCAACGAAGCTAGTGTTTACTGCCGAGGTACCTTCAATTTCCCCTCGGTCTCCATTCTGGTCGAGTCCACTGCTCCCAGCGACTCCCCTTTTCTTCTCTTGTATCATCGTTTGCCTGTCGTGGCCGCCCTTCTCTTCGTGCTCCTCCGACGAGCTCCTCTTCCCCTCCTTCCTCTGGGTTCCAGCTCGCCTGCGTACGAGAACTACCGGACCCGACTCGCCTGTGTGTGAGGTCTTCTCGGTCGGCAGTGGCCGTCGCTTGCTCGCGGCTGTTGCTGCCGTTCTACCTCCTCCGCCTGCATGCAGTTCTCGTCCCCTGCTCTTCCCATCGCCAACGTGCCTGCGTAGCTTCGTCGTCCTCTTCTGTTCGTCAGTGTACGGAGCAGCAAGCTAGGTGGTGCTTCTGCCAGCGTGGAGTGCCCCTGGTGGCCGACGGCTTCTTCACCGACAAGGGAGGGTAGCGGCGCGTGTTCTCCTTCCCTCTCCTCCTTGCCTGTGCTCGTGAACGGCCTAGCTCCAGCCTCTGTCCATCCACCGTCAACGTCCATGTGAGCGTGGCCGAGATTGCCTACGGGCAACCTCTCTCTTCTAGCCGTTCTCATCTTCTTGCGAGAAGGACGAGGCCGCAGGCTTCTTTGTCACCTTCGAGTGACGTCCCTTGCAGTGCATCATCCGGCCTCTTCGCCGGAGTGTTAGTGAGGAGTCGGTCTGGTTCTTTCCGTTACCGACATGCGACACCGTATGGACGCTCATCCCCGAATGCTACTTGTTGGCGTAACTCGCGGATGAGTGGGTGAGTTCGACTCCCTAGCGTTGGATGTCCAGTTACTCCCCTCTGTTCTCTCTCCGGCAGGTGAGCGTGCTTGGAAACTGTTGTGGACCCCGTCCGACGCGGTTGGTTACGGGTGGGTCCATCAGGTGAACCCAGTTTGACTCGATGACACTGGTCTTCGGTGAATCATCAGCATTGATCTGAGTCATGTTGAAACGGTAGAGATCTTCCACAGAGTCCTTGGTCAAGCTGGGGGTCGATTCGAGGAATTTTCCCCGCCAGTCGTGCCCAATTAAGCAGTTACGACCGTTGTGCCCTTGCGTGGGCATATTTGAACTCGAGTCAAGTGTTGACTCACGAGTAAAAATCATGAAAATATATTACGGTAATTCCGAGTGTGACACCTAATAATGCATCAAATTAAGGTCAAACCTTCAGACATATGAACCTTTCTTCTAGAATGGGTTCATATGGGCACCTAATAATAAATTAGAAACGTGTCAAATAAAATAAAAAATTACCATGGGTAAAAAAATAAAAATTAGAAACTATGAATAAAATAATAAAAAGACTATGGCCAAGTTTAAAAGAGCTATGTTGCCGCTGCCGTAGTTGTACTATAACTATAATACATGTTTTTGAAGTATGTTTGGTAAAATAATTTGTGCTATTACTATTAATATTATTATTATTATTATAATAAATAGATTATAATTAAATAATAATATTTATCAAAGGCACATATTTTTATAATTAAATATTTTAAATAATTATGTTTGAAAAAAATTAATTTTATTAGATAATTAATTAAATATAAAATTCAATAATTAATTTATTTTATAGTAGTTAATTTAAAATTATTATAATTTTATTAAAAATATTAATTAAAATATTATAATATATATAATATAATTAACAAAATATAGTACAATTAAAATTATATATTTTATAACCAAATATTAATTTTTTGTAAAATATATATTTACAAAAAATTATTATATTTTTAAAATTCTATATCTCTTTCGTTATTAAGCAAATTTAATTGCTTCAAGCAATATTTTTAAACAACCCAACCAATTGAGAATAGGGTCAGCCCAACATATAAAAAACATAAAGAAAACTCATGTGTACACAAGAATACACAAATCTATAGAACATAAGACCCGTCCCCGTCAACACCACCGATACAACATCTAGCCAAACCAGTGAATAATATCATCATATAAAATGAATACAAATGAATAATAATTTGAGTATATAATCACCATCACATGTAACATAAATGTAAAACAATCATATCAAATAATCATATACCACTAGTATTAAGGATAACTCAACAGAGTAACTCATAAAGTAGTAAAATGCTACTAACTTAATCATTCAATTGTCACCATAATGAATGGACAGAGAAAGGATGGTATGTCCATGTGGTCCAGCCAAGGATTTTTTTTTATAAACATTGAATCTCTACTTGATACGCAATAGTCTGACAACATAGCAATAACGTTTGATCAAACCTTGCCGGCTCAAATCTACATGTCCTTATAATGATATGCATCATGTTACCACTAGTAATTTATTTTTTCATGATTTATTTAGATTTTTCTTAAAATTTTCTAGGTAGGGTACATGTCTAAAAAATTTCAAGAACCCTATTTAGAAAATTTTAAGAATAATCTAAACAAATCATAAAAAAAATATTTTTTTAATGAATAAATTATATTCACGTAATTTATATCATCTAAGCTATTCAATGATATCAATATTACGCGCAATGCATTAAATATCATCTAAGCTTCTAGCCTCGGCATCCTCCAATGGAGAGGAGCATTTCCAACTTGCTCTGCGAGATTCCCATCCACCTGCCGTTGTAATAATTTCAGTTGCTTAGCACTGAATTCTCTGGCCATGTCTAACACGTCCTCCCCATCCATGGCGAGGTGCGATGCCTCGTATAAGCTAAGTAGCCCTCTGACGTCTCGGGGATCAACCATGAACGTTCCTCTCGCGTCTCTCAACTTTTCAAACACATCTACCGTAATTAATCACGGAAATTAATTAGCTGAGTTTCTTTAATATGATTAACGCCGGCGGGAATCAGCAAAAGAGGTTGAAAAATATATACATACCAGAGGACAAGTGGTGACCATGCTGGCGGAAGAGGCGGAAACCGAGGGCAATGTCGTGCGTGCTGTCGACATTTGACCAAAAGCCTTTGGCATCCATGTCAAGTAAGCACTCGTTGATTTCCTTGTCCAAGTGGTGCGCCACTCCCAGTCTTTGCAAAGAGTCAATCAGGACAAGCTGAGTTGACGCTTCCTCAGATGATTCTAGCAAAACCTTAGCCTCGTGTTTCAGTTCATCCAAGCGTGCTGTGAACCTCTCATTCTACACAAAGCAGATCAATTCAGTATATAAATTAAGAACATTCATACAGAAACACTTATTAGTTACCGCATAAGGGCTGCAGGTGGACTGGATGAGATAGTGATGCCAAATGCTCGGGTGGTAATTAGCAGATCTGCGCGCGCTGTTTGCTGGACTGCATGCGTCTTCTTCCAGCAAGCAAGAGACCCTCCCGCGGGGCGCTTTCTGCATCTGAAAAAACAACACAAAACCATGGTTTCTGAGTGTCTCATTTTAATTATTTTTTAATAAAAAGATGCCTGCAGTCTCCGAGAAATTAAGATGACCAACCAGAATCAGTTTGTGGGTGGAAGAAACTTGATCAGTCAAGCAGAAAGCTAACTTGGCATGGAAACGTTGGAGATGGCAAGTGCTCAGCATTGTTAATTAGTTTGATCGATCCACAATAAGAATCCGAAGCGAAGATCGGTAACGGCGACAAGATTGCTGAAATATTTCAGAGAGGCGAGGAATTGGTGAGATCTATCTGAATCTTAAAATCGATCTGCACAAGGACTTGCTGCTCCAGTATATATGGAATAAAATACTGGCTACTTTGGAGTGTCAAACTTCAGCTGATCCTTATTACCGAAACTTTTTTTTTTAGTAAATTAGATAAATTATCAATTTAAATTATTTTATTTATATAAATATGATAATATTTTTATTTTTAAATATTTATCAAATAAAATTTAATAATTTTAATTTATATTAATAAATTCGGTAATTTATCGTACCGAATTTATTAATTTAATACTTAGTACCAGTAAATTTATTTTTTTATTGAACCAAAAAATAAAAAACTAATACCGGTACCGAAAACCGAATTTTAGAAAATATATTACCGATACCGGTACTGAAATCGAATTTACCGAATTAATCGGTAAAAACTGAATAAATTGAACTATTTGCCCACTCCTAATTGTGTTGGTACTTTATATATATATATATATATATATATATATATATATATATATATATATATATATATATATATATAACTAAAGTACAAAAATATTAAACTAATTATCAGAAATTTACTTGGATGTTTTTTTTTTATAAATTTAGTAAATTCTTTTTTTTTTACCAAAGTTTTGCTTACTGTATCCATCATATGCTTAAAAAAATACTGAACAATTAAATTTGTGATTGCGAGGCCCATCTGGGGTTGGGCCTTCAGGGGGATAGTTTGTCATGCTCTTGGGTTGAATAACTTCGGTATAAATTGACAACAGGCTGATAACTCCTACGAAACGGTCCGGGGGATGCGAAGTGCGTTGGGATCGCCGGATTTCCACCTTGTTGGGCTCCCATGGGTCCTCCAAGGATGGATGAACATGGTACGGAGGGTTGTGTACGTCAAAATGGGGTCAACGGGGCAGATCTGTAGCTTTAGGGGAATCACGGTCTGGCCGCGGCATTTTCAACGGTCGTGACTTTGCCTGCGTCGGAAATCGCCAATTTTCCCAAGTGTACCAAAATCCACATAAACTTCCACGGTCTGGCCGTGGCATTTTCCACGGCCATGACTTTGCTTGCGCTAGAAGTCACCGGTTTCTTCAAGTGTGCCAAAATCCACAGAAACTTCCGTGGTTTGCCAACGGCATTTTCCACGGCTGTGACTTTGCCTGCGCTGGGAGTCACCGGTTTCGTCAAGTGTGCCAAAATCCACAGAAACTTCCTCGGTCTGGTCGTGATTTTTTCCACGGCCCGTGACTTTGTTCGCGTCGAAAATCACCATGTCGTCAAGTGTGCTGGAATGGGCACAAACTTCCTCGGTCTGGCCGTGACTTTTTCCACGTCCCGTGACTTTGTTCGCGTCGAAAATCACTGTGTTTTCAAGTGTGTTGGAATGGGCAGAAACTTCCTCGGTCTGGCCGTAACTTTTTCCACGGCCGTGACTTTGTTCACGTTAAAAAATTTTTGGGACGCCTCCTGGACCAGATTTTTCTCTTTTTCTATGCTGTCTTCTCCTACATCACCAGGTTCACCCGAGCCCAAAACGGACTCACCTGTAACCGACCACGTCGAACGGGGTCCACACAGTGTCTGAGCACGCACACGTGCCAGAGGGAATCTGAGGGGGAGTAACCAGACGTCCCGCATCTGGGAGTCGGACTCACCCACTCGTCCATGGATCTAGCCAGTGCCCGGCGATCACGGACGGTCATCTACACGGCGTCACATACCGATAACCGTACGAACCCGGCTGGCTCCTCACTCGCACGCCGGCGAAGAGGCCGGACGACGCTCCGAAAACCATGTCCCACGTAGGGGATGAAAGAACCGACAGTCTCCTCCTTCTCGCCCGTGGGTGAGAACGGCCAGAGAGGAGGGGTCGCCTGTAGGCAACCGGCCACGTCGTAGGCAGGTGATTGCCGGTGCGGAAAGGCCCGCTCGCATGAGGGCGAGCTCAGTAGCCGAATAGAGCTGGAGAAGAGGATGGCGCTGGCCGCCCTCACTACACCTCCGCCGGGAAAGAAATGCTGCCCACCTAGAAGCTTTGCCGGCGGCTGATCCTCTAGCAACGCCTTCCCACTGTGCACAAGAAAGGACGACCGGAAAGGGGAAGGCTCACACGCAGAGTAGAGAAAGGAGAATACGAGCACACACATAGACCACCATCGGAGACGAGGAACAAGAATCGCCCGGGTGCCGCGAGCTCGACTGGGGAAGAAGGAAAAACGGCGACAAAGGAAAGAGTTTACCTCAGCGATCACTCAGGCCACCGGCTCCGTCGAGTCGGTGAAGCTGATGCGAAGCCGCCTTCCGAGGCGATCAGAAGCTCCACCGATGCCGGAGACGACGATGAATGAGCGGAGGAGATGGAAAGGATAGAGAGCGATGAGAGACCGAGTTTCGTCGGAGAGGAAGAAGGGAAAACGGAGAAGGAAGTCGAGCGACGACACCGCACTACCGTCGTCGTATTTCTCCTATTCTTCGACTTCGCCTGCGGCTGACGTGGCGCCCATGCCGCCCGAGTCAACTCGGCACCCGAGGACTCCCTTGCCCATGCCGAATGACGCGACGCTTCGACAACGCCCGTACGCACGTGACGTGATGAATTCGCACGCGCGATTCGTCTGTTGCAAGGGATCGGATTCGGGCGGCGCCCAATCCGGATCCACACCCGCCAACCCGGTTGGTAGAGATGGGCATAGTGGGTTGGGCTATGATTTGGGTCGCACCCAAATTTGACCCAAGGCCTAACACTTTGTATCTAGTGCATTTTACACGTTTTTGTTTAGGCACCACCTAGATTAAGTGGTGAATAACCAATGGAATGAGTTCACGCACAAACCAATAATAGATTTGTCCAATGGAATGGGTCTACGCACAGGCCAAATTTTTATAGAGGGGCATCCCTATGCAAATTTTCCATAGGGGTGCCTCATTTTGCCCCTAAAAATATTTTTTTAATTTTTTTTATAAAAATTATCTATATACCTTAAGCTCTCTAATGGTATCAATATTGCTATGAATAAGATTACACACGAATAAAAAATTACCCTAATTATTTTGTATAAAAAATAAAAATAAATAGTAATTTTATTTTTTTTTATTAAAATATTTAGAGTAATTTCTTATTCGTGTATAATCTTATTCATATCAATATTGGTACCATTAAATAGTTTAGGATGTATAAATTATTTTTATAAAAAAAGTTTAAAAAAATATTTTTAAGATAAAATAAACCCCTATAAAAAATTTCCATAGATGCCCCTTTCTAAAAATTTCCCCCCCACGGACAAACCAATAATTGTTCCTCGCACGTTGTCGACTTCACCAGTACTGTGCTTTTGACGTTTACATGGCAACGCTAATCGTACATATCACATGGGTTTTCTTCAAACACGTGTTGTTTCATTGTTTTAATAGCATTTTCCGGTGATCCCTCCTCCATAAGAAATAAGATTAAATAATTTCAATAGGTTGTACTACCGACACAAGTCAAATCAATTTATCGTGACGTATTAACTACTTAATTATGTCATCCAAATAATCTCAAACGTCAGTGGAAAGAAGATGGCGACTAAAATGTTTTTGAGTCCAGAAGTCATACGATGTCTTGGTCAAGTAAGAAAATTAAAAGCTACGTCCAATCACATGTTTTGTGAAATTCTATGAGGTATTTTAATAATTTTTATA
This sequence comes from Costus lasius, assembly GCA_027563935.2. Classification (NCBI taxonomy): domain Eukaryota; kingdom Viridiplantae; phylum Streptophyta; class Magnoliopsida; order Zingiberales; family Costaceae; genus Costus; species Costus lasius. Next base: position 139,551,534 of record CM050446.2, read on the forward strand.
TTAATTGAGACAATTATATAATCTTTTTAATGTACAAAAATTATTTGACTTTTAAGATAAATGTGCATTATTCAATGAAGTAGTTGGGTACTAATAAATGCATTCAGTCTAAAAGTCGCATGATAAGTTGGTCCAAGTATGGTACTTAAAGCTATGCTAAACCACGTCTTGTAAAATTATATGAGAATAAAATAATATTTTTTTCATATTAATTGATATAATAATACATTTTTTTATGTAGAAAAATTCTTTGACTTATGCACCATACAAGGGTCGATATAGAATCAATCCCAAAGTCAAATGATAAGTTGGTCCAGGTAAGACATCCAAAGCCATGCCAAATCACTATCTTAGCCATGTTTATAGATCAGACCATATTAACGGGCCACACCTAGCCTAATAATGCATCAAATTGAGGTCAAACCATTGGACATATGAGCCTTTCTTCTGAAATCGGTTCATATGGGCACCTCTGCGGCCCATTAGTCGCTTTGCCCATTCGAGATATATATATAATTTAATATATATGCAGTTATATATAATATTTAATTGATAAATAAATAAAAACAATATATCAATAATAGATAATAATAATGACAATAATGATAAAAAAATTGTAGTAAATAAATTAAAGTATATATGTCAATATAATAATAATAATAATAATTGCCAAATATGAAATTTCCATGAAAATAAAAACAATAAATTAGAAAAGTGGCAAATAAAAAATTAAAAAAATAATAAATGAATAACCATGGGTAAAAAAATTAAAATTAGTCAAGCTAGTGCTGATAAGATCATTACAGTTATAATACATGTTTGCCCTTATAATATTTTTCTTTTATACCATGCTCAAGAATTTTGAGAGACAAAATTCAGTCTCTTTTTACCTCGTACACATGAGATGAGTAGAGAGAATGTTTTTGACTCTTAAATTAGTACTAGAGAGTGGATAAAGGAGGTTGCATTCAAATATTTGTGTGGATACAATTGTTAGTCATATTTAACAATTGTTAAACAGAAAAGTGAAAAACAAATGTTATAATTATCCTTATATGAAATTAAAAAAAATTATTGAAACTATTACCGCCCCGATTTTTTTTTTTTTTTTTGATAAATTCAGTTTTAGCTCACCTTCCACGAGGGGGAATAATTTACTTTCTTGAATACCTTAGCATGTAATCACCCCTGTACTACAAGTACAATGCACGGTATGGCTGTTTCAGCCAGCCCGTGGCTGAAACTCATTCTTTCCCAGCACACTTCAGTCGTCACTTTCTATCAATAAATTTGCCTCTGGCTTCTTCCTCTCGCTGCTCTCGCTCACTCCCACCGATCGCAATGGACGCCGCCGACCACTTCTCTCCTCTCCCCTTACTGGCCACTTTGCTTCTCCTCCCCCTGGCGCTCCTCCTAGCCCTCCTCCTCGCACGTCGCAATAAAAACCGCAGCCACCGTCTCCCTCCAAGTCCGCAGTCACTTCCCTTGATCGGGCACATCCACCTCCTCAAATCGCCAATCCACCGTCGTCTCGCGGCCTTGTCCGCCGTCCACGGCCCCGTCCTCCTCCTCCGCTTCGGCTTCCGCCCCGTCCTCCTCGTCTCCTCCGCCGCGGCCGCCGAGGAGTGCTTCACCGCCCACGACGTCGCCTTCGCCAACCGACCCCGCCTCCTCGCCGGCAAGGTCTTAGGCTACGATTTCACCTCCGTGGGCTGGGCCCCGTACGGCGCCCTCTGGCGAGACCTTCGCCGCATCTTCACCATCCACATCTTATCCCCCGCCGGCCTCCACACCTTCTCCGCAGCCCGATTCGGCGACATACGGTCCCTCGTGAGGAACCTCTTTCTGGAGCATCAGCCGGGCGCGCCGCGCCGGGTGCAGATGAAATCGAGGCTGTTCGATCTGACGTACAACATCGTCCTGAGGATGGTTTCCGCGTTGGAGGAGGAGATCGACGATCAGCGCCAGCAGTTTCTTAAGATAGCGAGTGAGACGTTTGAGATTAGCGCGGTGACGTCGAATTTGGGGGATTTCTTTCCTTTGCTGAATTGGTTGGGTTGGCGGGGACAGGAGAGGAGAATGCGGATGCTCCGCCGGCGGAGGGAAAAGCTGTTAGGAGAAATCATCGAGCAGCACCGCAGGAGGGATCGAAAGTTTGAAAGTGGAGCGGCGGAGCGGAAGGACGATGGCAGCAGCGAAAGAAAGAGGACAGCAGTTGAAATTATGTTGTCCCTGCAGGACAACGATCCAGAACGCTACACGACCGACATCGTTTACGGCGTTACGACGGTATGTCGCGGTTAGGAAAAATAAATATTTAAATTATACTATTTATTTTATATATTCGTCTGAGCCTTTTTATTTTATATATTTAACTAAAATATTTTTAAAATTTATTAGCGATGAGATTTATCTAAAAACGAACTGTTTAGTTGTAATAAGGGCATGGATAAAATATCTGCTTATTATTATTATTATTATTATTATTATTATTATTATTATTATTATTATTATTATTATTATTATCTTTATCTTTATTTTATCTGTTTGACTACTGTGTAGGATTTTTTTTCAGCGGGATCAGAAAGCACAGCCAGCACATTAGAGTGGGCCATGAGCCTTCTTATGAACCACCCCAATGTTCTGGAGAAAGCCACGGCCGAGCTCGACGGCAAGGTCGGCCATGCCCGCCTGGTGGCCGAAGAAGACCTCGCCAACCTTCCCTACTTAACTAGCGTCGTCCACGAGACCCTCCGCCTCTACCCTGCCGGGCCCCTTCTCGTGCCGCACGAGTCCTCCAAAGATTGCTGCGTCGGCGGCTTCCACGTGCCCGCCGGCACGATGCTGCTCGTCAACGCGTGGGCCATCCACAGGGACCCTGAGCTGTGGGAGGACCCGGATATGTTCAAGCCGGAGAGGTTCGCGGAGGGCGGCGCCGCGTCGGGGGATGGCTGTAGGTTTTTCCCTTTCGGGTTGGGGAGGCGGAAGTGCCCCGGCGAGGGCCTGGCCGTGCGGTCGATGGGGCTGGCACTGGCGACCTTGATCCAGTGCTTCGCGTGGGAGAGGGTCTCGGCGGAGGAGGTAGACATGGCGGAGGGGCCTGGGCTCACCTTGCCCAAGGTCCAACCGTTGGAGGCGATGTATGAGCCGCGCTCCTGCATGTTGGGAATTCTTTCACAGCTTTGAGTAAGCGTGGATTATTGAGCAAGAGATCATTTAAATAAATAATTATTCAACTGCGTGTATTAGTGATCTGTAATTGTTTTTAAGTAGCATAATGTGAGTCTTTTGAGCTCGCATAAAATTTAAATGTCAGTCAGTAATTATGCATTTATGCAAACACGTACATTCATAATACAGTAATGTGACAGTATTGGGCCCAATACTGTCTACATAAATGCAGCAGCGAAAGAAGGGAGGAGATGGAAAGGATAGAGAGCGATGAGAGACCGAGTTTCGTCGGAGAGGAAGAAGGGAAAACGGAGAAGGAAGTCGAGCGACGACACCGCACTACCGTCGTCGTATTTCTCCTATTCTTCGACTTCGCCTGCGGCTGACGTGGCGCCCATGCCGCCCGAGTCAACTCGGCACCAGAGGACTCCCTTGCCCATGCCGAATGACGCGACGCTTCGACAACGCCCGTACGCACGTGACGTGATGAATTCGCACGCGCGATTCGTCTGTTGCAAGGGATCGGATTCGGGCGGCGCCCAATCCGGATCCACACCCGCCAACCCGGTTGGTAGAGATGGGCATAGTGGGTTGGGCTATGAAAGTTTGAAAGTGGAGCGGCGGAGCGGAAGGACGATGGCAGCAGCGAAAGAAAGAGGACAGCAGTTGAAATTATGTTGTCCCTGCAGGACAACGATCCAGAACGCAACACGACCGACATCGTTTACGGCGTTACGACGGTATGTCGCGGTTAGGAAAAATAAATATTTAAATTATACTATTTATTTTATATATTCGTCTGAACCTTTTTATTTTATATATTTAACTAAAATATTTTTAAAATTTATTAGCGATGAGATTTATCTAAAAAATGAACTGTTTAGTTGTAATAAGGGCATGGATAAAATATCTGCTTATTATTATTATTATTATTATTATTATTATTATCTTTATCTTTATCTTTATCTTTATCTTTATTTTATCTGTTTGGCTACTGTGTAGGATTTTTTCTCAGCGGGATCAGAAAGCACAGCCAGCACATTAGAGTGGGCCATGAGCCTTCTTATGAACCACCCCAATGTTCTGGAGAAAGCCACGGCCGAACTCGACGGCAAGGTCGGCCATGCCCGCCTGGTGGCCGAAGAAGATCTCGCCAACCTTCCCTACTTAACTAGCGTCGTCCACGAGACCCTCCGCCTCTACCCTGCCGGGCCCCTTCTCGTGCCGCACGAGTCCTCCAAAGATTGCTACGTCGGCGGCTTCCACGTGCCCGCCGGCACAATGCTGCTCGTCAACGCGTGGGCCCTCCACAGGGACCCTGAGCTGTGGGAGGACCCGGATATGTTCAAGCCGGAGAGGTTCGCGGAGGGCGGCGCCGCGTCGGGGGATGGCTGTAGGTTTTTCCCTTTCGGGTTGGGGAGGCGGAAGTGCCTCGGCGAGGGCCTGGCCGTGCGGTCGATGGGGCTGGCGCTGGCGACCTTGATCCAGTGCTTCGCGTGGGAGAGGGTCTCGGCGGAGGAGGTAGACATGGCGGAGGTGCCTGGGCTCACCTTGCCCAAGGTCCAACCGTTGGAGGCGATGTATGAGCCGCGCTCCTGCATGTTGGGAATTCTTTCACAGCTTTGAGTAAGCGTGGATTATTGAGCAAGAGATCATTTAAATAAATAATTATTCAACTGCGTGTATTAGTGATCATTTAAATAAATAATTATTCCTGCATGTTGGGAAAGTTTCACTCTTTATTCCACCAAAATCGAGCTACATAAAACCCCTCCTCTCCTCTCTATATACACATTCAACTCAACTCCTCTCCTCTTCATCCGACCCCGCCGCAGTCGGAAACACTCGTCGGCACGGTCGCTGGTCCCCGCCTAAGGGGAGGAGGACAAGGAGGTGGACCTCTGTCCGCCGAAGAGCCTCTTGCCGCACTAAGAGCCTCCGCTCCCAGCGATTTCCAAGAGAGGGAGCTCACAGCCCCTCATCCTGCTTTTCTTCCTACTCCAGCCGCCTGCTTCATGTCTCGTCCACCGCCTAGATCAGACGTCCTGGAGCATGCCAGCGTCACATCCACATTTCCTGGCGTTGCATGCAACTGGATGGATCCACCTGCTCCGAAGCCTGCTCCAAGCTTACAAGCTCGTGGGCCTCGCAAGGCCCACTCGATGCCTCACGGCCCAACCCGGAGACGCTAGGGCGTCACACATGGCAATGCAAGATTGTTACGCCCGGATAAAACTTCTCAACGGGGTACCCGCTGAGAATAAATAGAAAGGGGAGATCCTACTCCTTAAACACATCTAGGGATTTGTGTAAATCTTCAAAAAATGATAAAACTTATTTCGCATAAATTCCAAGATGTATTGCACAGATCTCTAGATGTATTTAAGGGTAGAATCTCCCCTTTCTTTTCATTCTCAGTGGAGAAGTTTTATCCGAGAATAAATAGAAAGGGGAGATCCTACCCCTTAAACACATCAACGGATTCATGTAAGTTTTCAAAAATTAATGGAATTTATCTGGCACAAATTCCAAAATGTATTCCATAGTTGAGAAGTTTTATCCATTACCCCCCCCCCCCCCCAAGTGGGGCCACCTTTTAGGGATCAGAGGAGTTTGGGTGTAATTACATTGTTACTTGACCCTGACGCTATTTGGGGCCACCTGTCAGGGATCGGAGGAGTTTGGGTGTAATTACATTGTTACCCGACCCTGACGCTATCTTTTGGTTTAAGACTTGGTAGATAGGTAGATCCATGTAAAAATAGGGTTTGACACTTGTGTACCATGTGTTTTGGTCATCAGGGGTAACGATGCACTCGAGGGACTATGGATTCACAAGTACTCCAGGATGGGGGGCTCAAATGTGTAAAATTTGCCCACCCAAGCCTTATGAAGCCTTCTACTCACACCCTTTAGTTTGTGTATGTGGGATAGTATTGAGAGGGGTGGTAGTGCTTGGTTAAATGCAGTCTTGTGATTCCATGCAATTATAAAATTACAAGATTCCACACACCTGCCCTCTCCACCAAGTCTCTAGGTCTAGGGTCTACTTAATATTTGCTTAGTGTCATGTATTATTGTCTTGTATTGTTTTCTTTATCAATATATAACGACGGGGTGACTATTTTACTCGTCATCCTGTGCAAATCACTTGTTCCTCTCGATTGCTAGTGTTGCCTTCGAACTACATCGTTGTCTCGATTTTATAGTGACCCTTCCGGATTTAGTGTGTACGTGCACACGAGATTAAGGCTGAGACTACTTCAAGTAGTCTGCCGCGCAGACATGAGGCACTAAAGAAAGTGCTCGCACACATCTCTAAGTATTTTTTTAATGCATGTACGGTAGATGGAACCACCGTTGCAAGTGGTGGCAACAATCCCCCCCCCCCCCGCCCCAATGCCACCCGGGACCCACGTCGGGAATCCTGATCTCAGGATGCTACTTGCTATACCTGATGTCACGCCCCAATTTTTCGCGCCTAAAACTAGGACGTGATAGCACAGATTACACAACCTCTGTGTAACCCGTCAGCTAATCACTCTCCTACACAAATAACTAAGCGGAAGCAAATATAAAATACAAGCGCGTCCTCACTACAATAAGATCGTCTCTCCCAGCAATACAGATCACTCAACCCAATCTGCCTAACCACAACTGCCTCTAACTCAGCCTAATGCACTGACCGAACCTCTGAAGCACTGAACTGAGTGGCGGATTAGGGTTTCAAGACCCTAACCACTTTGCACACTTCAGGCGCCCTGTCCACACACAAGAGACGCTGGCAGATATCGCACCCAATGAAAACCCTAGACAGATAATGTCCACTACCGGCCTGCTTAACCTAGGGCAATATAATCACTACACAGAGAGCGAAGGATGGAGACAAGCACAATGCTTGCGCCCCACCTAAGCTAGATCTGATAAAACTCCAATAAAACCGACTCTCCTCCAAGTGATAACACTCAAAGTAAAAGAGGACCCTATTCCCTAATCCCGGGAATAGGTACACAAATATATAACAATGATCAATAAGCGTTCATACAATCACCCTAGTCAATCTAAGTTAGGGTTTATACCAATATGCGTATGAACAAAGGGATGATGGGAAGAACAGCCCCCTCTCCTCAAGAAGCCGCCCACCAAAGCACTCTACAAGGATGAATCCTTGTGGCTCGGACCCTAGAGTGGAAGACTCTAGGGTTTGTGTTGTCGCCTCCTCCTTGGACTCGCCTCCAAGCCCAAGAACTCCAAGAACTCATCAAGAACACCAAGGAACAGCAAGGTGCCGCTCCTCCAAGGTGTTGCCGAAGATGAATATGGTGGAAGAAGGATCGCCGGATGCAAGAGCCCTCACCTCAAGGACTCGCTTAGCCAAAACGCCTCCTTCTAGGTCTTCTTCCTCGCCGCAAGGATGAAGAACACTCAAGAACTTGTCGCCACAACAAGTCTCGCCACCTCAAGAGCTTCGCCTAAGCTTCAAGCGTTTAGGGTTGCATGGTGTTGCCGCCAACCTTCACGCCTATTTGAATGAGTGGGTCGGATCTTCAAGTTGTCAAGGGATCCAACCCGCCAAGTGAAGTAATGGATCCAAGTCGCTAATCCAAGTGGATAGTCGCCCCCAAGTGGATCCAAGGTTCTTAAGTGAGTGGGGATCCAATTAATCTCTTAATGGATCTTCACTTAAGTCCCTTAATGGATGTTCTCATAAGTTGTCACATGCAAGACATGTGCCAACTTATTCAAACATAGAACTCATTGGCGCCTAAGTGTTAGGCCCCCCTAGGTCAGCCCCTAAGTCTTAGGACCGAACCCAGGTTGAGTCCATAAGTGCCCAGACCATGGTTAGGCTAACCCCTGGTCAAGTTAACCATGGTTAAGCTAACCCTGGTCTGTCAAAGAACTCCGATGTCCTCCAAAGTTCTCCAAAGCACCCCCAGGCCATGCCTAAGGATAAGTATGTAGATGTACCTGCAAAAACATACTAACACGGTGTCAGTAACCTAACTCCTCTAGTAGGCTCCCTGCAACACCAGCCTAACTCCCCGTCAGACTCATCCATCCCTCCCCAGAACCCCGCTGGATCCATGGGATGGGCTGGGGTATAACCCCAGCATACCCAGGGCATCACACCTGACATGTTAACGCGAAAACCAAAAACGTGCATGACAAAATAATATGATAAACAGAAGGCCAACCCGACCACAAATATCCGATACAGTACCAACAGACATAAGACCAACGTAGCAATCAACATAATCAACAATACCACGACCGATGCAACGGTCAATAAACCCAACTAACAACACGATTGGCGTAGCGGTCAATAAGTCTAACACAATAGAGATAAAATATAACACTAAGAATAAAAATGTAGCACAAATCCACCCAGACTAGTGGTCAAATACTAACTATCTAATTCGCTCCAGATGGAGCCACACCTGAACCTGGAGGCAAGACAAAGAGCGGCTAGGGATATAACAAATTTATGGTGCATGATCAGATTAGAGAAATTTTACTAGAAACACAACCGAAACTCTACATATCCCATATAGCGTATAATCAAACTCAAAATACGCATCAATATATGTGTCAACACACAGATAAAAATTGAGAGCTGATAAGGCATGGTTCGACACTCGCAACTCTGTGATAGAATGATCCCTATTGATATCTACTAGTTCAATCAGTATGGCACTGGTACCCCCATCCGTCGACCAGGCCCACAAGGAGACGATCACAGAGCGTCTCATAATTTAACAAGCAATAATCCGGGCTACATTATAATGCACCAATCGATAGTCACATAATCAGTCAACATGTCCTAGTTAATCAAGGTGTAAGTCACAGTATCCCATTTTAATTCATTTTACAATAATTCTCATATAACATGCTAATCCAAGTTCATTAAGTGATTTTGTCCGATTTTAATCGCATGCGTGCGTACATATACATACAGAGCAAGGTTCGAGTACTAACCTAGTTCTTAGGCACGTGCGAATGCAAATCATGACATAAACATCAGAATACCAAAAATTCAGCACAAATACGTAAATTGAGGCATCAACACAAATTTTGATGTTCGCCGAATAGTACGTCGAGTTTGCAAACTCGCCGAAAATCAGGGATAAAGGTTTGTTGTTCGTCAGAACACAGTGCCAAGCACAAAAGGTCGTCGGAGCTGAAGCAGCGCCGCCGAAATCATGTGTTCAACGTGGTTCTCTTCCAAGCCGTCTCGCTGAAAGGAGCGGCGAGGCAAGGGCACAGATTGGGCTCGAAGCAAGTCGTCGATGCTGGAAAGGGAGGAGGAGGGTCGCCGGTGCCAGAAGAGACGCATGCGCTCGATGCGTTCGTCGCCGAACAAGAATCACGATCGGAGAAGGGAAAGGGGTGTCACTGGGTCTTGCTGCTAGAGTTGGATCCTGATGTTGCCAGCGCAGGATCTCGCCGGAGGTCGTTGTTCGCTGGACGCGAGTAGAAGATGAGGGAGGAGGTGAAGCTGCGATCGACGTGAAGCAGCAACGCAGGTGTTCGTACGGCGATTGGAGAAACAAGCGCCGAGGAAGGAAATAAATGGGGAGGAAACAACTGATCACGAGCACATGGCATAAGCTGGGTACCCAGATTAAGATTAAGTCTCCTAAGCTAGGTACCCAAAAACACTTTAAAAAGTTTTTTTTTAAAAAAAATAATCTACACATTTTAACCTATCCAATGACACCAATATTGTTATGAAAAAGATTACACACAATAAGAAATTAATCTAAACATTTTACATAAAAAATAAAATAAAAATAAATAGTATTTTATTTTTTTATCTAAAATATTTAGATTAATTTTTTATTATGTATAATTTTATTTATAACAATATTAATGCCATTAGATAGTTTAAAAAGTATAGATTATTTTTATAAAAAAAATTAATTATTTTTCAGAAACCCAGCTTAGGAACTTAAGCAGATAAGCTGGCTACCCAGCTTTTTTTTTCCGCTGGCCACGGGCGGAAACAGAGCGGAATGGGTTTCCGAAAAAATTTTTAAGGGTCAAACTACATGATCTTATCACTGTTCCCATAACGGCTACACTGATAAATCCCGTCAATCACATCAGTCAGATTTAATTAATATTATCTCATTTTAAAATATTATCTTATTTTAATTAATATTATCTTTCCCTCCTCTACACAGTTCACTTTTTGTAAATAGAAATGAAGCGGCAAAAACCTTCTTCCTCCTCTCGCTGCTCTCGCTCACTCCCACCGATCGCAATGGACGCCGCCGACCACTTCTCTCCTCTCCCCTTACTGGCCACTTTGCTTCTCCTCCCCCTGGCGCTCCTCCTAGCCCTCCTCCTCGCACGTCGCAATAAAAACCGCAGCCACCGTCTCCCTCCAAGTCCGCCGTCACTTCCCTTGATCGGGCACATCCACCTCCTCAAATCGCCAATCCACCGTCGTCTCGCGGCCTTGTCCGCCGCCCACGGCCCCGTCCTCCTCCTCCGCTTCGGCTTCCGCCCCGTCCTCCTCGTCTCCTCCGCCGCGGCCGCCGAGGAGTGCTTCACCGCCCACGACGTCGCCTTCGCCAACCGACCCCGCCTCCTCGTCGGCAAGGTCTTAGGCTACGATTTCACCTCCGTGGGCTGGGCCCCGTACGGCGCCCTCTGGCGAGACCTTCGCCGCATCTTCACCCTCCACATCTTATCCCCCGCCGGCCTCCGCACCTTCTCCGCAGCCCGATTCGGCGACATACGGTCCCCTCGTGAGGAACCTCTTTCTGGAGCATCAGCCGGGCGCGCCGCGCCGGGTGCAGATGAAATCGAGGCTGTTCGATCTGACGTACAACATCATCCTGAGGATGGTCTCCGCGTTGGAGGAGGAGATCGACGATCAGCGCCCGCAGTTTCTTAAGATAGCGAGTGAGACGTTTGAGATTAGCGCGGCGACGACGAATTTGGGGGATTTCTTTCCTTTGCTGATGCTCCGCCGGCGGAGGGAAAAGCTGTTAGGAGAAATCATCGAGCAGCACCGCAGAAGGGATCGAAAGTTTGAAAATGGAGCGGCGGAGCGGAAGGACGATGGCAGCAGCGAAAGAAAGAGGACAGCAGTTGAAGTTATGTTGTCCCTGCAGGACAACGATCCGGAACGCTACACGACCGACCTTTGTTACGGCGTTATGGCGGTATGTCGCGGTTTGGAAAAAATAAAATCTATTTAAATTATACAATTTATTTTATATAATTCGTCAGAACCTTTAAATATTTTTAAAATTTATTAGCGATGAGATTTATCTAAAAAACGAACTGTTTAGTTGTACTAAGGGCATTGATAAAATATCTGCTTATTATTATTATTATCATTATCTTTATCTGTTTGGCTACTGTGTAGGATTTTTTCGCAGCGGGATCAGAGACCACAGCCGGCACGTTAGAATGGGCCATGAGCCTTCTTGTGAACCACCCCAATGTTCTAGAGAAAGCCACGGCCGAGCTCGACAGCAAGGTCGGCCATGCCCGCCTGGTGGCCGAAGACGATCTCGCCATCCTTCCCTACTTAACCAGCGTCGTCCACGAGACCCTCCGCCTCTACCCTGCCGGGCCCCTTCTCGTGCCGCACGAGTCCTCCAAAGATTGCTGCGTCGGCGGCTTCCACGTGCCCCGCCGACACGATGCTGCTCGTCAACGCGTGGGCCATCCACAGGGACCCTGAGCTGTGGGAGGGACCCGGATATGTTCAAGCCGGAGAGGTTCGCGGAGGGCGGCGCCGCGTCGGGGGATGGCTGTAGGTTTTTCCCTTTCGGGTTGGGGAGGCGGAAGTGCCCCGGCGAGGGCCTGGCCGTGCGGTCGATGGGGCTGGCCGCTGGCGTCCTTGATCCAGTGCTTCGCGTGGGAGAGGGTCTCGGCGGAGGAGGTAGACATGGCGGAGGGGCCTAGGCTCAGCTTGCCCAAGGTCCAACCGTTGGAGGCGATGTATGAGCCGCGCTCCTGCATGTTGGAAATTCTTTCACAGCTTTGAGTAAGCGTGGATTATTGAGCAAGAGATCATTTAAATAAATAATTATTCAACTGCGTGTATTAGTGATCTGTAATTGTTTTTAAGTAGCATAATGTGAGTCTTTTGGGCCCAATACTGTCGCGTTACTGTATTATTAATGTACGTGTTTGCAGAAACGATTTATTGGGCCCTGGGCCCAAAACTAGTAGTCACTCATCAAAGTATTATTTGTAGAAAAAAAAACAGTAAGTCGATAAACCTCGTTCACTTGGAAGTCGGATAGTGTTCCTATTGTTCGTATTGCTCTGGCTTTCTTCCACCGGATCGCAATGGCCGCCGCCGTCCCCTTCTCTTCTTTTCCTTTAGTCGTCTCTTTGCTTCTCCTCCCCTTGGCGCTCCTCTTCACTCTCCTCTTCATACGTCACAACCAAAAGCACCGCCGCCGTCTCCCTCCAAGCCCGCCGTCAATTCCCTTGGTCGGACACCTCCACCTCCTCAAGCCGCCGATCCACCGGAATCTCGCAGCCTTGTCTGCTGCCCACGGTCCCGTCCTCCTCCTGCGCTGCGGATCTCGCCCCGTCCTCCTCGTCTCCTCCGCCGCCACTGCCGAGGAGTGCTTCACCGCCCACGACGTCGCCTTCGCCAACCGCCCCCGCCTCCTCGCCGGGAAGATCTTCGGCTACGACTTCACCTCCGTGGCCTGGGCCCCTTACGGCCCCCTGTGGCGCGATCTTCGACGTATCACCACCCTCCACTTCTTCTCCTCCGCCAGCCTCCGCTCCTTCTCCGCCGTCCGGTCCGGCGAGATCCGATCCCTCGCGAGGAACCTCTTTCTGGAGCATCAGCCGGGCGAGCCGCGTCGGGTGGAGATGAAATCGCGATTCTTCGGTCTGATGTACAACACCGTCGCGAGGATGGTTTCCTGGTCGGAGGTGGGGACCGACGAGCAGCGCCAGCTGTTGCGAAAGACTATGATTGAAGCATTTAAGGCTAGCGCGGCCAATGCGAATTTGGGGGATTTCTTGCCAGTGTTAAATTGGGTGGGCTGGATGGGGCAGGAGAAGAGACTGCGGATGCTTCGTCAGCGGAGGGACGAGATGCTCGGCGAAATCATCAAGAAGCACCGCCAGAGGGGGCGGAAGTTGGAATCTGGAGCGGCGGAGGGAATGGACGTCGGCAGCGGAGAAAGGAGAAGGACCGCGGTTGAGGTTATGTTGTCATTGCAGGAAAACGACCCGATACGCTACACTGACGAAATCATTTACGGTGTCATGGTGGTAAGTGTCGACTTTTCTCAATTCAGTTTTTCCAACACAGGTGTCACGTGTTAGAAAAAATGGCTATTAAATTTATTTACACATTTTAGCTTATTTTTATAACGAAAGGGAAATAAAATTAAAAAGAGATATAAAAATGTTGAGTTATATATTTATGCTAAGACATTTTTGTTGGTCGTTCGTAGGCACTTTTTTCAGCAGGAACAGATACCTCAGCCTCTACTATGGACTGGGCAATGAGCCTTCTCTTGAACCACCCCAAAGTTCTGGAGAAGGCTGCGGCCGAGCTTGACGCTAAGGTCGGCCATGCCCGCATGGTGTACGAAGACGACCTCGCCAACCTCCCCTACTTAACCAGCATCATCCACGAGACTCTCCGCCTCTACCCGGTCGCGCCCCTTCTCGTGCCGCACGAGTCCTCCAAAGACTGCTGCGTCGGCGGCTACCACGTGTCCGCCGGCACGATGCTGCTCGTCAACGCGTGGGCCATTCACAGGGACCCTGCGTTGTGGGAGGACCCGGATATGTTCAAGCCGGAGAGGTTCGCGGAGGGCGTCGCTACCGCGGCGCAGGGTTGTAGGTTTATCCCCTTCGGATTGGGGAGGCGGAAGTGCCCCGGCGAGGGCCTGGCCGTGCGGGCGGTGGGGCTGGGGCTGGCGACCTTGATCCAGTGCTTCGAGTGGGAGAGGGTCTCGGCCGAGGAGGTGGACATGACGGAAGGGCCGGGCATCACCATGCCCAAGGCCCGACCGTGGGAGGCCATGTACAGGCCGCGGCCGAGCATGGTGGGAGTTCTTTCGCAGCTCTGAGTGCGCATGGACTGCTCAAGTCTCACCTCGTCTCCATTTGAATAAGAGATTTTTAAATAAATATGCTCAATTGCGTGTATGATTGATCTGTAATAGATGTAAAATATCATAATGTGAGACTTTTGAACTCTTATTTTTGTAAGTTAGAATCAGTTGTAAAGATGCAACCAAAACCAAATGTACAGGTGCGTCAAATGAGAAGATGAATAATCACGCTATGTGGGAAAAATATTTAGCGATAAGGGTAGACCAAGCAAAACTTGACCTGTATTTACTTGATACGAAATTAGGTGAGTTTGGATTAATCATAATCATATTCGGGTTATAAACAGATCAACTTATTTATGACCCGAAAATAATCGAGACGTGTCAGGTTATAACGGGTTGATCCACTTAACCTGATTACAATATATATTTATATACAAAAAATTTAAATATAAGCTCACCTAACTCTCATTACTAGCCCATAAGCCCAAATATCGTCTAACTAGTAACTATCTTTTAACTCATATTTTGGACCACCCCCTAAGCTCAAATTTTTATTAATTTTAATATAATTTTTATCAATTTGTTATTTATGTTTAAAATATAAATGATAAATAGGTTATTCAAGTCGTGTTCAGGTTAGACAATTTGACCTAATTAATTAAATGAGTCGTGTTCGAATTGACTTAATCGAGTCATGAGTCACAGCTGACATGACCCGTTTATGAGACCCGAATTGTTAGGTCTATATAAGGTGTTAGGCTCGGGTTCACCCGGTTCAGCTCAGAGCCCAGCAGGCCTAACCCAGTGGGCCGGATGGTGGCCCAGGCTCAAGTTTAGTCCCACATTGGAAGTGGGAGGGACCATTATATGACATATAAGGTTTAGTGGACTTACTATTGTTAACTTGGGCTTAAGCATTTTAATATATTGGGTCACGTTGTAAATCGGCTTGCCAAGCTAATGAATAGTTTGCTTACTAAGCGGGATTTGGGGAGGAAAATTAGCCGGAAACCCTAGGAAGTCTGCGCTCCAGTGTTCCGCCGGACAACCCTAAGGCAACGGATAAACGCCGGTCCGGGGTTGATCCGACCGGAGCCTGACATAAGGGGTACTTTTCGTATATTGTGCTATCTATTTTGATCAAAGGATTATCTTATGATCCAACGGTGTAGCTTCATTTCTTAAAATTCTTAGATGGAGTTTAGCAATGAATGGCATTCATGACTACGCTAAAAATCCACACAACTAATGATATGCCTAGCCAATCAAGATAGTTAAAAAAAAACTTATACTCAAAGTGATCAATGAAGGAGTTTAGCAGAAGCAAGGGACAAACATGTTTATTCAAAATTATTTAGATAGCACTCAAATCCTATGTATAGTATAGTGGTAAAAGCCAAATCCAAATTTTGGCAAAGCTGGACACAATCTCTCAGTAGGATTTAGGAGCACATCACATCCAACAATAAATCCATTTGACATTTCCTCATCCAAATTGCCAGTCAACAGGACAAATTCTAGAAGGTCAACAGCAATGCCCTTGAAGGAGAAAAAAATGTATAGATCAATCAAATGTAGACCAACTATTTGGTTGGACTGCATTAATCTTTTAATGAGAGAATATAACATATTTAATCTGTGTGGAAGACAGAGAAGACAGAGAAGTTCTATCAGCAAGTCACAGTAGCACAGCATCAGATGAAAATAATTCACAATCTCTTTTGTCGTGATATTTTTCAGACAAGTACTGAACTATGAAATCATATGTTTCTTGCTTTCTTTTCAAGCTTCAGTCCCCTAAAGGTTACAGGACTAAGCATGAGGAAAGCATTGTAGTGCACTTTTGTTAAGTTAACTTTTGCAATCTGAAAAAAAGGGAAAAAAAAAAGATCTTTAATTCCACTCTAAACTATTCTTCACTCATGTCTGTGTAGGACTGTGATCTAGTTGATCCAATCTTCCTTTAGTCAAAGCTGATTTCTCTGCAATTTGAAGTTGGCCTAACTAGTTAGGTTGACCCAAGGTAGTTTTGACATTAAAAGCTTCTGCCACTGCCTCATGGGATTAGGTTTGACCTTAAGTTTCTCTTACTTACAGATACAATTAGGTCTGACATCAAACTTTTTGTTCTACTTCCTCAAAGAGATTTTTTTTTTCAGACAGGAGACTTGTATTCTGATTAGGCATTGCACGTTGACATCTGTTGGTTTCCCCCAAACTCTCATGGCAAGCAGTTGTGCCATACAAGAAACACTTCCTCATGGAATTAGGTTTGGCTTCAAGCTTCTCTTCCACATACAATTAGGTTTGACATCAAGCCTTTTATTTTCAGTTTCTCAGAGATTTCCAGATATGAGACTTGTATTCTGATTAGGCAATTCACAACTTCCATGTTTGACCTCTGTTACTTTTCCTCACAAATTCTCATAGAAAGTAGTTGAGTCATGTAAAAGGCTGTGTAAAAGAAGAAAAAGAAGTGCCTAAATCGTTTGATGAGTTACATCATTCAGCAAGGCTTCCACAATAATTACTACAGATGATATAGAAGGGACTCTTTTTTTTTTACCACGAGTACAGGACAATATAATGTATATGCCACGCAAATTGGAGAAAGATTAAGAACAAACCTGTAAATTTCTCTGATAAACTAAATCTCTTGTAAAAAAAAGTTGAAATTTCCATGGAATGTTGAATGTGCACTTGTTTCCACATTGAGTCTGTACATCTCTTTCATCAGGAGGGACTGTTTGTATTAGAAACAATTGCCCTCTGCTCGATTGAGAGATTGGCCTCGGATTTAGACTAGAAGAGGAAGCTTCTCTTCTGGTTCCAACTCCCCTTTATGGTCACGCCCGGTAGTGCATGCTTTGAAGAGCATGCAGTTGATGATGACCTCAAGAACAAGAAGCAGCGCGTGGAGGTAAGCAATGGAGACAGCTTCCCAAAGCAGAGACGAGCTCACTCCCCCAGTCAAATTGTATTGCCTCACCACCCTGTACTGGAACAGAGCTTCCGCCGCTGCCATTCCAAGGTTAGCCGGCAATGCCAGACCCAAGGCGGTGGCCAACCTTCCCCTGACAAGCAACTGCGCTTTCAGAATCGCAATTGGTCCGCCGCAATCCTCCACGGCCGAGACGACGATCGCCAGGTTACAGATCACCGTTGCGCTCGCAATGACAACGGAGTACAGCACAGCGCCGAGGGCAGAGAGGGCGAGCAGCGAGGCGTTCGACGAAATACCGAGCACGATGTCCGCTGCATTGAAGACCAGGAACAAGACGGCGAAGATGGTAGCGTTGGCGGAGAGAAGCAGGAAGGAGTTGAAGAGGTGGATCGGGACGATCCGGCGGTAGAGCGGGAGGACGGACCGCATCGGTGGCGGGCCGAGGCGAGGCGCACGGCCGGCGGTGGCTACGTGAATGACGGACGCTTTCGCGAGGAGGAGGAACGTGGCGACGAGAGGCAGCGTGGCGAAGAAGGAGAAAGCGGTCTGCGCAAGCTTGGCGGTGAGGAGGGAGCGGAGCTGCTCGGGCACGGGGAACCTCGCGGCCTCGAACAGCGCCGCGAGCCGGAGCGAGGTGGCCTCGAGGACCGGCGGCGAGAGTGGAACGAGCGCCTGCGATAATAGCACATACATCGAGGCCGGTAAGACGAGGACAGCGGCGATAGAGGTGAAGGCGTGGTAGCCGCCGAGAAAGGCGTTGATGGATCTCCGCATGATCACGGCCGCCATGTCCCTCCTTCCACCAGTGCAGGTGAGGCGCTCGACGAAATGCGTGAGAGGTATTTGAAACGGAAACTTTCAGTCCTAGACGAATGATTGGCCAACAAACTGCTCACAGCTGACTACCAACTTTCTGCAAGCAATGTTCTCGTGGGATTCTCAGTGTCAGTGGTTCGTTTCAGCTCTGAACAAGCTAATGAAATCCAAAGGCAAATTCAGACACCAATAAGAGAAAGGATTCTTCTCTCAACAGTCAACTCCAATAAAGAAAAGTAGAGAACAATAATTCCTCACATATAATTTTATATTTGCCTACTGAATGATAACGGCAGGGTCAAAAAGAATAGATGAAGACGTTACTTTCCTGCTTTTTCAGCACTCAATTTTCAGCTCGACGACATGATTGCTCATGTGAGTTCCTGATACTGTCATCCTGTTTTTGTTGTCACCTTTCCTGAAATAACATTAGTTGGAGTAAAAACTTTTGAACAGGACAATGTTTGTGAGCTAAGCTGAGAAGTTGGTGGCATGTAGCCAGCTGAAAGGATTTGATTGATGCACTGGTTTAGATGGCAAGTTCATTTTGGAAATGGTTGGTACTTTGTCTTAGTATGTCAACCCACAATCGGTGTTCATGAATTATGAGCATTATGCCTTATATATCGTCGTAGTATTGCGACAATAGTATAACACTGAATATACTCTCAAAGTCCAAAAGCTAGGGATGCATTAATTATGAATAAAACTCACCCTTTTCTTATTTTGTTTTCTAAGGAACTTAGGGATTGGGGCATGAATTTCTTAGGTGAGAGGTCAACTGGTTTGGTGTAGATATGGTTGCCTTGAGACTAAAAACTGGGAATGGAGACCACACATTTCTTCCATTTAATTAAATTCAGTTCAACATCAGCACAGACCAATTGTTCAGAAACCAATACAAATTTCAGAAGTTTTTAATTTGGTATCTAACAATCACTCTTTGTTTTGTGGATATGTCTAATCCATTTATCACTTGTAACTTCAAGCCTCATCAAGTTGATTGGATATCATTTTTCTGCAATCAATTAAGGAGGTAGGCTCGATTCTTAATTTCCTAATGTTCAGTGATCAAATGTAACCATCATCCATGCTCTAGAACTCAATATCCATTGATCATCTAGTAAAATGATCATTAGGGGTGTATAGTAGATGAGTCCAATAGTATAGAAGTATATTGATACTTCTCATATGAATACGTACACATGATGGATACGGAGTATATGTATACGATATAGTAGGCATAGTATTTTTCTATACATGCCTAAAAAATTTAATTTTTGATTTATCTCACTATTTCTCTGTATTTTTCCATACAACCTAATTGATTCATGACATCTCTCCAACTTTCCTATGCAGAGCAGGTGAGCAAATCATGGCCGCTATTTTGGTAGAATGACCTAATTAAATAGTGTGGCTATGGGCCTCATTTAATTAAGCAGAGATTGGTGTGAAGAATTCCAACTGCTGAATAGTGTTGCACATGGATGGTGACTTGCGGGTATCAGCTGATCTGTTGTTTAGCCGCTGGCTCACTTTGTTTAAGGCAGAGTAGGGGTTCTATTCCCTAACCAAGGGATAATTAAGAAGGGATAATATGAAAGGACGGTGTAAATCTTAGTTACTCCATAAATTGAGGATAATAAACTCATTATATCTAAGTCTTTTATTTTATTTTAAAATTTTAAATAGATATAATTAGTAACCTTTGGTTTAATTCAATTTAATTTTTTTTAAAAAAAGATTCATTGTTATGTAATTTAATTTAGTCATTTCTTAGCGCTTGTTTACTTAGAGGAAAAATTAGAAAGTAAAGAGAGAAAATAAGAAAAAAAAAAAGTATATGCTTATTTACTTGGGCGGATGTATAGTTTAGGAGTGAAAGTTAGGTATTAATCCTTCATTTATTTTTCACCTGAATCGAGTGGAAAACTGAAATTATGTCTTAACTTTACTAATTTCACACCTCTCTTTTCATCGCCTCGTTTCTCGTCTTCGCTCACTACGAGCTTTCTTCAACTACTCATCCTTGTTGTTGCTGCTCGAGCTCGCTGTCACTGCTCGTTTTTGCCACTACAACTTGTTCTCGCTGTTATTGCTTGCATTTAATATTTAATAATTAATAATTCTATGATATTATCAGTATATATATAATATGAATGGAAAAAAAATAAAAATTAAGATATATATATATATATATATATATATATATATATATATATATATATCAATTCTTCAAAAAAAATTTCCTCCTAATAAACATAAAAAAGGAAAACATATAACATATTTTATTCATCTATTTTTTTTTATATTTTTTAATCCGTTCAAGTAAACGCAGTATAAAAGTCTTATAATAAAAGAGTATTTAAAAAGAATCTTTTCTCGTAATAGAATCTTCTGATTCTTGATGCCACCCATAAGTTTTTTTTTGCTACTCAAAGTTGAAAAGGACGGTAGATAAACTCTTCTGCTATTGTGACGGCTGGTGTGACGCCCGAGCATCCTCGGGCCGGGCCATGAGGTATCTGGGCTTGGGCGGAGGCCCACGGCCTCGGTGCCAAAGGATATTAGGAGTTGAGGCGGCCCATTGGAGCTGCCGACTTCAGGCGAGCGTGAGCGGCGGACCCGCTTCGCGAGCGGTGAACGGCGAACCAGCTTCGGTCAACGAGCCCGTGAAGGAGTGAAGCGGCGTCGACTTCCCGAGGTAGGACGGCGGATGCAGGCGACGGATAGGACACAGCAGAGAGCAGGCGACTAGGCGGCGTCCTTCCCTTGCAGGTGTCCCGTTGATGGCAGCGGTTGTCGGCGGGAGCCGAAGAAAAGGGGCACGAGAGAGCTGCGAGCTCGATCATCTGGGAGCAGAGGCTTCGACGACATTTCGACGGGGGCGTCTCCCCATGATACGGGGGACATGAGCTTGTCATCTCCGAGAGGCAGAGACGACGACGGAGGCGAGGGCACCTCGTTCTCCTCCTCCTCGAGCGACGATCGGCTACAAGAGAAGACGACGGAGGCGTTGTCTCCACCACGAGCATCAGCAAGAGGACGTCATGCTCTCCCCTCGAGCGGTGATCTCTGACGGCGTGGTCCGGCAAGCGCTCCAGCACCGGCAAGATCCTACGGAGAGTGTCTCGCACCGACGCGGGTACCCGGGCGGGCCCACCACGGGGAGTCCACCCTCGAGACGCGACGGGTCAAACCTGTCAACCTATGAGCCAAGTCAATAACAAAGTCAATAGTCAACAACACCAATGCAATATATAGATAAAATAACAAAAACAGTATCATAAACAACATACCGCCATCTGTCCACGACCAGGCATACAAATACAACTCCACCTACCACATCGCCAAATAAATATACCCTGATTGAAAATAGATAAATAGTTACGTAATGCAGCTCCCAAAATGGCACTACAACTAACTATCTAGATTCGCTCCAGGAAGAGCAACGGCAAAGCCTGGAAGAGAGAGGAAAAGTATGGGGAGTTAGCCAGAAGGGCTAAGTAGGGATATATAAGGGATATGATGCATGTAGAACAAATAAGGTTAATTTCCAAAGTCTACCAGTGTCCTACGTGCATGTATCACAATAGATATGTATAACACAAATCAACATCATATCGAAATATCACAGCATGCACCCATCAAACAGAGCTAAGCCAATCGTCTACTTAAGGACACGCACTCCTGGAGGAGTGGTCCCCAAAGTCAGCTCAAAACAAAGGGGACGGCTGCCCGTCGATAGTCCGCAGGTGTAGCGTCCAACACCAATCACCCCGAAGTCGGTATACGACCCTACGGAGATGACGCAAGTCGACAGCATATAGTACAAATGTCCTCACATCACGGATCATGACTATAGCTAGTGGCCAACATACAAAACGCGTAGCCCTCGCCCACAATAAACTACGGAACAGACCTCGGTCAACTGGCATAATCTCCACTCCTCAGTCCAACCGATATCAACATAATTTCAATGAGTCATATCAGCCCAATCCAGGGCACAACAGAATAGATCAGCCCACTCTCAAGGCTCAATGGGCGCTCATATAGAGCCACAAATATACATCATATCACATAGCATAAGGTGTAAACAATAACACAAAAACAGAAGGCATGCAGGCATATGTATGAATAATAAAACAGGGTGGGACTACAACGGACTAACAGATACAAATTAAAGGATGGAACTAAAAGCAAGATGCCGCTAATCTAGGCATGCGTCTAGCACCGTAATCAAAGATAGGAGGAAGACCCTACCTCGAATCTGTAGGTCTGCGCTAAGAACCAACCTAAATACGTAAACTGGCGCGTCAACACGAATCTCGAAGTTCACCGGAGATGATCACCGGAAAACCTGCCGGGACAGTACTTCCGTACACACAGCAAGGGTAGAAATGTCAGAAATCCAAAGAAGAGTCGTCGGCCGGGTTCTGATGTTGTTGGAGGATCGCTGCGATGATCGCCGGAACAGTGCTCCGCCTCCGGAACAGTAACTCCGGCGAGAGGTCAAAGCTTCCAGTATGCCAAAATCTCGCCGACTGTGAAAGGAGTGCGGTCGTACGATCGCTTTCTCGAGATGAAGCCGAAAACACCGTAGATCTAAGGTCGAAGACTCGGCGGCGGCGACTGCGACTGCGCAACTTGCCGGATCCAACAGGGATGACGCCGGAAATGGCTGGAGAGGAGGGGAAGAAGGTCGCTGAACCACAGGGCACCGCACTGAGGCCGTCGGAGGCGATTAGCGGCCGATTTAGGCGTTTACGTGCTTCCGCCACCGCCCAACTCGCCGGACGCGAGGAAGACGATAGTGGCGATGTGCTCTCGCCGGTGGAGTGAAGGACGGAGACGCGAGAGACGTCCGACCGTTCGGAAGCTTCTCAGCCGGTTGGAAGGGGACGAGACGAGTGAGGGTGTGAGGCTCGCCGGCCGAAGGGAAGGGGGCGACGCGAGCAGGTGGGAGCAGGTGACTTCGTCCACCGATCGAGCAAGAGGGAGAAGACGTGAGGAGGAAGCAGGCATGCGTGATGAAGGAGATTGGCGTGAAGGCAGGCAAGCACGAGTTCCGAAGCTGGGCTTGCGTGCGCTGATGGAGAAATTGGGTAGCTGGCCGAAGGGGAGAGAAGGGAGGGAGTTGTCGCTTAGTGCAAATGTTGACCATGTGGTCAACATGAAAAAACCGGAGTGTAACAGAGAGGGATGTACGAAGAGTGTATAGAGAGAGAAGGGATTTTATGTAATCGGATTTTGAGGAATAAATCGATGAAACTTTCCCCTGTCATCGTGTTTTCCGGCGACTCGTTTCGGTGTCCAGGGGGATGCCGGCGAGGCTGAGGGCGGAGGGTACGAGCGGCCCTTCCCTTGGTGCAGGCCCCAGTCCGGCGACGTCCACGGCCATGGCGGCGACGCACGAGGGCGTCGGCTGCATCACGCGTTCGACGCTCGCGAGGATGACGAACGAACGCAAGGGGCATTCGGTTCGAGGTACTAGTGTGAGTCAAAGTCAATGCGGCTGCCGAAATTTCAGAATCGGTCGTGGGATTGCTGACGTGGGCATTTATTCGGCGTGATTAGCTAATTAATCCTGCTTAGCGTAATCGTGGGCCGGACAGCTGGGATGGTGACCTTAATCGTATCTTCAAGCATATGATTAGGTGCATTTGACGGAACTTTCCGCCCGGTTTCCGGCTTTGGCTGTTCTACGCCAACATTGACCCGCCTTATTTATGTTTTTGTAGTAAGCTGGATTTTCCAACATTTTATTACGTTTTCTGTTTCTATGCGGACAATTGCATCAATTCATCTGTGCTCAAGATGGATTCTTGAGCTTCTGAATGAAGCTAAGAGGATATGTTTGCTGAATGCGGCTATTCAATCTGTTTGTTGGAATTGCTATTTTCTAGGGCATGGCAATTCAATCTGTTTGTTGAAATGCCCAAGCAAGTAGGTGCCGCATGTTTCTAAGAGTGCACGTTGACTCTGTCGAATTTCATATGTAAGTATCTTTCTGACTAATTGTTAATCCAAGAGTCAAAGCAAAGAACGAAGAAGAACGTCGCTCTATGATTCAAGTCCACATTCGACTACTTTTCATGGTTCTTCAATCATCGCACTTTTTGAGGAGCAACAAAGGAATACAGTAAAGGAATACAATATATGGAATTCATTTGGATGAGTGATATAAATTCCTCCCGAACTCAAGGAGTGATTGCATCTGCAATGCGAGATGCTTCTTGAGCTTCCTCTAGTCGAGATGGTCCTGAGGGCGGAGGGACAAGAACACGGCGGCGTAAATCCTGAGACGGCGCTCGCTGTCGGCCTGCTCCACCGCTCTGCTCACCGCCCCCCTCACCCTCGCCTTGTAGCGGCGCCAGGCGAGTTGAATGTTGACGGCAGCCCACGTTCGCCAGTTGGAAGAGTAGAATCTCGCCGCCCTCTTGAGCCTTTCGTTTGCGAACTTGTACCTGAAGTGCTCGGTGATGTAGCGGAGGTCCGGCGCGTCCAGGCCGAAGGCTTCGGTGGGCTCGACGCACTCGAAGGTGGCGGAGGATGCCGGGAGACGGTCGAAGAACGGCCGCCGCAGGCACCAGGAGAGGAGCTCGTCGCCGAGGAAGCTGCCCGGCCCCAGGGTGCACGTGGCCACCATGCCTTTGCTGAGGCATTGGCTGCTCTTGAGTCGGCCGCGGACGACGAACACCATGCGCTGCACTGGGTCTCCTTCTCTGATCACCTTTTCACCCTTGGAGAAGACCATCGGTTTGACTCTTTCACAGACGTTGTCGAGAATGAGATTGTCCAAATTGTGGAACAACGGCACCTGATCGACAAACAAGAATCAGTGAGCTCGACGAACTGGAAGTCAAGCTAAGCTACAACGACAACTATCCGACCCTACTTGTTTGATGAGATCAAGGCAAAGGTGGCGCTTGATGTCCCGGCGCAGCCCCTCCGGATAATCCTTGACCATCTCCATCTCCTCCTCCCCTCTCATCGCCGCCCATCGCTGCCGCTCATACTGCCGCACTCTCTGCCTAAGTTTCGACGGCAGCTGCCTCCGCTTCATCCACCACTCCATATCCCGGCACCTCAGTTGCATCTTCCTCTTCCGTGCCATCACAGCGTGCAAGAACACCTGAATGTTGCCGATCAGCAGGGTGAACAGCATCAAGCCGCTGAGCACGATGACGATGCTGAATATAACCTCCAGCCACTGACTCGTCGGCTCGATATTGTTCCCGAAAGTGCTGCATGCAGCAGAGCAAGTTGGCGGCTCAAATCATTTGGGCAAGAAGATCACTAGCTTTTCTTTTACCTTAGTGTCATCAGGCCCCAGAACATGGGGTAGAGGATCTTGACCACCAGCGAGTTGCTGGAGACGATGGGAAGTGCCGGATTGTAAATTCCGTAAGGGAACGGCCCGTCGCCGTTCAAGCAGACGGGAGTATTCGTCTGCATTGATCCAGCCGGCGCCGTCAAATTACTCTGGCATCCTGCATCACCGCCCGTAGCAGATGATACAAGGAAGCTGAAGCAGAGCTCCCGGTCGCAGCCCACCGACACGAGATCGCAGTTGTTGCTCTTCTCGCACTGCTGCCGGAGGCAAGCAGCCACGCGCTGGATCGCAAGAACGTACCAACACCCACCTGCCACCTGAAATTATACCAGACGATCAATTAAGCTACTATGTTCAGCTTGAGAAGATCTCCGTGAGGGAAGAACTCAAGATATTTTTGTCGGTTTACTCGGGTGAAGTCAAACTAAGAACAGATGAACAGAAACATCGAATGTCTGTAAAAAAAAAATGAGATCATGTCAGATCAGAAAATTCCCAGACATTTCATGACTGTAAGTATCCACCAACAGATTCTCGACGCCCTTGGAATGACAGCTTTGGAACTTTTCTGACACACTAATTAGTAATTACAGCTACACTGAGCGTGAAGGTTGCTATCAGCATATAAATGCCTCTTGGCAGCACCTTGCTGAATGTTTCTATCTCACTCAAGTTTACTGCCTTTTTGAGTGGTTTGCAGAGGTCTCCGTACTAGATGTCCATACCAGAAGGTATAACTACGTGATGAAAATATTAATCATGATCTATAATTTACCTTCTTCTTCATCTGTCGAAGCTTAAGCAAGCATGAAAATGGAGACAAAAGAAATGTGAATACTTACGTGAGAAGCGATGAAGTAAGCGATGAGGTTGAGGCCGAAGCCCCACCAAATTGTGCCGAAGATGTAGCCTGTGACCTTCTGCATCCTCCTCATCAGAGAGATGCTGTGGTAGACCTTGGGGAGGAACTGGAACAGAAATATGAGCAGAAGCAGAGTCATAATGAGCATGATCTCCTCCTGCTTGATCAATCTCGGCACAAGCAGCCAAAACACAACCTGTTAATGGAAATTGGAATCGGAATAATCAAGCTCAGGGAGCAGTAGGACTGGAAATATTCTCAGATTGGGTAGAGATTGAATCACTGCTGACCTGAGGCACGGGAAGGATGACGAAGAGGTCGAACCAGAAGCCGGCGAGAGAGCGGAGGTAGTGGGCGGCGATCATGCGCGCGTCCCACACCAGCTTGCCGCACCCGACCACGAGCGACTCCCTCGACACGTACGCCACGCGGAACTGCAGCCAGACGTGGGCGAGGTGGACGGCATCCGCCGCCGTGCGCAGCACCGTGACGATGACTGCCATCCCACCGTCCATGTACAGGCACGGCTCGCCGCCCTGCCCGACGGAGAGCGCGTAGAAGAAGAGCGGGTCGACGGCCACCGCCACCGCGCGCGCCAGCAGGATCGCGCGGTTCCAGTGCTGCACCCTCCGGCTGCGCGGGTCGAGCACCGGTCCGGAGAGCAGCGAGCCGGACTGGCTCTGGCGGAGGATTCCGTGGAGGACGTTGGTCTGGCTCGGGCGGATCGGAAGCAGGGAGGAGCCGGCGCAGGCCTGCCACTCCGGCGAGTGAGCGCAGTCGCAGGTGGTGGAGTGGAAGGCCGGCGCGCCCGGCTGAGTGCACGCGTAGCACTCCGCCGCTGGCGGCGGGGTTCCGACGCTGCCCTCGTTGCTGCTGTCGTCATCATCGGTGTCGGATGACTGCGCAGCCTGCTTCCGGCGATACACGAGTTCAGTCGACCTGAGAAACACAGCAAAGGTCTGGTTAGCAGCGAATTAGCTCGCTGTGAAACTGGTTAAAATGCGCAGGAAATGACTGACCAAGAGAGGAAGGAGCGGAGCTTGGCGAAGAGCGGCGGCATCTTCCATGAATGAGTGGAACCATGAGAGAGCAGAGCACGTGGAGTGGCTCTACGGCAGTGCGGCCATGGGATGAATAAATGGCTACACGTCGGGAGGGATCAAGTGGAGGGAGGGACGTGCCAGAGAGAGGACGCGGCCGTAACGTGGCTGGGGCCAGTGGGGGACGGCGAGCGGCGAGGTGGTGATTGGACGTTTGAAACGCCTGGTGGTTTCTCGAGACGTATTGGATAGGAATTCTGTGCGCGGTTGGTTCTAAGGATCTCCTGTCGAGTCCCAGCTACACTCCAGCATTCAATTATTCTAATTTTCTCCCAAACATACCAAATATAACATTACCAATGTTATTTAATTGGTTTAATGTTTATAGAGCAAAATAAATTTTCTTAACCGAATCGTAAACACTTCTACTATCATTTCGATATCGAAAATACTTCATTCCCTAATTACTCTTAAAAAAATATCATTGAGGGCTAAAACTTAAGCTTAAGTACGCTATAATTTAGAATCAATCAACCTCTTAGCTCCATAGGAAAGCTTGGAAACTAAGAAAAGGATCATTATTGGGTAGATCCAAGAAAGATGTAGAAGTTATACGGTACTAATCTCTCTACCATCTCATCACTATCAACAATGGTATGCTGTATAAGATTCGGAATACAACACTTGTTTTCAAAATTAAGATTTAGTTGGATTTTTGCTCATAAATGACTAGCAACACAACACAAGAAATTATATACCAATATCAATGCACTTGCAAGCATTGATATTGAAACGTCGTAACACTTCTTTTTCTATTTAGTCTCTAATTTTAATCGTACACAATTATCAATGATAAGGAGATCAAATCGAAGACAAAAAGCTGGGCCCATTAGATCATTCAACCCGCTTTGAGATTTGTATTGTTTCGTCTTTGTTTTAAAAATTGCACGCAATCGAATGTCAAAGCATGGATGAAAGGAAATGACGCGATCTCGGTTAAAATTTTTATAATGAAATCTAGCAAATTTTCAAGAGCACCAATCCGCTTTCTTGTATCTTGTCTGGGATAGACAGCTAATCCTACCAGTTGTAGATTAGAACAAAAATTAGCCGGAGGAAGGAAGCTTTTACGGTGTTGCGTGTCACGGAGTGTGTCCCTTTTGCGGATATGCAAGGAAAAAATAGACTAATAATACATAATTAAATTAAAAATATTTAAAATCGAATAATTGAAATATATATATATATATATTATTAAAAAATAATATACGTGTCAAAAATAATGTACGAAGCCAAAGCTACGCCTATGAAGACAGCAAATACCACATGGATTGCCGTGAGCAAGGGCTGGTGGCTCTGTTCGCACTTCACTGAGCACGACGTCACCGTACTCCACGTGCGGCGCACGAGCGTTTCGCCTCCCTGGACGCTGGACCCTGTCGTCTGCACATTCTATTTGATACTCGTGTTTTTTTTGGATGAAATTTACAGTGAAAAAAAGAAAAACAAATCGAACTAGCTTTGATTTTACAATCTCAGTAGAAGGAAGAAGGATGATTTGCTGTGTGCTCAAACATATTCACTCAGGCCAATGTTTTTTTTTTCCTTGGAGTCAAGCAGGCCAATAAATAATTATTTAATTTTTTTTTTTGCTGAAATGAATGCATTTTTTTCTCAATAATTTCATTTCGATTGTCGGATTAAGATAAAAATTAAAATTTAGTATTATATTTTTAATATTTTTAATTTTGAGAGATGATTGAATTGGATTTTTTAATTGGCAGGAATGATTGGAGGGCAAACGGTCAAGCTTTCAACGCCGTACATCCGCACATTACTGACACGACGAATCGAATCATATGCGGACAAAATAATAATGCGGTGAGAATTATGTTATTGTTGTTTCTACATAATAAATCATAAATGATTGATTGTATGCAATTAGCCTCGTAAAAAGTTGTATGCGGGATCCGAATAAAACTTATATGCGGGGCCACCGGCCCCATCCAGCAACACTTAGAATAAGTTTTGGGATGCATATGCACTTAGAGGGGGTCAACGGGTCGAGCCGGCCCGCGGCCCGCGGCCCGCATGGCTCGGCACGTCCCGGCACGACGGGGGCCGGGCACGGCACGGTATGTTAACCAAGTCAACGTGCCGCGGGGGGCCCGTGGCCCGACTCGGGTCGGGCTGGGCCGAGGCCTCTCGGCCTGTGGGCCGGGCCGAGCACGGCCCGCAGGCGTGCCGTATCAGGCACGGCACGGGTATTTGGGCGGTAACGGTCGGAATTTTCGAATTGAGCATGCGTTTTTACCCAAATAGCCCTATGAGGGTTTGAAAAAATTTAAAAGTTAGGGATATAATTGTCTTTATGTTATAAAATTACCATTTTAGCCCCTTTTAATAATTAAAAATAGGGGATAAATATGTAAATTTACACCCAATTCATCCCTATAAATTGACCCCCCCCCAACCCTCTCATTTCTTCACACAAGTTTCCAATTAACTTTGAATTAATTTCTCATTCTCTCTTAATCTCTTTTCTAAGTTTTGAGTTTCAATTAGTCATCAAGATTTCAAAGCTCCCTCGGTCTAGTCACATGGAGAAGATTAAGTAAGTAGTAAATTAATTTACTTTTAGTCTTTTATAATGTAATTGTATTTAAATTTAAATTATTCTAATATAAATTATTTTCATAATTATGTTTAAGTTAAGGTTGTTGAAGGCTGAAACCTCAACTTCTTAGTTCTTACTAAGCGATCTTCAAACACGTGATAAGGTAATTTTTTAATGTATAATTTATTATTAGTAAGTATTTAATCTTATTTTATAAATTTTTTTGGCTAACTTTTAATATTATATGTAGAATTAATGGCGGGATTTAACAATACATGGAATCTTTTGCCATAGGAGCTTGAGGCATTAGAGCAGGAGCTAATGGGGACAACTGACCCCGTTATGCCACCCGATCAAGATGTCAACCCTCCGCCTTACGACCCAAATCAACAACAGCAAGATCATGTTGAATTTGAGCCTACTAACACTATGCAGGGAGAGGAGGGATGCAGTGCAAACCCTCATGAGTCTACTGTGTCGGGCTCAAGAAAACGCACGAGCGACGTTTGGAAGAGCTTCGATGTGGTGATGATTAACGGCGAAGAAAGAGCCAGCTGCAAGAAGTACAGAAAAGTCATGACTTGCAAATCATCAGGTGGAACTGGTCATTTGGCTCACCACATCAAAAGCCATCAAACTCAAATCGATCGTGCACAGGCTACTCTCAATCTTTCCTCTATTTCTTTTGAAGTTTTTAATTATTCTACTGAAGTTCTTAGAAAAGAATTAGCTAAATTTATTGTTTGGGATGAACAACCATTTTCTTTAGCAGAAAATTATAAATTTAAAAAATTTATACATAAATCATTACAACCTAAATATAAAAAAAGTAAGTAGACAAACCATGCGTAGGGATGCAATAAAAATTTTTTCTGAATATAAAACTAATCTTTTACAATCTTTAATTACATTAACTTCTTGTATTTCTTTAACATCTGATATTTGGACCAGTAATCATTCTGATCAGTCATACATGTGTATTACGGCACATTGGATAGATAGAGAATTTTTTATATAAAAAAGAATTATTACATTTAAAATTTTTGAATATTCTCATACTGCAAATGCTATAGTTAGACAATTTCATAGCATTTTACATTCATATAATATAATTAATAAAATTTTTTCAATTAGTTTTGATAATGCAAGTAATAATGATAGTGCAATTGATAAATTAAAAAGATGGTTAAATCCAATATTTAATGGTGCTTTTTTTCATATACGATGTGCATGCCATATTCTAAACTTATGTGTTCAAGATGGAATAAGAGAAGTAGATGAACATGTAACTAAATTAAGAAATGCTGTTAGATTTGTTACTTCTTCTATTTCTAGAAATCAAGATTTTAGACAAATATGTAAATCTTATGGTTTGTCATATAAAAAATTTAAACTTGATATTAAAACACGATGAAATTCTACTTATGATATGCTAACAACATGTTTTCCATTTAAGGATTATCTTACATTATTTTATAATGAAAGAATGCCTGATGGAAATATTGAAGAAAATGATTGGGATAAAGCAAAGTTATTACATCATATTTTAGAAATTTTTTATAATGCTAGCACTCATTTATTTGGTGTTTATTATCCTACATCATGTTTAATTTTACAACATTTAGTTTTAATTAGTGAAATTTTTTCTTAATATAGACATGATGAAAATGTTTTTCAAGTAATTTTTAAAATGGAAACAAAATTTAAAAAATATTAGAAAAATATATCACCTTTATATTGTTTAGCTTCAATTATGGATCCTAGATTAAAATTAGAAGGTGTTCATATTTTATTAGATGAATATTATAAAAATATGGAACTTGAAGAAGTAGATGAGAAAAAAAATGAAGTTTCTACCTTATTAGATGAAATCTATAATGTTTATAATTTAAAATTTGGAAATACAATGAATCCAACATCCTCTCAAACTAATGTATCTACTAGTAGTAAAAATATTACATGAAGAATATGCTCAATTTTAAATAGAAAAGGAACATCAACAATTCGATCTAGTAATTTTAATGAATTAACATTTTTTTTAGAAAATAATCATACATCTTTACTCACAGAAGAACAAATAGATAATTTTGATATTTTATCATGGTGGAGATCACAAGGAAAATCATATCCTGTGGTTTCTGCCATGGCACGTGATCTACTAACTCCTCTGGTGTCTACTATAGCATCGGAGTCTTGTTTTAGTGCAGGCGGCAGGGTGCTGGATGAGAAGCGAAGCCGAATGAACGAAGAAAGCGTGCAAATGTGTATTTGTCTAAAAGATTGGCTAGATGCTGAAGATCGTCTTCAAGATAAAGGTGGTCATTCAACTTCATCGGATGATGATGAACAAAGTCTTGGAAGTGCAAGCGGAAGCAACAATAGATAAACGTTGTAATAAATAATTATAAAAAAAGTTGTAAAAGAGTTGTAAAAAGAGAACTACGTAGACCTGATTCCTCCTTTGAGTGGGGTACGTAGGCAGCTTGTAATGGGTCCGGTCTAAAATATATAAAATTTTAACATTTTTTCAAAAATTTGTGCAAAATTCATTCTCAATTTCTCAATTTTTTTTATTTTTTCATATTTTATATATTTTAATTAAGTAATAATTTACTTATTAAATTAATTTATATTTTTTTAAATTTGGCACGCGGGCCAAAGTCGGCCAGTGGGCCAACTTCGTGCACGATTTGAAACGGGCCGTGCCAGGCACGGCCCGCCAGGAACCGGGCCGAGGCGGGCCTTGCGGCCCATGGCCACCTCTATATGCAGTATCTCAACTTTGCATTTGTGGTGGATGGGGCCACCGCATGTGCGGTGTCCCCGTATATAAGTTTTCCTCCACCATGTTAAAGTACTTCACAAATCTCAAGGTAATGATTGGTGATGGATGGAGCCATCGCATAGGCCCGCTTATAACTTTTATTCATAGAGACGCCCCGCTTCAGGTGCGCTTAAAAATTTTTTCCGCTACTCTTATATATAAGAACATGGAAAAAAAACTTATATATGGTGGCACCATCCACCACACAAATAATTTTTAAGTTAACTTGGGATACATGCAAACACAAATCCCAAGTATGGTGTGTGGATGATGCCAACGCATTGTGCGGTGGCACCGTATACAAGTTTTTTCCAAGAACATGGGGTGGGAATTGGAAAAAAACTTATATGAGGGGGCATCGCACCATACGGTAGCCCCATTCACGACACAAGTCATAAAAAGTACATTAGGATAAGTGTATTCACGTTTTTCAAATAACCCTTGTGTGCTGGATGGGGCCACGCATGGTGCGGTGCCCCTCATACAAGTTTTTTTCGTGGGAATTGAGCAACGAGAGCCATCCATCGTTGACCTCAATGGGCTATGGAGGATCCACAATATTTATTCTGGGCCAAGTTAAGATGAGTCATTCAAGCACGTGGCCTAGGCTGAGCACGACATGCTAGTGGATTGGCCTAAGCATGGCATGTAGGCAAATTTTTTTTTTTGAATTTGAGTGCCTAAATTTAAACTCATTATTTTACCTTAATATTCATGTAAAGTATCTAAAAAATTTAATTAAGAATATAATTATCTTTTAGTTATAAAAATAAAACTATATAGACTTTATCCTTTTATAAATATTGAAGAGGGTACTATACTTTAAAAGGATTTTTGAATAATTAAAAAAAAAGTTGTAAAAAAAAACTATGTAAACCTAATTCCTCGTTTAAGTGAAATATATAGGCAACTTGTAACAAATCCGATTTAAAATAAATAATATATTTTTTAAAAAGTCTTATACAATAGAAATTATCTCTATTTTCTTAACTTTTCTTATTTTTATCAATTTTTATTTTAATAAATTAATAATTTTCTTATTTTTTTTGCATTTTTTAGAATTATTTTGCTTATATATTGATTATAAATATACTAAAATGGGCCGGATTGTCAACGCGTCATGCACTCATCCAATAGCACAGCCCAGTTGGCCCAACAACATTGCCACAGCGATTCTGTTAGACTGTTACTGGTAGTTGTAGGATATATCAGGAATTAAAAAGTAAATTGTAATTATTCAAACACGCTCCGAGGGCAGGGCCGCAGGGGTGAACGACAAGCGCAATGGCGGCAGTGGGGGTCGCAGACTCGCAGTGGCTGCTTCGCTGCATCCCAACGCCGCCCGAGCATCGAGGACTCCATCCCAACGCGGGCCCGTTTGGAGGTGCCCTGCTTCTTGCTGCGCTAGAACGAAAAGCAGAAACGATAACTATTCGTGCGTTTGTTTGCTATGCTGTGCGGTGTAACAGTACAAATTTGTGTACTGTTCACCGAAGCAGCAAAATGCTGCTTTTGGCGCTGCGGCAATAAAGGCGCAATTTGGTTTTGTAAAATCAACGCGCCTGAGCTCGAATCCGGACCATACTAACATTTATAAAAATAATATTATATTATATAGCTTTTATTAAAAATTAATATATTAATATATATTGATTAACAAAATATATAATAAATACTCTTTTATTAGTTATTTTAAAAATATTACTCTAAGTTACTAATCTTATAAAAAATTTTAAAAAATAAAAATATATTTTACTTTAAAAATTTTTGTTAGTTACTTTAAAAATATAATTCTTAATTATTAAACTTCTAAAAAGTAGTAATATTATAAATTTGATAAAATTAAAAATTAAGTTTTAATTAATTATAAGATAATTTTGTTTTATTATAAAAATATATAATTTTCATTTTTTATTTTAAAATTAATAATTTAATTTTATATTAAAATTAATTATTTGATCTTATAAAATTCGATTATTTTATTAAAATAATTATTTTAATTTATAAAAATAATTTTTATTTTATTATAAAAATAATTTTTATTTTATTATAAAAATACATAATTTTAATTTTAATATAGCTTATTGCATTAATATTTATTTATTTATTAACAACACTAATATATCTATCAAAAAAATTTTAACAATATTTACTACAGTGACAGCACAGTTGGATCCACCAAACACCTTTATAGCATGTGCTACAGTGACAGCATAGCTATCATAGCGCAGCTGCGGCAGTGCAGCAGAAAGGAGTCCGTTTTCTAGGCTGTCGCGGCCGCCTATAACTTTAGGCTTTCCTGCACATCACTGTTGATCAATGATGATTGTGAATCTCAAAGTTTTAAAACTTTATCTAATTTTTTTCACAGCACCATCAAGACTCCCTGCACAACACATTTACAGGTGAACGGTGCGGATCCACGTGCGTCTAATTTTTTAGGCGGCCGCGACCGCTTAAAAAATTTCCTCTTAGCCAAGAATCGCTTTCTTTACCAGGATCCGAGCACGAGGCGAAAGGATGCCACGGGGCTGGCGGTTGGTTCAGCCAGCGCCAAACCGCGTCAGCGGCAGCGAAGGTAGTTAGGGATGGCAACGAGGTGTGTCAGGATCGGGTTTTGCCATCTCTGACCCGACTACCACTTCTCTAAAACCATTTTAGACCCAATTTTGACCTCAAACCCGACGAATTTAAAAAACCCAAGTGCTCCAACTATTATTATTTCTAACTATTGTGATACCTGACTACAGAACCAGGAATTTTTCTACTATGCAGGGCACATTGCATTCTGTTTATTATATGTTAAAATATCGGCCATACTTTCTCAAAGTTCTCCAACTATTATTATTCCCCAAGTGCTCGTGCCCGTGGGCCGTGGCAACTCAATTTACATGGAGCAGATTTGTGGTTAATCGTGGCAATTTTTGTGTTGAATTGAGCTTATTAACTTCAACATGATACTCTTTATGTGGATTGGGAAAGAGTGGTATTGTAAATCTCATCATTAAGGCCTTCAAATCTTCTGGAGTACATTGCCAGCATTGCTCAGATGCCAGAGAAGCTTTTTTTTATTCTTGTTTCACCTGCTATCAAGACTTCATGTGTTATTGCATCATTACAATAAATACATAAATGCTTACTTGAGCAGCTAAATTTGCTGTTCAGGGTTGCTTAGTTGACATTTTTTTCATAGAAAGACTTGATAGTGTATAGTAAGAGATCTTCCTTTAACCACATCATCGTGTAGCAATTCTTCCAAGTAGACCAAAATCCATTTTGCCCGCACTCAAAATGAATAGCAACTATATATTTGTGCCCTTGATTATCTTTAGAAGTCTCTATAATAACAAATTTGCATGTATGTTCTCTTTAGCAACACGAGGCATTATATAATGCTGACATGTAAATTTTCTTTCTGGTGCACAATTTTCATGTAAGAGACTGGATTGCTAGAATTTCAAAGGACTGGACGTTCAGAAGGATTTTTTCTGCTAATTTGCTGCAGCTATAAATGCCAGTAGGACAAATCTTCTGGCAGCGCTTATCTTGATAAGCTCCCAGGTGAGCGCTACACCACGAGGCCCTTCATTGTCTACCAGGGAAGAGCGGCTAATTTCCACCACATGACACGAAAACCTTGACATCACTCATCACTTACCAGTTCCTGGTCTCAGCAGAAGACTGTTTCACGAAGAACGCAGTAATAGTTGGAGACACTTGCCCATAGAGGTGGCCAATCGACCGGATCAGCCCGCAGCCTCCAGCCTGCAGCATGCATGGCTTGGC
The DNA here is from genome assembly GCA_027563935.2 of Costus lasius. Lineage (NCBI taxonomy): Eukaryota > Viridiplantae > Streptophyta > Magnoliopsida > Zingiberales > Costaceae > Costus > Costus lasius. The sequence continues at coordinate 139,587,993 of CM050446.2, forward strand.
ACAGCATGGCTCATTGATCAGGTCACGGGCCACAAGCGGCCCAGGCCGGGCACGGCACGCGAGCCGAGCCGGGCACGACATGCGGGTCGGGCTGAGCATGACACTTGATCGGGCCGGGCCGTGGGCGAGCTTCGGGGTAACTGGGTGTAGAACGCTACACTGGCGGGCTATCGACGGGCAGTCATTCCGTACTGTAGGGCTGACAGTGGGAATCACTCTCCGAGTGTGTGTCCTTCGGGACATTTGGCATAGCCCGGGTTGTTGCACTTGCATGTTGTATTTTCAGTATTTGTTTAGCCGAGTTATATATTTATGTTGCACACCTGCTTACTTTATTATTGTTGGATCCTCCTTACTCTGATATGCACCATCTTATTTGATAATCCTTACTTAGCCTCCCGGCTAACCCCCCTTTCATCTTGCCTTCAGATTCGGGCTCGGCTCCATCATGAGCGCAGTAGATAAATAGGTAGTTATCCACCTGTCCTGAGTTGTTTATCTTATTTCACGCGTGTATTATTCATGTTGTATATGTTGTTGGACTGTATTATGTGAGATTGTATATTTTGGTCATGGACCAATGTGGACTTTGACCGAGGATATTGGTCCTATATGTTTATTGACTTTGACCGCTGCGCCGGTCCGTTATGTATTTATTCATGTTGGTTTTTGTCGTTATTTGATCTTCTATTGCCTTTGTTGTACTCTTGGGATCAGCATGATGACTTGGCAGGTCCGTCTTGCCGCGTCCCGAGGCCGGGTGTCCCGACGTGGGCCCGGGTGGGGTCTCGGGGCGTAACAGAGGTATAACTGCAATCATGGAGTGCGCAATATGCATAGAAAAGATGGAGCACGGAGAGCAAGTATGCTTAACATAATGCTCGCACATCTTCCATAGTAACTGCTTGTGTTACTGACTACTGGTCAACTACTTATACTCATTATGTCGGCAATTGATTTAAGTTAAAATGTATAATTTATGAATATGAAATTTAATCTAGTTAGTTTTAACTTTAGTCATGTGTCGGCAATTAATAATTTGCTTATTTTCTTTTTTTTTTCCTAAAATTTTTATATTGGTAGGGTCAAACTCGGCACGCGGGCTAGATCCGGCCCGTGGGCCGAGTTTTTTGGTTGGGTTAGGCACAGCCCGCTTGCCGGATCTGGGCTAAGACTTCTTTGAGTCATGCCTAGGTCGGCACGACTCAATTGTGTTGTGGACCGTGCTAGGCCTGAATATTTTTGTGTCGTGCCGGGCCCGGTATGGCACGATTACAAACAGGTCGTGCCTAGCACGGCACACCGCAGAACGAGCCGAAGTGGGCCCGTGGCCGAGCCGGCCCGGCACGACCCGTTGGCCAACTCTACTTGTACATTCCATCTGACCCGTCAAACCTTTCCTCCTAGCTAGTATTTTATTAGCATATCGAATTGTAGAATCAACCGATGAAAAGAAGCACAACGTGAAAAAAGTGGGAATGGAAAAATCTAAGGATGAAAAATATGAGTCACATGATTTTTCACATGATCAGCATCCGCGAGCTGGCGAGGTCGGTGAGGTGAGGTTGGTGTCCGCGAGCTGGCGAGAATGACGTCCGCGAGCTAGTAACGTCGAGATAGCCAGAAACATAGGTGGAGAGGAGGGAAGGTGAGGCAGACTAACAGAGAGGGGAGAGGAATGGAGTGAGGTCGAGGTTGCCGGAGGAGACACATGCAAACGGAGACTCAAGCGAGGCAAACACAAGAGATGTGCAATGATGAGGAAGCGTTAAAGGATTCGCTTCCACCCGATTTGGCCCTATTTTCTTTCACTTTTTTCATCTTTCATTTTTCATCTTTCCTAGTAAACAATAGAAAATTTTATTTTTCATCCTTTCCTTCATCATGTTTTCCCTCCTAGTAAATAGGGCATAAGTGTTTCTATTGTTTAGTTGTTATTCCATCAAACATATATAAGGTGAAATTTAGGGACTTTTATGTTTTGAATATACACTCATGCTTGCAATTAATTATAGAGCTAGCAGAATTTAACCTTGATAAGGTAATTTAGCCAATATGACATGAAGATAAATAGGTTTGAGTCAAATATAATCACATTCGAGTTATAATTAAATCAACCATGTATGACTTAAAACTAATTTAATCAGTTTCATAATACACAACACATTATAAAATATATAATATTGTTTTAGTTTAAATTATATTTATATTTATTTATTTTTTATATAATTATATATTAAGCGAGCCATGCGGGTCAAGTTAGCTCATTTATAGACAAGTTAGTTTTAGATATGGTTAGATTGACTCAATTAATAAACACATAAATTTAAGATTGAATTTAAATAGATTAGGTTATGTGACATGGTTTATTATTATCCAAATTACCACATCTATTTTATTGTGCACCATCCAAATTATTAAATATACCACCTTCCTATTCTCTATTTTTGTGATATTTACTGTTGCATATGGAAGCACCACTGATTGATATTTATGACTCGGAAGGGAATCAACACAACTACTGAAGCAGAAAACATCCTCCATTGTGATTCCTTTCTCTAAACGGACATTAGGGCTATGTTTAGCAGCAAGGACGGGAAAAAATGGGGGACGGGAAAAAACGAGGGATGGGAAAAGAGGAGGGATAGGATATTATCGTCACGTGAAAATTATGTGATCGAGAATGCCGCTCCAGCGCGTGGTCGTCCACTCCAACACGAGTCGCTTGCTCCAGCGCGAGGTCGGCGTCTGCTCCAGCGAGGAGGGCGGCTGCTCCAGCGGAGGCAGAGGATGCGAGCAGGGCGGCTGCTCCGCGAGGAGGGCGTGAGGTCTGCGCCGCGAGGTCTGCTCCGCGGTTGCTCCGCAAGGTCTGTGCCAGCGAGGAGGGCATGAGGTCTGCTCCGCGAAGTCTGTGCCAGCGAGGAGGGCGTTAGGTCTGTGCTGTGAGGTCAGCTCTGCGGCTGCTCCCCGAGGTCTGCTCCAGCGGCTGCTCCGCGAGCCAGCGAGGAGGTCGGGGTCTGCTCCAGCGGCGGCAGAGGATGCGAGTAGGGCGGCTATTCCGCGAGGTCTGTGCCAGCGAGGAGGGCGTATGCTCCGGCGACTGCAGATGATGCGAGCAGGGCGGCTGCTCCGCGAGGTCTGTGCCAGCGAGGAGGGCGTCTGCTCCAGCGGCGACAGAGGATGGGAGCAGGGCGGCTGCTCCGCGAGGTCTCAGCCAGCGGCTGCTCCGCGAGATCTGTGCCAGCGAGGAGGGCATGAGGTCTGTGCCGCGAGGTCTGCTCCACGGCTGCTCCGCGAGGTCTGTGCCAGCGAGGTCGTCTGCTCTAGCGAGGAGGTCGGCGTCTGCTCCGGCGAGGAGGGCGTCTGCTCCAGCGGCGGCAGAGGATGCGAGCAGGGTGGCTGCTTCGCGAGGTCTCTGCCAGCGACTGCTCCGTGAGATTTGTGCCAACGTGAGCGCTCACTCGCACGAGCGATTTTGGTTCGTCCGTCCAACGCGATTTTGGTTCGTCCGCACGATTTGGACGGATCAAAAATGAGGGATTTTTTCCTTGTATATCCGTTCAACTTTCCCTTCTCTTGATCCGTCCATCTGGATATACGACGAATTTTTTTGATATTTATCCCTTCCCTCCTAAAATCATTCCTGGTATACTGACCCTAGAGGATTTTTACACCTTCGATTATCCGAAAGATAGCATGGAAGCAAGTAAAAATACTTCAAAGTAGAATTTAGGCTGAGAGCAAGGGGAACAAAGAAAGAACAAGAGAGGACAACACGCAGCACGAGGAATACATTAACGATCTCATTTTTCAATGGTGAAGCGGATTTGGGGCTCGGTGGGCAGAAGCCACTTCTCGCCGCCGTCTCCCCCCATCGATCTCCTCAATGCTTGGCGGTGGGAGGGGAAGTTGCCGCCGTCGACGCTGACTCGGTGGAGGCGGACGGCACCAAGAAGGCAGAACTCGGCCGTGATAGCGGTGGCGCTGGAGATGAAGTGCTAGGCACTGGCGGTCGCAAAAGTAGGTTAAGAAGACTTCATCTGAGGCAACGCCGGAGAGACGAGTAGCTCTTGCGACCAGTGAGAGGAAGATTGTGACGAGCACCATGACTAGAGCCCAGAACGTGGCAAGGGAAGAAAGCTTCATGTTTCTCTCTCTCATTCGCTCCTCTCATGGAGAAAGAAAAGGTGTGGTGCAAATTAAGAGAGCGCAAAAGGAAAAGGGGTTCGTGGAATTTAATTAAAGATGGAGGGAGAGACGAGGGGAGGAGGCGGTGCGATTTCGAGCTTTAAACACAGAAGCACGAGAACCATGAAGAGATTAACTAGTTATAAATGCATGAATGCACACCCGAATAAAAGCATTGTGAATCACGAAGATCATATATGGAACATCATAGTGAATCATGAACACAAGTCTCTACCTCTTTGGGAATTGACCAGATGCACGCCGGGTTTCCATCAAACAATAAAAAAAGTTCCGATAGTAGGGCATATAAAAAATCCAACCAACCTAATCAAGTAAGGTTCTAAAATACGAACGAGTGACCTTGTGTCACCGCCCCAACTAACCGTCACCCGGTGAACCTCATACTGTGTGCCCAAATCAGTATTTTCACCCCAATTTTGACTCAGGTTAAATGTTAGCTTGGTCAACACTTTCTCATTTCGATTCACACTACCTTTGTCATCTTCACGAGCTGGAACGAACACCGCCCTGTTCGTCTGTTAGCCGCACCCTTCACTGGATGGGCGTGCCGGCAGGGGAAGCTTCTCGTGCTTCACCCTCATCCTCGTCGCCGCCACCTGCTACCAAAGCTGGTGAAGAATTTGTCGCCGCTGGAACTCCTCGCTGGAACTCGTCGGAGAAGATTACAAAACAGGGGAAGATAACGCAGTAGAAGAACACATAGATATAGGAAAATTCACTCTATTACTGTGCACAAACAAAGCTACAAAAACCCTCTCATTCTCGCTCACATCACTCCCTCATGTCGATGGCAACACTCGCCGTCGACCTTACAAGTGCTCACCCTCACAGAACACTTCGTCGACGCCCCATGACGTCGGCATCAGAGCCCTCTTCTCTGAAAAGGGAGGGCGCCCTCGCCACCGCCCTTCTCTCTGTCCGCTCGTCAGACCATATTTAAAGCGAAGGGAACTCGTCCGCTTCCTCACGTCGCGTCTTCCTCGCGTGGACCACGTCTACATGACTCCACTTTGTCCGAAGCTCACCCACGTCACTGAACCGTCGAAGCCACTTGCCTAGAAACATCGCCGCCCCACATCCATGCAAAGCTCATGGAAGACGACGCGAGCACCGCCTTCCGATTTTAGGGTTGACTGGATGTTGACTCTAAATTTCGGCCTTCGAATGGATTTTCACACAAGCCCGGAGGATTTCATACGTTACACCTTAGATGTTAGGCCCTGGATTCTCCGGTTCGATCCAAAGCCCAATGGGCCGCACACAGACCCAAACCCACACCGCAGTCGACGAAAGGAAGCCGATTTGAGGGAAGCAGTTGGTCAAAATTGAATGTTGACCAAGGCTCAGCGGCGTCTTCTTCCCGAGCCACGCGGACGCAAGACTCGAATGCGAGAGACGCGGAGCTTGGCGGACAACTCGAAGAAGGGACTGAGGCGGCGTCTTCCCTACTCTATAAAACCGGCAATGGAAGACGAGAGGAGGACATCGGAGATCTTCGGCCTTCAGAGAGAGATCGGAGAAGAGTTTCGAGAGCGAGTAACGGGGGCGAGAGTCGCCGCTGACGTGAGGACGAGAGAGGAGAGTGAGTAGGGTTTTTTTTGTAACCTTTAAAGGTGAATAAAGGCGAAATTTTCCCTTCACCGGCGTGGATTCTTACTCTCTTCCCCAGCGACGTTCTCTTCACCTTCGGCAACAGCGCTTCACGCAGCAGCGTTTCTAGACGTTCCCGGTAGCGAGTAGCCTCCGGATGACAACTTCCGGTCGGCGATGAGTCTGAGACGCAGGCGGCGTCTTTCCCCTGCCGGCTTACTCCTCCGGCGAGCAGTGAGCAAACACAGGGGTGCGTTCGCGCGGAGAAGACGACGCGAAGACGAAGCGCGGCGTTCGCTTCGAGGAGAAAGTCAACCACGAGGGCGGTTGATGGCAAAATCATCGATCTCGATTTCGAACGAAATCGATTTGGGCAGCTGACGTCAGGCCGACGTCAGCAAACTCGATTCCGACGAGCGGCGAGCGGCGATTTAGACGTTGACGATTTGGACTGAGTTGACTGGTCAAAAGTAAAGTTGACCCGAGAGGTATTCTAATTTGGGGTTTTCGATTCTTTTCGGATTTCTAAATTAGGGCTAGGGTTTCTTCCGTGATAATTGTAATTTGGGGATTCAAATCGTTCGGGGAAATTAGGGTTTCGAACTTGGGTTGAAGTTTAGCCGGAAACCCTAGCATGTTTCGCATCTGGTATTCCGTCGGACGACCCTAAGACAACGGTTAAGCACCGGTTTTGGGGTCGATTCGACCGGGGCGTGACAACTGGTATCAGAGCCTAAAGTGATCCAGCAGCATGGTGAATCAAGGAGATCGCATCGCGCGAATCGAGCAGGTGCTCGATTTGATAGGGAACAACAAGATGCGGTGGTTCCTCAGGTGGAGGACCTCCATCGCACGATAGAGGGGCAGAGGTTGCAGATCCTTGCCCTCCAACAGACTTTGGCTGGAGTAGTGGAGACTCCCCAAACTGTTGAAGGCATGGCGGCCCTACAAGAACAAATAGGGGTCATGCAAGGACAAGTGACGACTTTGGCGACACAGGTAGCCAACACCACAGCAACTCTGCAGCAGATATCAGCGGACCTCGCGGTGATGTGCATGGCATTGGCGCAAGCACAAGGCAGGGCCCCTACAGCAGCCATGGCGAAGTATGGGGCTCCCAACGGGAAGGTTCGCACCTCAGAACCTGCAGTGTTCAAGGGGACCAGATCCGCAAAAGTATTGGGCAATTTTCTGTGGGATATGCAACAATACTTTGATGCTAACCATGTTGCAGACCAGGAGAAGGTGAGGGTGTGCACTGCATACCTCTCAGATGATACAAAACTTTGGTGGAGGACCAAAGTTGATTCGACATCAGAGGCAGCCGGCTGGACATAGGAGGTGTTCCGGGAGGAACTGCAGCAGCAGTTCCTTCCCGGAAACTCGGTGGACCAGGCACGAGAGGCAGTAAATCGGCTAAAGCACACAGGGACGATCCAGGAGTATGTCAGGGCATTCTCCGCACTGATGTTGGAGCTACCTGAGATGGCGAAGGGAGACAAGAGGTACTTCTTCCTCCGGAATCTCCAAACATGGGCGGCGGCGGAGGTCCGACGACATGCGCCGTAGGACTGGAGGACGGCTGCAGCTATAGCCGAGTCTCTCGTGGACTAGAGGACTTCAGGGACGACCTTTCAAAGAGCACCGAGGTCGCCCCCGAAGAGACCATCTCCACCCAGAGCAAGAGCGCCAGAGAGAGGGGCTCTCTCCCCGGCAGAACGGAGATCAGACAGCATGGCAGGAGCAGACTCGACCTGCAGAGAGGGGGCAGGGTCAACTGAGACCGATTGTCTGTTTCTTGTGCAAAGGACCACACCAGATACGCGATTGTCCGAACTGACAGCAGTTGAACGCGATTGCAGCGATCGTGCATCGAGAGCTAGCTGAGAAACCGGCGGTGGTTGATGACAAACCAGTAGAGGCTCAGATAGGAGGTATGTACATTGCCTCAGTGGTCGCAGAAAAATCTTCATCGACTTCCTCAGATGCAGGGCCGAAAGACACAGTCGGCCAGACAAATAACGACTAGAAGACGAGCTCCGGAGACGCAAAACCTCCCAGGAGAAAAAGACGTATAAGCAGGTAGTGGAGGAAAAGGCTCCACCGAAGTCTTTAGAGAAGGTAGAAGCAGAGGACGGGTGCAGCGAACTTGTCGGATCGCCGAGATCTGCGGAGCGAGAAGAGCCATACAGCAGCTCCTCCAAAGCTCGAGGCGAGATCGAGGAACGGGTATCGAGATCCCGAGCGAACGGGAGCGGTGGCACGCCGCCAGGCGTTAAGCGGCGTGCCCGCGCCGGACATCGAGGGCGATGTCCAAATTGGGCGGGGGAGAATTGTTAGGCCCTGGATACTCCGGTTCGGCCCAAAGCCCAATGGGCCACACACAGACACAAACCCACACCGTAGTCGACGAAAGGAAGCCGATTTGAGGGAAGCGGCTAGTCAAAATTGAATGTTGACCAAGGCTCAGCGGCGTATTCTTCCCGAGCCACACGGACGCAAGACTCAGACACGATTACTCCTCCAGACGGCTCGGACACAAGAGACGCGGAGCTTGGCGGACAACTCGGAGAAGGGACTAAGGCAGCGTCTTCCCTACTCTATAAAACCGACAATGGAAGACGAGAGGAGGACATCGGAGATCTTCGGCCTTCAGAGAGAGATCGGAGAAGAGTTTCGAGAGCGTGTAACGGCGGTGACTCTCGCCGCCGACGTGAGGACGAGAGAGGAGAGTGAGTAGGGTTTTTTGTAACCTTTAAAGGTGAATAAATGCGAAATTTTCCCTTCACCGGCGTGGTTTCTTACTCTCTTCCCCGGCGACGTTCTCTTCACCTTCGGCAACAACGCTTCACGCGGCGGCGTTTCTAGACGTTCCTGGCAGCGAGCAGCCTCCGGACGATAGCTTCCGGTCGGCGACGAGTCTGAGACGCAGGCGGCGTCTTTCCCCTGCCGGCTTACTCCTCCGACGAGCAGTGAGCGAACGCAGGCGTGCGTTCGCGCGGAGAAGACGAAGCGCGGCATTCGCTTCGAGGAGAAAGTCAACCGCGAGGGCAGTCAACGACAATCGTCGATCTCGATTTCGAACGAAATCGATTTTGGGCGGCTGACGTCAGGCCGACGTCAGCAAACCTGATTCCGACGAGCAGCGAGCGGCGATTTGGGCGTTGACGATTTTGACTGAGTTGACTAATCAAAAGTAAGGTTGACCTGAGAGGTATTCTAATTTGGGGTTTTCGATTCTTTTCGGATTTCTAAATTAAGGTTAGAGTTTCTTCCGTGAGAATTGTAATTTAGGGATTCAAATCGTTCGAAAAAGTTAGGGTTTCAAATTTGGGTTGAAATTTAGCTGGAAACCCTAGCGTGCTGCACATATGATATTCAGCCGGACAACCCTAAGACAACAGTTAAGCACCGATTTAGGATCGATCCGACCGTGACATTAGGTAACCATGTGAACTTCCACATTAACACACCGCTGCGCGTCATTTGTTTACCCCTATCCTAAGTTTCTCATCATGCTTCCGTTCTTAACGGATGATCAATAAGCCAGCAGAGGACGCGAGATAAATTGAATATTTTCGATGAGACGGGAAAAATGGAGCAAAATTAATCCGTTAGTTCTACCATCGATTAGATATGGTACTATCTAATACACATTTTAGTGAACAATTTTATTATGGATTCAGCACAAAGAGATCCAATTCGCTAATAAAATTTAATAATGTCAAATGCTGAAAACAGGCAGTCCAACTCTGAACTCTCAAATAGTACAATTAATTCTTCTGCTAAAACTCGGAGCAAAACATTTGAAAACTAACCAGATGGAAACAGAGCACATTAAGATTCATCTAGACACGTCCAGCAACTTGATCAAGATCCCGCTGCCCTTGAGAGGTAATCTTCCGGCCACTGTAAACAAAAAGAGGAAGAATCATTAACTGCTCCAAAATGAAAAAAATTGCAAAGCATGGCGTCATCTACCAAATAGCACACGATTATTTGGTGAAAGAGTACCGAGTACATGCTGGTGTGCCTTAGGTTATCAGGTTAAAAATGTATAGTCGCTATTTTCCTCTACACTGATACGTTAAGACTTAAGACAGGGCAAAAAGGTACAAACTGGAAATTTAGTGAATAAGAATTCAAATTCGATCAAATCAAAGAAACAGTAGACATTTAACCATTTGCAGTGTTTGAAGGTGAAGACAAAACCCGTGCTTACCCTTTAGGGTCAATTTCAATGATGTTCATAGCCTGCAACTGGTGCAAAATGTGCCGAGCAATTGCTCCACTGCTCTTACAGAAGTGTGGTGGGCGGCTCCCATTTCTCTTGCGGCCTCCATAAATTTTCTGAAATCCACCGACTCCAATGCCCTGCCGCAAATATATCTTTCTTGCCATTGAAGCTACAATAATTAAACGGATATATTACAATCAAACAAAGAAATGATGTAGCAAACGGATCGTCCAAATATAACATGTCTTAAGTATTACCAGCTCTGATGTAATACCAATCAGGATCATATGGAGCAAGTTCCTTGAACCTTCCAGTCTTCACAATGTCTGTCCACTCAGGAAGCTCCATCTATTCGACACAAAATTGAGAGAATGAATCAGAATAACACAGCAACAGGATGAGCTCAAGTGCTACAACACAAATCTCTGTTCATAAAAAAAAAATGAGAGATGCAAGTGGCTCTTGAAATTGATTAAAAATTAGTCGAAAAATCAATATACGACCTCTACCATATAAGAATATATGAAAAAACATGAGACCAGATTTAACATGATAAAAAATATTAAGAAATGAACGGTTACTGAAGCAGAAAAAATGCAGACTTAGACCATTCTTTGATAACCTAAGAAAATTCAAATGGGTTGCAGGGACCTCAATTACTTAACATGTTCAACGACCTCAAATCAACAACACAACGGTACTCAAAATATATATTACAGAATAGTGTAGTAGCAAACCATGACAATGCACAAAACAGAGAGGCTGTCACAACCTATCTTGTTATTAGCACTCGTTAGAAAAGCTAAGATATGTTTTGCATTACTAAACCCAAGACCAAGTGCTTATAAAAAGGCTAACGGTTCTATACGAGGAATCTTGAGAACCAAGAGCTTGGAAAGAATTCTCTCATTTTTCTAAAAGAATGAGAATCAAATAAACTATTTTTTCTGAAGTCTTAGAAATTTCAACAAAACACGAGATCTTAACATTTCCCTGTCTCTGTCATTATTTTCAATTCCGCAAAGATCTTATCAAGGCAAAATTAACCAGTTTTCTGCATCCTCTGTCAACCCTTATATAGCATTGATGCTTTGTGTAAGGTTTCACGTTCCAACCCAACGGGTTACTAATGTCTAGTAACTTTGTTTTAAAATAAGAAAGCAATTGATAAAGGTGGGTTTTGACTCTAAGAACTTTTATAAACAACTAAAGTCCTTACATGAAACAACTTCCATGCCTAGTACCTTATTGACAGTGTTCATTCATTTCGTGCCAATCCATTCTTACATCTTAAAAATTATTATAACCTTCAACACTCAACTAACTCTATCGTTCTTCAAAAATATTTTATTTTAATTAAGGGAAAACCAAGATACCTAGGATTAAAGCTTGAATTTGTAAACAGGCTTCTATAGTTTATGATAAAAGATCCACTTAAACTAAACTGTGACTTACTGAAAAAATAGAGTTGAACCATTAAGAGCTCATTTGAAATTAATCAATTTCCGTCTTACTCCAGTCAGATCACGGCGTAAGAAGAAACAAAAGGGCAATAGCAAAATGAGAAAATGAGGTGCATTTATCCCACAAGAGGAACTATTTATTGCCCAGAATAAAAATTGACGCATTTCATATGAAATTACCCACCAATTCTGTGGTTCTTGACTATAACCTGCTAATGTTTGGCAACTTGTGCACACACATGTGGGATCAAAAAATAATAATTTATAATGGAGGACAGAAAATAAAAACAAGAGGTGAGAAAAGTATCCAAAGAAGGAACTCATCATGGAGTCACTCTTCTGAACGGGACAAGACAACTCCAACAGCATAACTAACCAAGTTTTCACCTTAAGCATCAATGTTAACTAAATCAGGATTGGAATTTCTATCTTAATGAAGCCTATTGTGGATTCACTGGCGAGGAAAGTGACTCTTAAAATCAAATTCGACATTAGGCATTATGATATTTGATGGAGCATTTATCCACAAAAATAATGTGCAAATTGTTATATATAATAGTTTCCTCATTGAGGGCTTCATGAAAATAAGATACTAAATCTTAAAATAAGAAAGGTATGGTAATCAACAAAATGATTACATGACGATGTTATCGTTAAGTGTCCAGTAGATGCACTCTAACAAAAATGAGGTTTAAAGAAAAAAAGAAACATATAATCCACATGACATCATTAAGTTCATACTACACACGACGTATTACTACGTGATATTATCCAAATAAATGCTTTACTAGAGTCATTTGGATCACGCAAACCACCTCCGAAGGAACCATATTTCGTCCCCAGTGTCCAAATATACGGAACCGGCTAGGGAACGGCCGCACGGTCGATACGTACTTGAATCACAAATCAACGAAGAAGAAATTTAAACAAGATACCCCATATTCGTAACACCACACTCTACCCAGCTAACACAACCAAAATCTACCAAACTTGGAGCATATCTATAGAAATTATAATGCTACTAGTCCAAGTATCAGAACAAGCAGATCCGCGCACAGGACACTTCTATCGAGAGAAACGAAAAGACAATCCAGCATTAGATTAGTGCGAAAATACGAAACTAACCTTGCCGGATCTCTTCAGATGGGCTGAGTACGCCTTGACGAAATCGTGGGGTGAGACGTCCTTCACGATCTTGGCCACGTCCTTCTCCATGCTTGCGATCTCTAAGGCCGCTGCTCCGGGCGCGCCAACCAGGGTGCGAGAGAGAGACGGCGTCGCTGCACGCTAGGGCTTTGCGATTATCAACGAAGCGCTGCAATTTATAGTAAGCTAAAGCACATGTCACCAGAATACCCCCTTCAATGCAATAGGCTTGGGCTTGAAGCGGTCCACAAACGGCCCATCTGGTTATCGCATCTACCTTCTGAATTAATATAAAATAATGTATTTTAGAGATTTAAATAATACAAAAAATAAGAATTTGGGTTGTAAAGAATGGTAATTTTAGGTTTTGTCGAATAGGAAGGAAAGGAAGGGGAATGAAAGAAAGTTTAAAAGAAAGGAAAATAATAAAGAAAAAAAAAGTAAAATAATTTTTCCTCTTTATGTTTATTTAGAAGAAAAGAAAGTATAAAAGATTGATATATTCATTTTATCTTTTTATTTTTACTCTTCTTTTAAAATAAGCATCAGACGCTCGAATATGGAAAACTATAAAAATTCTCAAATTCGGCATAGGAGGGGTGTGAGGTGTTGGCATCGACGTGAGAGGGGTACAAGAGGAGTCAGAATCGGAGTCAGCATCGGCATTGGCATGAGAGGGGTACAAGAGGAGTTTGAAGGCATAAGAGAGTGAGTTTAGGAGACACGAACAAAATAATAATTTTCCACATGATTTGAACAGAATGCAAATGACTAAATTTTATTTATACTTTCCTTTTTATTTTTCTTTTTTATTTTCTATTCTTTCTACTAAACACATTTAAAAAAGTGATCCTTCCAACTTTTCTTCTTTTCTCTTCTACTTTTCTTCCTACTAAACTAAGTGTTAGAGTTATAACTAACAGTTTGCCCCTTTTCATTGAAATAGTTATTTTTGTTTATCGTAAAAAAAAAAATCTAAGGGCGTTGCCTAAGTTCACTTAAGCATCCTTTCTTTCTCTTCTATTTTCCTTCCTATTAAACAGAGAATTAGGGTTATAACTAACAGTTTGTCTCATATCGTTGAAATAGTTATTTTTGTTTATCCTAAAAAAAGAAAAATCCAAGAGCGATGCCTAAGTTCACTTAAGCATGACAAGTGTGTATGTATGACTGAGTTTACAAAGCAGGTTTAAAAAAATGCGGAATGCAAAAATCTTCAATGGTGAAAAATCAATTGCAACAAAAATGGGGTGGAACCGTGGAAGGCAATAGCAGAATTCAATGATCATGTGATTACAACACAGAAAGGAGCATAGCTACATTACACCGGGATGGAGCACACCATCTATAGCGCACCTTAAAATCGAGTAATGGTGTATGGGGAAAGGACTCAAAAGAAAACTGAAGAGGCTATATAATTAAAAATAGCAGGGCAAAGGCAACTGTAGTTGTGGCAATTTATCAAGAATGCAATTCGGCCATCCACTGAATTCTATAACGACCTGATCATCTTTGAATCTAACTACAAAGAACACTAAATCTCTGCTCAAGAGATTAGTGACACTTCGGTTCACGAAAGACAGTTTCTAATATATCACCCTCTGGAGCAGTGCCTCAACAGTCATTCGTCGGAACTGAATCTCTTCCGTTCGAGCAGAGTTACACGGGGATTAGGAGCAGCAGTCTAATTTTGTTAATAAAAAAGTTGCAAACCAAAGCATAAGCGAAACGCAGGGACAGAAACACTATTCATTCTTCATCATGTTTTCTCGATTGTGGAGATAAAGCTGAAGTTGATTCAGGATGCTCAGAAATAAAAGATTAAATATTATGGCGAAGTGCCACTGAATTAATGAATGAAGCATTTAGAACAGCTTCCAAGAGGAAGAATCGCTCACATCCATCAAAACCATTCTGGGGCAGCACAAAGGAGCTTTCCTCAGCCTGAGAAGAACCCCAGTTTCAAAGGTCTCAACTCAATCCATGCCCTCCGAGATCGCATTGTCAATCCATGGACAATCTAGTGACTCTGGAGGTTGCTGCTTGTACGCCCAGTAGAACTCCAAAGAGGTTGAAAGGAGCAAGCTTCAGCTCCAATGCTTCAGAGATGGAGTGCAGAGCAGGTCAGGGTTTTCTCTGCGAAAAAAAATCGCATTTTTATCCCCAAACGTTTCGATGTAATTTATCAGATGCTAAAATGCTAAGCTTTTCTTATTTGGAAGATGTTGTGAATGCCAAATGCTCGCCACTAGGGCTCCTATCGCAGGGTTTCACAAGCCTCAAACAAACTAATAGCCCAATGCAAGCAAGTTCTGAAAGAAAAAGTCGCAAAAGAAATCTTCAGGAAGGCAGCAAACCAGCCAGTAATATATATCAAATGTCTCCCTCCAGCCAAAATGAAAAGATTTTGCTTGTTGACAATGAACTTGGAAACTCTTCAATTAGTAAAACCTCTAATTTTAACTTTGATGGCAAGCAGAATCATCCGAGGGAGCCAATAGATGCTGCTATCCATCAAAGCACTGCATCCTTCTCCATAGTTACCATAAGAAACTCAAATTATCCTTTGCTTGGAGAGGTTATTGACAAAGACATCCTTCTAATGGCGCAGAAGCCGAGAAGCGCTAAGTTAGAACTCTCACCATGGCACATGGAAGTGACCAATTGCGATCGAGGATTCCAAAGTATGAGGTTGTCACATTAACTGTGTAGTTTAAGCATTATACAGCATTCAAGTATGTATTTGTTTGTGTTCTTTTGTTGTTGAAAAAAGAATGTCTCACTCTCACAGCTCCACAAAAACAGATTGGGCATTGGCCGTCAACCGGCTCGTTGAGAAGGTCTGTGATGTATATGAAGCGTTAAAATTTTGGGCATATTTCTTTATCCTACACATTTTGAGTTTTTCTCATCTGGAAAGCGTGGACTTTGTGTTGACCTGCAGACTGACGTTGAATGTGAATTAAGGTGCAGTCCTTCCACTACGCGATCGCGTTGGAGGCTGACTTTGATTATTCTGCTAATGCAGAAGATTTTTCCTTCTCTACCAGCTAGGTTTCTTGCAGCAAATGCCACTGCTTTGCATGAAAGCATTCTCTACCATTTTGCTAAGCTAGTGCTTACAGATACGTGCAGACATATGTGCTTCTATGAAGAGATCTCTGTTCAAAATTTGATATGTCAAAATATGTAAGCTTCATCATTGAGGTCATTGCTCCATGTTATTATGTTAACTTAGAAGGTGCATGTTATGAAGGTGCTTTTACATTTTGCTGCAAAGAGTTACTATTTTCTTTAATTCCAGAGACAGTTGTTGTCTACAATTTTGCATGCTTGAATGACTCTAAATGTTGAAATCTATGTTAGAAAAGTGTCAATTTCTCTTTTAGGGATTACTGATTGAATAACTTATTCAGGGCAAACCCAAAACCTGAAAGATCTGTAAAGGATGGAATCTGTTCTCTGTCAAACATAATTGAACACTGCCTTCAGAGATTTAGGAGGCTTGAGGATGACTTTCTAAGGTATGAACTGTGTTGTGAAATTACGCTTGCGGAATATATTTCGCCTAGTGTAGTTTTCCTTTGAATTGATATACTTATTATTTCTTTAAGAGTTAAAATGTTGTTGTGTTTATGCTTTATAGCAAACAAATATCAAGTAAAGTTGACTATAAAATGTAGATACCTCAATAGATGTCGCTGGTGATTCTTACTATATACAGAATCAAGTGACAGAATACATAATTTTTTGCAAAAAAAAAGTGTAACTAATGTTCTAGATTTGCTGAATAGATGCAGCTTTTATGCTTTATAGCAAGCAAATATCAAGTAAAGTTGACTATAAAATGTAGATACCTCAATAGATGTGGCTGGTGATTCTTACTATATACAGAATCAAGTGACAGAATACAGAATTTTTGCCAAAAAAAAAGTGTAACTAATGTTCTAGATTTGCTGAATAGATGCAGCTGATGATTTTTTACAACATACAATAGAAAAGTGTAACTGATGTTGTCCTTGCTTTAAGATTCACACTTACATAGAGATGAATGGCCGAAAAATTCCTAAAATTCTTAGGCAAGGTCACTGCCTAGGAATTTTTCTCCATAATCAATGGGTAAATCCAAAATATGTGTTAACATAATTAATTGATGTTAGCTAGGGTATGGGACGATAAATAAGCTCTGTAGAAGAACAACCATATGTGTTTGTTCTAAATGATTCAAGACTAAATCTCTTACACCAAAATGTGAAGTAATTCACCAAGCTTGAGGCCCTTGTAATGGCACTGGTTTGAGAAGTGAACAAATTTTGAATAACAAAATTGATGCAATTGACGGGAAGCAAAAGAAAGCATCGAGTCATGGAATACTGAGATCAAAGAAATTTCCTAAAGGTTGTAATAGATCTGTTTGTGAAAATTATTAATTCCCTGGTTCTCTGTTTGACTGTAGTCCCACACAGGGAAAAACATAAATCTTGCTATTATATATTTGAAGTACTAAGAACCCATTAGAGACTTTTAAGACTGGCCTCGTGCACAACTCTATATCGAGTTCAGCTGTTCAGGTCTGCGTCAAAATTGTAGGATATGGTTATGCCCTTACATTATGTGAAAACCCTACCTCTCTCGCCCCCCAATTATCATTTATCCCCTTGTTTTGCTGCTAATGTCCAAAAGAAACCAATCTACCCTTCCACGTTATATCTTCGGGTTCTCATTGATGATTAATCTGCATAAAAGACCGCATTTTTATCTAAGAACAACGTTTACACACCTCTATGCTCTATCTTCTAAAACTTCTATTTATATTTCAAATTGAATTTAATTAGGGCGATAAACACCCTCAACAATATTGACAAAATTCGGAGAGCAGTTTTGATTAAAGTCATTATAAATTTATAATAAAGCCGATTAACTCTGACATGAATTCCAAATATGCACAGGTGAGTGATGATATCTAGTGAGACTTCTTGGACATATCAGTATGTATTTGTTCGATCATTAGCAATACTTGTGCAAAGTTGTCCCAAGATGAATATTACAAAGATTGCCTGTTCATAGTTTTTCAAGAATGAAGACTTTCTTGCATTGCATCACCATGCACTATTTGAAACCAATGACGTCCAAACAATAGACATTGTTGTTAAGCTTGGCCAGATCGATTTCTTCTTACTGCCTGATCCATCTCTTCTTAACTTAGATTCGAGGAGGGATATTCAGCACTGGATTTTAGAATGCAATGCCAAGACCTGGACAAGTATGCCATGATCATCCGGCTTGCAATCTTCCATGAACAATCCCAGACAGATGGAGCAGGGAGCTCAATCCAAGCTGAAAGCTGCGGAGTGTTTCCCCAGATTCATTTGGCAACTTTTCATGTACCCAAGCTTCCTGATGGACTGCGCTGGCTATCACTCTAAAGTCTGCATCTAACCTCGAACAACTATGTACACCTTTTTTGTCGACCGAAGTCTGCCAGAATTGCGCACAATGCCATCCTAGACGGATTCAAATACCTAGATCGTACAGGCCGAATGAGGCATCTCCTGGGATGGGATGACTACTGTGTAGTATCTATGTGCCTTGACATGTAAAATTAGAACAAGGTAAAAATGTAGATGTAAATGCATTAGGATATATGAAAAGATTATATGATATCTGTTTTGTTTTTTGAACTGAAATCATGTATATGCCTTGTCTTTGTTTTAGAATAGATAAGTTTTGTATATATCATGTGAAGTGAAGCAGAAACGAGTCATTTACCTTCATTTCATTACTAATTAGACATATTTTTATATTTTGTGTATTTTATATTATTTATGATTACTATACTAAATGGTTGGGCTAAAGTATTTTTAGTAAATCCTACATATGATGTTATGTTAAATTTGAGTGAGGGTATATTAGATGAGTCATTGTTGTCTTAGAAAGGAAGAATGAATGACTATGAATAAATCATGTCTATTAATATCTTAATTTTTGCATCCAGATTTATTGCAATTTTTTCTTTTTTTTCTTGTAGATTCTCTCCAATAAAACATACCTAAATTTTAGTTTTAAGCTCACTCATCTTTTTATACCTAAATTTTAGTTTTAAGCTCACTCATCTTTTTGTAGCAGATGATGGACCTTTGGTCCATTCAAATGTTGTTTATCATCAAAAATTTGAATTATGGAGGTATAATTGTCCTCGTGGATGAGTAACAAATCAATTTCCTCGTGTCAGACAAATGAACTTTTTTTCATTTGTGTCAGGCAAATTCACTTAATTTGCTACTTTTCTAGCAAGAAAAAAGGAACATCATTTAATTAAGATCTCTATTCCAGCATGCTTCATGTCACCTATCTGAATTAATTTGAACTCACATATAATAAAGGTAATTATTGAACTATCTTATCGAAACACAATAATCTTCTAATTAAACCAAGCATAAGTTTATCACATATTAATTCATGTTGATGGAGAAAATAAGCAACGACTTAAGGGATCACCCTCTTACCTGTTGAATTCGATGAGCGCTAGTCCAAGTGCAAGCTGCTTGGGAGCCATAGGAGTTGAACACATCTCGTTTTGGGTTTCGATAAACACTCGTGGTCGGGAGATGAATCGATTGATCTATTAGTAGCCATATGAACGTGAAAACTTCATACAGTACTGTGCGAGCTCCTTGTAGCCTCGGCATGCTTTGCAGTGCTCAAATCACCCACAGATTTCACGCGTTATACAGTGAAGTGAAAACGGAATGGGCATGGGACCCATCTGCCTGCAAAGGACGCTCGTCTTCATCCCCGCAAGGGCCGCATCAGCTAAATCAGTACAATCACATCAGAACAACAAATCACAGATGAAATTCTGGTGTCCATTTTCAAATCACACTGAAGATTAGCCACAACCATCACTTACATTTTGCAAGGAATAAAATGCGACAGAGGAGGAGTCGCTCCTCTTGTCGCCAAGGAACCGGACGCCCTATATGAAGACCTCCTCCAGCGCCGCGGAGGAAGGAGCGGGCGATTTCTCCGATTTGGGTGCTTCTGCCTCTTCGGGCCGGGCACTGGAGCGGCGACGGGGCAGGCAGCTAGGAAGCGGCGTGGAGGCAGGGCGTAGACGCGCAGTTCGCTCGCTTACGTTTTCCGCCCGAATCGGGCGCGGAACAAGAAAAGTTTTAAGTTTTTCCCCCTCAATTTTCATTCCTGCAAGACTGCAAGACTTTTCGTTCAATTTAAATACTCGCCTTCGTTAAAAAAAATTGATTATAAAAACAGTCCAGTACAGCATTAAATCGTTAGCAGGCAAGATAAAATTACGAGCTGTTTGCGCTTTAAAGTAGATTTTAATCGACTTTTAAGTAAAAAATAGTTAGAAAAATTGTTTGATAATAAAAAATAGAAATAAAAAACAAAGTAAAAAGCAAAAGTTATGAAAGCTACAATTTAGGGCCTGTTTGGCCCCGCTTTAAAACTGATTTTAATCAGTTTTTAAGTAGAAAGTAGTTAGAAAACTATTTGGTAATTGAAAACAGAAGCAGAAAAAAATCAGTAAAAAAACAGAAGTTGTGGAAGCTACAATTTGATACTTTTACAGCTTCTACTTCTCCAAAAAAGTAATTTACATAATTTTATTTAAAATTTTATGTATTATTATTTTAAATAATTTAAAATTTTAACACTAAAAAAATATAATATTATATTATTTTAAATAATTTTAATAAATATATATATTTATTATTTTAAATTTTAACAATAGTTAAAAAATTATTAACCAAACATATTATAAATTTAACAGTAGCACAGTACAATACAGTGCAGTTTAGCACAGTTATAAAGCTATTAACAGCGGGGCCAAACAGGCCCTTAATGCTTTTACAGCTTCAGCTTCTCTAAAAAAGTAATTTATATAATCTTATTTAAAATTTTATGTATTATTATTTTAAATAATTTAAAATTTTTACATTAAAAGAAAAAAATATTATTATTTT
Organism: Costus lasius; assembly: GCA_027563935.2. Classification (NCBI taxonomy): domain Eukaryota; kingdom Viridiplantae; phylum Streptophyta; class Magnoliopsida; order Zingiberales; family Costaceae; genus Costus; species Costus lasius. The sequence goes on from CM050446.2 coordinate 139,608,623, forward strand.
AAATAATTTAAAATAATATATTTATTTATTATTTTAAATTTTGACAGCAGTTAAAAAGTTATTAACCAAACATTTTATAAATTTTAACAGTGTAGCACAGTACAGTACAACACAGTTTAGCACAGTTCTAAAGCTATTAACAGTGGGGCCAAACATGCCCTACATCCGACAAAATCTAACTGACCCGCTTATCTCACTTGAAGTTATGTGGATTTAGATAATCATGTTCAAAGTCATAAACTACGAAAATAATCAAATTGTATTAGGTTATAAATAGATTAACTATTTAACTTATTTATATATAAATTATGAATAATGAATTTATAATTAAACTATGTCAAGTCAACCAGATCGGGTTAATAAATCACTCAATTACTAGATAGATTATTTAGATCATATCAGTACTCGATTAATGTATGACTTACTTAATAAACAAATTATTCAAGTCATGTCGGGTTGATCTAGTTATATCCGAGTCATATTTGGTTTAGACGTTTTACCCAATTAATAGATGGATTATGTTAAGATTGACTTAATTAGGTCATGGGTCATAATTACCATGACACATTTATGATCTGCTGGCCAAAATTATCTACCATATCTAGATGAAATATCGATCCAATGTCATTTTGGTTTAAGCATGATATCAGCATCTATGATGCCCAAACTTCCACGTTAACCTACGTCTGCATTGCACCATACGCCACACTTGCCCACTATTGGTTTTAGAATTATTTTTACTTTAAAAAAATTTAAAAAAATTAAAATATAATATTTTTTATAAAAAATAATTTATTTATTTCGATCCAAGCATTTGGTGCTTGACAAACTTATTTAGATATAAATAAAATTAAATTAAATTTTTTGTTTAATTATTTGGATTCTTTGAGTCTGAAAAATAAAAATTAGACACCTTTATATGCGCCACTTATAGACTATACACGCTGTGTTGCTGTTATATAGTAAGTGTGGCTTGTGGGTAACATATAAAAAAAGATTATTGTTTGGTATAGCTGAAGTTTTTAACTTTCGCTTAGTTAAAAAAATATTAGTTGAAAAGTAACTATCTAGAAAAGTTTGAAAATATTTGGATAAAATAAGGTTTTAAACTAATCGGTAGTTTTGACTTTTGAGTAGCCAAAAGCAAGGAGTTACAGCTTATCAGGGAAGCAATTATTTCTGGGTTTGGAACTCATAAGTTGACATTCAAACACTAAAATTTTTGAAAAATTGCTTTTGCAGCCAGCAGAAGCAACAAAAAAACTGTGTCAAACGCACCCTAATTCTTTTAAAATAAACCATTAGATAGTAACGATATGAATACATGTTTTTTTTACTCTCTCCGTATTTGAACTTAAATAACTAATCTACCATCCATACTCTAATTATCTACCTAATTTTTTTCTAAAATCTCTATCCAAACTTGACTATAATAATATTTTAACTATCTATTAATTACCCAACTCTTATAAATACATGACTTAAATAATTAACTCTATATATTATATATCCGATTACCTTAATAAAATATGATATTTATAATAAAAAGTTATGATATTATAATATATATATTCGGATTCATATAATAAGCACCCAACCTATATTATAGGTACCCTATCCAAATCCAACTCAAGTAGTATTTATGCTACTCATATTTGAACATAACTCGATTAATACGCACCTGATTATCGAATTAGAATAGCTCAGGTACCCATTCGACTGCCATCCTTATAAATCATATTCATATGGATCCAAACTCTATTTTCATATATAGGCATCATAATATACATTTAATATTTAAAACAAAATGTCAAAGAAAACTTATTATCTATAAATCATTTAAATCCCAACGCTAGACTCACTCTCTAACCATTTTACATAAAACATAGGTGCTCAACCCAATTCATTAGTCAATGTTGACCAAAATCGACTAAAAATAGTCATGCACAAAAATTGCAATTATGTTATGAATAATATTTTGGATGTTCATTCATCCTCTTTCAGTTTCATTTGATTATAAAACTTATGTATTTATTAATCATAAGTTATTTTTGTATTGATATTTAGAAAGGAAATAAATAAAACTTTCACTTGTTATCTCAATCATTTACTTTGTTTATTATTTGTTTGTTTTATTTCTAACATGTTATCAGCACGAGGCTCTAACCAAGAAAGGTCTATCAGGTATAATATTTATTATTTATTTTTTTAGTTTTGTATTTAAAATATGATATGATGCAACTAGTTTTATTTATTTCTTAATCATTAGCTTTTTTATCTAAATAATATACTAGTTTTATTCATTTCTTAATCGTTAGCTTTTTTTATCTAAATAATATTGAATATTATCTAACTTATTTTTATATTTTTATGATAGTACTTGAGTTTGTGGCTCTTGACATTACGGGAAAGAATTATTTATCTTGGGTGCTAGATGCAGAAATTCATTTAGATTCCAATGGCTTTGGAGATACTAATAAAGAAGGAAATTAAACATCTAATCAAAATAAAGCCAAAGCTATGATTTTCCTTCGTCATCATCTCCATGAAGGATTAAAAGCTAAGTACCTAATGGTAAAAGACCCACTTGTTCTTTGGAATAATTTAAAAGAAAGATATGACCACCAGAATGGTAATTCTTTCAAAAGCTTGTTATAATTGGATGCATTTACGTTTACAAGATTTTAAAACAGTAAGCAAGTATAATTCTGCAATATTTAGGATTACTTCTCAATTGAAATTATGTGGAGAAAGGGTCACTGATGATGACATATTAGAGAAAACATTCTCCACTTTCCATGCATCTAATGTGCTCCTGCAACAGCAATATTGAGAACAAGGTTTTAAGAATTATTTTGAGTTGATTTCTTGCCTTCTTGTGGCTGAACAAAATAATGAACTTTTGATAAAACATCATGAGTCCCATCCAACTGGCATTGCTCCATTCCCAGAAGTGAATGTAGCAACTCACAACCAATATTTTGTTGGGCAAACTCGTGGTCGTGGTTATGGTCGTGCTAATGATCGTGGTCGTAGTCGTGGTCATGGTCGTGGATATGGATATGGTCATGGTAAACATTTCAAGAACATTGTTTTTCACCGAAAGTGGAAAAATAATGATAAAGAAAAGGGTGTGAAGAATATCAAACATATTGAAAATATATGCTATCGCTATGGTGGAAAAGGTCATTAATCACGTACCTGCCATATACCAAAATATCTCATTGACCTTTATCAACAATCATTGAAAAATAAAGAGAAAAAGATAGAGACAAATTTTGCTTGTGAAGATGGTAGTTTTAATTATGACCATATGGACATTACTCATCTAGACACGTTGCTGATTTCTTTGTTGATCCAGAAGAAAAAAAAATATTTAATTGGAGATTGTAGTGTTCAAAAATAATTTCTCATATATCGATGTCTTATCTTAATATATTTTTTTACATTTAATAAAATAATATATTTTGTTATCTTTTAAAATATATTTTTTTTCTCTAGTAGCATTTTTCTAACTATATGGACTTTTATTTTTCAATGAAAAATGAGTTGGAAACCTGAACACCTTAATGGAGTTGGAAACCTCATGAACAACCCCTATTCCAACTACTACAACCCTGGCTGGCGCAACCACCCGAACTTTTTCTACCATACCACGCAGCCACTTCAACCAGGGCAAGCGCCACCACAAGCACAACCTCAACAAGGGAACTTCAAGCCGCCACAACAAGAAAATTATAGGCAGCCACCTGGGTTCCAACAGAGAAATTACAACCCTCCCCCTCAACAAGCGAATTACAATCCTCCTCAAAGACCGGCCCAAGACTCTCAGCTGAGTAAGCAATTAGAAGGGCTAACTGACATGATGAAATTAATGATGACCAGGATGGATTCCTTGGAGACGCACAACAAGATGTTGGAGAGCCAGCTTGCATAACAGGCCAGCTCGTCAGCACGAGTGCCAGGGAAGCTTCCATCACAGCCAGAGTTAACCCGAGGGAGCAGTGCAATGCAATCTCCACTCAGAGCGGCAAGCAACTCGAAGACCCACCAATGCCGACCAATGAAACAAGGGATGATGAGACACTGAACCCTGAGGAGCCACACGCGAATTCAACACCGGCGGAGCCTGAACGAACAGAGGAAGAGCAACCCTATGTTGGGCCGCCGGCCTACAAGCCGCCGATACCTTTCCCTCAGAGGCTTGTCAAAGCCAAGCTAGACAAGCAATTCAGTAAATTTCTGGAAATTTTAAAAAAATTATATATTAACATTCCCTTTGTTGATGCCCTTTCGCAGATGCCGACCTATGCGAAGTTCCTAAAGGATATTCTCTCAAATAAGAGGAAGCTAGAAGACCAAAGCACTGTGGCTCTTACTGAAGAGTGCAGTGCGATTTTGCAGAACAAAGCTTCCACAAAAACTCAAAGACCCTGGCAGCATTTCCATACCATGCCAGATAGGAGAGATGACCTTTCGAAGAGCACTGTGCGATTTAGGGGTGAGTGTCAGCATCATGCCGTTATCCTTGTGTAGAAAGCTGTATCTTGGTGAATTGAAGTCAACGAATATTTCTCTGCAGTTGGCTGACAGATCAGTTAGGAGTCCCGTTGGCATTTTAAATGATGTACCCATTAAAGTGGGGGATTATTTTGTTCCTGCAGACTTTGTTGTATTAGACATCGATGAGGATGACAGGCTTCCTATTATTTTAGGAAGGCCTTTTCTTGCTATAGCTGGTGTCGTCATCGATGTTAAAAATGGGAAACTGGCTTTAAACATCGGTGACGATATTATTCAATTTGATCTGTCTAACTCTCTCAAGAAACCTTCTTTTGCAGGTGCATGTCACAGCGTTGATTTGCTTGAATACTCTGGAAATTCTGTAGTAAATAGACGTCGCATCGAACACCAGTTTGAAGGAGATAAGCTTGTTAAAGAAAGGGGAGTTCTCGACCCCTTTGATCCTCCCTGATATTGGTTTCCTGATGACTCTATGGTCGAGCTATTGACCAAAAACTAGCGCTCTTGGGAGGCAACCCAAGTTTTTCTTATTGTTTTCATTTGCTTAGTTGTTATTAGTTTACTTTTATTTTACCATCGTTGCAGGCTCTCTCTCTCTCTCTCTCTCTCTCTCTCTTATTTATCTAGTACTATAGGAGATTTTGCTATTGAAATACATTGATAGAGCCTTATTTCCGGGATGCAGGTGTGCAACGTGAACCGGGGATTTTTGCAGGATTATTACTGCAGCTTCGTGCACTTCACGGCCAGGTGAACCCGGGGGGGTTCACCCGTGAAGATATCCGAACCAGAGGGGCGCATTTCCGCCATGTGTTTCATGGGTAGGTGAACCCGGTTGAGTTCACCAGTGTTTCTAATAGAACACTGCCCGTGTTTACCCTAGACGTCAGCCAGGGTTCGCACGACTTCACGCCGCCGCCGACCTCTTTGCTCCAGATCTCCACTCCCCCGAAGATCTCTCACCTCCGAATCTTCAACGGATCTCCCCTCTTCAAGATCTGCAACTCCGGAGAGGTTCGCACAGCTCTGTTCTGATTCCTGCTGTTAGTGTTCCAGCTTTTCCTCTCCGCCGACCCTCCTGTTTCCGCCTCTACGAGTGGTTGATATTTCTGTGCTCGATCAAATTTTTTTTTGGCTTCCTGGACTGTCTTCATCGTCCCCGATATTCAAACCTGATGGCACAAAGGCGAAAGGTTCTTGCCTTCTGTCGCCACGACCCACAACCTGTATCCGATTCCTCCACTGAGGACGATGATGACTTCGTTCCGCACAAACAGCCTTCGCTTCCACAGACTACACCCGTCAACCAGCCGGCACAGCCATCTTCTTCCAGAGGCCCGACACGATCGTCTTCCCGGCAGTCCCAGGCCTACGTTTCTCCGCCGAATAATTTCGGCATTGTTTTCAGGAACACAGAACACCAACAAAACTTCGAACAGCTCCTTCACCGCCAGATACTCAATACCCGCTACCTGGATAGAAACACCCTTATAATTCTAGTACTCATGGACGACGTGGAGTTGATGTACTCTAACATTGGGTGGGAGCAGTTTCTCCGGCTTGCCTCGCCCACATACATCGGAGTCACGCTAGAGTTCCTCAGCTCTTTAGACGTTAAAGCCGCCACAACGGTCGACGAAGATCCTGGGGGCTTGACCTTCCTGATGGGAAACATCGAGCATTGTCTATCTCTTGCTGATCTCCGCCATATCTACGGCTTTCCGGAACCTTGCACGCGCAATGTCCCGGTGGAATTCAATGAGCAAGCTTTTTGGGCGTCGATCACAAATGAGCACTTTTATTTTGCCAGAGTGGCCAGGGCCTCGAGCATTTGCAACCCGACTATCAGATACGTCCATAGAGTGCTCGCCCATACCATCTTCGGACGTTGGGAGAGCGATGGCATGGTAAGACAGTCTGAGCTATTTTACTTATGGTGCATGCTGCATTCTTTCATAGTCGATTCAGGATTCTATTTAGCAAAGCAGTTCAGCCGTATCGCGCACTGCCGCAAAGGCGCGATCGTCATCGGAGGCCTTATCACGCCGCTGGCTGTTGCCTTGGGAGTCATTCCCTACGGTACACCCGAAGCTCATGGAAACAACCGGCTCGAGATTGAGTCGTGCGTCTCCATGAAACTCATTGTCCGCCGAGGTGACTCTTATTGTATGACGTTCAAGGATAGCCAATTCTGTTTACCATTGCCAAATCCTGAGTGCACAACTGTGCGCGTTCGAGCGAACTGGCGCATCAAGCCAACCGAAGATCCTCAGCCCGACCCTGTTGATACTGCACCGCTAGCACCCAGCTCATTTTTCTTTGGTGGCGGCTCTTCCTCAGATTCCATGATGCGTGTTCTTCAAGAGATAAGGGAGGAGCAGCTTCAGCAGCGCGAGCTCATCGATCAGATGGATACCTCCATCTCTTCTATACGCCAGGAGCAAGCCTCCCGATGGGAAGCTAATGAGGCTGGGATGCAGCGGCAACACAAGATGCTGGGCTCAATCTGGGAGAAATTATGTATCATAGATGACCGGTTCGCCCTGCTTAATGAAGAAAGCATAAGGAACATACCAATCTCTTCAGATGAGGAGGAAGCACCAGGTCATACTTCTCGCGGTAAAGGCAAGAGCTCTCGAGCTTCCGGCTGTCACTCGCGCAGGAGGCGCTAGCTCCATCCAGACTTGACACCGCCACCTTCTCCTCTCGCATATATGACATTGCATAGAGGACTATGCAATATTCTAGAGCGGGTGAGCTGTCTTGACTCCAGCTTCTTCTTGGTTGTTTGGTTGTAATTGTTGTGACTTTATGGCTTTGTTCTGCTACTCTATGATGGATATTTTTATATTGTCATTGTATCATATATGCCACTATTCGTGGGCCTGGTCCACTTCTTCAGGCCCCACTCTCTGCAGTGTATAAGATATATTTGAGTCACTTGCTTTCCATTCTGATATTATGCTTTTCATGCTAAATATTGTGTGAATTTATAAGCTTGCATGTAACTGTTCTGAAGGATATATTGCATAACTTGTGATGAAAAATTTTATTGACTTGTCATGATTGTCTTGTCTGATGATAGCCATGCAAATTTTTGTCTAAAAAATTGAATGCATGATTGGTTGGAATTTATCAAGACATGTTGAATGTAGTACTTGTTAGAAATTTACTTAATAGTCATGTCCATATGTTCTTTGAATTAGAAATTTTCTAAACGGATTGATTTTATGATGTTCATATAGTGGGTCAAACATTTTCATGATTCTTCAATTGATTTTGGTTTGCAATTTACATTCGATTCATATTATGATGCATAATCTCTTTTCAAACTTTGAATTCCTTTTTAGTATTGGGGAAATACTGCATTTGTTAAAATTCAAGGATACGTTGATCTTTGATATTTAGCATTAAAAAAAAAATTTCTCACACTTAGATTTCTCTACTTGGCACTGCAAAAAATTGACAGTGGTACCGAAGGACATGAGTTGAAATCTAAGAAATGTGAATTGAAAATTCAATAAAAAGACTCCTCTACTTGGCATTGCGAAAAATTGGCAATGGTACCTAAGGATATGAGTTAAAGTCTAGTGCAATAATCAGTATCTTATATCCTGAATGAGACATTTGAGTTAACCCCAATATTATGAATTGGAAGGATAAGAATGAAATGAGTGTTGTGTTTGCTTGATTGAATCTCATGTTTACTGCTTTCTGAATCGTTTGATATCTAGAAACTGTGGGACCAAACTGGTGAATGCTTAAGACACTCCTTTTAGTTGATTTCTTCTGATTAGATCTTGGATTGCTAAAAAGTATTTTTCCAAACTCGGGTGCAAACTTCAATACAAAAGATTATTCTTATACCAAGCATGTATTTCAACTTATTTTATTGCTTGAGGACAAGCAAAGATTTAAGCCGAGGAGTATTTGACACCATGCATTTTAGTAGTGATTTTTACTATTATTCCATGATGAATTTAGGCCTATTTTAATGATTTCACACTCCTTTAAGACTTAATTAGTTAAAAACTTCAGAATCTTCACTTTTCGTCTGTCTTATTGAATTTCAGGTAAAATCACCCAATTTTGAGGTCTTTTTGAAGAATCTAAAAGTATGTGGTGATTCCTTATGAGAAGATGAAGCTGCCCATAAAATTTGGGCTCAATCGGAGCCTTCTCTGGACTTCACGGCCAGGTGAACCCCACGGGGTTCACCCGTGATCTTGCCGAAGGAAGGATTTCAGCGCGCGCGTCACTGCCTGGTGAACCCGACGGGGTTCACCGATGATGTCAAAGTTTTTGAAAGCTATCGCACACTTCACTGGTAGGTGAACCCCATGGGGTTCACCCGTGATCTCATCTGGAGATATCTGCACAGAACAACGTAGAGGCTTTCACCGATAGGTGAACCCCACTGGGTTCACCTGTGATTATTTCGCAACAAAACAGCTCCGAGCACTTCACCACCTGGTGAACCCCGCGGGGTTCACCCGTGAAGCGGACGGATCAACTCGACACCCTCTCGATTTTCCCTCGATTTTGAACACGATTCAAGTCCAAATTTAGCAAGTGAGGACTTTTTGGAAAGCTAACTCGAAGACGAACAAAAAGGATATAAAAAGCCCCAAATTTTGTGACCTAAAGAGGAGGCAATCGGGCGACGAAGCACTAGGGCGGAAGAACACGGCGATTCGGCGACTTCGAGCGGATTTTTGAAGAATTGATCATCGGAACCTTGCAATCATGGGTTATTTCATTCGGTTTATCTTCTCCTCCCTCCTAGAAACCTTTTCCTGTAATTTTCCTATGTTTACAGAGAGGATATTTAGCGATTAAACGATGGTTGTAGCGTAAACTTTGTATCGGGGCTAGGTTGAAACCCTCTGACGATTTCTGTTTGCAACTCTTGTTTTAATCTTGTTATTTAGATCATATTCTGAGCATATTTCACTAGATATATTTATTTCTTGATCTTTACTTTGGCCAAGTATCGTCATGTCATAGTTGTTACGGTCCATAACGAAAGTTCGACCGTAACGACCGAACCTCTATGTGAATCTTGTGAAGACGCGACGCGAAAGTGCGTGTTCTTTGCTCGAGGGTTCATAATCTACCACGGAACCCAGTGGGTTTGTCTAGAACGGTCCACCGCGAATGTAGGAGATGTTCTAGGCAAATACCGGGGTGTACACTCGAAAGAGGGCACCTTGTACCATAGGGTAGATTCCTTATGCATATCTGTAAATTCAAGTAATTAACATTTATTTCTAGCGCAAGTGAAATCGTCAGAGTGGTGGAAACCTTTGCCCTGATATTCTCTCTCATATATTTTCCCTGTCGCAGTTGTTTGATTTCTTGTTTACTATCCTGCTTAATTTTAGTTTTCAAGCTCTAAAAAAACCACGATTGATTAGCTTAGATTCCAAGAATTAGATTTTCTAGTACTCACCTTGTTCCCTGTGGGAAACGATATCTTTTATATTACTGCGACATTTCCGTGCACTTGCGAACAGTGTCAATGTACATGTGAGTGGGGGACTGTGTTTTCACAAGTACTCCAGGATGGGGGGCTCAAATGTGTAAAATTAGCCTACCCATCCCTTGTGAAGCCTTCTACTCACACCCCTTAGATTGTGTACTTGGGATAGTATTGAGAGGGGTGGTAGTGCCTTGGTTAAATGCAGTCTTGTGATCCCATGCAAGTATCAAATTGCAAGGTTCCACACACCTGCCCTCTCCACCAAGTTATAGGTCTATGGTCTACTCAATATTTGCTTAGTGTCCTGTATTGTTTTCTTGTATTGCTGTCTTTTTATCAATATATACCGGCGGGGTATTCGGGTGACTCATTTCACCGAGCATTTTACTCACCATTCTGTGTAAATCTATTGTGCCTCTCGAATTCTGGTGTTGCCCTCGAATTACATATTGTTGCCTCGGGTTTTATATTGATGCTTCCGCATATTGTGCGTACGTGCACACAGGATTAAGGCTTAGCACTACTCCAAGTAGTGTGCCGCACAGACATTAGGCACCGAGCTAAGTGCGTCCGTGACAAGAAGCCAAAGGAAGAGAAGAAGGTCACATTCTCTCCGAGTTCCGCCTGCGACACTGACGAAGGCAGAAGTTTTCCTTCACCGCAGCGCAATGATCATGAAGCTTCAACCTCGAAGGCCAGCTACAAGGATGTTTTGTGTCGATGAGGGCATCGACCATTCAAGTGGGGGAGAATGTCAGGGATCGGAGGAGTTTGTGTGTAATTCCACTGTTACTCGACCCTGACGCTGTCTTTTTGTGTAAAACATGGGATGTGTAGATCTATGTAAAAACAGGGTTTGGCACATGTGTGCCAAGTGTTTTGGTCTTTGGGGATGTTATGCACTCGGGGAACTGTCCCGGGGTATGCACTCGGGGGACTGCCCAATTAATTACCCCCTTTGGGCAGGTAAATTAATTAATATAACAAAGATAAAATGTTACCATACATAAATATTGAACATATTATAATCAATCATAAATGAGCTACTTTGGTAGCCAAACATTTATGACAATTATAATATAAAATATTTATGTAACAATGACATGATTATGTATTAAATTGAAATCAATGTTCATAACATTCTCTCTTATGACATGACTATAGCATAATTATCTTATATATACTAATTAATCACCCCCTTCTTGGGCAGGTAAATTAATTAATATAAATGGGATAATAAAAACAAACTTTTGTAAACATTTGTATATATGAAATTATGCAATAAATAAACTATTTTGGTAGCAAATGTTTATAATATAGCATGTCATCAATGTGAGAACCAAACATTAACATTATCATAACTTAACAACCATTCTGAAAAATGTCCAAAATTGCATTACCATAAATTTGCATATCATCTTGCATTTCAATAATTATGGTAAAACATACATTTATAATATACATATAATTCAAAATGAATCTATGTTACTGCAAAATATTTTCAAGAGTTATGGATCATGATTTCCTTTTTCAATAACAATACCAACACAATTAATAATCCATAAAAGGTTCCACAATTGTAAAGACATTTAGATACAACTATACAGCAACTTATGTCTAACCTCTTACATTAGTATTGCATCTAAGAATTATTATGAACAATTTCATAACCTTCAAATTTGAATCATAGATCTAAATTATATCACACTACAGATGCAATATTAAAAGAAGCATAATATGACATAAAACAAAAGCCTTTCAGTAACATCTGAATTAAGAAGAAAGCATCAAGTTACTTTTACGTACAATACATCAATACTATAATCAGTCAAGCTAGTGTTTATAGTATTTCAGTGCACATCAGCCTATTTGTATTTATATATAGTTGTTATCAGCTTATACACACAAAAGTCTAACCCAACAGATTTTGCCCAAAAAATAGCTCACAAGTCTAGTTTGTTTGAACTAGACTGAAATCATCTGAACCATATTGACTGAAATTGTAAGTCCAACTTAGAAGAATTGAAAATCCGATCTAATGATGTTGATTACTACATGTGTACATATAATTCGGCCAAATATTAATCTTCCTTTAGGCCGATTAATATCCGCATGAATTACATACACAATCGTCTTAACATTATAAGGTAAATAAATTAACTTATACAATACGCTACTTTGGTAGCCATGATGATTTAATTAATTTATTTTATAATGTCAGACCCTTTTATTATTTAAACAATTATGCCATCATTAAAATTTATTAAAAAATATTTTTCTAATTTTTATAAATAATTGCAGTAGGCATTTGTTGCACAGCACAGCAGGTCAAGCAGCACTCTGCTGCTTTTGCACACAGCAGAAAGGAATGACCAGCTATACTCCAAGCCCAATGAGCAAGCCCAGGCAAAAGACCCAGAATGAAGGCCCAAAAAACGGCCCGGATCCAACCCAATAGCTAGACTCTATCTGGATCCATTAAAACCAGACCCACTAAATAAATGGATCCGAATTCAAACATCATGCAGACCTGAATCCGAGAACACTAGATTCGAATCTGGATTTGAGACAAAAAAAAAAAGGACTGGATCCAGTCCACATAGGCGAGAAGTGGATCCAAAACCCGGATCCACCCTCACATCCGGATCCGCATCGCTGACGCTGCGCCCTAAATTCCGCATGCGAGCAAAATCAGTGCTCGCAGCCGCACGCGATGCTTGCGTTGACGCCGCATCACGCCCGTAAGAAACGTCCGGCGTCGCCACGATCTTCGGAGTGCAACCCTCGTCGCCACGCTGGACAGCCGGAAGCCCGCACGTCGCTGCTGGCTTCACGCGTCGTTGACGCGTTCACCCGCACCCGCACGCAGCCACGCGCTTGCATCTCCGCACGCGACGAACGCGGACGCCAAACGCCGACGAGAAGCCCCCTCGCAGACCTGATCTGCATGACGCTGGCGCCGCACGAGATCCACGACGTAAGCCCGCAGGCGAGAAGCCGCAGCCGGAGCTGCACACCGCCACCAGCGGCAAGCCCTCGCAGTACGTCTTCACCGACTGGCGCACGCAACCTGATTGCCGCGATTGCCAAAATCGCCAACAAAAATCGTCGTTCAGCGGCCAAAAGCATCAAAATCGACCAACCGAGTAGCGGCGATCCGCCGATCAGCAGTCGACGACGAGTTCAGCGAAGACAGTCGCAGGCGAGGATCCAAATCGCACAAGATCCAACCAAAACCGCTGAAAACTCCCCGGATCTGGCGAAAAATCGCTGAAATCTGCTGAAAACTATCAAAAACTGACAAAATCCGGCGACATCTACTGAAATCCGGCGACACCGGACGAAAAGAAAACACCAAAGTCTGCCGAATCGAGTTCAGCAGCCAAGAAATTTGCCGAGGACAGAGAACGCGTCGCCATTGTCAACGACGAAAAACTTGGAAGCGATGAACCACTTCGCAAAAACGTCAACATGACTGAGGATTCACGTGTTGCTCGTCGCTGCACGCGCACGCATCCACCGATCGAAATTAGGGCAGACACCCTTGAAGGCGGCGGCGCATCTGGCTACAGAGACGAGTACAATGCCGAAGTCCTGGCTTCGCACAGTGATTCACCAAACGGCAAAATCCCAAATTCAAATCCGTAATCGCTTGAAAATCCCAAATCCCTCGTAGCCGCTTCCATTACAGCGGAAACATTTGATCTTGGAAACGGACGGGAATATAGGAAAAAAAAACCAAAATCAAATCAAACGGCGAGGGGAGAGAGCGGCGACAAAAATAAAAAAAAACTCGATAATAACAACTCCTTGCCAATAAGGTCGACGACAATAAGATGCCGCACAAGCAGAAGTAAACAGCCGAAGGCAAAACAACAAAATAAACCTAATTCATAGATTTTAACCCTAATTTATACTCGCCGTCACGAGATATAGAGATCGAAAAACAAAAAAATTATTTATGAAGAATTTAAATCTCAAATTTTAAACAATAGCAGATTAATAAATATCATGCATCCTAAATCTATACAAAACTTCGTTCTGATACCAAATGCTATAAATTTTTGACATACACAAATATAGGAACTATTGCATAGATCTAGAACAACATGAAATAAACAAATATTAAAATATAAAATCATACCTGATTGTGTCATTGATCTGATATTCACTATCAGGTTAGAGATCTTCCACTACTATCCTTCCTTTAGACGGCTCTCAATGGGAAGAGATGAAACGATCGAAGGATGCAAGTAGGGACCTAGCTCATATTTATAATAGAAAAACCCTAGGCTCCTCCCATACAAGAGTTTTGGGTTTCGGGTGCGAAATCCATAATCCAATAAGGATTTCTCTCAAAACCCAATGGGCTACACAGGCCGTCTTCACATTCAGTAATGAGATGTTATGAGCCCAATAACTAATTAACAAATACTCCCAAAAATCAATAATGTTAGACTAAAATTCCAACAAAAAGAAGCAGTTGGAAAAAGATATTAGTTAAAATGAATTATCATTATCTCATCTTGATCATCGTACAAAATAATGTGAATTAGAAGTTCAAAGGATAATTTATTTACAAAGCTTAGCCAACTAATTATCGGATACATTCACCAACCAAAAAGAGTAACTAAGTCATATATACTAGCTGCTAATGCTCCAATAAAAATTGATATTCCTATTGGAAAATCTAGTATCGCAAATGAGTCTTAAGCACGCATGAAGCGTGACAGACCCATCGGTGCCAAAGATAAAAATCCTCAAATAAGAAAAGGAGCAAAAAATCAAGATGGCCGAATCGAGGATGTAATAACACCAAATGATTCCTCTAACATAATCAATCTTTCAATTCCAGAAGAAACATAAGAAACTGAAATTTATGAAAATAAAGAGATCTCAATAAATTATGTCATGAATAGAATACATTGGAACCGAAATGAAGTCAATGTTGATGATGTTTTTGCATATAATATAGCGCTTAATATAATAAATGATAATGAGGATCATGAACCAAAGTTTATTTCAGATTGCAAACAAAAAGATGATTGGCAAAACTGGACAAATGCAGTTGAAGCAGAATTAAATTCTCTTACTAAACGAAAAGTTTTTGGACTTGTAGTTCGTACACCTAAAGGTGTAAAGCCTATTTGGTATAAATGGGTTTTTGTACGAAAACGAAATGAGAATGGTGAAACTGTGAGATATAAAGCATGACTTGTTGCTCAAGTTTTTTCACAAAGACCTGACATTGATTTTGAAGAAACATATTCACATGTAGTCGATGCAAGTACTTTTCGATACTTAATTAGTTTGGTAGTACAAGAAGGGCTTGATTTACATCTAATGGATATTGTTACCGCCTATTTATATGGATCTCTAGATAATGATATTTATATGAAGCTACCTGAAGGTTTTAATCTTTCTGAAGCACATAATTCATGTTCACGAGAAGATTATTTAATCAAATTAAATAAATCCCTTTATAGGTTGAAACAATTTGGACGTATGTGGTATAATCGCCTTAGTGAATATTTGCTAAAAAAGGATATAAAAATAACCTGATTTGTCCATGTATTTTTATTAAAAGATCTGAAAATTGATTTGTTGTAATTGCTATTTATGTTGATGACTTAAATATTATTGAAACTCCTGAAGAGCTTCTAAAAGCTATATCTTGTTTAAAAAAATAATTTAAGATGAAAGATCTTGGAAGGACAAAATTTTGTCTTAGATTACAAATTAAATACTTAAGTAATGAAATTTTTATACATCAAAATATTTATTTAGCAAAGGTGCTAAAAAGGTTTTATATGGACATGTCACATCCGTTGTGCACTCCAATGGTTGTCAGGTCATTAGATGTGAACAAAGATCCTTTTAGACCTTAGGAAAAGGATGAAGAACTATTTGGTCCTAAAGTACCATACCTTAGTGCAATTGGAGCACTAATGTATCTTGCTAATTATACACGTCCTCATGTATCATTTGCTGTTAATTTATTAGCAAAATATAGTTATTCACCTACGCGAAGGCATTGGAATGGAGTTAAGCATATACTTCTCTATCTTAGAGGAACAATAGATATGAGTTTGTTTTACTCAAGAGTGCCCAAGTTAGACCTAATTGGTTATGCAAATGCAATTTATTTGTCTGATCCTCATAATGGTCGATCACAAACATGTTATTTATTTATATGTGGTGGAACAACTATATCATGGCGGTCTATGAAACAAACCATAGCATCCACATCTTTTAATCATGAAGAAATTTTAGTTCTACATGAGGCAAATTGAGAATGTGTTTGGTTGAGATCTATGATTCAACACATATGTAACACTTGTGAATTATCTTTAGAAAAAATGATTCTGACAATCATATATGAGGATAATACTACATGTATTGCCCAGTTAAAAGAAGGGTACATTAAAGGAGATAGAATAAAACATATTTCACTAAATTTCTTTTTCACTCATGATCTTCAAAAGAATGGTGATATAAGTATTTAACAAGTCCGTTCATGTGATAATCTAGCGGATCTATTTACCAAGGCACTTCCTACTACAATATTTGAAAAGCTTGTATATAATATTGAGATTCGTAGACTCAAAGATATCAATTGACATTTATAAATATAGTATACTATTTTTTTCTTTATTAGGTTTTTGTCCCACAGGATTTTTCCTAGTAAAGGTTTTAACGTAGCACATATTTTATAATGGATATTCAATGGGAAGTGTTATGAATAATATTGTTCATCTTGTTTCAGTTTCATTTGACTATAAAACTTATGTAACATAATTAATTTATATATTTATTAATCATAAATTATAAATCTTTTTTATAAAAAAATAAATAAAACTTCTATTTGTTATCTTAATTATTTACTTTGTTTATTATTGTTTTATTTTATTTCTAACAAATTATGCTTACTAATCAATTTCTCTCCAAGTAAGAAATATGTGAATATTTAAGCCTACGCAGCTTTTCCTTACCTCGGCCGCTGCGATCGCAGATCGGGTCTCCGTGACAGAAGGGAATATATAGGCGTCGGTAAAGCCTGCCTTCGCCGCACCTCTCGTGTCTTGCCTGAGCAGAGCTTGGCGGCAGCGCGGAGAACGCACAGTTGCTAATCTTCCTCCTCCCCCTCCTCGGGCTGTGCTCTTCAGCCCCGCTGATTCCAGATCCTATCAGATGTGTGGAATCGCTCTCATTCTCTCTGGAGTGGATGTCGTGGGTTATAACCTCTACGGGAAATACGACGGACCTCCATCTTCTGAAGCGAACGAGGTTTAGAGCCACTCCATTTTTTTCCTCCAAATCCATTTCCCCCTTCTTCTGCCGCTGAATCCAGTTTCTTTCAACTTCCTATCGCATATTAGCTGTTTTCATTGTTAGGTTTTGAAAATTTCGCAGCCAACTCTTATAGCGGAGGATCTAAAATCTGCGATTGGAAGAAGAGGACCCGATAGCATTGGTTTCCAGAAGGTCATCCTTCGTTTACGAAAGAGAAACGATTCTGGCGAAGATGGTGATATCTAACTTCATGCTCATGCTGCTATTTTGTTGGTATTTTCTATTCTGATTCCGAGCGTGATCCTTCAGATATCGAGGAGTATCTAGAGGAAGGATCATGCGTACGTTTGGAGGAAAATGGAAACGGAAACCTCACTTCTAGGTTTGAAGATGCTGAACAAGAAGATGGTGATTCAAACGGAGCACCTGCAGAACTATATTTCATTGGTGCAACACTGCAACTTAGGGGTGTAGGTCCAGTTTGTCAGCCGTTAGTGGACTCGTGCGGAAATGTTCTTGTGTTTAATGGTGATTGTCTTTTCTTTAACTCAGTGACAAATTTATAAGCAAACTTAGCCGCACGACAACTGTTCCTTTTTTGGTGGTTTGGGCGTATTGTTCTTTTTCCATAGTAAAAATGTTATAAGAATGGGCTAGTCTGCAACTTACCAAATACACACGGATTGAGCATTTTTTGATTCATGAACAAATTATCTCGTAGATACTACTACTTTTCTTGCAACTTCGGTGATGGATGCAAACAACATAAAACACCACAGTTTCAGATAATGTCTCAAATGCTACTGCAGAATAAAATATTTATATTGTTTGACTTAACTTGTCAAGCAATAATTACTGCATGTTAAAGTAGCTAAGAATCATATAAAGTAGATATAATTGCCTTTTGACAGTTTTTTTAGTGCCTTGATTCCCTGTTGAATTGTACTAGCATGTAATAGAGTTCCATTCATCACTATATCATTTTCTAGAAGAAGTTTAACATAAGTAATGCTTGTAATCGAGATAAGAAGCGTTATGTTAGTGGTAACTATATTTTCCATATAGTATCACTCTTTCAGCAGGTCTGCCATGTTTGTTAGACAGTTCAATGTTCACTAAAAATTGATTAAATGCCTATATTATCTGATCTGTTTGTGTTTCTAGTGATATAGTTCCTTTCTTATATCACTGAAACAATTGGGAAGAAGTTTGATGATATGATTAGTATGACAAGCTTCTTATGAAAATTTTGTCTATGGCAAGCTCTTGAACTGGGATCTCAATCTTGTTTGGGTTTAGCATTCTCCCTCGTGGTCATGCTATTGGCAAACCTAAGTTTGCTTATCAATTAGGCTTAAACAAGGGTGATACCAAACATCAGACTTGTATTCTGGCACCATTTTAAGTTAATTGGATGAATAATTTTTCTGAAAGATTATACTATGAAAAATGGAACCATGTTATGATTAAACATTCCTCTCATGATCAAGCCAGTGGCTTTAAATCATGAAAGCAACATACTTATAGAATTAAATAGAGGGTGAGCTAGAATTTAATCTATTGCTTTGTTTTGCTATGTTGAAATCTAGAACTGGTGGCCACACATGTCAAAAGCTTAAGTGTAAGTCTAGTTTATATTTATACTTCTTAACAATGGGTAAATCCTTATATTCAATTTACTGGGGTGACCATTCTATTTATGAGAAGAAAACTCCTGGCTATGTCAATTCTTGTCGTGTCCATCGTATGCTTTTTAAACGCTTACAAAGTTTCTTACGGTAACCTTCTTTGACCGATGACTTTGTCATTGTTGCATTTTTTTCTGATCCAAAGGTGAAATATTTGGTGGAATTCATGTTTGTGATGATAGAAATGATGGTGAAACTCTTTTGCAAGTATTGGAAAGTTGTTGCCATTGCAACGGTGATGTGAATGGACAAGTTTGCTCCTGTGCAACGCAATCAGTTCCTGAAATCATTTCAATGATTAGGGGACCTTGGGCATTAGTATATTGGCAGGTAATTTGATTATTTGCATTTCTTTTGTTGTGGCTATGAATGTGATGTACTGGATGTTTTGTGTACAACTATCAGCTGTCTAATATTATTACATTTGACGCAGAAAAAATCAAGAACCTTGTGGTTTGGTCGAGATGCATTTGGAAGACGAAGCCTTCTTGTTCATTGGCCAACATTGGGTGACTCGAGATTTGTTCTTTCTTCTGTATCACCAGCTTCAACTATTAGGAAGAGTTCTGGTATATATGAACTTTAAGATAAGTCTTTCAAATTTTTTTAAGGCATTCTTTGTAGTGCAGTTCTAGTTATTATATAAATAATTGGTATCTGCTCTCTTATTCACTTGCTCACAAAAATAACAGATAGAGAAGAGAGTTTGATCTCTTATTTGCTATTTCTGCAAACCTTTTGTTATTTTTGCAAATGTAGTAAGCTCCGAAACTTAAATCTTTAAATAGTGCAGGTTTCACTGTGCCTGATGTAGATACTGATGTTGGACATCCAACTAGCAGCAATTGCTACTGGGAGGAGCTTCCTTGTGGAGTATGCAGTATTCACTTTAAGGCTTCTGAATCAAGTGAGCTTCTTGTAAAGGGAAAATTGATTGCTGAGGTCAGAGAACACAGCTGGACTGATCCTTTGTTGAATAGGCTGATTGAGTGGGAAAGAAAATATGTGGATCCAATGACAGGGCACCGCCTTTCTAAAGATCCTCAACTTCGAATGGACCTGCTCGGTTTTCCTTCAGCGACTTCCAACGGAATTCATCTGGATGTAGTTGAAGTGGGGAATGTTGGAACGCAACAAGAAGACATATCAGATACTCACAATGACTTACCAGGTCAACTAATGCAAGATAAACTTGTTTTCTGTGATTTCTTTTTTACTTGATGCTTTGTTGAATAAAACTGCTGATGATGCAGCCATGCAGGGGATACTGGGCCTGTAGAGAAGTTACTGAGTGCCCTAAGAGAATCTGTGAGGCGACAAACTGTAAACAATATCTTTAAGGTATTGACTTCAATTTTTACTTACACTAGAATTTTCATATTGCATCTATCTCGATTTACATTGTTTATAAGTTTATCTTCATCTATTTTACTTCTTCCAGCTCCTCTTGTAGAAGCTTTTTAAAACTAGTATTATTGTTATATGTTGTGAACATCTTCCTTAACTCTTTGTTCCGAGCTTTATGCTGTAGTTGTCATCTTAATATTTTGATATTGTTACCCAATGTGACTATGTTAACTATCTAATATAGAATTTGAATTAGGCGGTAACAAGTTAGCCTGATTATCAACCTGGGAAATCATGTTTAACTGGTGTTGTTAACTTGTTATGATTCTTCATACTTCTAGTGATAGCTCAAGAATGGCTCCATCATCTATAATTGGCCTAATCAGGTTAATCTGTCTGAGGTTTTTTTTCGAAGAAAAGTCTCAGCTTCCACTTGGTTTTAACCTACCTTTTCAAAATTTTGTTTTTAGTTATTTGATCATGGAAGCGTTCAATAATCCTGCACCTAAACTTTTAATGTGAAATATTGAACTTTGATGAATCTCTTCGTAATTCATCTGTAATTTTGGTATATAGTGGTCACTTCTAGTTATGCTAATATAATTATTTACCTCCAGACATTTCGACAAGAAGATGAAATGGATGATCATGCGCCTATAGCTATTCTCTTCTCTGGTGGGTTGGATTCGATGATTCTTGCAGCAATATTGGATCAATGCCTTGATCCTAGATGTGAGTTCACTTAAAAATCTTTCTTGAATGCATGCAAATTTTTCCATATGCTTTATGAAACCAGATTTTGTCAATTAATTAGGTACTTGGATTCATAGTGAAGATGGTTATGGTGCACTATGTTAGGGCCAATGCTTATACATAATGCACTATCAGATTTATATGCCATGGTAATTGTGATATTCAAACAAAACCCAGAAACATACTTTGAATTTTTTAAAAAGAAATCGTTTCTTCGGTAAGGTTTGTTTTTAAGGTTTGCAATGTAAAAAGGGGGAAAATTATACCTCAATGTTTTTTAATTGTTAGCGCATTACTCCTAGCGGGTTAATGGGTTTGAGATCATCTCTACCCGCTAGCCCTATAAGGCTTTGTAAAAGAGACTTCTTACCCTAATCTATCCAATTTGATCAGTTCAACATTCTAACTTGGTATCAGAGGGAGGTTCGTATCTTCCACCGCCGCTGCTTCCTCGCCTCCTCTTCCACCCCGTCCTTTCGTCCGTTGCTGAAGACCCCGTTGATCTTGCACTTGGTCATCGACAACTAAGCCGCGTGCCGTGTGCGCATGGCGCCGTGACGCGCGGCTGTGGCTTAGCCGCGTGATGCGCCGTCCTCAAGCCGTCTTCCTCTCTTCGCGCATGGCGCCTCCTTCGATCCGGCCTCTTTGCTGCCTCCTTTCCCTGTGAAGCTCCGCCGTCGCTCTCTTCATCAACGTCCTGGCGACGCCGAATGCTGTCGAGGATTGACAGCGGAAAGAACGCAGGCGGCGTTCCTTTTTCTCCTCCGCCAGGCGCTTCGAACCACGGCGTTCGGTCCGTTCGGCATCTTCGTTGCGGATCGTTCTTTTCCTCTCTTCCGTGAACGCAGGCGGGCGTTCATCTCTTCCGCAAACGCAGGCGGCGAATTCGACCGTGCCGCCCTCTGGTGAACCCGACGTGACGCTCGCATCCTTTTTCTCCGTGAATTTTTTGTTGGCACTTGCGATCAGAGGAATTTTTTGTTTGAGCTGGATGCTACTGTGCGCGTACAAAACTCTGCTGGTACTCGGTATCTTCTGATCGTCTTCTTCTTTGTGAGTGTTCCTTTTATTATCGTTCTCCGTGAATTACTTTCTTGCTTAAGTATGGATTCTGGATCTTCCTTTATGGATATGAAACCTGGAACCACATTTGGCACCAATATTATTAAGTTCGACGGTACAAACTTTCAACTATGGTCTCAATCGGTTCGCCTCTTTCTGGGTTCTCATGGGAAGGAGCATCACCTCACTCAGTCTGCTCCTCTCCCTACTGATCCTACTTATGACTCATGGCGCCGATCAGACATGGCTGTCCTAAATTTACTTCTTCACAGTATGGACACCAAGGTTGCCTCTACCATTATGTATCAGCAAACCACTAAGTCTGCTTGGGAGTTTCTTACCAGCACTTATGCCTCCAGACAGAACCTAAGTCATGTTCTTCGCCTCTACGAAGAAATTATTAATTTACAACAGGAAGATCGATCTTTCCAGGAGACATGCTTTATTACAAGGAAAGTGGGACGAACTTTGTCAGTATCATCCCGCTTCTCCTGACATTGAGGTTACTCTTCAACAGCGGCAAGAATTTCTCGTGGCCAAGTATCTGTCATGCCTCAATCCAAAATATTCTGCCTTGGGCTCTCAGTTGTTATTGGACTCTACAGTTACTACTCTTCAGGGGGCTTTCTCTCGTCTTCTACGTGTGACTATCTCACTGCACCCGGACACGCCTAGTGCCCTTGCATCTTCTCCCGTTCCCCCTTCTTACGGACGAGGCCGTACTCATGGACGGGGACGGGGCCGTGGCCGTGGTCGTCAACTTCCGCCCTGCACGCATTGTGGTCGCACTAATCACACTCCTGACAGGTGTTGGCAGAAATTTGGGCTTCCTTCTGCTCGGGCTGCTGCTGTCTCTGATGGCTCCTCTCACAGTGCCATCTCGGTCCCTGCTGTTCTTCCCGCTGCTTCTGCTACTGACACGGTTACCATTTCGGCAGCTGAGTATGCCCGCTTCCTACAGTCTACATCCGGGTCTACTGTGGGACCATCCACCGGCTCTACTGTGGGACCATCCACCTTCGTAGCCTCTTCCAGTCATGCTTCCGGTATTGCCACTCTTGCCTCTTCTCATTCTACTTGGATAATTGATTCCGGTGCCTCTTCTCACATGACAGGTAATCGTACTCTCTTTACTTCCCTGTCCACTGGAGGGGTTTATCCCCCCGTGGCCATTGCTGACGGCTCCTTTGTGCCTGTCATGGGGGTTGGGACAGTTCCCTTCTCTTCCACTATACTCCTCTCTCATGTGTTATACATTCCTTCTTTTCCAGTAAATCTTTTTTCAGTTCGTGCCTTTACTGCGCATTGTCATTGTAGTGTCACGTTCTTACCCTCTCACTGTTTCTTTCAGGACCTCCGGACGAAGCAGACGATTGGTGGGGGGCCTAGGCGGGGCGGTGTCTACACCGTTACTCCATCTGCTGCACCTCAGGCTCTCTCTTCAACTGCTGTGTCTCCTCTGCTCTGGCATTATCGTCTTGGACATCCTTCCGCTGCTCGTCTACAACATGTTTTATCTCTACCGTCACGGCCGTCTTTTCATTGTGATGCTTGTGAACTGGGTAAACATCATCGGACATCCTTGCCGTCGGTCTCCACCTCTCGCAGTCCTCACCCGTTTCATCTTGTTCACTCCGATATATGGGGTCCGAGTCCTGTCCCTGGCCGTGATGGCCATAGATACTTTGTTACGTTTATTGACGATTTCTCTCGAGTTTGTTGGTGTTATGTTTTGTCTAAGAGGTCTGACCTCTTTGAAGTTTTTTGTAACTTTTATGCTGAAATTCGAACTCAGTTTGGTGTCCCTGTGCAAATTTTGCATTCTGATAATGCGTTGGAATACACTAGCAGTGCTTTTCAGTCTTTCTGTCATTCTCATGGCATTCTACATCAAACTACTTGTCCTTATACGTCTTCTCAAAATGGTGTTGCTGAGCGTAGGAACCGCCATCTTCTCGACGTGGCCCGTACCTTATTGTTTCACATGCAGGTACCTCGGTCCTATTGGGCTGACGCGGTTCTGACTGCCTCATTTCTGATTAATCGGGTTTCTACGCCGGTTTTGGACGGGTGTTCTCCTTTTTCTCTTTTATTTCCTGCCAAGCCTTCTTTTTCTCTCCCTCCTCGGGTCTTTGGATGTCTGTGTTATGTCCACACTCTGGGTCCTGGCGTTGACAAACTTAGTCCTCGTGCTACCCGTTGTGTCTTTGTGGGGTATTCTCGGACTCAGAAGGGATACCGTTGTTTTGATCCCTCCAGTGGCCGGCTTTTTATCAGTGTCGATGTTACCTTTGACGAGTCTCGCCCGTTTTTTTCTTCTGCTCCGGCTCCTGATTCCTCATCTCCTTCTCCTTCCGGCCTTCTTCCCGTTCCCGTTGTTCTTCCGGCTTCCACTCCCGTTTCCTCTTCCTCGTCACCCGACACGGACACTGTTTCTGATGGTACTTTGCAGGTTTATCACCGACGCCCCCGGCCTCCTCCAGTCTCGCCTACTTCGTCGGCGGTTCCTGATGATGACCTACCTATTGCTCTGCGGAAAGGCAAGCGTCACGCCCCTCGTTTCCCCATTTCTCATTACGTTTCCCTTTGTCATTTGTCCTCATCGTTCCGTGCTTTTTCGGTTGCCTTGTCTTCGGTTTCTTTGCCTATATCTCACTTGCAGGCTATGTCGTTGCCTCACTGGAAACATGCTATGGATGCTGAGATGGATATCCTTCAGACTCGGCGCACCTGGACCTTGGTTCCTCTTCCACCTGGTGCCTGTGTTGTCCCGTGTCGCTGGGTCTTCACTGTCAAGTTTAACTCTGATGGCACTATTGCTCGACACAAAGCTCGCTTGGTTGCTAAGGGCTTCTCTCAAATTTATGGTCTGGATTATCATGATACCTTCTCTCCTGTGGCGCGCCTTAATTCTGTCCGTACCTTGTTCTCCCTTGCTGTCAATGGTCAGTGGCCTCTTCATCAAATGGATGTCACCAGTGCCTTTCTTTATGGTGATCTATCTGAGGAAGTGTTTATGGAGCAACCTCCTTGTTATGTTGCTCAGGGGGAGATGGTGTGCAAATTGCATAAATCAATTTATGGCCTCAAGCAAAGCCCACGAGCATGGTTTCATAAACTCTCACAGATAATGACCTCCTTTGGGTTTCGTCATAGTCAAGCTGATCACTCTATCTTTATTCGTCGTTCGACAAGTGGTATCACCATTTTGGCAGTTTATGTTGACGACATGCTTCTTACAGGTGATGACCGACAGGGTATTGAGGAAACTAAGAATCACTTGCAGTCCCATTTTTCGATCAAGAATCTTGGAACACCAAAATACTTCTTGGGAATTGAAGTTGCATACAAATGTGGAAGTGTGTTTCTGTCACAGAGGAAATATGCCCTGGATCTTCTGGAAGAGATTGGTATGAGTGACTGCAAGCCAGTTGATTCCCCTTTAATTCCAAATCAGAAGTATAGTGACAATGAGGAATCTAAATACATTGATGCAACTCAATACCGTCGCCTGGTAGGCAAGCTTAACTATCTCACTGTTACGAGACCCGATATTGCTCACGCTGTAGGTATCATTAGCCAATTTATGCAGAAACCCAAGCAGTGTCACTGGGATGCTGCTACTCGTGTGGTCCAGTATATCAAAGGTGCTCCTGGTCTAGGATTGAAGTATTGTAAAAATGGGCACACTCGAATTGAGGCATATTCTGACGCCGATTATGCTGGCAATGTTGATGATAGAAAATCCGTTTCTGGTTACTGCACCTACCTGGGTGGCAACCTGGTCACGTGGCGGAGCAAGAAACAAAGTGTTGTGGCAAGGTCGAGTTGTGAAGCAGAATATAGAGCCATGGCTCACACTGTTTGTGAAATGCTTTGGCTTAAAAATTTCTTACAAGAATGCGGGATAAACTGTCCTAGCCCAATGAATATGTTCTGCGATAATCAAGCCGCTATTTTCATAGCCAACAACCCAGTTTTCCATGAACGAACTAAGCACATAGAAGTGGATTGCCATTTCATCAAGGAAGCTGTCAACAACAAACTTGTTGCTACTCCATATCTGAAATCTGAAGACCAGATTGCTGATGTTTTCACCAAAGCCTTGGGACCAACTAGACTTAAGAATTTGTGTAACAAGCTGGGTCTAATTAATATCTTCTCTCCAGCTTGAGGGGGAGTGTTAGCGCATTACTCCTAGCGGGTTAATGGGTTTGAGATCATCTCTACCCGCTAGCCCTATAAGGCTTTGTAAAAGAGACTTCTTACCCTAATCTATCCAATTTGATCAGTTCAACATTCTAACTTTAATAATAGTTCAATAGATCTAGTTGACTACTTATCTAACAACATGCCTTTATAATTGAGAGATCCAGATCCTAGAATAAAAGGATCATACATCTATTTGTAGCATCATCCTAAGTCCAAATCCTTAAGCAGTAGTTTGGTTATGTAATCTAGTTCATGATTTATTATTGTCTTGACTGTGACTAGTATGGGAATACAAGGTCCTTTTATAGTACTTTGTACCATTGTTTTAAATACTGTTCTATACCAATGTAATGATCTATTGTTGAACCATTGCATATCACTCTCTACCGAGGAGTAAAAAAATCAGTTTGTACCGGGGGTACAGCCAGTTAATACTGGTCTGAGCAGGGACCTGGTCATGGAGCAAACATGGCATGGAGAAGGAAGGAGGAGGAGCTACGAGAAGGAGGAGGAGGAGCTACATACTATGCTGTTGCTTCTTCACCCCTTCTTTTCCTCTTCTTTTTGCCCTCTTTTTCTATTCTTCTTCTTCCCTTCTTCTCTCTCTTCTTCTTCCTCCTTTCGTTCTTCTTATTCTTTATTGCTGGGGCAGTGCATTCGGTTCCATCATGTATGAACCAGTCCAAGCATGGCCCGATACCATGTCTCACATAATTTTTTTTTTCCAAAATAGGAAGATTTTATTTATAATATCTCATAGTACAAAACAGGGGCTAGCGCCTAAGGCAAATCCTGCGCCCATACATTTGTGATTTTTAATTGCTTGGCTTGTTTATTAAGCCAGTTAGCAAGAAGAAGGTTAAGATCCCTTTTCACGCATGTACTCAACCTTAATGGGTCTTTCAAGGAATTTGATTCCTATAGAAGTTGGTAAATTCCATAAGGGGATACTGTTTCTTGCCTTAGATCTATTCTCATGCTTCCTTTTAGTCGGTTTCCAAAAGCCACTTGACTTGATCCATAGTGTAGCTTGAGGTGGCAAAACTTTAAAGCTTCCTTGATTGATAAAAGTTTTGTATAGAATGCTGATGGGCTTTTGTATTGATTTGATTTCCCTCATATCTTAGGTGCATCTGTGCATGACATAATCACTAAATTCTCTAATGGCCTCCCAACAACAATGAGTAAAATTAGGTATAGATCATTTAGGCTATGTTCTGTTAGAAGGAATCTACGGTCTAGATTCATTGTATTTTTCGTCCTTTCCACCATGGATTTCTTCCAACATAACATAGCGTTAAAGATGTAGTGGTTCCTCATTTTCCAAATGTTCTAGAAGATAGTAAGAATAAAAGCTGAGAGAAGTTTTGAGGTTTTTGTTTCAAAAATCCAGTTGCTATGAATCCAAGTTTCACAAAAATCAAACCGAATATGAAATCTATCTCAAGGTGTTTTGAACTTTCTCCATGAAATTGTAGTTTAAAAGTAGATAATTAGTAGAGTCCATGTCAATGTGGCATAGGGGCAGTCAATAGCTTGGTTAATACTAATTTTGTATAGCCTGTCTGAGGTTGGTAGTCTTTTGTGAAGCAGTTTCTAGCCAAAATTTTTTACTTTTTGGGCAACATGCAAACGCTACAAACATTTCCAACATGGCCAAGGCATATCCATGTGGTATCTATTTAAAGTAGGTGCTTATACACACTTTTAGTTAAAGAGAGCCCATTAGATCCCTCTTTCCATGACCAAGATTCATCATGGGATCATTTGGAGATTGAATTTTCAGAATTTAACATAGAATACTTATGTTTCCGGTTATGAGGATGGCCTCCTCATTCCACTTTTGATCTTGGAAAAGAGAAGAAACCATGTGTGAGTAGTTCTGTTCTCTATTAATTCAGATATGTTTACTACTTATAGGGATATCAAGACACCATGGGTGGTCGTTGACACTAGTGGATTGCCCATTACGTGTTTGATAATACCATATCTCAAAATTTTGAAATCAGCAATAATGTATTGCTAGACTTGACTGCCCCTTTGATGTTTTCCTTGGGATGCCACGGGTTAGGTATTCCATACTTGGCTTTGACTAGTTGAGTCCACATAGTGTTTTTCTGATTGAGCAAGTCTAGGATCCCGGTGCTATTAAGAGCAGGTGAAGTCTTCAATAGAGATCCCACCATGCGATTTAGGGAGGATGGTGGTGTTCCAATGGAGTTGCAGGATTTTTTATTAGCTCTAAAGTATAGGATAAGATCATCAACGAACATGAGATGAGAGTAGGAGCAACCTTTGCATTTTATCAGGATGAGTTTTCTGGTAGTGACCTCTACACGGATTAGGTTGCACAGCACATTAGCTGGGATAACATAGAGATATGGCAAAAGGGGGTTCCCTTGTCGGATACCTCTATAGTTGTGAAAATAAGTGGATTTTGAGCCATTTATAATACAAGCAAAGGATAGGGTTTGTATGCAGGCTTTTATAGTGTTCTCATGTTATGGAAAGATGGCTTCCTAATGGATGGTATCAAAGGCTTTGGCAAGGTCCATTTGTAGAGCACAATAGGGTTTTTGCTTTTTGATGTATTGATGGAATGAGCTAATTCACCAACAAGCAATATATTGTCCTGAATATTCCTACCTTTAATGAAATCAGTTTGCTCATTGTTGATGATGCTTTGAAGATAGGTTTTGAGATGGTTTGCAATAGCCTTAGCAAGAATTCTACATGTGACATTACAAAGAGCAATTGGCCTAAAATAAGTGATTTCCCTTGGGCTAGGATTCTTTGGAATGAATATAAGATGAATATAAGGTGGGGATTTGAGTGAAAATTGGCCATGAAGTTTAAAAAAACCAGGCCATTGTTTTCCCAAAATTTCTTAAAAAGTCCAGGAGTGAAGTCCTTGAGTTCTGTTCTCTTACCAAGACCCATTGATTTGATAGCATTAGTGATTTCCTCAAGGGTAAAATTCTTGCAAAGATGATTTTTAGCAGGTTCATCATCAGACAGTTTTGTGTTTAAGAAGTTTTTTTGGTATTGTTGAAAGGGTCTCTAGTTTTTTGGGTTGTTCTATCCAGAGATTTTCATAATACCTAGTGAAAGCTTCCTTGCTTTCCACTAAGTTGCCAAGGTTTTACCAGCAGGGGTATGTATGTTATGGATATGGTTGCTATGAATTTTGCTGAGAAAATATTTTGTGTTAGGATCACCATAGTTAATCTAGTTGCATTTAGCAAGAGTCCACCATTTGTAGTGAATCAATCTACTGGGTGCTTTGGCTCTATTAATATGATTGTTTATAATAATCTCATCATTGGTATTGGAAGCACCAAGTATTTCATTTTGTTGAAGATTATTTATTTCTTGAAGGGTTTCAATGAGGAGATTTTCAAGATTAGGTTTGAACTTATTTTTCTAAGTAGTGAGATTGGATTTCATTGAAAGAGCCCCAAAGAGTTCCTATATCTGAATATTTTTTATTTTCCTAACTGGTTTGTGTTGAAAAGTGATCACGATGTGTGAGTGGTGAGCTATTCCTTTAATCATATGGGAAATTTAATGAATTCTAACCATTTAGGAGAAGTAAAAACTCTATCAAGTCTACGTAGAAACTTGTTATTCCCGGTTCGATTTTTAGACAAAGTACAAGAATTCCACTAAGCACAAGTGTCTATGAATTTTCTGAACATTTTGATAGAGTGGGTAATTTCAAATTTTTTGCCTCCCTTTCGGCATTTTCTTCAAGAATGCAATTAAAATCATCAACTATGAACTAAGAAAAATTAGAGAGATTACTTTCAGAAAAATCTTTCCATATGCAATTTCTAACATTTGGGTTACTACTAGCATAGATAATAGTGAAGAGTCAAGACCCATATTTTGTTATTATTGTCAAGAATAATAGTATTTATGTGTTGGGCAAAAGTTAAAATAATTTGGATTTTGATTTGAGGTTTATACCAGGCTAAGTAGATCCCTCTTGATGCTCCCTTAGATAGAAATTGTATACTCCTCCAATTCCTCCATAGTTCTCGTGTAAGCATGGATGCCTCTTGTTCCCCTAATTGTGTTTCTTGCAAAGCCACAATTGTAGGAAGGTGAGATTTTAGGAGATACCTTAGGTGGTCACAAGCATTCCTTCTACCCGCTTCCCTATAGTTTCATGAGATAATTTTCATTGGAAACAAAAATTAAGAAGAGGATGAGGAAACCCATTGAGATGGCTTCAGTCTTTTTTATTTTTCCCCTTCCGCCCTAAAGTTGAAGCGGTAACGAGGAGGATTTTTGAGTGATTTGTTCAGTGGTGCGCTTGGCTCGCATGTCAGTTGAGGTTTGGTGGCTTCTAGATCTTGCAAATGTCCTCTGAAGATCCATTGGAATTTGTATTTGATCATCATTTGAAGCAAGTCATTCCGGTTGTGATCTTGGTCAAGTGAGTAGGATTGAATCTCCATGTTTGTTACTTTCGAGGTTTTGTTAGCCTCTAATTAGGGTTGTTTCGGATCACCAAGATGCGATGGTTGTTCATCCCCTCTAGTTCCTTGCAATGGGTCGAGGAGCATTTTCCAGCCTTGTTTCTATGGTCTCCTATTACTTTTTGGTCCCTTCGTAATGTGGTAGGTTGTGTGTGCTATGCCTGCTTCTCCTGCCTTCTAGAATGGCCCCTTTCATTTCCGATGATTTCTATTTTGTTGTTTTTGTGTCAAGCTGTCCTTTTGGGCTGTTTTGCAGTTGTTTTTTACTTTGTTGAGTTGTCCTTGGAGCTCAGATCTTGCCAGCTTTAGCTCCGACATTAAATGAGAACTGATTTGCCATTTTTTCCTTGTTGGACCAAAATTTCAAAACCTTGATCTCTACTAATATATGGTTTTGATGGTACCAATTGGTATTGTTAAAATATATAATGTATATACAATCCTAACTTTATACTAATACCAGTGTAAAATCAACCGGTACCACTTGGTGGTACAGATCAATTTTTGATTTCTTGCATTGTACTATGTTTTACTTTCTACCATACATATACACACATCATCCATGTGCAGATAAATGTAGTGCTCCTGTACTTTCCGGTTCCTAATGTGCACCATGTTGTACAAGACATATAAAAAGAAGCAATAATTTTTTAGCATTGGGGCCACAATATTTATTTTTAGTTTCTTGAGTATTCTCTTCCAACTGCTAGTCTCTTGTAATCCATGCCTCCTCTCCATTTAACTTCTATTTAAGATATTTAAGATTTCTTGTTTTTAGTTATTTTTCACTTCTATTACATTAGATTCATGTTGTATGCTACGCACAGATGTTGTGATCCTCCATGCTATTATTATTATTAGTGCCTTAGTTACCTCGGTAACTACTGGACTTGTGCGAACATAGTAATTGGACAAAGAGGAACAGGGTATAGTTAACTTTAAACTTTTGCAACTTTGGAACAATAGACTGAGTTCCTGCAGAATTATAGATTTCAAAGTTATGTTTTTGTTTGATTCTCCATATCTCTCACTTTATCACTTCTGGTTTGTTGTTGGATTCTTGCATCCATCTATCCATCTCATTGTCTTCATTGTTGGAAATATTAGGCTCAACATATTTTATGTACCCAAATAGTTGCATGTCCAAACCCATTTTCCTTGAAAGTGTCTGTATAACTGGTGCAGATTACACGAGCCTTTTTAATGGAATTATTCAATGGTTACTGATCATGCACTCAGTAACTGTTGCTCTTTAGTTTGCAAATGAAATGGCACAGTAAAGTATGCCAATTAACATCATTCTCCTCTTTTTTTAGTGCTCTTTTTTATACAGCTCAACCATCAGTTCAAATGAAAGGTGTTTTAGTGTGTGTATGCAATGTTTCAATTAGTTATGCAAGCTTTTCAGTGGCTTCGTGAACGATTCATTATGCTTCTGTAGGTACAATTGATTTGCTAAATGTTAGTTTCGATGGTCAGCTTGCACCAGACAGAGTTTCTGCTAGGATTGGAATGGCCGAACTTCAAAGAGTTGCTCCTTCTAGAAGGTAGTTCTACATTTTGGCTTATTAAGGCAATTCTTTGTCATTAAATAAATGTGCTTGCAGCTGTGCTAAAAATTCTAATTGTTGAAGATGTTTTTACTACTAAATGCTAATTCTACTTTTAGTTGTCCAAAAGGTTTATTTTCAAAAGTAAAAAAGCAATAAGTAATTCCATTTCTTCCTTTAGGCTATCCTGATCTTTTTTACTCTTTTAAATGCCATGAGTTATTTTGAGAAGCTTGGTGAATCCTTTGCCAGATTGAGTTCCTTTTTTCTCTGTGCTTTACATTGGAGGGAAAGACATGCAAGAGAAAAATATTACATATCTACATTGGAATGTGGACTGAATGAAGAAGCCTGCATTAAATGGATATATGCTGCCACGATGCAAAGAATGATTGTCTGTTATGTAAATTAGCTTTTCCGTAGCAGTTGCTGTTCCTGTTCTCATTGCGCTGGGACATTGTTATTAGTGGAGAATGCTATAAACGATTTCTTGGATGTGTCAATACTTGTATTTTCAGGAACCTTTCTGCATCAGAAGGAAGGGCATTCTATTAACAAAATATGTTTTTTTATGATATCAAATGTCAACTTCATTTCCTATTTTGACCATTAGCATCTTTAGATAACAGGTGGAGATTGGTCGAGATTGATGCTACTTTGTCCGATTTGACATGGGAAACAGAGCATTTGATATCATTGATACATCCTGCACAAACTTACATGGTATCTCTTCCCCTGATTATGTTATGAAGTATCTTTTGTCGGATACCTTCTTTTGTGTTAAAGACATGGACCACAATTATACTGATTTACATTACTAGATTTATCTTTGATTTCTTGAGAGTTTCTGTATTTGCATTAATTTGTTAGAAGTGACCATATTTTTGCTGATTTCTAGTAGGCATTAGCTATTTTCTTCTCATATCATTTGCCAAATTTACTTTATGTTTTCTACCTGTCATTTTCTTTCCCGTGGGAAATATTGAGTGAATCATTTCTTCCATGTTTCTTTTTTATAAAAACTGGAACGCTATACTGTCTTATCATTACTTAGCTGATGTTTCATGACATCTTAATACTTGTTTACATTAATTCTTAAGATTTTAACTGGAAACACAGATTTGACATGGGTGAAGAATTTGTGTCATATGAATTAATCTGCATGATATACTGTAGGAGGACAATTATAGCTTGCGAAGTTCATCTAGTGATCTTTGCATTTACTTATGACATGCCATCTTAACTAGAAATTTCTTAATTGCTGACATAATCATTATCTTGGTCGGGACCTGATATCTTGTTCATTTATGATAGTTCCTGTTCCAAGATTTGAGTATTGGAATAGCAGTAAGGTTTATAGTTGGAACTTGTACAGTTCATCCTGGACTTTGTATTTACCATCTTGATTAGACATTGATTTCTCAATACACTATCAGTATCTCAAGTTCCTTTATGATGGTTCCTTTTCCAGGATTTGAATATTGGAATAGCATTATGGTTGGCTGCTGGCGGTGATGGCTGGGTGGATGGGAGGCTGTGTAACTCTCAACAAAGCAACCCACGTTACCGATATAAATCAACTGCCCGGATTCTTTTAGTTGGTTCTGGTGCTGATGAGCAATGCGCAGGTTATGGCAGGCATAGGACTAAGTATAGGCTTGGAGGGTATGCTTGTTTTTTCATTATATGCTATTTTCCCTTCGCCATTGTTATGAAGATTATAGTTCACTCTTTTCCTACTTCATTACTTGATAAACTAAAACATGTGCTCACGAGTCATGGATTTTAGATATAGTCTGACTTGCCATCTCTATTTGCCATATAATAAGTTTAGTGCAACAAGAGCCTATGCGTTTGATTTCATGAACTTACTGGTATTTTCAATGCTTGTTATTTATTGACTTGACGAATAAAGAGTCTGTGTATGGTCTGATGTACTTAAGAACTAGGTCCATCTACGCTGTTTCACTGCCAATATTCACAATCATAGCGACACATAGGTGTTCCACGTTAAAGCACTATGCTATGGCATTTTACATACTATTTGAGCTAGTTAACCTATAAACATCTGGCCTTTCATGTTATCTAGACTCGTTCACTTTTGTTTTGACTTCTTTGTGCCTTTCAGTTGGGTTGCACTTCACGAGGAAATGAGACTAGATATGCAGAGAATTTGGAAAAGAAATATGGGTAGAGATGACAGATGCATTTCTGATCATGGAAAGGAGGTATTCTTCTTTAGGCACAAATGTTGGCATTGATAAGACAAATTTTTCCTGGGGTCTTTTTTTTTTACAGGCTAGATTCCCGTTTCTTGATGAGGATGTTGTTCAAACTCTACTGAACTTCCCTCTCTGGGATATTGCTTTACTTGATAAGCCATCTGGAATTGGGGACAAGAAGATCCTTAGAGAGGTTTGCCCTTCAAACTGGTTGAGATTTCTTTGTGTTTGGTTGTATTCTTGATCTTTCTACGGTGAGAGCTAGGTGTAGTTGTGGTATTTTTGTTTGCGTATGCTGAATTAGTTCTTTTGCCTGTTTTAAGGTTGCACGATTACTAGGAGTAGAACAAGCCGCTTCATTGCCGAAGAGGGCTATCCAGGTGCCTTTGCTATCCCAATTAGTGGTTTTCCTCCTATTTATTGTCATTTCAGTTCTATAGTAAAATTTAGTGAAGGATTTTGTGATCTGTTAATCCCGGTATTTAATTGGATTTGTTGCTAGTCGCACCCGCATTTGCTCACTTTGGAAGGAAGCACTTATATGACTTGTAATTCTATTCTGGTGTGCGTAGTCTTAAATTTATTTTGGCTGTTATTTTGACCTGTCCTTGTTTTAAACCATTACAGTTTGGCTCAAGAATTGCAAGAGAGTCGAATCGGAAAAACTTTGGAAGCAACCGAGCAGCCAACCAAGCATCTGCTGGAAGTGTTGTGATCCATCAGTCTGTAAAGTAACACTAGTTGGAGCGGATATTGTACACGTCGCTACAAGCTTACAATTCTTCGGACTCTGTGTCACCATTGACATCCATAACGGAACGTTTGCTGACCATAGAAGTGATCACCTTTGAGATGCAAAGATGGACAGCGGGTTGAGGTCTTCAGTTCAGAAATTTCTGTTTCTAAACTTTTGAAAGAAGCATTGCTTTACTTGGGTTATGATTCTCATATATATTTAACTACAGTGATGATATTCAAGTTTTAATGCTCTATTTTTTTTTGCTTTCTCATCATTTCGAAAGCAGTGGGTGAGATCATATTTACAATACATTTTTGCTCAGCTTTCTTTACTGTGCCCAAACTCCCCTACTTTTTGAGATTCAGTCCAAGTGTGAAGAGGCTTCTTGTCGTCCACAAGCATTCTTATAAGCGCCTGCGCCTGTTCAAAATATCATCCCAGGTGTCATGTCCCAGTTGGATTGGTCTAAAAACAGTGCTTAACTGTTGTCTTAGGGCCGTCCGGTGGAACACCGGAACATAACCATCTAGGGTTTTCGGACCGATTTATTCCCCAAATTCGAAATCCTAATTTTCTCACTCAACTTTTGTCCCCAAATTATAAATTGCACGGAAAGGATCGGAAAACCCTAACCCTAATTCAGAAATTCAGGAAGAATCGGAAAACCCTAATCAAAAGTCAAACCTAAACGTTGACCCGATTCTCGCCCAAATCAATTTGGATGCTGATGTCAGGATGACGTCAGCCCCAATTTTGCTGCTCCACGCCACATCGACTAATTTCGCTCGGCTGACGTCAGCGCAACGTCAGTCGCTCAAATTCGTTTAGTCAAAATCGGAAGGCGATGTCGTCTTCGTCGCACGCCTGCCACTACGCTCGTCCGCCGCCCCGCGTTGCCGGGGAAGAGGACGTCTTCGACGGAGAAGGAGGCCGCTCGCCCTGTCCTCGGACTCGTCGCCGACCACCCGTCAGCCACCCGCCGTCGGGATCACAGAGAACGGCGCCGCAGAAGGAACACGGAACGGGAACAAGGGAAACGGAGGATACTCGCCGGCGCCGAAGGAGAAGCATAGTGAAGGGGAAAACTTGCTTTATTCTTCCTCTAAAGAGACAAGTACAAAACCCCTCCTCTCCTCTCACAGATCCCTCGCCCACACAAGATTTCTCTCTCTCACTTGACACACCGCGACGCCCGTCGTCGCCGGTGTAAGCGTCTTCTCCGATCACTCGGCTCATAAGTTCTCCTCCGATCGATCCTCTGATCTCTCCCTCCATGAAGAAGCTCCTTGTCGCCGCTTTAAAGAGGAGGGTGCCACCTCTCCTTCTCCAGATCGGGCAGCCGCGCTGGGTTCTTGTGTTGCCGCCTTCCGCGCATCCGCAAAGCTTGCTGCGCCGCGGCTTTGTCCGCTTCGTTCGCTCGGGTAATGAGGCCGCTCACTTCCGCGCTTCGTCCAAGCAGCTGCGCGCGAGTCTCGCGGGGAGGAAGCTGCTGACGAAGGCTGCCGCCTTCGATCAGATTTAGCGTGGTCAACATTGATTGTTGACCAGGCCATCTCACGCGGACGAGTGTTGTTTGGTTGTGCGTGGGCTGGGCTTGGGTCAGGCCCATTCTCCTCTGGGCTGAACCGGGGAATCCAGGGCCTAACAATTCTCCCCAGCCCAATTTGGACATCGCCCTCGATGTCGTCGCGGGCGACCGCTCAACGCCGGCCGGCGAGCCACTGCTCTTGCTCAGCACAGTTAGCCTCGTAGGTTTCTTTCCAGCTCTGCTCCCTTTTGCGTTGGAGCTTCTCATGGTTTGCACGGAGCGTTGCGTTCTCTTCCGCTTCTATCTCCTCTAAAGACTTCGGTGAAGCCTTTTTCTCCACTGCTTGCTTCCACATCGGTTTCTCCTGCGGGAGCCTTGTATCTTCGGCGCTTGCTTTTTGCCCTACGCTGCTCTGGCCGACCGTGTCTTTCGGCCCTGCGTCTGCACCTGAGGAAGTCGATGAAGATTTTCCTGTGATCACTGAGGCAATGTATATACCTCCTATCTGAGCCTTTATTGGTTCGTCATCAACCACCGCCGGTTTCTCAGCTAGCTCTCGATGCACAATCGCTGCAATTGTGTTCAACCGCTGCCGATCCGGACAATCGCGTATCTGGTGGGGTCCTTTGCACAAGAAGCAGACAATCGGTCTTAGTTGACCCTGCCCTCTCTCTGCAGGTCGGGTCTGCTCCTGCCATGCCGTCTGACCTCCGTTCCGCCGGGGAGAGAGTCTCTCTCTCTCTGGCGCTTTTGCTCTAGGTGGAGATGGTCGCTTCGGGGGCGACCTCTGTGCTCTCTGAAAGGTCGTTCCCGAAGTTCTCTGATCCACGAGAGATTCGGCTATAGCTGCAGCCGTCCTCCAGTCTTGCGGCGCATGTCGTCGGACCTCCGCCGCCGCCCAGGGTTGGAGATTCCGGAGGAAGAAGTATCTCCTGTCTCCCTCCGCTATCTCAGATAGCTCCAACATCAGTGCGGAGAATGCCCTGACATACTCCTGGATCGCTCCTGTGTGCTTTAGCCGATCCACCGCCTCTCGTGCCTGGTCCATCGAGTTTCCGGGAAGGAACTGCTGTCGCAGCTCCTCTCGGAACACCTCCCATGTCCAACTAGCCGCCTCTGATGTCGAATCAACTTTGGTTCTCCACCAGAGTTTTGCATCATCTGAGAGGTATGCAGTGCACACTCTCACCTTCTCCTAGTCTGCAACATGGTTAGCATCAAAATATTGTTGCATATCCCACAGAAAATTACCCAATACTTTTGCTGATCTGGCCCCATTGAACACTGTAGGTTCTGGGGTGCGAACCTTCCCGTTGCCGTTGGGAGCCCCATACTCCATCCTGGCTGCTGTAGGCGCACCTCCTTGTGCCTGCGCCAATGCCATACGCATCACCGCAAGGTCTGCTAGTATCTGCTGTTGAGTTGCCGTGGTGTTGGCTACCTGCGTTGCCAAAGTCGCCACTTGTCCTTGTAAGGCCCCTACTTGCTCTTGTAGGGCCGCTATGCCTTCAACAATTTGGGGAGCCTCCACTACTCCAGCCAAAGTCTGTTGAAGGGCAAGAATCTGCAACCTCTGCTCTTCTATCGTGCAATGGAGGTCCTCCACCTGAGGAACCATCGCATCTTTGCTGTTCCCTGTCAAACCGAGCACCTACTTGATTCGTGCGATGCGATCTCCTTGATTCACCATGCTGTTCGATCACTTTAGGCTCTGATACCAGTTGTCACGCCCCGGTCGGATCAGCCTAAAAACAGTACTTAACCGCTGTCTTAGGGCCGTCCGGCGGAACACCGGAACGTAACTATCTAGGGTTTCCGGATCGATTTACTTCCCAAATCCGAAACCCTAACTTCCCCACTCAACTTTTGTCCCCAAATTATAAATCGCATGAAAAGGATTGAAAAACCCTAACCCTAATTCAGAAATCCAGGAAGAATCGGAAAACCCTAATCAAAAGTCAAACCTAAACGTTGACCCGATTCTCGCCCAAATCAATTCGGATGCTGACGTCAGGATGACGTCAGCCCCAATTTTGCCGCTCCGCGCCGCACCGACTAATTCCACTCGGCTGACGTCAGCGCGACGTCAGCCGCTCAAATTCGTTTCGCGCCGCTCGCCTTTTCCGCTTCCGATTTTGACCTTAGTCAAAATCGAAAGGCGATGTCATCTTCGTCGCACGCCTGCCGCTACGCTCGTCCGCTGCCCTACGTTGCCGGGGAAGAGGACGTCTTCGACGAAGAAGGAGGCCGCTCGCCCTGTTCTCGGCCTCGTCGCCGACCACCCGTCAGCCACCCGCCGTCGAGATCACAGAGAACGGCGGCGCAGAAGGAACACGGAACGGGAACAGGGGAAACAGAGGATACTCGCCGGCGCCGGAGGAGAAGCACAGTGAAGGGGAAAACTTGCTTTATTCTTCCTCCAAAGAGACAAGTACAAAACCCCTCCTCTCCTCTCACAGATCCCTCGCCCACACAAGATTTCTCTCTCTCACTTGACACATCGCGACACCCGTCGTCGCCGGCGTAAGCGTCCTCTCCGATCACTCAGCTCACAAGTTCTCCTCCGATCGATCCTCTGATCTCTCCCTCCATGAAGAAGCTCCTTGTCGCCGCTTTAATGAGGAGGGCGCCGCCTCTCCTTCTCCAGATCGGGCAGCCGCGCCCGGTTCTTGCGTTGCCACCTTCCGCGCGTCCGCAAAGCTTGCTGCGCCGCGGCTTTGTCTGCTTCGTTCGGCCGGGTAATGAAGCCGCTCACACGTCTTCCGCGTCTCGTCCAAGCAGCTGCGCGCGAGTCTCGCGGGGAGGAAGCTGCTGATGAAGGATGCCGCCTTCGATCAGATTTAGCGTGGTCAACATTGATCGTTGACCAGGCCATCTCACGCGGACGAGTGTTGTTTGGTTGTGCGTGGGCTGGGCTTGGGTCAGGCCCACTCTCCTCTGGGCTGAACTGGGGAATCCAGGGCCTAACACCAAGTGTCAGGCCGTGGATCACCGGGCTGAATCCAGCGAGAGAAACAGGCTTGGACCTGACCCAAGCCCGAGTCCAGGCCCAAAGATCCACGCACGCCAGCGGACGCGGTTGCCATCCATGTCAACGGTGTCGTCACCACAAAAACCAGACGCGAGGCAAACGGTGACCTCGTCTCTAGCGGCATCGGTGGAATTGGAGGAAGAGTCGTGGCAGCGCGGCGGCGGGTGCCCAAATTAGGGCTGGTGAACGCCTTCGTAGGCGGCGGACGCGGGATGC
This sequence comes from Costus lasius, assembly GCA_027563935.2. NCBI lineage: Eukaryota > Viridiplantae > Streptophyta > Magnoliopsida > Zingiberales > Costaceae > Costus > Costus lasius. The sequence continues at coordinate 139,648,754 of CM050446.2, forward strand.
TTGACAGCAAACGTGGAATTCAGAGGCAGTGGCGTTTCCTTTAAGAGCCGCGATGAGCGACGAGGATTGGGGGGGGGGGGAGAGCAATCAGCAAGCACCACCTTCGAGCGATGAAGCTTAGGGAAGCCTCGGCGAGTGTTCCCGGCATCTGGGGAGACTTCGGCGGGTATTTTTGAGAACAGGCGCGAACGAGAGATTGTAGCTGGTTTCCAGCGAGGGAGGGGAGTGGGCGTCGGCGACCTTTGAGAGGTTTTGTAAGTTTCACAGAGGGAATAAAGCTTCTTCTTCTCAAACGTTTCTCTTCCCTGGGCTTTTCTCGGTGGCGCCCTTCCCTGTCGGCGGTCTTCTCCGATGAGTCCTTGAACGCAGGCGGCGCTCGGTGAGAAGGACACGGCGGCGGGAGGCGCACGGACGCAAGCGGCGTCGAGTGCGTGAGGTTGAAGATGTAGACGAGGTTTTGATTTTGACCAAGTCAAAATCGAAGCCGTAAGTCGATTTTCACGTGGCTGGCAAAGGGTGATGTCAGCGATGTATTTTGATCAACGACGCGCGGCGCTGGCGAGGGCTAACGTTTGGAGAAAATTCGATCGGAAATCAAATTTTGATTTTGCACAGCGACGTTGAAGCGGCTGACATCGGCGTGATGTCAGCCAGGGGGTTGATTCAAGCGGTGAATTTTGACTGTGGGTCAAAATCAAAAGAGGTATCTTGATTTGGGGTTTTCCGATTGATTTTCTGAATTAGGGTTAAGGTTTCCGGTCGTTTCTTCAATTTGGGGGTGATTTGCACTCGGAGATTAGGGATTTCATGCCGGGCTAGAGGTCTGCCGGAGTACCTTTAGGCCGGGGCGTGACACCAAGTGTCACGCCCCGGTCGGATCGGCCTGGAAACAGCCCTTAAACGCTGTCTCAGGGCAATCCGGCGGAATACCAGAACGTAACTCGCCCTAGGGTTTCCGACCCAAAATTAGAAACCCTAATCTCCCCGGATAAATTTTATCCCCAAATACAAGATCGCACGGAGAAAACCCTAACCCCAATTTAGAAATCCGGAAAAGAACGGAACCCTAAATTAAGATACCTTCTCGGTCAAAATCAATTTTGACCAAATCAACGCTGGTTGCCGAATTTCCCTTCGCTGACGTCAGCCACTCGACCGCTGACGTCACCTGCCTCGTTTCGAACGCCGAGCGTTCGAAACGCTCGTGTCGTCTTCAACCTCGCGCCGAAGCCGTCGTCTTCACGCGTCGAACGCGCGTCTGCGTTCGACGCTGCCGTCGCCGGAGAAGGAAGGCCGCCGCCTTCCGTCGTCGTTGAACAGGGGAATGGAACATATGAAAGGAAGAAGCTTTATTACCTCTGCAAAGCTTACAACGTCTCTCAACCGACGACCTCCGTCGGTGCCCGCTTCCCCTCCCTCACCGGTGATTCCGGTTACATGCTCTCCTTGATCTCACTCTCTCGTCGACGCCGCCGCGCCGACCTTCGCCCCTTGGCGGCATCAGAGCCCAGCTCTGGAAGGGCGACGGCGCCTCGCCGCCGCCGGTGGAGTCGCCCCCGGCGCTCCCTGTGTGGTGACGCCTCTGCGCACCCCGAGCTCGTCCGCCTCGTCGATCCTTTGTAGTGAAGGAAGCCGCGTCCGAGTCTTCCTCCTCCCATCTTCGTCGTCCGCGTCGTACGCGGCGCTTGCCGAAATGCCTGCGATTTCACGCGTTGTGCGCGTCTTTCGCACGCCAGATCCGTCGTCTCCGTCCGCTCCGTCCGGAAAGAGGTTGCCGCGTGGATGGCGTCGCCCGAACATCTCGCTGCCGCCGTGTCTAAGCTCCGCGTCCGATCCGTGCGCTGAGCTCGCGTCTGCTCTCTCCGCGAACACCGCCGAAGATGTCGCGTTCGAAGCCGCGTCGCCCTGCCGCTCCGCGTTCGATTTGCTTCCCCAATCGGGCGTTGACCCGATTTTGACTCCTCTTGTGGGCTTTGGGCTTGGGTTGGGCTGAACCGCCTGAACCGGGCCCTAACAATACTCCCCCACCTGATTTGAACATCGTCCTCGATGTTCCATGCAAGTTGAACACTGGCCCTCCAATGTTCAAAGTCCTCCACCTCTGATGATGAATGTTTGCTGCACCATGCTTATAGCAACCTGCATCAACAAACTTGTCAAGGATAATCTTGCTTCACCACATTTGCTGAACTCAGCTGAACCTCGATGTCCCTGACACCGGCATCGACGCCCCTGGCGCCGGCATCAACGCCCCTGGCGCCGGCATCAACGCCCCTGGCGCCGGCATCAATGCTATGCATTGGCATCAACACGCCCTGGTGTTGGCATCAACGCCCCCTGGGGTTGGCATCAACACGCCTTAGTGTTGGCATCAATGCTATGCATTGGCATCAGAGCCCCTGCTCCGGGAAGTGATCTTGCAATCACTGAGCTCTTATAGAGTCTCCTTCGATGTCCCCTGACATCGGCATCGACGTCCCTAACATCGGCATCAATGCCCTTAGACATTGGCATCAACACACCCTAGTGTTGGCATCAGGGTCCCTACCCTGGAAGAACGACACTCCTTGTCGCCCGTAGTGATGGTGTTGCCTCTCAGATCTTTCTGATTCACCTTGCTGGATCATTTTAAGCTCTGATACCTGATTGTCACGCCCCGGTCGGATCGGCCTGGAAACAGCCCTTAAACGCTGTCTCAGGGCAATCCGGCGGAATACCAGAACGTAACTCGCCCTAGGGTTTCCGACCCAAAATTAGAAACCCTAATCTCCCCGGATAAATTTTATCCCCAAATACAAGATCGCACGGAGAAAACCCTAACCCCAATTTAGAAATCCGGAAAAGAACGGAACCCTAAATTAAGATACCTTCTCGGTCAAAATCAATTTTGACCAAATCAACGCTGGTTGCCGAATTTCCCTTCGCTGACGTCAGCCACTCGACCGCTGACGTCACCTGCCTCGTTTCGAACGCCGAGCGTTCGAAACGCTCGTGTCGTCTTCAACCTCGCGCCGAAGCCGTCGTCTTCACGCGTCGAACGCGCGTCTGCGTTCGACGCTGCCGTCGCCGGAGAAGGAAGGCCGCCGCCTTCCGTCGTCGTTGAACAGGGGAAGGGAACATATGAAAGGAAGAAGCTTTATTACCTCTGCAAAGCTTACAACGTCTCTCAACCGACGACCTCCGTCGGTGCCCGCTTCCCCTCCCTCACCGGTGATTCCGGTTACATGCTCTCCTTGATCTCACTCTCTCGTCGACGCCGCCGCGCCGACCTTCGCCCCTTGGCGGCATCAGAGCCCAGCTCTGGAAGGGCGACGGCGCCTCGCCGCCGCCGGTGGAGTCGCCCCCCGGCGCTCCCTGTGTGGTGACGCCTCTGCGCACCCCGAGCTCGTCCGCCTCGTCGATCCTTTGTAGTGAAGGAAGCCGCGTCCGAGTCTTCCTCCTCCCATCTTCGTCGTCCGCGTCGTACGCGGCGCTTGCCGAAATGCCTGCGATTTCACGCGTTGTGCGCGTCTTTCGCACGCCAGATCCGTCGTCTCCGTCCGCTCCGTCCGGAAAGAGGTTGCCGCGTGGATGGCGTCGCCCGAACATCTCGCTGCCGCCGTGTCTAAGCTCCGCGTCCGATCCGTGCGCTGAGCTCGCGTCTGCTCTCTCCGCGAACACCGCCGAAGATGTCGCGTTCGAAGCCGCGTCGCCCTGCCGCTCCGCGTTCGATTTGCTTCCCCAATCGGGCGTTGACCCGATTTTGACTCCTCTTGTGGGCTTTGGGCTTGGGTTGGGCTGAACCGCCTGAACCGGGCCCTAACACCAAGTGAGCGCGATTATGTTGCACAATGCCGAAAACAAGCAAGAATGCGTGCGCAAGAAAAACACCCGTGAGATCAATTCACTTTTATCCATGTGGATGAATCTAGCGCTAGAAAGACCCTAAAGCTTCAAGCTGGGCTATCCTTTCATTGCCTGCGGAAAAATTTTTTAATGCAGCCAGCGACTGCTTAAATTTTTTAAGAAGCATTTATAAATTTAGATCAAAATATATTTTTTTTTTTAAAAAATATATATATATAAATAATTTATGTATTATAAGCTATCTAATGGTATCAATATTATCGTGAATAAATTTTTCAAGAGAAATTAGTATTTTTAAATATGATAAAAACATTATTAATTATTGTAGTAAATTTTTTTTTACTATATTTAAAATATTAATTTTTTATCGTAGATAAATTTATTCATGATAATATTAGTATTATTGGATAGTTTAAAATATGTAGATTATTTTTTTATATTTTTTTAAAAAATATTTTTTATCGTAAAATTATTCATGCTTCTTAAAAACTTAGGCAGCCAGCTGAATTGAAAATTTCCTCTTTTCCTTTTTCGAGGGTGATTTGGTGAATCCGGACTCGAACACTTGCCACACTGTCTTCCGGGTCTTACAGTCTTACTTCTGTTATCGTTTGGGATGTGCTATTCCCTGTCTTGCACAGGACACGGAGAGGCTATTATCACTCATCCCCGGTCCGCTGCTCCGTAAGAACACCACATTTCCTTTATCCCGTGGAAATAAAGACCGCAACTGGGCTGCCACGTGCGCCATCTGTGACCCGCCTCCTTGCTCGCCCACAGATCTGGCACCCTATTCCTCTACAAATAAGCTCGCAGCCCGTCTCCGTGTTCTCTCTCTCTCGATCACTCCCTCCTCCGCTTTCGAAATCGTTAGGGTTTATCGCGCGGGTTTTATTGTTCCTTTCTTCTTGTTTAATTTGTTACCCGCCTCCATTCACCCGACCTTTTCCTTATTTCTTCTTCCTCGTGATTGGTTCTTGTTGTCCACAAACCCTAGATCTCCCTTTTGATGTGATAATTTGCTTTTTTACCCGAGCTCTTGCAATGGAGACCTCCGGAGGCTGCGAATCGCGGACCTAGCAGCTATCCTGGAGTGCAACACCGGCTTCAAGAGCTCTTACTGGGTTCACGTGGCGGGGGCCTTGTCTCAAATGCTTCTGATATCTACGGCCTTCGGCAGTCCTTGAAACCCATTTCTGAGTTTTTTTTCCCATTCGGCTTTGATATCCTCGCCCTGAGTTTAGGAGATGCAGCAGATTGGCGAAAGGCGGTAGAGATAGTGGAAGTACATTCTGGTCCCGATAATATGATAAGTTGAACATGAACGATGGTGGCAAGGAGAGCGAAGGGGATCATGAGAGCAGCTCAAAGAAGGGTCTGTCGTCACAGGGTGGTGATGAGTTTGGCCGCGCTGTTGCCAAGATTGCTGTCGCACAGATCTGCGAGTCGGCTGGGTTCCACGGATACCATATCACTGCCGTTGACGCCCTCGTGGAGGTTGTGGTCCGCTACATCTGTGATCTTGGAAAAACTTCTAGTTTTTATGCTAATTTGGCCGGTAGAACAAGCTGCAATGTGTTTGATATCATCCAAGGCTTAGAGGATTTGAGCTCTCCGATGGGGTTTTCAGGCGCTTCAGATGTTCACCATTGCCTAGTTGGTTCAGGTGTAGTTCGGGAGATCACTCAGTTTGTTAACACAAAAGAGGAAGTCCCTTTTGCTCAGCCTATTCCCAGATTCCCTATTTCCAGAACACCCAAGACTACGCCTACCTTTGTACAAGCTGGGATCGAACCACCTGGAAAGCACATACCAGAGTGGCTTCCAAGACTTCCCGACCCTCATACTTACGTTCATACACCAGTTTGGAACAAGAGGGCCACTGATGCTAGAGCTGACAAAATTGAACAAGCTAGAAAACAGAGGAAGGCTGAAAGGTCTTTGTTAGGTTTGCAGCAACGCCTAGTCTCCAGTGCTTCATCTGGGTTCGAACCTACCAGCCATCGTGATGTTGGAAAGGGGAAGGAAGTGGTAGGTGGGAACCCATTTCTGGCCCCACCTTTGCCATATGGTGAGAAAGAAGTGTCTGAAATTGTTACTCCACCTGAAGTGGATGATGGAAAGAGGTTGTCAGTTCTTGATACTTTTGCACCTGTCATTGAAGGAGCAAAGGTTGGGTCTCTTAACTTCAATAATAATGAGAGAAAGGTTCTTCTTAGAAGCAGGCCTACTGTGCATTTTAAGATTGGAGCTGACAAGAAGTCTATAGCATCTTCTTTATCTACTTTGAATTCTAAAAAAGATCCCTGGCCCTCAAAAGATGACGAGAAGGATGACAAGAAGAGGAGAGCAGAAATGATATTGAAAGAAGCTATGGACAAACCACATGATCTTGCCCAATTGTAAAGTTTAGTCAGGATTGCGGTGCAAATTGTAACAGTATTTCTTGGCATATCAAATTTGGTGGAAAATGCACTTTTCCCGAGGAGTGTTGTGAGAAATTTTAGGTATGCATCAAATTTCATCTGTAGGTCCTTTTCCTTCACTTCTTTCTCTTATTTTTCTCTTTGTGAGAGTTGAGAGAACTTTTTTTACCAGCATCGGCAATTAAATTGTTTTTTTTTTTTGGTTTGGTTCAAAGCAACTGATGTTTGATCATCTATACTACATCCATGACCCAGTTGCTGTCGTCTTGAAGAAAAATTACACCTATAGGGTGACATGTTACATGCGAACTGTTAACTGATGACTTTAGTTGCCACAGTATTGTAAAATGTACTTTTAGAACTTGTAAAGTCATTTCAGTTTTAACTTGAGTTTCATCGATCTTACTTTTTTTTATTTAACAATAAACAACACACATGATATATTTTATTTTTAGAATATTTGTTTGGTGGACAATGGATAACAAGCTCTTCTTGGATCTGAGAGATGTTTGACAAATGTAATGTGAGATTGTGTTTCTTTCATGATTAACTTCAAAGCAATATTCGTCTAGACATTATTGTAATTAACAACAATTACCATAATTGATGTTACTATTGGACTAATATAAGCAGGGTGAAATCAGTGTTTGTGCACCTGTTAAATAAGAATGTCAGTTGGTAGAGTTTGTCATGATATTCTGTGGCTATTTGACCAGGTTAAGTTGGGTGCTCAAACTGGGGTGAAAACTGCATATGGTTGACTAAGGGCCTTATATTTTTATGGATAGATGGTTAGGTATTTGAGTAGTTGATCTTTTACAGTTCAGACTTGACAATTTTCACGTGGTCAATAATGAACTTTATATTTTTAAAGTCGATTTCAGTCCTTATAACAAGTAATCTAGAATAAGCAACTTTGATGATAAAAAGTAAATATCACTGAAATTATTAGTTATACGCGGAACTACATGGTGAAATGAGCTTTATATTTTTAAAGCAAATAATTCTTTTCTGAATAAGTAATTTTGTGGATTAGTTAGCACGTGGAGTTGATAAGTGCACTGTTTTGTGGAGTATATTTCCCATCATATCCTCATGTGTTTGGTTTTTTTTGTTTCCATCTTTCTCAATACTTGGAATTTCTGGACGCTGAAATGTTAAAACAAGAAGTAATGCAGAAAACACGGTAAAATAATTTTACAGGAATGGATTGTTAGATTGGATAATTATCAATTATAAATATTCACTATCTGTAAGGCCATTGGGGGAAAATGTTTATGGCGAGCTTAACTTTTGATCACACCACAATGATCATACCACAAATATGGGAGGCACTATTCCGTGAATACGGGAAACCAGTATGAATGGCTTGATCATGATGAACAATTGGAAATAGTAGGCAAGTAATTCTTTGTTGAATCGGCTCAAATGTTGATGTGCAAGTACTGGTTTCTTTATTTTCAATCCTGTTTGTTACATTATTGACCGACCTTGTGTTTGCTGAACCTTCGGGAGTTTGTGAGATTGGATGGTCACACCTTTTTTGTCATTTAAAGTTTCAGAAATTTCTACTTCTAGAATTATTTATCTTTGTATGCTTATTACCAGGTACATAAAAAATATTACAACTGGTTTCAGCAGATAACAAAACATAAGAAAATCCAGATATCACCCTAAGATCAAATAGTATGGGGTTTTAGTATTGATCATAAACGATACTTAGATGAAAACATTGTGGAAATAATTTGACAAGTTATGCTAGCCTTCTGGATACAACTTACCTTTTCTTTACATGGGGTGGTATGAGAACCCTCTCAAAGGCTGTAAGTATATGCACTCTTTTCCATGTATACTTTCTAACAGTTGCGTAAACAATGTTATTAACTGGTTTCTGCAGATAACGAAACATAAGAAATGTCAAATGCCACTCTAAAAAAGTGCAAAATAGTATTGAATTCAAGTATCAACTACAATCTTTGGAATATTGGTCCATACTGGCATGGTATGGGTTGGAGCAACTCAGTCCATCTTGGGTTGAGGTTTTTGGGTTATTTCTCTTTGTAGATTTGCAAAAATAAAGGTAATTGATTTTGAGGTGTTTAGGGTTGGCATTAATTTAAAATTTGACTTATATGTAGGGAATAGCATAATTAAGCGTGTCCAAAAAAACTGTTGAAATGTGGTTAATCGAATAAACCGGTTTTCTGGTTAACCCAACCAACGGTTCTTCGACTCGGTTTTTTACCCATTGATTAATTATCGGTTCGGTTACGGTTCGGTAAGTTTTGAATCGTTGGTTAACTGACCGAACTGGTACATAATATATTTTTATATAAAATATTTATTTATATATAAAATACATATTTTATATAAAAATAATTATATTTATATAAGTGTCAGAACTGGTTAATTGCCGAAAATCAATGGTTAACCGAAAACCGACGCCTAACCATAAATATTTATATTTATTTATCTTAAATTAGTTTATAATTTTAAATATTTTTCATTTATATAGTAAAAATATGGTTAATCGAAAACCGACGGTTAATCAAAAAATAGTTAACCGGTTTGATCGATCCGGGATGGGTTCTTAGTTCCCCGAACCGATCTATAACCGGATTAGATCGGTTCAGTTTGGAAAAACCGCTAACTGTGAACACCCCTAATCATAAGTTTAGAATTTTAGATGAATGTATTGCGTAGTGATATCTTATCCTATTAAAAAAGGAATATTGGCCTTGCCTTTGAATTGATCTATTCCTTTGGGTGCGATTTCTAAGCGGGTCCTCGCTTAACTCAATTAAGCAGGGAGCACTATGATTATTTTTGTGAATTTTACATGAGGTAGACCATGGATCTCAAAACTCGTACATGCCTCTTTCTCTTCTCTCCCTTGCCACTGACGGCGTGTCCCTTGCTGCTCAATTGTTCTCTCGTGTTGACAGAGATCACTCTGCATCCCTTGCCATCGTAGCCGTTGTCTCGCATCAATGGAGATCACTCCACATCCCTCATCGCCACAGCCACCATCTCTCATCGATGAAGATCTCTTCGAGTCCCTTCCCACCATAGTTGCTGTCTCGTGTCAACGGAGATCTCTCCGCATCACCACTACAGCCGCCATCTCTCTTTCTAGGGCATCAGCAGAGATATGGAGAAGGCTTCTAATTGAGTTCGAATGGAGGTGGGAGAAGAGAAGGGATGTAGGAGCCGCTGTCTCGCATGCTAGGGCTTCAGCCGAGATCTAGAGAAGGCTTCGAACGGAGCTCAAATGGAAGCCGGAGAAGAGAAGGGATGCATGAGCTTTAGGATTGTTGCTTTATATATGCACTAAGATTTGTAAATTGGATCGCAAAAGACCCCGCCTAAACGTTTCTAAGTGGTCCCTCTGCTAAAAGTTTTTCCCCTTCCCTTTGGTTCAATTATATATATCTTAAAAACTTTAAAACTTAAAATTATAACATTTACTAATAAAAATAGTATTAATGTACACACAAGTTGAATTGTGTTATTTGTTGTGCTAGAATCACCTTTATGCATGATTTTGAATCGATATGGCTTCTTTGGTTCCATCCCATGTATCCTATGGGATGGATATTATGGCAACTAAACTAGGTCAGGCGTGAGTACTGGAACCGGGTACAAATCAAAATTTTAAATACTAGTTTGTACTAGTGCATGAGTCCATTATCATATCAATAGTACCTGTTTGTATTAACACAGTACCAACAGTATTGGTTAGCATAATTTAAACATAATGTATATGTACACATGGAACCAACTATGTAGCGGCATAGTCTATTTGAATTAGTTTTTGAATGTTGGTACATATATATATATACTTGATTTCATAAATCATGACTATTATGAGGTAGACGTGTATCTTATCATAAGTTGTATTTTCTAAACTCGGTGTTTTTACTCAATAGTTATATATAATGAGTCAACTAGAGCTTTTCCCTTTCTTGGACCTGATCATAATGGAGTCACATTCTTTTTTGCCAATGTCTTTGTTTTATTTCTTGGTCTTGGTTGAGCAATTAAAAACATATTGTAGAGAAGATTAGTATTATGGTTGGATTCTACTTGGCTAAAGAAACATTTCTTGCTCCAATCCATTATCTCTGTTGTCTTCTTGTTGTGATTGAGCTGACTAGCTTGTTTCACCATCATTCTCCCTCTCAATTAGTATTAGTTTAGTAATATATTGAGAGCTGAAGCATATTGTTAGGTGCGTCTATGGTTTGGATCTTGATTCTTGTTTACCATCCGTCCATTATTAGGTTAGCATAATCTTGTATGAATACAAAACCAAAAGGATATAGTAATAAGTTTCAACTCTTGCTCAATTCGTCTCATATAATTCACAATTTGAGATTCATTCATAATTAACATATATTAACTTCTTGAACATGTGATATAATAGAATGAACTATTGCAAGTAGTGACTAATTGTGTCATATTTGCTTCATGACGTTCATTATGAGCTTTTGATCTATGTATAACTTTCTCTACTTCATTATTAAGTTATTGCTAGTATGATGTTGGTGCTTGAATTCTAGGTCATTAATCTCAAATCTTTGAGGCCATTATATGATAATATGTGTAGCTAGGACAAGCAAACGAATTTGATTGATCTGAGATCATTTTGGAATAACCATGCTGATGTTGAGCTTTTTATATTTATGTAAGCATCATCAATTTGAGTTTGCTTACATGATGGAAAGATTGTAAGATTAATTTTAATGATGCTTGGACTACCAGTTATATTGAATTCAAAAGTTGGCAATGTTACGGCATCCATTGCTAGTAGCTATGTGTTTTTTGATGCCTCCATTCATCCTCTGGTTTTGATTCATTTGATGCGCGACTGATAGCGCTTCTCAATTATATTGCTGCAACAACTATCCTCTAAGCTAAGATTGTTTAACAAATAACCACTCCATGCAACGTTCTTAAAGGTGTATTGAGCCCTTTAAGCTCGACTAACTGAGTCCATCTTGATGTCCTTGGTGGATAGCTTCATCTCATTGACCCTGGTAATGATTATAGGTGGCAGGTTTCACTATGGGGTTAAAGTCTCTATGGGGTTAAAGTCCTTATACTTGACTATATGTCGCCTGGTGGTATAAAATGATTTGAGGTTTTCACCAATTGCTGTGCAGATCTCTTGTAACACCTCCGGGCATTTGGAGACATTAATATAGCTGTCTTTGAGATGTTGTTTAACTAGTGATAGCCTCCATCTTTAGAGATATTATTGCTGTGCATGCATTATGAATGGTGGTAACTTTGGCAATTTCCATGTATAGTGCCATACAAGATTAGGAGGTCTTTGGATGCTATAAAATGTTCGGTATGATGAATTTAGTGGGATGAGAAATTTGAGTTGTGAGTGTTTGAATTTTTGAAAGAGTTTGAGTGGGTTGAGTTAAATTAGTAAGTTATGAGGGTTTATATATAGAGAAACTTCCACCCTCCTAAAACAACCAAAGTGGAATCTAGTCGATTGGGAATTTATTAAAAGTCTAGCAATTTGTAGTTTGTACTGACCAATACTAGTAGATGCGTGTTGTCCGATCTTGTTCCTATTATTATTGTTGTTATTATAATTATTACTACTACTACTACTGGTCAGGCCCATCCTATGCCATCGCCCATCCTATACCATCCTATACCAACCATGGTCAGGTCCATCCTATACCAACCGCGGACTAGTACACCGGACAACTATTTTCAACCTTGGTACTGACTAGCATAGACCGAAGCTTTAATCCATGATTGGCTAGAAACAATGCTTCAATGAAAATATTGTCAAAATAGCCTTGAAAGTTCTGTGAGCCTAGTGGATATGGCTTATCTTTTCTTGACGCAGGAGTGGTATCAAAACTTGATCAAAGGCTGCACGTTTCTGTTCTCTTTACCTTATCTACAATTTGCGTGTTAAGTTTTATCGAGTCACATTTTATATACCAAATGTCTGCTTCTGCAAAATAACATGAAAACAATGCCCTAATCTAGCTTGTCCTACGCTTTTTATTCCCAGATCATGTCCAGAGGCCTAAGATGTGCTTGACACACTAGGCAATGCAGCATGCCTGTATCCCAAGGTTCTCAATAGATTTGCCCAGGTAATGTTGAGTGTCAACAGATTGACACCCAACTGTGCCACAAGTCAAATTTTAAATGTTGCTTTCCAGTAATAATTTTAGCGCTATGTATATTGAGACCAAGTCCATTAGCTTCATGTGGTCTTGTAGATACTTAATTTGGGTAAGGACATACTTCAGAGATTTATGAAGACCCTTCCAGTTTTAATATAATTGTTTCCTCTATGTGGTTTTAACTATGGTTTGATCTACATAGTACACAGTTATATAAACCACGTATTATTCTTAATCTAGCACATCTATACTTTTGTATTAGTCTTTATACAGGATCTCTTGAAAAATGCTTTGAGATTTTTGCCAAAAATTCTTTTTTTGATTTTCATTTGGTCTCATGCTTACACAGTTCACCAAAGTTGCGTGATAATAGGTTACTGTGCTATTTTATGCATTTATCATAATAAATTAATTATTTTCTCCATGCATTTCTTGTATAATTTAGTTTCTTATGTTTCTTTATGCATTTCTTGTATCATTTCGTTTCTTTGTGCATTACTTGTACTATTTAGTTTCATCGATTGCTGAGCAAGTCTCTTGTAACACCTTGGGGCATTTGGAGACATCAATATAGCTGCCCATGTTGTTTAACCAGTGGTGCCTCCATCTTTAGAAATATCATTACTATGCATACATTACCAATGGTGGCAATTCTCTATCAATTTCCATTTATGATGCCATGCAAAATTAGTATGTGGTGTTTAGGAGTCATAGAATGTTGATTATGATGAATTTGGTGAGATGGAAAAAAAAAATTGAGGGGTGGTGAAGTTTGAATTTTTGAGAGAGTTTAAGAGTATGAGAATGCGGAGTCAAATTAGTATGCTATGAGGGTTTAAACATAGAGAAAAAATTCCACCAGTAGAATTTTATATGGCTCCAAATCTCCAAGTGTAGATATTGTGACGGTACTGTTATATTTGCAATAGTATTGCATGTACCATGTTTACCAACACAGGGGACTTGGTTTGCACTGAGTCCATGTGGTGGTACGAGGTCGGACTAGTTTGAACCACCTCAATTGAGCATGGTGATAAGAAACGTGTTGAGCATGGTAGTATGTACTCCGATCTTGTACTGAAATTGGTACAACATTGTCACCATATATATATATATAATATTATTACTATGGTTTCATTGTTGTTGGTACAGAATATTACTGCGTAGTGTAGACCGAAGCTTTAGTCCATGATTGTCTAGAAACAATGTTTCAATGAGAATATTGTGAAAATAGTCTTGCAATTTCTGTGAGCCTTGTGGATATGGCTTATCTTTTCTTGACACGGGTGGTATCGGAACTCGCTCACTGGCTGTAAGTTTCTAGTCTCTTTAGCTTATCTACTATTTAAATGTAAAGTTTTATCGATTCACATTTTATATTCCAAATGTCTGCTTCTGCAAAAATAACATAACAATGTCCAAATCTATCTTTTCCTATACTTTTTGTTCCCAGATCATGTCCAGAGGCCTAATATGTGCTTGACACACTAGGCGATGCAGCATGCAGGTATCCCGAGGTCCGCGATAAATTTGCCCAGGTAATGTTGATTGTCAACAATTGATACCCAACTATAATGAATGGCAGCAACTACTATGGCGTAAATCCAAAACATTGTTACCAGTAAGGGCTACGCTTAAAGCGCTCACCCAAGGCAAATTTTAAATTTCGCTTTCTAGAATAGATTTTAGCATTGTGTATATATTGTGACCAAGTCCATTAGCTTCATGTGGTCTTGTGGGTACTTAATTTGAGTAAGGTCATTAATTTGATTGTTTCTTCTGTGGTTTTAAGTTTTGACTATGGTTTGATCTACATAGTACCTACTTATATAAACCATGTATTCTTCATAATCTAGCGCATCCATCCTTTTTGTAGTAGAGTCTTCATACAGAATCTATTGTAAGATGGTTTGAGATTTTTGCCAAAAATTCTTTTTTGACTTTCATTTGGTCTTATGCTTTCACAGTCCACTAAGGTTGTGCGATAATACGTTACTATGCTATTTTATGCATTTATCATAATAAATTAATTATTTTCTTCATGCATTTCTTGTATCATTTAGTTTCTTATGTTTTCCTTTTAATTCTTTGTAATTGTAGGATTTGGTCTCTTCTTTTGTTTCCATATCATGTTTGACAAATCTTCTATTTGTTCCATTTTAGTCTTATGTGTATGCTAGAGTACATCTTATGCATTCATGCTGGTTCTAATTCAAGAATGTTATTTTCTGTTGTTTGTTTATTTATTTTCCACTGTGTTTAGTGTTCTTTCTGATACTCTGGTAACGTGCCAAACTAAGCAGCAGGAACCTATAGTAATCATTTTAATTTTCTACAAGCTATTTATCTGAAATACCCACCATTTGTTTCCTATAGACGACCTTGTTTTCCCTTGTGATTATTAGCTCCCATGTCATTTTTCTTCAAATAAAGTTAGCTTTCTTTTGTTGCTAGTTAAGTGGTTCTTGGATTTGCTCTAAAAAGGGTAAATCATATAATTTTATTTTGGTACATAGATTTTATTTTATTTCATTTTAACACAAATTATGGCAAGTCTTATCATTAAGTGCATTCGTGATAGATTATCTCATTTCTCAGTTCACTGGCGTAGGAGTTTGAGTTGAAGATTAGAAAATATATCAATTTATGTCGTAATCAATTCACTCACATAATTATGCACTTGCTTAAAATACCTCTTTCGTGTGTGTACTAAATGAAATAAAGTAAAATATCTGCACTAAACTTAATTTACAGGTATAATATTATCTGTGTAATTTTTTCCTTACCAAAATTAAATTCATTGTGGTTTATGACAATGAAATATTGAAGATTGTTGAATGATCATTGGTGCGTGGTATGGATGATCCAAATAATAACTTATTGTTGGAATACGTCAATCAGAATTGTTTGCACTCTACTCTGTATCTTAAAAAAGGAAAGAAGTAAAAGGAGAAAAATGATTGGGGAATCAAAAATAAAAGAGATTGAAGTTCATATCAAGTGGATCTCGCATGATCTGAATGTTGCTTGGCGAAAGTCGAGAAGCTTCTGGCGATAAATCGCAACGAGCGATTTTGCTCATTGAGGTGACAAGCGATGTTCTGTTTATGTTGTTTCAATGAGTGCTAAATGTCTTAAGTTTAGGTTTGATGCAGGAGGTATTGGCGGACTGCAGGTTATGGTGGGGGTGGCTCGGGCTGGAAGGGTAATGAATGCAGTAGTTCAGACGGAGGCGGAATAAAAGCAGCAGCTTCGACGGAGAAGGGTGGCTAGCGACTGGATTTTGCCCGATTTGGCCGAAAGAATACCGTGGAATGTTGAGTATTATTCTCCCAGTCTGCCCGATTTGGCAGAAAAGAAACTGGGAAAGTCGAGTATTATTCTCCCCGTTTTCCTTCATTTCCACTATCCCTTCTTCTGTGATACACTGTTAGTGTTAGGTATTGTAACTTGAGCATTCTGTTAATGAACTCCTTGCAATTCAATCGAAAGTATAAGAAGCACTAACTGATGGGATCAACTATCTCAACTTCTAGGCGCTTCCGCAACTTGATTTTGATTGTTTGAATCATAAGAAAAGGCCATGAGACTACGATCTCAATGTCACTAAACAAGCAGGAGCCTTGTCATTAGTTTGTCAAAAGAAAGCATTTGTGAAATGTAAATCAGGTTCCACACTGCACTTGAAAGGCAAGTACAGCGCAGCTGGCACTCGATGATGAGCTGTGGGGTGGCATGTGATTGTATATTGAAAGGGAAAAGAAAAGATCTATAACTAAATTTACCTTTGTTAGTACCGCACTAACGCAAAGACGAAAGATGCTTGGTCTGCACACCAGGAACGACGCACCGTGCTCTTAAATTGAAAGGAATTAACTCTTGTTAAATCTGTCACCTCAGGATTTCCGAAAGTGATCTCCCACAAACTGACCTGTCCAATTGAATTGACGGCGACTCTCTCTACCAAGTCTTAAAAGAAACAATTAAAGATGGAAGATGTCTAAGAATCTGCTTGTACTGTAATTAGATTGTCATACCCCACTCTCCCTATCATGCAACTTATAATTCCAAGTTACATCATCTTTTTCCTCGAAAGTATAATTTTATTTTATAATTGTTTGTTTGTGTAATTATCTCCCACCGATTTTGGAAGATTTTTATCCGATTTCGAGGGGCAAGATAAGATGCCCCACGATCATCAACCGTCACTGTAAAATTAAATTTTGTTGCAGGCGTGCTTGGACGGGATCCCGCCGAGTCCGGCTGCATAATCATCAACCATCACGAAGGATCTCCGGATCTCCTTTCTCCCTAAAGTGAAAGCGGTTGCATGGGCTATGAGCCCCCCTCCCTGGCCCAACCAGATCACATCCCGAATACAATAAGGATACCGCAGTGGGCCTCGACTTAATCATTCACTCTTTCCGCCGTCTAACTAGATCGACCCACACAGACCACCATCACCGCCAAAGCTTTTCCACCGCGCGGACAGCCGTGCGCGCGCAGGAAGGGCCCCACGTGGGCAAAATATTTGCGGAGTACTCCTACTTAATTTTTCTAGGTAGGATGCTTCATTTTAATTTAATTTTTTTTTAATTTTTTTTATATAAATAATCTATACATACTAGGCTATCTAATTGTATTAATATTATTATGAATAAAATTATATATAATAAGAAATTTATCTAAATATTTTATATAAAAAATAAAAATTTTATTTTTAATTACGTGTAATTTTGTTCATACTAATATTGGTAATATTGAATACTTTAAAATATGTAAATTATTACTATAAAAAAAATTAAAAATAATAAAAAAAAGATACCCAACTCAAAATTTGCCACCCCGCTACAAATTCCCCTGCCACCTGCCCTATTCATTCGAAGTGCACCGCCGGGCCGCTCAGCATCACGACATAAACAGCCGTTACCGCCGCCGTCGTTGTAATCATTACTGATTTACTGCCGCCACTGCGACAGACGGAACGGTTGTCCCTGTTCCGCTGCCGCTTCTTAAATAGATCCTTGCGGCGGACGGCAGCGGAGCATCGGGCTGCGGCCCCGCCGCCGCTGGCCCCTCCCTACTCCCAAACTCCTGTAGCTGGCCAACGCTGCCTACGCCGCCGCACGTCCGCATCCTATGGTTCCGAGCGTTACGACGCCCGTCGAACAGATCCTGAAAGCCATAAATGCGTTCGCCCACAACCAAAGAAAAAGAAACCCACTTATAAATTAGCTTTTCTCTGCGGTACCGGCCGTCGGATTGCACGCAGTTTACGTCTCACCGGTTTGTTTTTAATTTGTACGTTCAATGTGTTTTTTAATTTTTTTTTTCTAATTCTCTTTAACATAATAGCGTTCGGCGCGCCGACGCTGTTATTTAACCGTTTAGTCCTTTCGAATCGCGGCAACTGCTGCTATTTAACCGTTGTCTCACGCCCTTTTTCCCTCGCAGCCCTTCCTCCTCATACCACTCTCATTTCTAATCCGAAACCTCCGCTCCCTAGCTCCTCACCTCTCGGCTCACCCCCCCTCAAACCCTAAAAGATCCCATTTTCCTTGCTTTGCCTGCTTCTTATCCCCGCCAATGGCTTCGATCCCGGCGCTCGACTCCGCTTTCGACCTCCTCTTCCTCCCCAAAGCGGCAGCCCTGCCCTCGGTTGCAGCAGTAGTCGCCGTTGCCTTCGTGGTCCTCTGGTTCTACCCCGGAGGCCTCGCGTGGGCATTTTCCAGGGGCAGCCGCCATATCCCCGGCCCACCGGGGATGGTCCTCGCCCTCGCCGGCTCCGCCGCGCACCGCGCCCTCGCGGATCTCTCCCAGTCCTTCAAAGCCGCCGATTTGATGGCCTTCTCCTTCGGCCTCACCCGCTTCGTCCTCGCCAGCCGGCCTGACACTGCCCGCGAGATACTCAACAGCTCAGCCTTTGCCGATCGTCCCGTGAAGGAATCCGCCTACGAACTCCTCTTCCATAGAGCAATGGGATTCGCTCCTTTTGGTGAGTACTGGCGTAATCTCCGGCGAATCTCCGCCACCTATCTGTTCAGTCCGACTCGTATTGCGGCCCTAGGGGAGCATCGAAGGGCCCTAGGGCAGCAATTGATCGCGGACGTAATGACCGGCATGGGAGAGAATGGGGTTGTTGAGGTAAAGAAAGCTCTGCACTTTGCATCCCTCAACAACGTGATGATGAGCGTTTTCGGCAAAAGATTCGATTTCGGCAGCGCTGAGGGTTTGGAGTTGGACGGGCTGGTCTTCGAAGGGTATGATCTACTCGGCGCGTTCAACTGGAGTGATCACTTTCCTCTTCTGAGGTGGATGGATCCTCAAGGTATCCGAAAACGGTGCAGGAGATTGGTGAAGAGAGTTAATGTGTTCGTGGGAAGTGTTATAGAAGAGCACCGGCGGAGGAGAATTGCTGGAGGTTTAACCAATGGTGTCGGCGACTTCGTTGATGTGTTGTTAAATTTGGAGGAGGAAGAACGGCTCTCTGATTCTGATATGGTCGCTGTCCTCTGGGTGAGTTAGGTTACCACGTACGGTCACATCATTGCTTGTTAAAAATCCCGCCTTTAATTAATTGATATTTTCTTGTTCTTCGTCGTCTTCTTCCAGGAGATGATCTTTAGGGGAACCGACACCGTCGCCATCCTCCTCGAATGGATCATGGCCCGTATGGTAATGCACCAGGGGATCCAATCCAAGGCGCAATCCGAGATCGATGCCGTCGTTGGATCGGAGCGCCCGGTCTCCGACTCCGACATCCCTTACCTGCCCTACCTCCAGTCCATCGTGAAGGAGACCCTCCGGCTGCATCCGCCTGGGCCGCTGCTCTCCTGGGCCCGCCTCGCGATCCACGACGCCTGCGTCGGCAACCACGTCGTCCCAGCGGGCACGACAGCGATGGTGAACATGTGGGCCATCGCCCGCAACGCGCGCGAGTGGTCGGACCCCGAGCGCTTCCGCCCAGAGCGGTTCATGGAGGAGGAGAACGTGGCCATCTTGGGTTCCGATCTCAGGCTTGCACCGTTCGGGTCCGGGAGGCGGGTATGCCCTGGTAAAGCTCTGGCCTTGGCCACGGTCCACCTCTGGTTGGCTCAACTGCTACAGAGGTTCACCTGGATCCCTGCGGAGGCCAATCCAGTGGACTTGTCTGAGTGCTTGAAGATGTCTCTTGAGATGAAGAAGCCTCTCCTTTGCAGAGCATTGCCAAGGTCCTGAAGAAGCTTTCACTGATTATATATGTTATGCTGCATGGAAACTCCAGGTTTTGGTGCTTGATTTGTAGATTTGTAGATACATCGAGTGTTTGGTTTTTCCTCGGTGGTGGTGTCTGTTTACTCTGGTGTCCATATTTGTGAAAGTTTAGACTAATCAACCTCTCTTAGCAGCTTTAATACTTTGATCTGTCATCAGATATGCAATTTGCAGTGTTTCACAGCTTCCTGTAAGTGAGTTAATGGAGTGCTCCGTCTACTCATAGAGTCATAGTCCAAATCCTTGTTTTGCTATACATTTCAGAACCATATACACCATGTTTAAGTGATTCTCTGCTGTTCTATATCTACTTTTATTTGCATGACTGTAGCTGAACAATACTTCGGTTGAGTGCACATCAGTTGTTCTGTTGCTGATTCCTTTCTAGCCATCAGAATCATTGGTCTTCTTGATATCATTGGTCTGCTTGATGAAACTTCACTCTTCTCTGAATTTTTTATGCATTGAAAAGTTGATATTGAGTACAGAAACTTATTAATCCTTCATGCAAAAGTGAGATGCTGAATTCAGAACACTTTTGTTTCTCTACTGCAATATGCAAATCTTTGAGTTTTAAATATACACACACGTGTAAAAAGACAAGATACTTTTGTTGTTAGATTTGTTCTTTGCTGTACAACTCCACCAAATGATTGAGGAATAAGAACCCACTTACATGATTCCAAGATACCACTTTTGTGGTGTCATATCCCCTTGGAATATTTAATTTGCATCTCCTCTAAAGCTAACTTCTTTTTCCTCGCAAGAACATCTAAACTAGATTTGAAGATCCTTTCTCTCTTGTAATAGATTTGTACATCCCCAAATCTATGAAAAATAAAAGCAACTTGTGATCCTTGTTTTTCTCCTCAACTTTAACCGCCCCTTATCTCTCTTTTCATCCTCCACTCCAATGATGTTCTTGCATAGTTCTGCAGAAACTAAAGAGCAGTATAAGATATAGGAATCAATCTCTTCTTCTGCATCTTGGCCATTAATTAGCCTTGAAAGTCAGCAAATTATGAGCATAATTAATATCAAAAAAAGATGTAGTGTGTGGAGTAAGAACAAAGATATTCTGTACTTTCCTTTAATAAATTCAGTAAATAACTAGGTACTGATCTTAAGAGTGTCAGTCACTGAAGCTCTTTTTGCTTTGCATTTGGAATCAAACCATTACAAAAAATTATATTCTATGGTCTAATATATGAGCTATGGCAAAAAAAGTAAGAGCATAATAACCAACAAGGATAATGCAAAGAAGATTAAAATGTTTACAAGCTTTTAACTTCTAGGTATAGAATTAGGTCATCCGTATGTTTTCTTTGATACATAGTAATGTTGTGAAAGGTAAATGATACATATATAGGATATTATTATTCGTGTGCATGAAACATAAGAGCGTCTAAACTAGTTCGACTAAACCAAGTGCCAAAATGACAAGCCATTAGGTTGAATGGGAGGACCAAATAAAGAAGATATTAACATAGGTAACATCAATCAGCCCACATATGAAATCTTAACTTAGATCTAGTTGGGTCATTTTCTAGCTTTAGATAAAAAGAAAAGAAGATAATAGAATAATTTTTTTAGAAAAAAGTTGACAACTTAGTCATGTTCACCCGAAGAAATTTTCTATGCTCCAAACAAATGTCAGTGCAAGATTTGAATGAGCACTCTTAGTTTTTACTCTCCTTTTGGAGCCCTTGTGATAGGGTCTATGATATAATTTTAAAAAATAAAATTAATTCTCTTAGATATCTCAATACACCTTCCTAGCTTGCTAATGTCCAAGTAAAGGAGTTCCACATTAAATCAAAAGATATTCATTATAAGAAATTTGTGTATAATAACCAATATATAAATGATTTAGAATAAAAGGTTTTCCTTCCCTGCCATGGTAATTCTTGTTGGAGATAATTTGAAGGAAATAAAGAAAAAAAATAATTATTAGAGGTACTTCATTTATTTACCTATAATAATCCCTAAATATAATTATATTATCTTTCTTATATTTATGTGTTTCAACTCATCATCCTTTACTAATCATAATTACTTAGCAAGAAAAACTCAAGTTTAGGTTATCTCATATGATCAAAGGAGATAAAACAAAACCTTTTTATCTTGTTTGCTTTGATTGAATGATTATTGCCACTAAATATTGTTGGATAAGACAACCAAAAAGCTACTTTTACCGAGATAGATACCAAGACTTCTTTCATAGATTTCTTCTTCATGAGCACGAGTTTTTTTTTGTGTAAAATTAAAATGTGAAACAAATGCATAATACATACTAGCTAATTTTTCTTTTTTAAAAAAAACTTTCTAATGGTTTATAGAGGCCTCAACTTTTCTCTTCTAGAGTAGGTAGCTTCTATATTTTTAAAAGCACCAAGTGGTGTTAGGATGTGGAGCTAACCAACTTCCTAAATATAAAAAGTTCATCATAGCTAGTGGCTTCCATATCCTTGTTCATGATGTTGAGTGAGCTCATGGCCATTATGAGTACACCTAGGGTGTTAGCATATCCTTAGGTTACTTTTTTATTCTCTCTCATGTGTCTCCATCAAATCTAGTTGATGCCATTCATATCATTTCTCTATGTGCAATGGATGCATTCCTCAATAATCTTTCTTCAAGTGGGCATGAAAAGGATATATTAAGGTGTAAAAAAAAGTAATGCCAAATAGGCAAGCTTTTACACCATTTTTCAACCGAGGAAAAAGAGGAGGAAAGAAAATAAAATCAACTTTTTTTTTTTTTTGTTCTTTCAAACGAAATAAAGTAAAAAAAAGGAAATTAAACTATTTTTTTTTATTTTCGGTTCCACTCAAATCATGCAACAAAAAAAAAAAAAAAGCAAATACACGTGTTCCTCACCCCACATCGCCTCCGTGGTAAGCTCCCCCTCGTTGGAGCTTCGCTTAGTGTCAAATCCGGTTGTCTCCTACCGGGGCACCAAGTTTTTCCCCCCACATCTCTCCCCGTCCACTACCTCTCCCTCTTCCTTCGAGTTCCTCGTCATCGAAGCAAACCCAGACCCGCGCAAGCTCGTGCACCACTGGAGCAACATCTGCATTGGAACAGTCGCATCCACACGCGCTCAAGCATCACTAAAGAGCACCACAACCTGATTGCCCCCTACTGGCGCCAAGCTTCTCCCCCTACATCTCTCCCCGTCCCTGCCCCGCACTCTCCCTTCGAGCTCCCTCGGTCGTGCCCTTCCTCGCCCCCCACCCCCCCCCCCCCTTTGCCTCATAGCCTCTCTCCAGCGTTGAAGTTGCTCAATGCATCTGCGACCTCCTCCCCATTCTTCTCCCCTGCATGCTCGGGTTCGCTGCTTTGCACTCCCCCATCTGCCGTTGGAGCAAACCCCTACGTGAGATCACGTGCGGCTGGAGGAGGGGGACGCTTTGCCCGCACATCACTAGAGCAATGTTCGCTTCCCAAGCGGGCGTCTGCCTGCTTCGCCCGCGTGCAACTAGAGTAGCATCTGCATCCTCCTCCACTCACATGGATATCATGACAACTCTTTCTCTCCTCCCTATTTTCTTTCCTCTATATCTTTCCTATCTTTCTATTTTTCTTTCCCAAGGCGCTTAATTAAGCTAAGCTTAATTCTACTAGTTTATGTAACTATTAAATTTCAAATTTCATTTTTAGCGTTCCAAATTATTTGTAATTATTATTTTATCTTTATATGATTGGATATGGAAACTTTGCCTTGTATTAGTATCTTCTTTTTCCAATTTTAATTCGACACATTTGTTCTAGAGTATATTTTCATTAAAAATGTAAAAAAAAAATCAAATATTCTTGAACCCTCTAATTTTCCACTGGCTTACAAAAGATTCAATTATATATGGGCCTATAATTGAGTACAGTTAGCCCAATAAGTAATTATGAACCTGGTCTATTTTATTGGGCGTATCTTTAAGATCACTAATGGCCCAAATTTTATGGGTTTTAAATTCGCGATTAATGATCACTCGCTCACAATAATATAATTATTGATTAACATATGAAACACACGTGACATAATCAGTGACCTCATACCGTCACGTGATAGTGACTCTTTGCTCAAGAGCCTCCAGGTGAGAGTTATTTTATAAATCATAGAAAAATTGCTTAATATATTTTTTATATTATTTTTTTTGAAATTTGTGATTGACTTGGCACAGAAATACGTACGATAAGCCAATCTCGACGTCGATTTCTTTTTCATTTTGTTTTTTTTCTTATTTTTTAAGTGATCCTTACAGCTTTGAATCTTAAATTTGCACGTGGACAAATGCTTCGGATCCTCTCCAGGAGTTGTACCAAATTGCATAGCGAACTCCGGATCTCAACCGTCGCCCTCTTGTTGAATATGTGGATGTGGTGCTTTGTTATAGGAATTGCACCGTCATTGGAACAGATTTAGTTGGAGGAGAGCAACAAGTAAAATATAAAATTAAATTAAAATAATTTAAAGAATCGAGTGGGTCGAATCTCTCTATAAATGGGTTTGGGAACATTTGGCCCAATCACCATCAAGTGAAATCAGAGGGGGAGGGATGGGCTGGGCGATCGCGCTGCACGGGGGAGCCGGCGATATCCCGCTCTCGCTCCCGCCGGAAGGGCGGTTGCCGAGGGAGGCCACACTCCGCCGCTGCCTCGACATCGGCGTCGCCGCGCTCAAAGCCAACCGACCACCCCTCGACGTCGTTGAGCTTGTGGTACGACTCCCCATCCCGCCATCCTCCTTTGAGTAAATCGGTTAAATGTTGTGCTGATGAGTGTAGCCTTCTGACTTAGGCTTCCTTCGGATGCTTCGTGTTTGGAGATTTATATGGATTTGGACCATGTTGAGTTATCATCAAATAAAAGGACGAATCGGACCTATATGTAGAATTTTTAGGGCTTAAGGTTCTCTTATCCATCTTTGCGGCGTAGTTGGGTGACTAGTTTCCTTTTCTTTTGCTTAACTGTATACTGGCAATGAAATAGGCTTTAGTGGTGGAATGCAACGTGAGATTGATCGCTCTCACCTGTTATAATTTTATTTTGAAATCGTTCCATAGTTCAGAGATTACGGAAAAGTACATGTGGAAAATATATGGTTTGATGATTGTGCTATGGCTCTTGAAATTTTAGCAAGTGTTAACATAACGTTGGTTGATCATGAATCATCGGGATGGCATTAGTTCTTCCATCATGGGTCTTTCCTTCCCATCTATTTTTGTCCTTATTATCTGTCTCGTTTTGAAGTATGACTGACTTACATTGCAATTTC
Organism: Costus lasius; assembly: GCA_027563935.2. Taxonomy (NCBI): domain Eukaryota; kingdom Viridiplantae; phylum Streptophyta; class Magnoliopsida; order Zingiberales; family Costaceae; genus Costus; species Costus lasius. The sequence goes on from CM050446.2 coordinate 139,673,719, forward strand.
TTGATGGTTATTGGTTTCTCAATTATGCCTTTGCGCAAAAGGCCCTCGGTTATAGTGGCTATGATATTCAATATATTCAAGCATGCCAGTTTGCTGGTCAGTGGTTCCTCATCTTCTAGTCAGAGAACTAGATTAATCATTTTAGTATAACTAATCACTAGGTAATGGTGTTCCGGCTTCCAACTTTTGCTTATTTTGGAGTGATTCTTTATACACTCTTCAGGTTCGTGAGCTAGAAAACAGCCCATGCTACAACGCTGGCAAAGGTTCTGTTTTGACCACTGATGGTACAGTAGAGATGGAGGCATGTATCATGGACGGTAACACAAAGAAATGTGGCGCTGTCTCGGGTCTTTCTACTGTTGTCAATGCTATATCTCTAGCACGACTTGTCATGGAGAGAACACCACATATTTATTTGGCATTTGATGGTGCTGAGGCATTTGCGAGAGAACAAGTTAAGTCATGACAAAGTCTCCCTTCTTTTTGTTTATCTCCTGTTAAAAAGATGAAAATGAAATGCCTTTGTATTACAAGAAGTAATGGATCAAGGTTAGTTTTTCTTACACTAACATGTTTTCATTTGCCTTCTTGACCTACAATGTTTTCACAATCTAAGGGTCACTTTTAAGCATATTGCAAATTATAATTTTTCTTGCGTATGATTAATCATCTCTCTTGTTCTATTTGCATGTATCATCAACTCTCACCTAGGAAGTTAAGAATATAAAAGATCTTCTAAAGATTAGAAAATTTAATCCAATTTGTCAATCTTTTTGGTGTAATTTTATTTTTTATTTGCAAAGTTCATTATTTTCCAGAGCTTAAAAGTTCTAATTGGATTTTACTTCTCTGCGGTAAGTTACTTGTATCTGTTGCTAGATATTTTCTTGATTGATTATCGTCCTCATCTGTTTAGGGTGTAGAAACAATGGATCCAAGTCATTTCATCACTCCAGAAAACATTGAAAGGCTGAAGAATGCAAAACAGGCAAAAAGAGTACAGGTGTGCTTTTTAAAATCTTCCTGCATGGATGAATTTCTCTTCATATTTGAGTAATGGAGACTTGGATGGACTGTGTCCTTAACTCGTATAGTCTGCTTATGGATAATATTTATTAGTTTTCAGTTAGCATTTTACCTTTTGTTAAAAATACGACTGTAGTGTTGTCAATTTTTTACTGATTAAATTGGATAAGAAAACATTTTGAACTCTTTGCCCCCAAACCATGAACCTGCTAGCTGTTAAGTTGGGTATGCATGATAACTGATAACCATGTGCTCTCTTTATATGATCACACCCTGTTAAAAATAAATGTCATAGACTAACACAATCTTTAGTTAAATCTGACATAATTAATTGATGCATATGATGATCTCCGATAGTTGCAAAGAGAAGAAAAAGGATTGCTAATATATGCTGTTGTGGTACATATTTTAATTTCTGTTAGTTGAACATGATTATTGTATAGATCGATCAAAGGGTTGCTATGTAGCCATTGTATATATCCAGAAGTCATGGCTTAAAGTACCAGTTCAATCCGATATATCACAATCATGACTTGGACCAATATATATTGGTATAGTTGTCAAGCCCACTATTGTTCTATGTATCGTTCAGCTTGGATCAGTAAAATTAAATCCTGTATGGATTGGTATTTTAAACTAGGTCAAAGGCTAACACAATTGAGACTAATACCATCTAGCAATATGAAGAGGCGCATATTTTGACACTATTAGTTATGTAAATGCACTTTGCAGATAGATTATACGCAACCTGTGAAAGAAGACTCACCACGTAACCAAGGTGACAGCCAAATTGGGACGGTAGGATGTGTTGCCGTTGACGGTGATGGAAACTTAGCTTCAGCAACATCCACAGGAGGGTTAGTCAACAAGATGGTTGGTAGGATTGGAGACACTCCAATAATTGGTGCAGGAACTTATGCCAATTCGTACTGTGCTGTCTCTGCTACGGGCAAAGGTGAATCCATAATCCGAGCCACTGTTGCTCGGGATGTTGCCGCATTGATGGAGTACAAAGGGCTTTCCTTGAAAGAAGCAGCAGGCTACGTTATTGAGAATGCTCCTAAAGGTAACGTTGGCCTTGTTGCAGTGTCTGCTAAAGGGGAGGTAGCTATGCCTTTTAATACCACAGGAATGTTTAGAGCTTGTGCTACAGAGGATGGTTACTCAGAGATTGCAATATGGCCTCTAGGAGTAAATGGTATTATGGAAGAACCTTTGAATTTAGGGGACTAGTTCAGTGAGTTGAAAGAATGCATGTACGTTTCATTGGACATCTGATCTAGATTTCCGGTGGTAGTTTGCATTGGTGTGTTAGGCATTTACTGTATGATTACAAGGCAAATTCAATAATGACGTTCTCAATTCCTCAATCTGGATTTCTTTGGCCTTTTCTTTTCTAGTCAGTTGTGAGCTTCTGTCAAAGATCACAATGAAAATCAATTGGTTCACGGCTGCGTTGTTGACTTCCAGTGACGAATGTGGCATGGGCGTCAATGATGAAAGTGATGGTAAGTTTCTCCTGAGTTAATTTCCATTAACGGTCTCAAGAAAAAAAAACCATATTTTTATTTTTATTTTTATATTTCACTGCCTAGCAGGTTAAATTTTCGTGTGTGATAATTTAATATGATTAATCAAAAATAAAAATCAATTCAAAAAATTATAGAGAAAGTTTAGAGAAGAAACCGGAGGCATATAGTTATTGTCCTTACATGATAATTTAGCTATGTAGAGGGGGCGATTGGAATCTTTGTAGCCGCACTTTTGACTGCGTTGGAGGAAAAGCTCTCGAGCTATACCATCTTCAGAGCAGATTGGGCAGTTAGATCTATTTTAAAATGCAAAATGGATTTAAAGTGGAAAATGAGTGAACGGTGTGCTGGTATTTCAGCTAACGCTCCGAATGCGTCCAAGGAGCGCTCTCAGCTAAACGCTCCAGATAAACACTAGCCTTTTTCCCATTTGCTAGTGCTAAGAAAATCTTTTAGGCTATGTTCATTGAACGAATTCATGATAAAAAAATAAAAATTACAATGAATTTAAATAAAAAATTATTTAGATTTATTATACTTTTCATCTATAGATTCTATTTAATAGAATCTAATATTAAGTTCTTAGCCGACATCTAAGATGTTCTATTGTGACTTAACTATAGTTAATAGATACGATGAAATAGAAAGATATTAATAGATGCTAAATCCTATAAAATTAGCTGATTTCACAAAATAAAAAAAATCATAGTTACAAGTTTAAACAGATGCTAAATCTTATAAAAGGATTAGATGAGAAGCAGTTAATTTTAGTGCTCAGTTCACAAGAGTAGTTGCCGAAAGGAAATGGAGTTTACCTCCTCTCTCCTCTACTCCTCCCTCTTCTTCCTCAGCCTACTGTTCCTCACTCTCAAGCTTACCAACAGACGTGGCAGCTCCCGGCTTCCACCAGGTCCACGCAACCTCCCAATCATCGGCAGCTTGCACCACCTGCTGGCCAGGTGCTCCCTGCCACATCACACCCTCGCCGCCCTATCCAAGCGGCACGGCCCCGTCATGCTCCTCCAGCTTGGCGAGGTGCCCACCCTCGTCGTCTCCTCCCCCGCGGCCGCCGCTGCGGTGATGAAGACCCACGACTTGGAGTTCAGCAGCCGGCCCATGACGCTGACCTACAAGACCATCTCGTACGGCGGCAAAGGCATCATCTTCAACCCCTACGGCGCCTACTGGCGCGAGGTGCGCAAGATGAGCACAGTGGAGCTGCTCAGCGTCAAGCGGGTCCTGTCCTTCCGCCCGATCCGCGAGGCAGAGGCGCTCAATTTCATGCGCTCCCTCGCCGGCGCGGCTGAGGGATCCGCGTGTCCCCCGGCCGTGAATCTCAGCGCAAGGCTGATGCGGTTTACTAATGATATCTCGGCACGCGCCGTGATCGGAGGCAAGTGCGGATACCAGAAGGAGTTCTTGGCGGCTGTGACGGAGGCGTTGGAGGATATCGGAGGGTTCCGGCTGGTGGATCAGTTCCCATCGTGGTCGCGGATCGTGGGCTGCCTCAGTGGGGCGGATCGGAGGACGAGGACGCTGCATCGAGTGTTCGATGCCATTCTCGAGAGCGTGATCGAGGAGCACAAGCAGAGGAAGAGTGCGGACAGAGAAGGCGAAGGCGACGAGGATTTGATCGACGTGCTGCTTAGGGTTCAACACGACGGCAGCCTTCCGTTCCCTCTCCCTAATGATTCTGTCAAAGCTATAGCCTTGGTGAGTGATGGATTGATTATCTCTAATTAATCTTGTTAATTTGCTTCCTCCGATCCTTATTTTGCCCTCTGCTTTCAACCACGCATGTACCGGAATATTCCAAAAGGACCTCTTCGCCTCCGGTGGCTACACGATCGCCACTGTCCTAGAATGGGCCATGTCGGAGCTCATCCGCAACCCAACCGCCATGAGACGAATCCAAACAGAGGTCAGAGCCGCCTTCGCCGGCAAGGCGAAGCCCACCGAGAAGGACGTCGAGAAGCTCAGCTACTTCAAGCTCGTCATCAAGGAGAGCCTCCGCCTCCACCCTCCGGCGCCGCTTCTGCTCCCGCGCGAGTGTCTAGCGCCCACCGACCTGCTCGGCTACCGCGTGCCGGCGCGCACGCGCGTGCTCGTCAACGCCTGGGCCATCGCACGGGACCCGCGGGTGTGGGGGGAGGATGCGGAGCAGTTCAGGCCGGAGCGGTTCGAGGAGACAGCGGTGGACTTCAGGGGCACGAACTTCGAGTTCATCCCGTTCGGGGCCGGGCGGAGGATGTGCCCGGGTGTCGCGTTTGGGCTGGCCAACGTGGAGTTCGCGCTCGCATGCCTGCTCCATTACTTCGACTGGCGATTGCCGGACTCGGATGACGGGACAGAGCTTGATATGACGGAGGCATTCTTGTTGACGGTGCGGAGGAAGACGCCGCTGCGCGTGCGCGCCATCCTGCGCTTTCCCTGCCCACCAATGCTTGCGGAGAAATAAAATGAGAAAATTTTGGTTATCATGGATTACACATGCATATTCTGCTATTTTATGTTTATCTTTTGAATAAACTCTACAAGTGATGCCTAAGACTTCTATAAACAAAACAAATCATACACTGTTCTCACACTCTATCCATACACCATTCTCATATTGTAAAAAAAAAAAAATAAAAAAAATAACATAAGTAGTGGCCTTTGCAAGTAATTAACACATTGAAGCCCAGCATAATCAAATTCAAATACATTGAGGCCTAGTGAGATTCCAGGATATCCGATTCTCATGCATCCAATTATCCAAATACATTAGTCATTTGAGCGTTTGAGTCTATTTTACAGGAAAAAATCTTAGGACGTAAATTTTGCTACCACACTGTAAATTGGGTTCCTATCTAGAAGGTCAAAAGAAGGCCCGGCCCAGCACTCTGGGCTTACTTCCATCAATGCCATCTTCCTCGATCCAAACGGTACCTTCTTCTATCCTCTTATTCATCTGCCGGCTGCCGCTTCAACACCGCCAACGACATCTCTATTTATTTATAAATTAAAAATAAAAATAAAAATTATTTAATTATAAAAATTTGTGTGATAGACTCTCATGTGTCTCTATTGTAGTCATCTTTACCACCATCCTTAAGTAGATATTTATTGAAAAATAATACAATAAAATTCAAAAAGATGATAAACTTTGTAATTAAATGCTCTTATTTAATAATATAAAAAATTAATTATAAATTTACATTATATATATAATTAAAATTTTATTTTTATATTAGTACATAATCCTATATAGTTTAAGAGAAATAAAATTTTTTATAATTTAATTATAATTTTTAAAATAACTACTAGTAACAGCACATCAGCTTTTACCAAATACCCTTAAAAACAACTACTACAATAGTGACAATATATTAGCTTTACTAAACATCCCTAAAAACAAGAAGTCAACAATAGGTGATAAATAAATTTCACACACTATAAAACTATAGTATGAGCACTAAAGAAATACCAAAGTGTGAAGGACTCGAGTGCCAAAAGAGTTAAGTCCTTTATCAGCAATTAGAAATAAACCACACAAAAAGTACAAAAAGCAAGCACTCTAAATGAACCAAGTGATCTCATTTTTCAGCGTAAAAAATCGGCATAAATAGGTTACCACATGGGTCGCAACTCTCCGTAACGAGTCAACCACAACAAAAACACTTGAAGAGAAGCAAAACTTTAAACGAGTCAATTTTTGTCCATATAAATCGCAACATAGTAGTCAATCAATCATTCTTATCGCTTGACAACACAAGTAAATCACGGTGGCGTCAAACAAGTGATTCACATAATCATAACCCTACTAAATGTTTTTGAGTATAAAAATGCTCAAAACTGACAGTCACATCCTAAGCAGTGGCAGCGTTTCATAATGTCGGATACTCATCAGCATATTTCATCTTTTTAGTAGGAATGTCTGAATGATCAACTAAAATTGAATTGAAGAGGTAAAAGCAAGGAAACAATGGCTGGAGCTAAGATAAATAAAAGAGAGACAATTATTGCTCACAGCATGAAAATAAAGGAAAAAAAATTCAAAACAATATATTACCACTTCAACAGACATAAAGACCTATCTTTTATTAGCATTAATTCCACGACTAGGGTTTTTTGCTCAGCCAAGAAACTAAATTTCTACTCTTTATTCCATGTTTTTATCCATGGATAAAAAAAAATTAATCGAGAAGTACAAATGCAAGAATTAGTATTGCTTAAACTTCACCGTGAACTTCATTATTATCCTGCAAGAATAAGTTTGGTCAATAACTACAGAAGGAAAAGAACTGTTTTAAGCAATGACAAAATTGTTGCCAGTAGAAACACTAAAAAGCATTATCAGCAGTCGATCACTAGGTTAAACAGTTTCTACAATAACTATACCAGGAAAAATTCGTTTTTGCCAACACGGGCACACGGGTATAGGCATAGTGAGGTCGGCAGTATACACAGTATACAGCGCGAGTACATTTATCAGGAGTATATGGTGAACTCTCAAATTGTAGAAGAATGACGGCAAGGAAAAGATGCAGTTCCGACCGCTGGAAGGTTAATCGGGCAGGTAATGGCAACGTCCTTCAACGAGAGGAAGCAAAATCTTTGCAAGTGTAGGTTGGCATACAGACCATCCAGTTTGCATTTAATCAACGCCGCCAGAATCTGCTCTGCTGCTTCTGTTCTTGCATCTTCCTGAAATACATTTGATCAATTAATCTCTGAACTTAATATTATACTTAAAAGTCTAATATTATCCAAATTTGACAATATAGTTCAGTGAGGTATTAACTCCAAAATACTCGTTAATAAACATATGGCTTCCATTCTACCAAATAAACTGATAAAATGTTAAGGATCATCAAGAGCAGGTTTTAAGCGACTTCATAGGGACCTTGATACACACTAGGTTAGGGGAGCCAAGAAAACAGAGACGGTTGGACTAAGTGTATTATGGGATAATTTATTTGAGAATAATCCAATTTGATCTTGGAAAGCCACCATTAAGCATACAAATTAACAAGAACTAAAACTTTGCTATTTAAAGAGCAACAGAATCATAATTTAAGTATGCCCAAAAAGAATACGGATTAACCATCAGAACAGTGTAATTATTAGTTTTTACTGGGTAAATAAGCACAAATCAATTGTAGCATTTACCTTTGATGCTCTTTGGAGCGTTCAATAAACTCACGCGCTATATCACGACCTTGATAAGATGATAATACAGGTCTTATATCAGCAGGTCTATGAAGTGCAACATCTGAGACAAAAGTACAAATGTAAGATTTATGCAATTCAATATCTAGGCAACAATATGACGAAGGAAATAAATTAATGAGCACGGTCTCTCATTTATTGTACAAGTGCTCACATTCAAGAAAGGGAATAAGATCTAGTAGTGCAGTGTCATCATTTTCTAGTTTCCACGGCTTAATGGGAATACAGTTTTCCGGCTGAAGGCTAGATTCCAGAGCATGGCCACTGATGTAAATTATCCGCGAAGGATCTCTGTTCAGCTTAGATAGATCCTGCAAAGATTCCAGGAGGAACAAAATGTAAGGTACAAATAAGTAAGCAATGGGTCGTACAACAATTTCATATTTTATGGATCTCAAGAGAAAATCAACAATGAATGAATACAACAGCTACAAGCAAAAAGATGTCCGTGATTCTGAGACCGGATAATAGACAAGAATTGGTTACTCTATTGACTTTTAACCATTTGTGGTTACTTCCTATACGTCATTTACAGAATTTGCCTTTTCAAAACTTCCTGTAACTCCATATTTCTGACCAATATAGTAAAATTGGTGACATAGTTATGCAGCATCTCCAGTCATTTAACAACAAATCTGTCCAAGCTTCGCTGGCCTTCTGCACAGTTTACACATCATCTATACCAATACTGTTTCACAAATGACAAGAGACAGCATATGGCATGAATGTCCAGCTAACGTGATGTTCCAGAAGTTTAGTAGGAAATCCTAGGCAAAGTGTACCCTGCATCCTAAGCAGCTCCAAATCTGTAGCTCAAGAAAACGAGTCATCTGTTCAGAATAAAAAAAAACACAAAAAACCTCAAGCCCAAGGTCATCGTTTGTCCTTTACCAAAAAAAGTTCAAAACTGTCTTTCCTTTGTCCATTGAAATATTCTTCAATCATATTTACAACCTCCTCTTCATTTGTAAAATGTTCTCGTCATAATTGAAATGATTTGCCTTTTGCATCTGGCACAACTTTTCGTAGTTCGACATCTTTCCTAACGCAAGATAGATAATGCTTGAATTGATATATTTTTGGATACAATCCTTTTGCAGTACTTGTATTTGATCTTTTTTATGTTATTATCAACTTCAAACTCTTGCTCTCAACCATACTTATCTACTTCCCAGTGCAATTTTGCTCTTAGATTTACTATACATTATAACTTTTCACAATTTACAGATCATAAGACTAATGCAATACACAATAAACAGTGAAGAGTTAGTGATTGAATGTATCCATATATTACATTCATATGATACAATTTTATGATGCATAATACCTACAATTATTAATCGAATAATTAATGATAAATAGTTATCAATGTACCTGCACTATATATTAATTACTATATACTAGTGCTATATAATATACAGTATATAAATACAAGATAATTTTATAATCAAATCTAGAAGCTACTTAATGGTTTACCTAAGGCCTGTAATCTTTGGTGTTACCTACTACACAAGTGGAAGTGCGCAAATGAAGTTGACAGTGGAGATAGAAGTTAAAAAGATGAAGGTGTCAACAAAGACAGATGTCAATAAAATCCACTCCATCAACAGCAACACTACTGATGAACTTAATGGTTAGAGATGGCGGCAGAATTGATGTTTCAAATCCCTCAACTATAATGCGGGAATTGGTGCTTTGTGTTTAAGCAAACAAGTTGTCAATATATTGGGCGGTTAGATATAAGGTTTTGAAGGCTAGTAGCAAAGTGACAATACACCCAGAGCCACTATAGTACATGTGGTACATACCAATCCAAGATAGGACCGATGCATCGATGTAGACCGAGATAGGACCAATGCACCAGTATAGACCAAATCATGATAGGATCGGTGCACCAGCATAGACTGAGATTCTAAACCTTGTTTAATTACTAGTTAGGCAGGTTTAGGTGGCATTGTACTTCAGAGATTATTCCTATCCAACAATCAAGATTGATGATCCCACAATCCTATGCCTTTTTGGATTCTATTATATTTTAAAATAAGTCGCTTGATCTAGGTCATAGGATTATCCATACCACAACATGAATTAAGTTTTTGGTAACCTTGTGGGTAACCAAATATGAACCAAATTATATTTCTTGTGAAGTAGAATCAGATGGGAACAATTATCCAACCAACCAACTACCTAGATCGATTATCACACTGTTCCCACAACTTTCTAACTTTTCAATCATTTTGGAAAGGTTCCCTTAACCCAGGTCAAATCTATTTTTGACAACCTTGCAAGCAGCATAATAGTAGATTAATTATGCCAAAGAGAAATAGAACTGAATTCGGTACCCGGTAATGCTTTCCATTCACATATTTTGTTGCAGCTCTTGACAGCCTATATCGAATGCAACCTTTCTGATCGAGTCTTTCTATTACAGGATCAACATACTGCAAACATACCATAAAACCATTAATTAAAGCAGATAATAGAATCACTTATCAGAAATAAACTATAGTAAATTTACCATACTCAGTTGATCTGAATACACAACAATTTCATAGAACTTGGCAAGATGTTCCAAGAAAGCATCAACTCCCGGTCTTTTAAATGTTCTCCAGCCTCTGTCACGCTTACAACAACAAGTATAATGTCGGACGAAAATTTTTCAAAAAGGTACAGGCTAATATTCAGCATTTTTTTATGAAAGAAAATCTTCAGGACAACTGGTTATTTAGAAAATCATACGGCTTCTGACAGAAGATTAATGCTAAAAAATACATATGCAGGTTGAGTGATATATCAAATTGCAGCTACCGTTCAACCTTTCTGAAATAAATCATACATTTCAACTAACTACATTAGGTATACACAATAACCAATAGGCAATCAAATGATCAACAAGGCGCTAAGTGGAAAAGGCAACATATGAATATTCAGTCGAAGGATGTGAAATCTATTTTTATATATTAGAAAAAAGTCACTCTAGCAGCCATATCCTTCTTAGCAAAGTTATCCCGAGGCAATATACAAAGTATGAACCAACAATTCCCAAACCATGGGACAGGGTGGCAATCCTAGCATTTTCATATCAGATGAGTGGCAGCCCTCTCAACGCCACCAGATTAAAAATCCTGATGCTAAATAGATAAAAGGCATTTATGCAATGGTTTCACAGCCCGAGGGTGAACCTATATGTAGTTCTGTTCACCTCCATGATCCTTACAGTCTTAATTTTGGTCTTGTTGCAATCACCAAATCTTGAAGATCGCATACAAATAGAATGAACTACTCCATACAAATATGCAGACCGGTGTACAGAAACATTCATTAAACGTTTGAAATAACAACAAAACACAAAAATGAATATTTTCCACGATATTGCAATATAAAGCATTGGAAAAGGTATGGAGCCCTTACAGATGAGCATCTGGTCATGATTATAAAAGTAAATAAGTGGACCAAAATTTAAAATGAACTAAATAGGTGTAAGTCTCTAGGAACAAAAGCATACTAGTGCAAGAGAACAGACGTCCACATATGTCAAAATAAGAAATCCCCCCCCCCCCCCACACACACACACACACAAAAGAAAAAGAAAAAGCACTCTAATGGCATATAGAAACATCCATTTAAACATTAGAATTAACACAGAATCACTTTCACTTAGACGAAAACAACAAAATGTTAAAATGAATATTTTCCACAATTGCAGCATGGAACATTGGCAAAAAAATGCAGCTCTACAGAACAACCACCTAATCATGATTATAGAAATAGAAATGTGGTTCAAAAAATAAAATAAGCTATATAGGTATAAATCTCTCGGAACAAAAGCATACTTATGCAAGAAATCAGAAATCCACAGTTAATAAAATAAAATAAAATATGCTCAAACATATGTTCTCTCTAGTATATTGAAAACACCTATTTTAACGTAGGAACATGGATCAGCTTCAGTTAGTAAATAAGAAACAAAACATAAAAATTGAATATTTACCACAATTTTGCAGTATGGATCATTGCAAAAAAGAATGGAGGTCCTATAGAACAACAAACTAATCAAGCTTATAAAAATAGAAAGGCGACCTTAAAGTACATTTAACCATCAAGCCGCAAAAAGCAACTAGGTTAGTTTGCATTCAAATTATCATCAGAAATATAGACATTGCACTTTGAGCAAACTAAAGCTTATCAGGAGATATGGACAGTAACACCTATCCATACTAGTCAGTACAACATGTACCAATATACAGTACTAACAATACAAAACAGAACCATTGATACAATATATATAGTACCAATGAATCGGTACAAAGTTGCACTAGTTTGTGCCGATATGGGCCCCGATCTCAGATAGCAAAGTCAGAATAAACAGTATCACAGCATGCAATACCTTTACCAAATTCCTAGTAAATAATCCAATATAAACACAATTGTGGACTATATCCTACAATAATATATAACACATCTATGAGATATGGAGAATAAGTTACCTTCCAATCAGAGTACACGAGAGTCTCATTAAGGTCTAGAACAAGAGTGAAAACATGTTGTTCTTGAGGATGCAAGTCAGGAAGCAACTTTTCTGACGATGGTTCGGTAAACCCCTAATAAAGAACAGATATACAGATATGATCGCAACAGAATCAAGCATAAAAAAATAACATGAAATTGCTAGGAATCGCTAGAAATAAACAATAAGTATTCACCAACCCGAACTTGATCTTCAATGGCCATCCTGGCATCCAGGTATACGTCAATAATCTTAACAGGCACTGCATAGAGAAAGATTATGAATCCAACTGGATTAGATATAAACAAGAATTTCATAACTATGAAGCACATATTTACTTTAACTAAGACTATGGTATCATAAAAAGCTGTCAAACTAGCATGTTCCAAACTATTTGGGACTGACTAAATAGAAAAATAAACGTGCTCATAAATCTAAAGGATATAACAAATTAACACAAACTAGAGAGTTCCAAGCTATACAGGTTTTGCGATCAAATGGCCAAGGCAATTTTAAGCTATTGCTGCTGGTCGCAAGGAGAAGGGTTACTAGTAGAGCACTATTAATAGTATATAAATGTGCATGCAGGCCCCTATTCTTTATTTGTTGTTTAAGTAAATTCAACTTGAAAAAACAAATTTAAGTTTATAAATGATTGTCAAGTAGTATCATTATCATCAGAATGCTTAATAAGTGTCACACTATGGTATGACTTCAATACACTGCAAAAAGTTGTGAAGACCTAGGTATTTGGAGTTGATTGCTTTCATCTTTATTTCATGATTGGTTGTATTATTTCATATTGAAAACAAGTTTCCCCATGTTTATTTTGATAACTTAATAAAAAGATGGCATCCCCCTGTCCGCCACAGCAACTGGCCTCTCCTGCTCCATTGGCTCTTGCTACTATGTCAACCCATACAATCTGCTCTACAAACCCTCGCAGTCCACTCTGCACGGGCTCCTATTGTTCTAGATGTTGTTCATAACCTTGCAACCTTCTTCATCATTGACTGCAACCACTTGAGTAGCCCTTGCAGCCACCTGCATTGGCCCCTCCAGCCTCCTGCAGGAAGTCGTCTTGCCTCAATTTTTTTTTTCAACTCCCCTCTTTTCTCCATCTAGTCATATCTACCTCTCCATTGTCTCTCTTTTTCTCATTTTTTTCCACCCTCTTTTCACTGGGATTCAGCATATAAATAAAATGTCATAATCCTAGGATATTCCTCTTGTTTTGATCCTGATGATGAATTTCTTTAGCTTGCTCCATAAACTGTCGTTCCCTCAAGGTTTCACCATTAAAACTTAACGTTACCAGCTATACTCTTTGCAACAAGCACTTTTAATTCATTCTCAAGGACAATTTTATCATCTTCACTTGTTTGCTATAGATGTTCAAAATGCCTAGTATAGTGTTTGGACTTCAGAATTTGTTGCTTTGACATGGCTTTTCAATAGAATGGAACCTTCTATTTGAAGTTGCTTCTTCGATGGAAATGGGGTGTGTGTTCTTACACTGTACAAGTACAAGGTTCTCTTAAATCTTAATTAGGAGGATCACTCTATAAAATATTACTCTTTTTTGAAGACCAAATAGGATGCGCTGTATATGTATCCTCAACTAATTGTATTGTAGATCTTATCAAAGGATTTTCTTGTGTCAAGTTTACCTCAAGCATCAATAACTATTATGCTGCCATCGGAGCCATCTTCTAGTTGATTCTACTGTCTTGGACCTTATGAATGTCTTCTTCGAACTTACCAGAGTTTCAATTGGAAAATTTTCAAATATTACCCGTCTTGCGATGTTATTATTTATCTAGTTTTCATGGTGGATGCTCTAGCTGTAGATGTGGTTGATTGTGACACCCATCCTCCTTTCGATCACTGGGGGTCAATCTAACCATCTATCTGATCACCTCTGAAATACTCTGGTCAACCCCAACAGGTGCAAATTTCCACCACCACTTCTGCTACAACATACTCAACATCTACATCTATATGGAGATATTTCTGTTGTTGAATTTGAATGACTGTTCAGTCCTCGATTGTCATTCTTTTTGCGGGTTCTTCTATAGCTTCTCTGGCCTCTTCCTTTACCCTATAGATCCCTGATTCAATATCTTCTTCTCATATGGCATATAACTTTATGTTTCTTTCTAATACTTTTGTTAAGAGTATGCTGTGTATTAGTTAACGGGTCAGGTCATGCTAATGGGTTTAGTCAGTTAGACCCAATGACTGACTTATCCTATCTTCTTATATGCTTGTAACCCTAATTCGAGAATCAATTTCATATTCTTTTCTTTCTAACTTGGTATCAGAGGAGTCGCCGCCCCTCTCCCTTCGCTCCGCACTTCCGTTCAGGCGCTTCTCTCGCTCCACACTTCTCCTTCCGTCGCTTCCGCCTGAACGTGACTTCTCCCCTTCCGCCGCGTACTCACCTTCCGCCTTCCGCTTGCACCTTTCTCCCTCAGTGAGGCGGCTGGAGCTGCTTCACGCTTGACCGGCGATTCTCCAGGCGAGTCTTCAACGATCCTCCAGGCGTTCTTCCTTCCTCCAGCGAGCCGCATCAACGGGCGATCGCGATCGCCGCCTCATCTTCCGCACGCGAGCCGCATCTGCTGGTGATCGCCGCTCTTCCGCAGGCGAGTCTTCCGCACGCGTCTTCCGCAACGCGAGCCGCGTCTACTGGTGAACGCTGCTTCTTCCTTCGCTGCCTCTTCGCTCGCCAGCTCTATCTTCGGTCAAGTTCTCCTGCTCCAGTCAGCCAGTTCCTCTAGCCTGCCGCATCTCCGGTATTATCCTCTTTTGCTCAAGTTCTACTGTTCAAGTTCTTACGCATCAACTAGTATCCTCTGTTGGAGAATCAGATCTGATCTACGATATTATCCTCTATTGGACAAGTATTAAGTCTTCAGTCTTCCTTAAGACTACTTCTCTATATGGATTTCTCTACTATGTCTGAATTTAAGCCTACATCTAGTGTTGCAACCACTGTTAAATTTGATGGAAGTAACTACTTACTGTGGGCTAGATCTATACGTTTTTATCTTGGTTCACATGGAAAAGAACTGCATCTTACTAGCATGCCTCCAAGCCCTTCAGATGTTTCTTATGAGTCATGGAAACGTTCGGACATGGCTGTTGTCACGTCTCTTCTGGCCAACATTGAGACAAGTATTGCATCAACTGTCATGTGCTTGGACACAGCTAAAGAAATTTGGGACGCACTGGTGTCTATTTATGCTCCTCAGGAGACAATCGGTCAAGTTCATCAACTGTATGAGGATCTCTTCAATCTTAAACAAGCAGGAATGTCTATACCAGACCTTTATCGGGTTCTTAAGGGCAAATGGGATCAATTGCAAATGTTGCAACCGCCGACGGCTGATGTTTCGGTGACCATTCAACAACGACAAGAATTATTTGTTTCCCGGTTTCTTACTGCCCTAGATGACTCCTATGCGGCTGCTAAAGCTCAACTACTGGCTGATCCTTCTGTCTCAACAATTCAGAGTGTTTATTCCCGCCTTCTGCGCGTCTCCATGGGCACTCCCACCACCCCTGTTAGTAGTGCACTTGTTGCTCCCTATAGTGGTCGACGTGGTGTTGGTGGCTCTAGCCGAGGGAGAGGACGTGGCCGATCCACTGTTTCCTGTGAACATTGTGGCCGTACTAATCACTCCTCAGACCGATGTTGGAAGAAGTTTGGTAAACCTACTTATGCCAAGTTGGCGGCTGATACTGGTTCATCTACCTCTGCACAGGCTGCTACACCTCCTTCCTCTGACTCGACGATCACTGTGTCTTCCGCCGAGTATGATCGCCTCGTTAGATTGGCCGCCCAGGCCGAATCTTCCTCATCCTTGGTGGCTACTACTCCCGCTGTTTCTGGTATTGCCTCCCTTGCTGCATCTCCTAATACCTGGATCTTAGATTCTGGGGCTACTTCTCATGTTTCAGGTAATCGTTCATTGTTTGCTTCACTTCAACTTGATACCAACCATAGACCAGTATCCATTGCTGATGGATCCCTTATTCCTGTCCATGGCATAGGAACAGTTCGCCTAGGCTCCACAATTACCTTACATGATGTTCTTTATGTTCCACAGTTTCCAGTTAATCTCATTTCTGTATATGCCCTCACTACTAACCTACGCTGTTCAATCACCTTTTTTTCTTCCTCTTGTGTTTTTCAGGACCTCAGGACGAAGGTGAAGATTGGTGGGGGGCTTAAAGTTGGCGGTGTCTATGTCTTGACTGAACCTGCATCTATCCTCACTCGTGTTTTGACGGCTGCTTCTTCACCCTACACGTGGCATTGTCGCTTGGGCCACATCTCCTCAGCAAAAGTGCAGCAATTTTTGTCTCTTAAATCTTGTCCTACATTTGAGTGTGATGCATGTCAGGTTGGCAAGCATCATCGCACCTCCTTTCCTAAAAGTGTTAGCCCCCCCACAGTTGTTCCCTTTCATGTTGTTCATTCAGACATTTGGGGTCCGAGTCCTGTTTCCACCAGAGATGGTTTTAAATACTTTGTGACATTTATAGATGACTATTCTCGCATGTGTTGGATTTATTTATTGAAAAATCGCTCTGATGTACTTCATGTTTTCCAATTGTTCTACCTTGAGATTAAAAATCAATTTGGTTTACCGTTGAAAATTTTGCGTACTGATAATGCACTTGAGTACACCAGTTTAAGTTTTACCAGGTTTTGTGAATCTCAAGGAATTCTCCACCAAACTACTTGCCCGTATACCTCTCAACAAAATGGTGTTGCTGAACGCAAGAACCGTCACCTCCTTGATGTCACTCGTGCCCTTATGTTTCACATGTGTGTACCCAAACATTTTTGGGATGATGCTGTTCTGACTGCCAACTACTTAATTAACAGGATTCCGACCTCCACCCTTCAAGGTAAATCTCCTATTTCCGTTCTTTCACCGGACTGCCCTACTTTTTCCATTCCACCCAAGACCTTTGGATGTCTTTGTTATGTTCACCATCTTTCTCTAGGCAATGATAAGTTGAGTCCACGTGCTATTAAATGTGTCTTTCTTGGCTACTCTCACACTCAGAAGGGATACAGATGTTTTGATCCCAAGATGGGACGGTACTTTGTGAGTATGGATGTTTCATTCTTTGAATCTACACCATACTTCTCCAATTTGGTCCCTGCTGATCTTCGCATTCCTTTACCTACTCCATGCCCCTTAGATGTGCCATCTATGCCATCATTGGTTCCTGGTACCTCTTCTGTTCCTTTACAGGTGTATCATCGCAGGGCACCAGCCGCTCCAGCTCCGGCTACCCCACCTGCCTCACCCTTGCCCGAGGCTCCTTGTCCCGCTCCGGCTGATCTACCCATTGCTCTACGCAAAGGGCGTCGCTCGACCGCTAAGTATCTCATTTCTCATTATGTTTCATATGACCGTATTTCCACATTTCATAATGCCTTTATTACTACTTTATCCTTGAGCACTGTTCCTACCAGCCATTCTACCGCCCTTTCTCTTCCACACTGGAAGGCTGCAATGGATGAGGAAATGGATGCTCTTACCTCGCGCTGCACCTGGAGTCTTGTTCCCCTTCCTTCTGGTGCTCGCCCGGTTATGTGTCGGTGGGTGTACACTGTCAAACATAACCCTGATGGTTCTGTTCATCGCTATAAGGCCCGCCTGGTGGCCAAAGGCTTTACCCAGATATATGGTGTTGACTACTTGGATACGTTCTCTCCGGTTGCCCGGTTGAATTCTGTTCGCATTATCCTTTCGCTTGCCATTAACCTTGGATGGTCTCTTCATCAGCTGGATATTAAGAACGCCTTCCTCTATGGTGATCTTACTGAAGATGTTTACATGCATCAACCTCTTGGTTATGTCAAGCCGGGGGGGATGGTCTGCAAGTTACACAAAGCTATTTATGGTCTCAAACAAAGCCCACGAGCGTGGTTCCAGAAGTTTTCTACTATCATATCTCAGATTGGCTTCCTTCACTGTAAATCTGATCACTCAATCTTTATCAAGAAATCATCTTCTGGTATTATTATCTTGGCTATTTATGTTGATGACATACTTTTATCTGGCGATGACTCCAAAGGCATTCATGAGACCAAGACATATCTTCATTCACAATTCTCCCTTCGCGATATGGGTAAACCTCGTTATTTTCTTGGCATTGAAATTGCCTATAAAGGTTCAAGTGTTCACTTATCTCAAAGGAAGTATGTACTTGACCTTCTGTCTGACACTGGGATGTTGGAATGCAAACCTCATGATGTGCCAATGGTCCCAAATGAACGACATAGCTTGTGGGAAACATCTGACGATACTAATCCTCTCTTATACCGACAGGTTGTAGGCAAACTCATTTATCTTACTGTTACTCATCCAGATATTTCATTTGCAGTTGGTGTAGTCAGTCAGTTCATGCAGTCCCCCAAAGAGTGTCACTGGAAAGCTGTGCTTCGCATTCTTCAATATCTCAAGAAATGCCCAGGGAAAGGTCTCCTGTATAAGAAAAATGGACATCTCACTGTTGAGTCCTACTCTGATGCTGATTATGCAGGGAACGTGGATGACCGTAAGTCTATATCAGGTTTTTGTGTATACGTTGGGGGAAATCTAGTCACTTGGAAGAGCAAGAAACAAAATGTGGTGTCTAGATCTAGTTGCGAAGCTGAGTACCGTGCTATGGCCCATACCACATGTGAGCTATTATGGATCAAAGGTTTAATAATGGAATTTGGCTTAGTTCTGGAAAGTCCCATGATTATGCATTGTGATAACCAGTCAGCTATTTTTATTGCAAATAATCCATCCTTTCATGAGCGCACTAAGCATGTTGAAGTTGATTGTCACTTTATCAGAGATGCTATTTCAACTCGTCAAATCACCGCTCCATACACCAAGTCTGAAGAGCAAGTCGCCGATATCTTTACTAAAGCTCTCAACACAGCCAAAGTGGGTGAATTCTGTAACAAGCTGGGCATGATTGATATATTTGCTCCAGCTTGAGGGGGTGTGTTAAGAGTATGCTGTGTATTAGTTAACGGGTCAGGTCATGCTAATGGGTTTAGTCAGTTAGACCCAATGACTGACTTATCCTATCTTCTTATATGCTTGTAACCCTAATTCGAGAATCAATTTCATATTCTTTTCTTTCTAACTACTTTTATCAAATGATAAGTTCAATTTCTGTTGTAAACATATACAAGGATCAATCTATGGCGATACTAATTTTCTACCATTGCATGATGATGCTCTTTATATTTCTACATTCCGTATAAACCTATTGTCTATTTAGTACTATTCTTCGCTCTTTATATGCTAAGCAACTTTTTTTTTCTGCATACGTTGTCATTCAAGATCTCCAGCCAAAGGCTACAATTTGTAGGAAGCATGAGCCTTGACAACCTTGTAAAATAGTTTTATTTGTTCCTTCTATCTTATCTTTCACTCCTCAGTCTCTACGTAAGTAGAGAATACCAATTGAACCATCTCTTTGCTACTAAATTATGCAATTCCTATATATCAATTCTCTTTTTTTTTAAAGACAATTGTTAGTTAGATAAACATTATTGTGTGTCTTTTCCTTCTAGTACAAATGAACAAAGTATCTATTCTTTTTGAGATAGTATATTTTGATATTTCGGATCTTAGTTCTTGTGCCTTCTACTTCAAAATATCATTATTTTGATTAAAAAAATGCTATAGCATAACCTAAGTACGTTTGTCATATAGAAAATCTCATACTCTTGACGAAGGTTCGAAGTTTCGGTTGGACTGGCTGTACAGATCGCCAATTGGACCAGTACATACCGATAGTACTGGACCAAAACCTAGTGGAATGAGCGGGCAGAGTGGTGAAAGAAGAAGAGAAAGAAAAAGAAAAAGATCAGGAAGAAAGAGGACCCGTCCACCGCTTGTCGGTCTCTCCTTCCTCTTTTTCCTTCTCCTTCTCTGCTACTTCGCCCTTATGGTCCGGCCAGCCAGTTTGGATCAGTTTTAAAAACCTTGCTCTTGACATATTACATCTTATATTTTGCAGAATATAAACATAATTTTGTGCTAACTTTTTTTTTTTTGTCAATAATGCTCTTTAGTATATGTGCTTCCCTTTTGCCATTTTAACTCTTAGCTGAATGAAGTAGCTAATTGTAAGAATTGAAATCTTCTCAATGTAACTCGTGTTATGCTATTCTATAAGCAAGTTTTAAATTCTTTTTACAAAGATGTCATTCTTATCGCTTGCTATCGCATTAATCATATTCTGTTTGATATGACTCCCTTCTCATGTATCATGCATGTTTCATGAAGTTTAATCTTTTCCACTATTCCTTGTTGTTTTAAAATCTTTGTATTACTTGTTCTCTCAATCTTGGACATGACAAGCTAAGTCTCATTCAATATTTCGTATTTTCTTATATACTCTCATACTTAGAAAGGCTATCGATCTTATGACCCCATTCCTCTCTGACACTACGTATTTGTCTACATTACATTTTTTGGGTCTCCTTTTATTATTCCAGTACACCAACATAAACTAACACCTATTTTCCCTTTGTATCATTATTTGTTCCAGCACTGCTTGTTCTTCCGATAGTCTATCTTGCCCTCCACTGCCATTATACCATATTCTTTCATGCGGTCTTTCCTCCTCTAGAGGTGGTATAGTAGCTGTCCTCAACGACCACCACCTCTGTTCCCACTGATGGTACCTTCACTTTCATATATGTCAAATCATATGACTCATTTGATTTAGATTTTCCCATTACTTCGCCAATGTAGGTCTGCTGCTGCTCATTCCATATCTCGTCATTCACCTTATAATCTTTGTCTACTGCTTTTTTGTTTTTCGTTCTTTATCCTTGTATGTTTCATCTATTCCTAAGAGTTCACCAGAAGCTACACAGAACCCTCAACAGAAGCAAACAATAAATGAATGAAATAAAAACATTGATAAATAAAATATCTACGAATTGTAATTCTCCCATCTATTGTAAAAGTGGTCATATGTAGATGTGTTTTCCTTGTCAAATACAGTCCTAATGCTCCATAGATCAATGTATAGCAAGACTGGTGGCTTAAGGATCTACTCAGGCATATAAATTTAATCTTTTGAGACATTTCATCAGTGGCCAAACCTAATTTTGTCAATGTATTATTTTTCCTTATCCATTAATCAGAGATAGCATATGTTGAAGGTGAACATAAAGAATGTTTCCATGTATAGTGTGATCTTCGATTCTCCATTAGGATGGTTATATAGATTTAAGCTCCGGGATATATTTGTTGGCCAATTCTAGAGGTGCCTATCAATAGTGGTCTTTGATGTTGCAAGGCTATGTAGTTCATATTTATTTGCCAAGTCTCTGGAATTGTTATTTTTATCAATATATGTGATGATATTCTTCTCAAAAGGAGAGATTCAAATGGTATTGTTGTTGTTAAAGAGCATCATGAGAAAAAAAAACTATAATCAAGGACCTCGGGAAACTACAATATTTTCTTAGGATTTAAATTGCAAACAATTCTAATGGTAAATTTAGATCACAATTAAATAGGAAACATCAAAATCTTATCTAGATATGGCAGTAACAACTCATAAGATGAACTTAAGCTAGAACTAGATCTTGCTGGAAATCCATAGGAATAGAAATTTTAGAAGCATTCCTATGGTTCAAAAACTCATTACGTATGATTATATAAGGTAGTTCTAGATATATACACAACAACGAAAAAATAACAATTGTATTTTATATTATCATAGTTATAACTAATTCATCAAATCATAATCATAGTTTTAAATCTCAGTCCATATTAAGCAGTAAGCTTGATATGTACTGGTCCAAGCTTTAAATGGTACACAGACCTTCTACGATGATACATCCAGTACAGCAGGCAGCATGTGTCAACCAAGCTTATACTGATTAACCAAAACATCAACTCTAAAATTACATTGACAATATATATGAAAATTTACTTCTACCGAATCTTGCAACACCCACTTTGAGGGACACTAACAAAAAACTCAATGAAACATTTTTCTAGAACAAAACCTGCCATACAATGCAATATTCAGCATGATAGAATGTATGGCCAAAATATACAAATGAACAAAGCACCTTAACTAAAATGATTGTATCGTTTATACAAAGAAATAAGATCTCTTCTTCATCCTTACCACAATGAAAAAAGAAATTGATGCAGGACAAGAATCAATAGATTCTACAAGCATCACATGTTTCGTTTATTCAACTAGAAAGACTCAGGTACACCATCCTGCATTGCTATACTGTGGTCCTTGAGAATAAAAAATTCAATTGTTTGAATCACTGATCATGAGTATAATAAGCCTTTATATTAGTAAACAAAAAAATAAATTGTAGTTACGCTTTAATTACATTTGTATTTTTAACAAGAAATCAGCGAAAAGAACCATTTATGAGTAAACTCTTTGAATATATCATGGAAGATTTTAATCCTTAGAAAAAACTGACGTGTGATACAGAAATTAAAATAACAGTTACGTGTCAATCGTACTAAAATCTTTACCTTTCATTACTGTTGAATAGGCCAAATTCTTATAGTTCTGTAACAGAAAAAAAAAGTTTAACCTTAATCAGGAAACCCATAAACTATAAACAAAAGGACATGATAAACAGCATGGAAAGGAAATGGAAGATTTTGAGGAAAAAAATTGTGCAAATCTAAAGAAAATTTATGATGGTCAGATATATATATAATGAAAGAATTATCACAATGCTACAATTCCAATAAACAAGAAGCTCCCAGAAAACTTCCAATCCAAGCACAATAAGTACTCCATATAGAATGGTATCAATTACTGGAAACTTAGTGACCATCCACCGTGTGGTTATCTCATTATAGAATAAATCTGACTCGGGACAGTTAGAGACGAGGAGAAGATGATGAGAGAGAGTAAGTAGGGCACAAAAGAAGAGCAAGAAGAGGGAGAGAAAAAAAAAAAGAGAGAGAAAAGAAGAGAGAGAGACCTCGCATCCAAGAGGGGTGGAAGAAAGGAAAAATAGAAAGGAGAGAGGAATAAGCTTTAGAAACATATTGAATAAATCATAACTACACATCATTCTCCAGTGTTAAAAAAGAACGTGATTGAGATGAGTTTAAAACAAACTATGCAAGTTGAAGTCTATTGAAAGAAACCTCTCATCACGAATACCCAAATTTTTACTGATTTTCACTTTTTGTGTTGTTTTAGCTATTTTTTGTTGTTGTTTGTTATTTGCACTCTTTTTCTGGTTAGCAGTTTGCGCCAAGGATTAAAGAACATTTCCATACTAGGCAATAATCCCAATATGGACAGGTCTCATTGAAGCTAAGACTTATATAATTAATATAAATTCAATATGTATTATCTATATAGAATATAAGGGTATAGAAGTGATACACAACTTGTATGTAATCAATAAGCAACTAGTAAGGCACAATATGCATCTATTAGACAAAATGTTGAGATAGGTGTTCAAAATGGTATTTAAACCTCCGTTGCCTTTTTTAGCCTCATGGGGTCTTGTGACCATATCGCATTTTTCTCAACTTGTGATCTCTCCACTTACGATCATAAAAGAGGCAGCAAGCAGGATGCTGCATATTATGGCAGGCGACAACCTGAGAGCAAAGGTGACGGTTGATTACATTTGATGGACTATTAGAGACCACGACTGTGAGGTTGCTAAATTGCAGCATGTGTTGTTGTAGGTGGACTGAAGGGGCATAATATCGATCATTTGTTATCAGTGTTGTTAAATAGCCGCAATAGCAGTGCTATAGCGTTTTTCCATAGCGGTTTTTGAGCAATCCGCTATGAAACGCTATAGCACCGCTACAGCGGATAGGACCACATTATAATATTTTTAAATTTTAGAAATTAAAATTATGACTCGAATTAAGTTGGTACTATGTGATCTTTCTTTATATAATTTATTTTATTTTTATGCAGCTTAATTTATTAGGTATATAACATATATTTTAAACATTATACTTAATTTTTTATGTGTATAATGTATATTTTAAACATTATGTGACTTCCACTATTTGCCCACAACGCAATCCGCTATATCATATTGCGGATTTTTAGCTTTCCGCTATTTTTCGCAATACGCTATTGATAACACTGTTTGTTATCAAGCATAAGAGGCCTAAGAGTTGAAAAAGAAATGTAAGATCAAAACAGACTAAGAGGCATCCTTAGCTCAAGCAGCTTAACCCTATATCAATTTGTTGAAGCAAGTCAATGAAGTGTTTGGGCAAGGTGCAAAAAACAAGTTGGAACAAGGGGGTGGAGTGATAAGTAGGGATGAACATCCATGGTTTATTGCAATTCATACAATGTCTAGAAAAAGGGCAATGAGTTAGCAAGGGTGGGAGTTAGCAAGGGTGGAAGTTGATGACGGATCCATATCAGATGTTATCACCTACAATCACTGTTTTCTTTGTCTTCATGCCCCTTTCTTCTTTTGTTTTATTTGTGTAATTTGGTGGGCTACAAAGAGATGGGCAGATGTGTTATTACGATTGTAGGAGGAACAATAGGAATGAGAATCAAGTTAATTTTGAGTGTGTTATAGAGAGAGGAATAGATGACAAATAAAAACAGAAGAGAGGACCAATTTGGCCTAATACCAACTGACGTGAGAGAGTAGCCAGGACAAGAGAGAGGGAAGAGAGAATAAAGAAAGAGAGAGGGAGGCAAAGAAGGTGTGCAATGGAGGGAGGGAGAAGGGATATCAATGGAATAAAACTTCAATAATTCATCATGCAATAATTTTATGTTACAAAATAAAAAGGCTTTTAGACATACCCATAAACAAATACTAATCACATATTAACCCTCCTACCGATACATTACCTAAATAACAACCCATTAACGTTAAAATAAATACTAGCCGTTGGTCATTAAATTATAATTACGTAAATATTTTCTTTCTTTTAGTTCCTCGGATTCTTATTCCATGTCTCATCTAACCAGAATGGGAGTGACATATCTTATGGCCTTTCCGTTAACTTTCTTAATGAATCATGATTGAAGAACAAGAAACTTCCCTCACTTCAATACCTTGTTGTGAAGCTTCACTAGTAGTTAAATCATTGCAAATGAAAACAACTTCTTAAGTAGATGTCACAGAATGATGCCTACTAAGTAATACTACTTTGAGTGTTGGTATAACATATATCATGAAGTTCACAATCCATAGATGATAATATATTAATATATGATGCACATTTTTTTAAAAGAGGTTTAGATGAAAATTCATGCTGACTCTGTGCACCTAAGCCATACCTAAAAGTTACTTTTTGATATTTATGCATTGTTCCTATTAATCACTGAAATGTTGCAATTCGTACCAGCTAGTTCTACAAAGTCAAAACCACAACCCTCCAAAAGATTTTGTTGATCCTATGTTCCATAAGTCATGATAATTATTAAAAGTGATTGCCAATAATCTAACCTAACCATAATTAATCCCACTGTTAACAAGATCATGATAGGGGTGATGTCATTCTGTTTATAGTTGAAAACCATAAGTGGGGATTGGTTTGTAAAACATGAATCAGAAGACATAACTCTTTCACTATCAGAAGACATAACTATTTTATTTTTATAATAGTTGCCCTTGCTTGTTCATTCTCAAATTATACAAGTTGATCTGTTAATTCCATTGTTATCAGTTTCTTTTAACTAAAACCCCCTAACTGATGAGTTTGCAAAGAAAACAAGGTTCTCGTTCTATTCATTTTTATTAATAAATTGATAAAAATAGGATTTCTAATTTGGTTTGAACACTAACCCTACTATGCCAGATGAAAGACTAGAGGAACACTTAATTAAGTTCAGCCTAGAAAACTCTGTCCACAAATGAACAAACCTAAAAGATCCCCGGTGCGGTCCAATTCAAAGAAGCAACAATCTATTTGTAACTGTCATGGATACTGCAACTATTGTTCCAAGAACTAGGAACTCATTGCAGTAAAACTAAGAGAATCTCACAAAACTCTGTCCATCAGCTAATAGATCACATAATCCTATACATTATACAAATACACTAATATAGACACACAGTCCCACCATCTCAAATTATTCTAGAATTTCAGTATGACAAAACAAAAGAAACCACATTCCAGTACTAAATGTATAGAACACAGTCTTCAGATAAAGGGTGGTCAAAGTTATAACGTGGTAGGTACAGGGATACATCCAGTTTTTCACTTCAAGCATTCATTATAGGGTAAATAAGACTTACTTGAAAGCTATCATCGCTTGCTGGAACTTTTATCTTCTCCCGTAAAGCATTTGCTTTATGTTCTACTTCATCTAGAGTGTATGCTGACATTATGAAATAAGTACAAATTATAAGTAAGGAAACGTGTTGTGCAAATGGTGATTAGTCTTCTTGTATGGCTTCATCATGGTACACGTTTATGGAAAATAATGGCAATTTCTGTGTTAGTGATCATTGGATTTAGCATGAAAAAGGGTCCTTTGACTTGCAAAAATCAAGACAGTTACTAACGACACTTTGTAACAATGAAATAAAACAGTCCAGTACAATTAAAATGTTCGCATCTTCCGGTTAAAATGTTGAAGCTTTAGCCCAAAAATCGACAGTAATTTCGGATACTAATGTGTTATATTCTAAAGAAGAAGATATATATTCAGATCTAGTAAAATATGGCATACCGTTGCTTATGATTGGGACAGAAGGACAAAGATACCCGTAAGCTAAAGCAGGGGTAGGGGAGCGGAAAGAGAAGATGGGTACCGTAGCTGACATAGGAGGTGGTTCCAATGGCGGCAGAGATAGCCGCGAGGGACCCAAACATGAGGAGACTCCTAGAACGGCGGGCAGGGGCGTCAGCGGAGGAGGGAGGCGGCGGGGGAGAGGGGGCTTGGTCACTGAAGGTGGGATCGATGGAGGAAATGGGTTCTTTGGGAGGGACGGAGGAGACGCTGAGGGCTCTGCCCCCGCTCCTCTTCGCGAGAAGGTGGAGGAGACGGGATCGAGCCATGATGGACGATAGGTTTCCGAGAGGGTTTTGATGGGTTTTGCTGGTAATTGTGAGTAACGACATTTGGCTTTGCTAATATGAAGCATGTGATTTACACGTGACAGATTGAAGCGCGTACCCCCTTTTTAGTACAAAAATAGTATGCCTATGTGTACGGAACCTACCCGAAGGTAGTGTTTATTAATCACCGCCTATTTTATCATAAAATAGTTTTTTAATATCAGAGAAATTTAAAAATACATGATGGAATATTTTAAAATATTATAAAAATTTAATAGTACATAATAAAAATTTAGATGATTTTTTAAAAAACCTAAGTTATATATAGTAACTAGCTGTTAGGCCTGTGGGCCACCGACTCAATTCTAGCCCAGTTCAGCCCAACCCATCGTTTTAATCTCTCCAGTTGACCAGGTCAACGGAGCATTTTTGGCCGTCTCCCGGATTCGATACGCGAGCGGGCGTTTCTTTCACGCGGCATGCGTGGCAGGGCGACGTGACGAGTCACGTCTGGGTACATGCATGACGGCAGCGTGGGCCGCATGTCCGAGACGGGCAGGCATGGGAAAAAGCGGAGCGGATCGACGGCGGGGGGGGGGGGGGGGGGGGGGGGTGGAAGGGAGCGATTTCCGACGGATTTTGACATCGTCTCCCCTCTCTCCGGCAAAAGGAACGTCGGCTCTTCCTCTCCGGATCTGGATCTCGTCGGCGTAGACGCGTGCGTACGCTTATCCCTGCAAGGCATCTCCTCCGGCCATCCTCGCCTCCACGCGAGTGAGGTGCCGGTTGGGCCTTCTCCGTCACTAGTGTGCGACGCCGTACGAACCACCGTCTGTGATCGCCGGGCGCCGGCTTGATCCGTGGACGAGCGAATATGTTCGGATTCTGTTATAGGCCTCGTCTGACGCGGTCAGTTACCGGTGAGTCCCAGTTTGGGTTCGGGTGAATCCGGTTCTGTTACGTCTGTGATAAAAAACGGACGAAAGAGAGAAACTTTTAAAATAAAATAATAGTAAAGTAAGTGGGTGATGGGACGTTGCTGGAAACGGTGGTCAAACCCATCCCCTCACCCATCACCCGTTGTCACGTTTCACTCTTTCCCCTCTATTTCTCACTGTCGCTCTCGCCTCTCTCCATCACGAACAACGAACGCCTCCTCCTCCTTCTTCGATCGGCGCTCGCCCTCCTCCTTTGCTCGCGTCTCCTTTCCTCCTGCCGGCGGACGCTGACTGGCGACGAGCTTTCGCCATCCAACGACTGAAAATCCGGCCGTCTTCGCCCTTACCTTCTTCTCCCTCGCGTCCGACGGGAAACTTCAGATCCGACGTCCAACGCGTCTCCGGCGACTCCAACGACCTTCCTCTGGCCTCGGCAGATGTTTCCGCCACCAGCCGACGCCTCCCCGACACCTTCTTCTCCGGCTCCGGCGAGTTGCGCGAACGGCGCCGCCGAGCCTTCGACCTCAGATCTACACGGTCTCCAGCGTCTCCCTGGAAAACCGACAGTACGGCCGGACTCACCTCGCCGGCGGCTACCTTATGGCACTTCGGAAATTCCGATCGGTCTCCGAAGTCACTGTTCTAGCGATCACTGTAGCGGCGGCGCTACTGTTCCGGCGAACATCGAGTTCCGTGCTGACGACTCGGTTACGCGCGCGTGGTTGGTTCTTGCGTATCCCGACTTCCGGTGGTGATTATTTGCGTTCGCACGTGGCTGCGAACTAGGTTAATACCCGTGCTTCGTCTCCGTACACGTATTATACGAACGCATGCGAACATAACCCTGGACTCACGTATACCTGTCAAACTCGATTTAATAACTTGGTACAACCTGATTAGCATAATGAAACCGGATTAGCATGTTAATTGGGTTAAATGGATTAAAATAAAATGGTGTGACTTATACATGATTTACCCTGTTAGGTCCTGTTGATTGATACTTGACACCGTGTTGGTTGGATCTGTACTGTTCGGCTACTGTTGAGGTAGGGATTCTACCTCCGTTCTTTGTTACGGTGCCAACCGCATGTGTAGTTAGCGGCACCTCCCTTATTGCTTATTAGCACTATTGATTACTGTTCTAATTCCCGTTCTACTCTGCGTACATTCCTGTTGACATAAACTGTTGCATGAAACATGGTATGAGTATTTTCGTTTCTTGCATGTTTATTTGTAGTTGGTAGGTGGAATGAGTTCTGTATATGTACATTGAGGATTGACTGTCTAGCGATAGACATGTCAGTATACCTCAGATACTGCCTGTGAGATTTCTGTCGAGACTGTATGATCGTCTCTGACCGAGAGAGTCCGACATTATGGGCTTGAGGTCTGTTATCAACCCAATGAGGGGTTGTACTGAGTGTAGGACGCTACACTAGCGGGCTGTCGACGGACAGTCGTCTCTACTGTTCGGGGAGCCATCAGTAGGGACCACTCTACTTTATAGAGTTGCGGGTCGTGGACCACTGCTGTACCAGCTCCCAGATTTTATCTGTGTATGAGGATACATATATATTGATATATATATTGAGATTTGATTATTGATGTGATGCATTTATGCTTAACATTTTCATATACTATGAAACATTTTTTCGGTTAAATTGTCGCTTTTGCATCATCACTTTTACTTAAATTCTTCTATATGCACGGAATCTACACAAGATCTGGTGTTATCTAACTTTTCAGGAAATTCTGAAAAGACTGAAGCTTTCACAGCCGGGTTGAGAAGATTTTCCCAACCTGGGAAAAGTTCCGCCTGTCACGAAAACCTACTCGACTCTAACTCGGTGGGCTCCAAATCTTAGGGGTACTTTGGTAAATGTTAATCACGACTATAGGGGGATAAAAGGGAAGCTTTGGGACCTTAATCGATATCAAACCCTAACCAAGTGAAGGGAGAAAACGGCTGAGGACGTGACTTGGGCGGCTGGAGAAGATTAAACACGATTTCAAGGAAAAGAGGAGCCCTTCGAAGCCCCTAGCAAAGATCTCTTCATCTACTCGGAAAGGGGAGTCAAGATATCCCTTAATCCTTCATTTTTATTGCTGCTTCTAGCCTCCAAATGGATTTCTTGAGTGTGAGCTTGTTGTCAAATATTCATGATGTCTCTAAGATGATTGTAGCTTAAAGGTCTATCGGGGTTAGGGCTTAGCCCTATGCCTAAAACGCATTCATGAAGTAGTTTGTTATTTTGATATGTTGGTTTGATTTAGTTGACCTAGCATATGTGTTTGTCATTTCCTTACAACTCTTATTGCATATTATTGATCTCCGATATCGAGGGAAAAAGCGACAGCCCAATCTCGATATCGGTGCTTGTATGTTTTGGACGTTGGGAGAAAAAGCGACAGCCCAATCCCGACGTCGGATCTCGTATGCTTGGGCGCGTGAAGAAGAGCACGAGAGTAGCCCTTCTCCCACGTGAGAGAACAACTATTCATCCCTCGCCCAATGGGCCTATGTAAATTTACAAGCCACGAAAGTAGGAGGTAGATTTGCATATGCACCGAACTGTGCTGCTGAAAGGGGGCGGTTTGTACCATTTGATGGATTTCTTCAACTTATCAAACCTTGCATATCACGAAGTCACTACTTTCATTTGCGGATTGGCATAGCGGTGAAACCCGACACCCCGATATTCTACCATAACAGAAATCCGATCGTTTATCTGTCCGCTTGTTACTTTCCTTGCTTAGCATTTACCTATTAATTGTTAGTTATTTCGATCGCTTTAAATCAACCCTTGATTTGTCTAGACCGCGACTCAAGGATTTACCAGTACTTGACAAATTGGTCTCTGTGGACGATATAATTTACTACTTCGATTAGACCGTACACTTGCGGGCCTATCAAGTTTTTGGCGCCGTTGCCGGGGACCAATTTCGCCATTATCGATTAAATCTAATAAATTCGCGGGATTAGAAAAAAAAAAAAAAAAAAAAGGCTTGTGCATGCGCAGAACACTTGTTCTCTATTTTGATCCATCTTACTGTTGAAAATTTGATAATCTATCTTGAGGCTTGTGCATGCGCAGGACTTTGCGGAGTGAACATTTGATCGACGAGGATCCGGAGATCGAAAAAACATTCCGACTCCGACGCAAGCAAGCTCGAGCTAAAGCAAAAGAGAAGCAAAATTCAACAGAAATGGACCAAAACCGCTCACTTCGAGATTTTGCATCTCCCTCCGTGCAGGGACTTCATTCGAGTATTGCCCGTCCGGCTATCGAAGCTAACAACTTCGAAATAAAGCCGGCATTCCTTGCCATGCTACAGAAGGAACAATTCGGGGGAATGCCAAATGAAGATCCTGCACTCCACCTCTCAATGTTCGTAGAATACTGTGATACGTTCAAAATGGGAGGGATATCCATCGATGCTCTGAGATTGAGACTCTTCCCCTTTACCCTAAAGGATCGAGCACGTGCATGGCTTCAGTCACTGCCGAATGGAGCGATCACCACCTGGGAAGGGCTATCACACTCATTCCTCACCAAGTACTTCCCATCGAGCAAGACAGCTCAATTGAGAGGGTAGATCACTGGATTTAAGCAAAGGGACGACGAATCATTATATGAAGCGTGGGATCGTTTCAAGGAGCTTCAACGGATTTGTCCACACCACGGCCTCGAAAAGTGGTTATTAGTTTCTTCCTTTTACAATGCTTTAAATTTTAACACTCGAATGACTGTGGATGCAGCATCAGGTGGAGCCTTCATGAACAAACGTGTTGAAGATGCTCTAGAACTACTGGAGGATATGGCACTTAACCATCATCAATGGACAAGTGAAAGAAGCATCCATACAAGGGTCACTAGTAAGACTGATACCGATACCATGGATTCTTTGGCGAAGAAGGTAGACTCTTTATCTCAAGAGTTAAATGCACTACGTTTAAATGCTTTTTCATCATCTTCTCAACCTTCTCAATTGTATCAAGTTAATGCAGTTGCCTGTGAGATATGTGGTTGTACAGGTCATAAATCATATGAGTGTCAATTTGTATGTCTCACCCAAAATCAACCTGAAGAGACTATCAATGTAGTGAATCAATTCAACCAAAGGCCTCAAAATAACCCGTTTTCAAGCACGTACAACCCGGGATGGAGAAACCACCCCAACTTCTCCTACCGGACAAATCAACCCCAGATTTCCCAGCCCGATTTTCAACCACAGGTTTCTCAACCTGTACCTCAAGCAATTTACCACCAACCACCAGGTTTTCAGCAAAAACCATACCTCCAACCCCAGAAATCGAATTTGGAGGCTATGCTAGAGAGTTTGGCTATTGCGCAGTCGAAACAAAATGAGATCATCAATCAAATGAATTCCAAGATGGATGCCTTAGCAGCTCACAACAAAATGCTGGAAACCCAGATTGCCCAGCAAGCTACCGCCTCATCCCGACCTCAAGGACAACTGCCCCGGTCAACCAGAAGAGAACCCACGTGAGCACTGTAACGCTGTGTCCACACGCAGTGGCAAACAGTTGGTTGAGCCGGAAATGGACAAAAATCATGGAGATGGACAGCAAGGTGGAAATCAAAGAGATCAATCACCGTTGGAAGAGTCTGATCGCACATATGATGAGCAGCCCGTTTACACTCCACCACCACCATATGTTCCACCTGTACCGTTTCCTCAACGCTTGGCGAAGGCCAAATTGGACAAACAATTTGGAAAATTCCTTGAGGTACTCAAAAAATTATACATCAATGTCCCTTTTACTGATGCATTATCGCAGATGCCGACCTACGCAAAATTCCTCAAGGACATCCTCTCCAATAAGAGAAGGATTGATGAACAAAGAACGGTGGCGCTAACCGAGGAGTGTAGCGCAATCATTCAAAATAAGCTTCCCCCGAAGCTTAAGGATCCCGGGAGCTTTTACATACCGTGCTCCGTTGGTGCCATGACTTTTGACCGTGCCTTGTGCGACTTGGGCGCGAGCGTCAGCCTAATGCCCTACTCCATATTTGAGAAGCTAGAACTAGGAGAACTCAAACCGACTACAATCTCGCTTCAACTCGCCGATCGCTCGGTAAGATATCCGGTGGGCATATTGGAAGATGTGCCCATTCGAGTGGGTAAGTTTTTTGTTCCTGCTGATTTCGTAGTTTTAGAAATGGAGGAGGATCACCGTCTCCCAATAATTTTAGGGAGACCGTTTTTAGCCACTGCAGGCGCGATCATTGATGTGAAAAATGGGCGACTTACCTTGAAGATAGGTGAGGAAACCATCGAGTTTGATCTTTCAGAAAGCCTAAAGAAACCTTGTCTTGCAGGTTCATGCTGCAGTATCGATGTGTTGGAAACCATACCGGACGGCTTCGATGTGGTACGAAGTCGAGAAGACCCGCTTGAGAGGTGCCTGCTCAATGAAGAAGATACTAGTGCCGGAGATGAGAAAGAAGCATACACAAAATTACTCGACTCCACTCAAAAAATTGAAAGCAAGAGAGAGAAGTTGGAGTTTCCAAGTGTAGTGAAACCGGAGGTAACCACTGCACAAAAGATTGAACTTAAAGTCCTACCAAATAACCTAAGGTATGAATTCCTTGGTGATGACTCCACCCTTCCGGTTATCGTCGATGCGAACTTAAGTAAGTAGCAAACTCAACTTCTTCTTGAAGAGCTTAACAACGAAAGAAGGTAATTGGATATTCTATTGATGATATCAAGGGTATTAATCCATCTCTTTGTATGCACAGGATCTTCCTAGAAGAGGGAAGTAAGCCCACCGTGGAGTGCCAAAGACGTTTAAATCCTAACATGAAGGATGTTGTCAAAAAGGAGATACTCAAACTTTTGGACGCCGGGGTGATCTACCCGATCTCGGACAGCAAATGGGTTAGCCCCGTTCATGTGGTCCCAAAGAAAGGGGGAGTGACAGTGGTCGAGAATGAAAATAATGAGCTGATTCCTACGCGAACGGTAACCGGGTGGCGCATGTGTATAGATTACCGAAAATTGAACACAGCCACCCGAAAATATCATTTTCCTCTTCCGTTCATTGATCAAATGTTAGAACGCTTAGCATGTAACTCACATTTCTGTTTTTTGGATGGTTTTTCAGGATTCTTTCAAATCCCGATACATCCGGACGATCAAGAAAAGACAACGTTCACATGCCCGTTCGGGACATTCGCATACCGACGCATGCCATTCGGGTTATGCAATGCACCCGCCACGTTTCAACGGTGCATGATGGCAATTTTTTTCGATCACCTTGAAAAGATTATGGATGTGTTTATGGATGATTTTTCAGTTTATGGATCCTCTTTTGATGCTTGTTTAACGAACTTATCAAAGATTTTGCAGAGATGCGAGGAGGTAGACTTAGTCCTTAATTGGGAAAAATGTCATTTTATGGTTAAAGAAGGTATTGTTGTAACATCCCTTACGATCACACCCCACACGCATACAAGTAAAAATACGGGGTTTAAAAAAATTTTTACTCTTCCATTAAAACATAAGAAGAAAGCGGCATCGAAGGACATTACTACGGAACTGAAAACCGCATAGAACTGAGTAGGATCGATTACTAGGAAATAGAAATCCGGAAATCCAAAAAAAATCCGGCAGCAAGTATACTAAATTACTGCTGCACAGACCCACATATCCTGGAACAAAACAAATGTCCACACTACACATATGTGGAGAACACAAATTTCAGAAATATTGCAGAAACTGATTATTCAGATACCAAATACAACAATAATTCGGTTACACATCTCAAGGTATTTCGAATACAGTAACTCGGTTACACATTTCAGAATAAGAACAATTTCAATTCTCATGACTCCAAAACTCGCATCCAACAATAAAACGAGACAACTATAATATAATATCCTGAAAACAGGCATAAGCCCTCAGGAGATAAAACGTGTCATATAAGTAAGTTAGGCACACAGGCCTGATAAATCTTTAGAAGACAACTCTTAGAAATTATATAAAACATTAGCATCATAACAAATTAAGTAGCTGTAGCAATCACTGTCCTGATGTCTCACCTGAAAATATTTAAACAACGGGGGTGAGCTAAAAAGCTCAGTGAGTAAAAGACACTAAAAGCCATCCATAGTACACATCAAAAAAAATATCATGCTTGCAGATAAGACACTTAACATGCACACTCATATCAGAAACAAAACATAATCAAATGCAGACACTTATAACAATAGGCATCAAGCATGAAGTAGGATATAAGTATACCAACCCCTTTCCAACTAATCACACCGCCCAACACATCTATACTACAGATCGAAACAGAACTACAGAAATCAGAGCTGACAGACAGAAAATCAGAATTTTCAGAATCCAAACAGATAGTCTACATCGGAAACAGAAAGGCCACAGAAGGCCTGAAGACCACAGAAGATCTGATGACCACAGAAGGTCTGACCCCACCTCTGCCGAGGACGAGACATGCATGCATATCAGAAACAGAATGGTAGAGGAGGTATCAGTGGGTGGCCCCCGTCTTGTCAGGACGTGGCACTCTGGCCTCCAATACCCAGAACAGAACAGAAATAGTGGAGGGAGAACGGAAGGTGAGACCAGCTCACATCTACCCTTCACTAGTGTCTCATGGGTCGTAGTAGACTATCAGCACCATTACAGCGCCACAGAAGGAGGGTAAGGACACGGAAGAGTGCTACACTAGGGCATAATTTTTACAGAACAGGTCATGCTGAAACGGAGGAGTAGGACTAACCACTACCCAATTCTCACATCATGCCCAAAGTGTCTCTCAAACCAGAAAATGACACACCCCAATATCCAGTCCTTAACAAAATTACACTTTGCAGAAAATCAAAGCTGAACATTCTTCATAATTTTTACCATCAACCAGAAGTAATATATGAGTGAATTCCTTAGATTTCATACAACTATCCTTAATTCAGGTCAAACCATTCTATGTTCTCACAAGGTTATAATACATTCAAAGTTTCAGAAAATTCACAACATATATATACAGAACAGTAATTATTCGCGTAACAAACAATTAAACAAGCCTAGAAATTATAGGGAAATATATATAGATACTCATTGCACTATTCTTCCCTAAAATTTCTAAAAACCGTGAGCCATAAAAATCACTGCAAGGGGCGAAATTTTCAGAATCCTTGCAGAACATACAAATTTCATGAAAATAATTTCAGTCCCCCACTACAGATAATTTTAATTGCACGTTTGTGAAGGAAAATGACAAAAGCCCCAAAATTGGCCCGAACCATGATTTTCGAAAATCCCTAAGTTCTTAGTTAAATCCTCAAATTTTATTTTCTCTAAAATTTCTCATCAAGCAAATAAATTTTAGAAGAACTACAGGCCACAATTTAAGAGATTAAACCATACAGGATAAATTTTTCTCACAAAGGAATATTCGTCCGGCACAGGTAAATTTCGAATTTCACATATGCACAAATTTACTTGTAGATTTTTGGTTCATACAGATAATCGTTGCAAATAACGAATTTTAATTGACTGATAATCTACAATTTAGCGGATTAGACTCCTTAGGATCGAATTACTCACCAGAAAAATCGTCCACAGAGAAAAACGCCAAGACAGAGGATCAAGGATCACCAGGAAATTCGTCCACCACCAGTCTGCCACCACCAGCGTCAGGAATTTCAGGAGGCGCCAAGCACAGTGAGGGGCGACAACCAAAGGCGGCTAGGGCAAGAAAACCAATAAAAGTCGTGAGGGAGAGGAGCCCTCACGCAATTCCTCTTTTTCTCCCACCCCAAACGGATCCAAGATCCAATAACCCAGTTAACTTAAGTGAAAAAATATTACCTGGGCTTAACCACCCTGCGCCACTCCAATAACATCAGAAATATGCGCCACCATGGTGGAAGGAATTCCAGGAGCAAAGAATCAAGGTTGAGGGTTCAAATCCCCAACCAAAATAATTATTTTTGCCCTGTAGGAAAAATTCCTACACTTAGGCAAAAATCCCAAAATTTTAACAGATAAAAATACAGAAACAGAATTTCTAACCTTAAATCATAATTCAGAAAAATCGAGGGCGTTACAATTGTCCTAGGGCACTTGATATCTGAGCGCGGCATCGAGGTGGATAGAGCCAAAGTAGATGTTATTGAAAAGATGCCACCTCCCTCTACGGTGAAGGGAATCCGTAGCTTCCTTGGACACGCTGGATTTTACCGTCGGTTTAACAAAGACTTTTCCATCATTTCTAAGCCCCTTACTAGTCTCCTTGCTAAAGATGCTCCATTTATTTTTGATCAAGATTGTTTGACTGCTTTTTGCATACTGAAGGCATCATTAACTTCTACTCCTATCATGCAGCCCCCCAGATTGGTCGCGCCCATTCGAGTTGATGTGCGACGCGAGTGATTTTGCGGTTGGCGCAGTCCTTGGGCAGCGCAAGGATGGGAGGCTGCATGCTATCTACTACGCGAGTAAAACCTTGGATGGAGCGCAAGCCAACTATGCCACCACTGAAAAAGAACTATTAGCGATCGTGTTTGCATTCGATAAGTTTCGCTCCTACCTAGTCAATTCTAAGGTTATCGTTTTCACTGACCATGCAGCTATCCGATACCTCATCACCAAGAAGGACGCTAAACCGAGACTCATCCGTTGGATACTTCTACTGCAAGAATTCGATATAGAAATCAAAGATAAAAAGGGAACTGAAAATGTAGTCGCGGATCATCTTTCGCGCCTTAGAGAGGAACAATACATTGAAGATGTTGTGAATCCGCCGATAAATGATATGTTCCCCGACGAACACCTTTTAGCTGTCACTCATGACGGCACACCCTGGTATGCCGATTTTGTAAATTATTTGGTATCTAACATTCTACCCCCAGATCTAACCTTTCAGAGGAAGAAGAAGTTTCTTTCAGATGTGCGGCATTATTATTGGGACGATCCACTCTTGTATCGAAGATGTGCAGACGGTATTTACAGAAGATGTATACCGGAGTGGGAAGTTCGGGATGTTCTGTATCAATGTCACACATCACCGTATGGAGGACATGCAAGCACTTCCAAAACCACCTTTAAAGTGTTGCAATCCGGTTTCTATTGGCCAATCTTGTTTAAAGATACCTGGAGTTACGTTCGCTCTTGCGATCAATGCCAACGCACCAGAAACATATCAAGACGTGACGAAATGCCCATGCACACTATTTTGGAAGTTGAAGTATTTGACGTGTGGGGTATTGACTTCATGGGACCCTTTCCCTCCTCCCGCAACAATAGATTCATTCTCGTAGCAGTTGACTATGTGTCAAAGTGGGTGGAGGCAATGGCTTCACCAACTAATGATTCCCGTGTAGTCATGAGAATGTTTAGCAAAATCATTTTACCAAGGTTTGGAACACCAAGGGTGGTTATTAGTGACGGGGGATCTCATTTCATGGAGCGCAAATTCAAAACCCTTATGAAGAAATATGGAATTCTACACAAAGTCGCCACACCATATCATCCCCAAACAAGTGGCCAAGTAGAAGTATCAAATAGAGAAATTAAGCGGATTTTGGAGAAAACAGTTTCTCGCTCAAGAACAGATTGGTCACTAAGATTGGATGATGCCTTGTGGGCCTACCGTACCGCGTTCAAAACGCCCATCGGTATGTCCCCCTTCCAGCTAGTGTATGGTAAATCGTGCCATTTACCCGTGGAAATTCAGCACAAAGCATTTTGGGCAGTCAAGTTGCTGAACTTTGACCTTCAAGATGCTAGGGATAAACGAAAATTGCAAATCAATGAACTAGATGAATTTCGACGGGAGGCTTATGAGAATGCTAGAATTTTTAAGGAGCGAACAAAGAATTGGCACGATTCTCGCATTACCAAGAAAAGTTTCCAAGTTGGCGATCATGTACTGTTGTTCAACTCTAGGTTGAAGCTTTTCCCCTGAAAACTAAGGACGAGATGGTCTGGCCCTTTTGTTATTCAGCACATCTTTCCTCTCGGAGCTTTTGAAATATGGAGTGAGGGCACCAGTAATTTTAAAGTAAATGGACATCGCCTCAAGCATTACTTCTATGGAGATCCGATAGAGAAAGGGACGTCACATACCTTGTCCGACCCTACCTGAATGCCAGCCACGGTCAAGCTAATGACCTAAAACTAGCGCTTCTTGGGAGGCAACCCAAGAATCTCTCCTCCTTTTCATTTCCTTTTATTCCGTCTTTTACCCTTATGCAACGCTTTTTGTTAATATTGTTTAGTTTACTAAGTTCTGAATTTCTACATTCGTCTTTGTTGGGTTCACCTCAGTTGCATCATTATTGAGTCTAGTTTTCCAGATTTTAGTCTCATCCTTCCTATTCTGCACTTGTAGCTGACACGTTTTTGAATTATAACCAATATCAGGGTAGCTGGAGATTGGTTTCTGATGGAGATCTAGGTTGCTTTCCTGATGAACTGCACAGCACCAGTCTTGAGAAAGGCAGAAATCTTGCTCAAAACCACTGTGTCCCGCCGGGTTTGATTGTGTGACTGCATTACATCTCTTGACAACCTTTGAGATGATGAAGAAATGTATCAAGGGATGCTGAAATAACTCTATTCATAGCATCACTGATGGGGTATATGATGGACTGCTGATAATCAGTTCTGAGAAATGAGGAAACAAGCTGAAATGATATACAAGTACTGTTCCTTACCAGATTTGGAAATAGTGAGATGCGTTGGACTCCTTGGTGGAAGGTTTGAGATACGACTCTGATGAGGCAGTGCTGGAAAACTTTTCAAGCTGGCATGCCACTTATCAACCATCGTACCAGCCACTTATCAAGCTAACCACTGTCCCTTACCAACTTACCAGATTTGGAGTAACCTTGAGATGTGGAGCAGCTGCCATTATCTATTGGGTTATATTATCAGTCACCACTTCCCATATTTCCTTGATGGAGTAGTTGAAGCAACAATGCTGCTCTTTACCGGATTTTTGAAACAGAGAACTACATTGAGGGAACACTGTTCCTTACCGGTCTCTAACATGAAGCGGTGCTGCACTTCTTGCTGCTGTGATACGCTATAAGGGAAATGAGGAGGAATCCTCAATCTGTTGAGCTTATTGAGGCCCAAGCTCTGTTTTCAGAATCACCAGCTTATTGAGTTACAAGCATGAGGGAACACTGTTCCTTACCGGCATCACCAGCTTGAGTGAATGAGGAGACTTCTCCTTGATCTTTCTCTTTTCATCCCTATCAGTACTTGGTGCTCAATTTCAACTATTTGAATCACCAGAAAATTACTCTGAAAATTCACTGCGACAGAGGTTTTCCCAGGTCACCTGAAGAAATTTTCCCAACCTGGGAACTTCTCTGTCCAGCCCAGGGGGATGCAACCGAGATTTTCCCAGGTCACCTGAAGAAATTTTCCCAACCTGGGAAGTTCTCTGTCCAACCCGGGGGGATGCAACCGAGATTTTCCCAAGGGACCCGACGAAATTTTCCCAGCCTGGGAAATTCTCGGCCGCAGCGGAACTATATTGCACAGAAGTTTTCCCAGTGGCACCTGAGAAATTTTCCCGGGTGGGAATTCATCAGCTTATAAAGATTCGCGAGTGGGATTAGGGTTTTTCCCACTCGCTTCCCAGCCGCCTCCAACTTCCCTTCCTGCACCTGCAACCTTCCCTAGCCTTCGGATCTCAACTCACCGACGCCCTGTTCTTCTC
Source organism: Costus lasius (assembly GCA_027563935.2). Taxonomy (NCBI): domain Eukaryota; kingdom Viridiplantae; phylum Streptophyta; class Magnoliopsida; order Zingiberales; family Costaceae; genus Costus; species Costus lasius. Next base: position 139,714,722 of record CM050446.2, read on the forward strand.
CAGCGGATCACTCCTACTTCCAACCTTCCAGCGACCTCAAGCCCGAACTCCTCGAGCAGATCTGGTCTTCACTTTGCCTTCCAGATCCAGTCGCCGCATTCGCTCTCTGCGTGCGCCGCCTCCTCTCCTCTCAGATCCGATCGCCGCATTTATCCGCCTTCCAACTCGATGGCGCCCAGGCAAGCCTCTAAAGGGAAACGACCTGCAACGTCCAGCACGCCCGTAGCACCTTCAACCGAGGCAGACATTGTCTTCCGCGATGATGAGCAGCGCCATCGCTTTCAAGCTATTCAAGGAAGGCGTATTGTTCATACACGATACGCAGATTCGTCCACGCTTCAACAACTCGGACTCCTCGAAGATATCCGGTGGATGTTCCACCAGATTGGGTGGGATCATTTCTTCGAGAGCTGTTTCCCAACTTTTCCCCTGCTAGTGACTGAGTTCCTCAGCTCCCTCTCAGTGCAAGTCAACATTCATGATGAAGACGACCCAGGGCGCCTAGAGTTCCGACTCGGCAACACGGACCACCGTCTTTCTCTCGAAGAGCTCAACAACATATTTGGGTTTCCCTCCAGTGCTCCACGGTGTCTGCCCGTAGGATTTCACGACTCCACATTTTGGCGGCAGATCACTTCTGAGCGTGCCTACTCATCCAAGGGTGCAAGATCAGCCCCCGTGACCAATCCCTGTATCAAGTATGCCCATCGTATGCTCTCTAACACTATCTTCGGTCGTGGGGAAAGTGAGAGCACCGTCCGGCGATCCGAACTATTTGTCCTTTGGGCTATGCTGCACGGCCACATCTTCAACTCAGCATTCTTCCTAGTCAAGCAGCTCGACAAAGTCGCACGGGCAAAGAAGGGATCTATTGTCCTCGGTGGCCTCATCACCCCTATCGCTATCGCCCTTGGTATGGAACCTTACCGAATGGAAAGAGCACCTGGACACAATAAAATCGACATCGAATCCTGTGTTGCTATGCGGATGATTGCAAGGGAAGGTGGAATGCTCCGCCTTATTTTACCTCGCGGTCTCATCTTGTACCTCCCCAACACGGCCCAAACTTCCGTACAAGATCGACAGAACTGGAACATCACCTCCGTCATAGACCTTGACGCTGGAGAGCAACCACCCCCCTTGGCAACCGAAGCACCAGTGGGTCCCTCCCTGTCTAGCCGACATCCCCATACTACCACAGACCAAATTATACGCGCCTCTTACTTCGAGATTCTTCAGATTCGGCGCTCGCAAGCACGCCTGTTCACAAAAGTCAACGACATTGCCAATTTCCTCCACGACCATTTCCAGTATTCAAGCACCGAGGAGCCCGACGCCACCGATGACTCAGACGCCTCGGGTGACACTTAGCTCGGAGAGGATATCCCACCCCTGTGAGTACTCCAAGCCTATTATTTATTCGCATTTCACTTTCATGCATAGGGACTATGCATCATTTAGAGTTGGGGGTGGGGTAGGCATCGTTACTTTGCTTGTCTTTTATGTTACTGCATTTTGTGATACATGCTCTTGCTTTCTTTAGTCTAGTTCCTATTATCTTAGATTAGTATTAGATATTCACATCATGAACATTAACACCAGATCTACATTTCCCAGATAATTGTGAACTTATAGTTGAGATTGGTTTTAGGGTCTTATGATAGTATCTTGTCATTGTCTTTCTGAATTAGGTCTTGTGCTCTTGCCTTAAACGATAATTAACTCATCAGAAGAATGATAATCCTAGGAATCATGCCTTAAGTAAACTAAGTCACATCTCTTATGTTTCCTACTCTTGTTAAAAACTTTTGTATTCCATTATTTGCGCAGTGGCCTATATGTCCAAAGTAAAACTCTTGGAAAAGAATTTGAGGAGAGAAAAGTGCTCTCAAAAGAGAGCGAGGAATTATTTTGACCAAAAAAAAAAAGGAGACAAAAGAGAGAAAAGTGCCCTCAAAAGAGGGCGAGGAGTTAAATAGAGAAAAATATGAGGAGAGAAAAGTGTCCTAAAAAGGGACGAGGAGGAAATAAGAATCGCATGATGATCCCAAATACTAATTCTAAATTTTTTCCTTTAAATTGAAATGAAGTTCATGGACAAACCAGGCATTGCACAAGCTATGAATACGCAGTCAAAGCTTGACAAAGGACATAAGAGGAGGGAGCTTAATTCTCTTTTAAGTCATGAAACTTAGGCATTTGAATTTCCGAAGATGAGGAAACTTGAAGTAAAATATTTATTAGAGCATTGACCTTGTAAGAAGACATGACCGGAAACCAACTCAGTAGTCTTAAAACTTTCTCAATTATAATGTTCATGAACCTAGGAATTACTGCTTGCTTGAGGACAAGCAAGAGTTTAAGTGTGGGGATATTTGATGTGATGCATTTATGCTTAACATTTTCATATACTATGAAACATTTTTTCGGTTAAATTGTCGCTTTTGCATCATCACTTTTACTTAAATTCTTCCATATGCACGGAATCTACACAAGATCTGGTGTTATCTAACTTTTCAGGAAATTCTGAAAAGACTGAAGCTTTCACAGCCGGGTTGAGAAGATTTTCCCAACCTGGGAAAAGTTCCACCTGTCACGAAAACCTGCTCGACTCTAACTCGGTGGGCTCCAAATCTTAGGGGTACTTTGGTAAATGTTAATCACGACTATAGAGAGATAAAAGGGAAGCTTTGGGACCTTAATCGATATCAAACCCTAACCAAGTGAAGGGAGAAAACGGCTGAGGACGTGACTTGGGCGGCTGGAGAAGATTAAACACGATTTCAAGGAAAAGAGGAGCCCTTCGAAGCCCCTAGCAAAGATCTCTTCATCTACTCGGAAAGGGGAGTCAAGATATCCCTTAATCCTTCATTTTTATTGCTGCTTCTAGCCTCCAAATGGATTTCTTGAGTGTGAGCTTGTTGTCAAATATTCATGATGTCTCTAAGATGATTGTAGCTTAAAGTACTATCGGGGTTAGGGCTTAGCCCTATGCCTAAAACGCATTCATGAAGTAGTTTGTTATTTTGATATGTTGGTTTGATTTAGTTGACCTAGCATATGTGTTTGTCATTTCCTTACAACTCTTATTGCATATTATTGATCTCCGATATCGAGGGAAAAAGCGACAGCCCAATCTCGATATCGGTGTTTGTATGTTTTGGACGTTGGGAGAAAAAGCGACAGCCCAATCCCGATGTCGGATCTCGTATGCTTGGACGCGTGAAGAAGAGCACGAGAGTAGCCCTTCTCCCACATGAGAGAACAACTATTCATCCCTCGCCCAATGGGCCTATGTAAATTTACAAGCCACGAAAGTAGGAGGTAGATTTGCATATGCACCGAACCGTGCTGCTGAAAGGGGGCGGTTTGTACCATTTGATGGATTTCTTCAACTTATCAAACCTTGCATATCACGAAGTCACTACTTTCATTTGCGGATTGGCATAGCGGTGAAACCCGACACCCCGATATTCTCCCATAACAGAAATCCGATCGTTTATCTGTCCGCTTGTTACTTTCCTTGCTTAGCATTTACCTATTAATTGTTAGTTATTTTGATCGCTTTAAATCAACCCTTGATTTGTCTAGACCGCGACTCAAGGATTTACCGGGTACTTGACAAATTGGTCTCTGTGGACGATATAATTTACTACTTCGATTAGACCGTACACTTGCGGGCCTATCAATTATAGTCTATATGGTCATATAGAGTCGTGGTAGTGTTCTGGTAAATCCCTGTATCTGATCATGCACCATATCATTGAAATATCCCTACTTAGCCTCCGGCTAACCCCCCTTCGGTTTTCCTCCAGGTTCAGGCGTGGCTCCACCTGGAGCAGAGTAGATAGTTGGTAGTTGGCCACCAGTCTGGGTGGGTTGTGATGCATTTTGGTCTGTTGTTATTTTTATGTTATGTTGTTGGACTCCGTCGACCGCTGCGCCGGTCATGTTATCTGTTGGTTTGTCGACCGCTGCGCCGGTCCTGTGGTTGTTATTTCTGTTGACCGCTGCGCCGGTCTATATTTCGTATATGTCGGTGTTGTATTATGGATACTTAAGGCCGGGCTGGCCTCTATTTAGACTATTTTATTTCAGTCTGTACCTTTCGGTTGTCAGGAGTGATTGACAGGTACAGTGTTGTGCGTCCCGAGGTCCGGGATTCCCGGCGTGGGATCCGGGTGGATTTTTGGGGCGTAACAATTATGGTATCAGAGCGTAGGTTTAGGATCTTACATGGGACATAAGGACTTAGGATTAAACCTTAGGATTTAAGATCCGCGTTAGTGTTAAACGTATTTGATCATATCAATATGTGATTTCAGTTAACGTGACCTTTGCCGTTGTTGGTGCGTTATAAGAAGTGGCACCAAGAAAAGCTCTCGTTTCGGTTGAATGACTGGATTAGCATGTGGGGCATTGAGTGCACCACTCAGTTTGATGCGGAGGGATTCTAGTTCTGGAAATGAACGAAGGGAAGAACCATCGGTAGCAACTCCGCGTGTTTTTATAATGACAATGTTAACGAAGTGGGAAGTAGACACTATACTCCAGAACCTCCGGTCCAAGAACCTCCACGACGTAGAGCGCGTGAAACTCCCTCGACTGCAGCGTTGGAGTTAGCGTCCTGCTTTACTGTCATGTGGTTTTAAGGCTGGCATGTCTAGTAAGTTTGATTTGTCGCATCTCGAGGGTGGATTCTTTAGGCCTGGCCCGCCTGAGTGTCCTCTCTGAGTCGTGACAATCTACGTGTTGGACGTGCGAACGTATAAATTCCTATCGAATGAAAGTTCTATAAGAACAATGATTATCATTAAGGAAAGGTGTAATAGGTTGGACCCCTTAGATGAGAAACAATCGCATTAGATATCCTTTTAATGGGCTTCCTTAGAGTTTGTAGTGTTCGCAAGAGAGCACACTACTATTTTTTCTGATGATTCACATAATTTGAGCATCAATATTTTGGACCTTAAGTTATAAACAAATTTGGGAAGCAAACAATTACTTGAAAAGGGTAAGTAAGATTCCATAAAAGGAATTCGTTATAGAATGTTGGATTTGTTACTTTGCAATTAATTTGTGGACAAACTAGGGCACAATAAACAAATTGTCACTGTTGGCTTTGGTGGGGCCCATAACTCATAGGCTAACCAGACTAAGCAAGTTAGTACCACTAGCTATGTTGACAAGTGCGTATTTTCCGAGTAATGGATCTGCAAGGCATAGTGTTTGGAAGTGATGGATAAACTTTATTGACTTCGTTACAGGGACGGGCATTCACATCAACTTTGAGCACATCACCGGAAAGGAAAATACTGTGGCTGACGCCCTGTCAAGATTGGCATCCTATGTGATTGGTTCGCCATAAAATGAATACCTTGCTGAGACACAACTCATTGACGAGGCTATAAAAGAGACCAGATAGCCAACCCTTTCCATAACTCGTAGTAAATTGGTGGAAGGATGACTTCACCAATCAGGGTCGTGTCTACCTTGCTTTAGGGAGAATGCTCAAGGGCTGAGGAACAAAGACAGGAAGAAGAGCATGAAAAGTTCAAAGCAAAGATCATACTTTCCCCGACGTTCAGAGAGAAATTTCTCAACTCACTACCAGAAGAGATTAGTAGGGATATCAGGGTCCTCGCACATCAAAGGACTTTTCAAAAGATGGTCTCCCTCCAAGAGCAACTGATGGCGTTTACTCCAAAACGGGGAATACACATATTCCAGGAAAAGGGTAAAAGTCTTTTAACCGCTTGGATTTTATACTATAAACTAAATCCTCGGTATTATCACTTCGTTCGAGAATTATGGAACTATGGTATGATTCGAGAATGGTCTCTGCTGAGAAACCGCCCAGCCTTTATCCCAGACTTCTTCCCAAAGAAGTTGAAAGAAGCTTGCAGAACTCATCTTGAGATAGAAGTGAGAGTACACAACCAGATGCCACGTGTTAGTAAATGGACGTCCCAATATGAACCAAGAAAATAGGTCTGCATCGTCTACACTGAGCCGATCGTCGCACATGATTTGGAAGAGCCAAATCGGCACTCCCTTGATATATACAACGAAGCGCACTACCTGGAACATATATCTTTAAGGCCGGAATACTACGATATAGATCCTAACGAGGGCTGTTACAACAAATTTAGTGAAACACCAAACATGGTTATATGGAAACAAGCCATCAACTCGTCCTCATCCGATGAGGAGATTAGTGATTTTTCCATATTACCCGAAACAGAAGGCTCCAGTGACGAAGAAAATCTGGGCGAGTAGGGTTAAAAAGCCTAGGGTGAGCCCCAGTTGTGCCATGATAAGGGAATCAATTACTTTGTGTCTTAGTCAGTTTTACTGCGTGTCATGTATTCTACATATTAAAGATGTTTCTACTATACATCCAGCGGTGGGGATGTCTTTTCTTGCATCTATGTAAATGCCTTAGTGCGAGGCTACGAGACAAGTCGAGTGCCAACTAATCTCAATCTCATAAGGGTGGTAAAATGTAACTCTCTTAGCGACGTTATTGGATGGATACGTGTAGTAGTTAAAGACCAGCGTGATGCTAATTCTTGTAGAACATGCTTAACAAAGAAGATCAGTAAGGCTCTTTTAAGATAATTCTTGCGAAGTGTTAAATTAATTACCATAGCAATAGTAGAAAGTTAACAATGGATGTCATTAAATGAGAAGTGTTTACCCAAGATGAAGAATGTGTGACATTCAAAATCTTCGCGGATCACCAAAGCCTGAAGTACTTGTTTTTCTCAGGAGGAATTATATAAGACAGCGAAGATGGGTGAAAATTCACAAAGACTATGACTATACAATTAAGTACCACTCGGATAAAGCTAATGTGGTAGCAGATGCATTAAGTAGGAAGACTGCAGGGGTGTTAGCTCACTTGCGAGTAACGCCGACTGAACTAGCACAATAGATGGCAGATTTATGTGTAGAGATTGTGTGCCCCACTGAACATGGTTTGTTTAGCCGTGATGATGGCATAGTCCTCTATGGTGCAGAAGATTATTGAGGCACAACCAAATGATTGGTACTTGCAGTCTATCATCGCAAAGGGCAAGAGAGAAGAATTTACCCAGGATGATCAAGGAGTAATAAGGTGCTGGAATAGGTTATGTGTACCCGAGGTAGTTAAGGAAGAATTACTAGCAGAAGCACACAAGTCGAGATTCGCGGTACACCCTGGTGCCACGAAAATGTATAATGACCTTCGAAAGTCTTATTGGTGGGAAGGCATGAAGAGAGATGTGGCAGAGTATGTCGGGCGGTGTCTGGTATGCCAACAAGTGAAAATCGAGCATAAGAAACCTTCTGGGCTCCTACAGTGTATTCCTATTCCGGAGTGGAAGTGGGAACATATTACCATGGACTTCGTGACGGATCTTCCTAGGTCGCGTACAAGCCATGACTCGGTTTGGGTAGTCGTTGACCGCTTGACCAAGTCTGCTCATTTCCTACCTATCAGAAAGAATTACTCCATGGACAAGCTGGCAAGGCTTTATTGTCAGGAGATTGTACGGCTACATGGGGTTCCTGCCAGTATTATTTCTGACAGAGACCCACGATTTACATCTCGGTTCTGGGTTAGTTTACAGAAGGCCTTGGGATCTGAACTGCAGTTCAGTAAGGTTTATCACCCGCAGACTGATGGACAGTCTGAGAGGACCATTCAGACCTTAGAGGACATGCTTCGAGCCATCACTTTGGACTTCACGGATGGTTGGGAGTGCCATCTTCACTTAGTGGAATTCGCTTATAATAATAGTTATCATTCGACGATCCAGATGACACCTTTTGAGGCTTTGTATGGTAGGAAGTGTAGATCTCCGGTGCTATGGGACGAAGCAGGTGAAAGTCGTGTATTGAGACCGGCTATGTTAGCACTTGATGCCGAGAGAGTTCAGATTATTAGACGGAGACTATTAGCTGCCCAAAGCCGACAAAAGAGTTACGCAGACAAGAGGCGGCGGCCACTTGAATTTGATGTCGGTGATCACGTGTTCCTTCGGATTTCTCCGAAGAAGGGTACGACTAGATTCGGGTATGCTGGTAAGTTAGCCCCGAGATATATGGGTCCTTTCGAGATACTGGAGAGAGTTGGACCCGTCGCATACCGCTTAGCACTTCCACCGATGTACTCTCATATCCATCCGGTGTTCCACGTATCCATGTTGCGTAAGTACATCGCGAATCCATCTCATGTGTTGAGCCATGGTATAGTTCATGTCCAAGAAGATGCCACGTATGCCGAGATGCCTATAGAGATCTTAGAGCGCAAAGAACACAAGCTGAGAAAGAAGGTAATCAGTCTGATTAAAGTCAGATGGAGACACCACCCTGAGAGTGAGGCTACTTGAGAACGTGAGGACGAATTTATGAGAAACCATCCGGATTTGTTTCCGGGAATGGAGGAGTAAATGAGTGATCGTTGTATTAGTGCTTTTGTAACCTTATTTGCTTATCAGTCATAAATATGTTTTGAATTTGGGGACCAAATTCTTTGAAGGTGGGTATAATGTTACGTCCGTGATAAAAAAAACGGACGAAAGAGAGAAACTTTTAAAGTAAAATAATAGTAAAGTAAGTGGGTGATGGGACGTTGCTGGAAACGGTGGTCAAACCCATCCCCTCACCCATCACCCGTTGTCGCGTTTCACTCTTTCCCCTCTATTTCTCACCGTCGCTCTCGCCTCTCTCCATCACGAACAACGAACGCCTCCTCCTCCTTCTTCGATCGGCGCTCGCCCTCCTCCTTTGCTCGCGTCTCCTTTCCTCCTACCGGCGGACGCTGACTGGCGACGAGCTTTCGCCATCCAACGACTGAAAATCCGGCCGTCTTCGCCCCTACCTTCTTCTCCCTCGCGTCCGACGGGAAACTTCAGATCCGACGTCCAACGCGTCTCCGGCGACTCCAGCGACCTTCCTCTGGCCTCGGCGGACGTTTCCGCCACCAGCCGACACCTCCCCGACACCTTCTTCTCCGGCTCCAGCGAGTTGCGCGAACGGCGCCGCCAAGCCTTCGACCTCAGATCTACGCGGTCTCCGGCGTCTCCCTGGAAAACCGACAGTATGGCAGGACTCACCTTGCCGGCGGCTACCTTGTGGTACTTCGGAAATTCTGATCGGTCGCCGAAGTCACTGTTCCGGCGATCACTGTAGCGGCGGCGCTACTGTTCTGGCGAACATCGAGTTCCGTGTTGACGACTCGGTTACGCGCGCGTGGTTGGTTCTTGCGTATCCCGACTTCCGGTGGTGATTATTGCGTTCGTACGTGGCTGCGAACTAGGTTAGTACCCGTGCTCCGTCTTCGTACATGTATTATACGAACATATGCAAAGATAACCCTGGACTCACGTATACCTGTCAAACTCGATTTAATAACTTGGTACGACCTGATTAGCATAATGAAACCGGATTAGCATGTTAATTGGTGTTAAATGGATTAAAATAAAATGGTGTGACTTATACATGATTTACCCTGTTAGGTCCTGTTGATTGATACTTGACACTGTGTTGGTTGGATCTGTACTGTTCGGCTACTGTTGAGGTAGGGATTCTACCTCCGTTCTTTGTTACGGTGCCAACCGCATGTGTAGTTTGCGGCACCTCCCTTATTGCTTATTAGCACTATTGATTACTGTTCTAATTCCCGTTCTACTCTGCGTACATTCCTGTTGACATAAACTGTTGTATGAAACATGGTATGAGTATTTTCATTTCTTGCATGTTTATTTGTAGTTGGTAGGTGGTATGAGTTCTGTATATGTACATTGAGGATTGACTGTCTAGCGATAGACATGTCAGTATACCTCAGATACTGCCTGTGAGATTTCTGTCGAGACTGTATGATCGTCTCTGACCGAGAGAGTCCGACGTTATGGGCTTGAGGTCTGTTATCAACCCAATGAGGGGTTGTACTGAGTGTAGGACGCTACACTAGCGGGCTGTCGACGGACAGTCGTCTCTACTGTTCGGGGAGCCATCAGTAGGGACCACTCTACTTTATAGAGTTGCGGGTCGTGGACCACTGCTGTACCAGCTCCCAGATTTTATCTGTGTATGAGGATACATATATATTGATATGTATATTGATATTTGATTATACTCTATATGGTCATATAGAGTCGTGGTAGTGTTCTGGTAAATCCCTGTATCTGATCATGCACCATATCATTGAAATATCCCTACTTAGCCTCCGGCTAACCCCCCTTCGGTTTGCCTCCAGGTTCAGGCGTGGCTCCACCTGGAGCAGAGTAGATAGTTGGTAGTTGGCCACCAGTCTGGGTGGGTTGTGATGCATTTTGGTCTGTTGTTATTTTTATGTTATGTTGTTGGACTCTGTCGACCGCTGCGCCGGTCCTGTTGTTGTTATTTCTGTTGACCGCTGCGCCGGTCTATATTTCGTATCTGTCGGTGTTGTATTATGGATACTTAAGGCCGGACTGGCCTCTGTTTAGACTATTTTATTTCAGTCTGTACCTTTCGGTTGTCAGGAGTGATTGAAGGTACAGTGTTGTGCGTCCCGAGGTCCGGGATTCTCGGCGTGGGATCCGGGTGGATTTTTGGGGCGTAACAGGTTCGGTTCAGCAATACCGATCCTTGCTAAATTGTGAGGATGTTGGAACGGCAACGATCCGTTGAGTCCATAATCGGGCTGGGGAATCGACTCCGCCAGTCGCGCCCAATCCGGTGATTTCGACCGTTAGGATATCTGCGTTGACGCAGTTGGACTCGAGTCAAGCGTTGACTCTCGGGTAAAATAATTAAAAAAATATTACCGTAATCGTGGGCGTGACACTAGCTTAGTACTGAGAAAATAACATATTATATAAACTATTTTTTATTTATATATAATTTTTTTAAAAAAATTTACATATATTATAATATCATGAAAAATTAATACTATGTAATGAATATTTAGTTTAAATTTCTTTTAAATCTAAGTTAACTAATGGTAACTAGCTTAGTATTAAAGAAATAAAACATTGTAAATGTTATCTTTTATTTGTACATATTTTTCATAATTTTTACATATATTATAATATCATACAAATTTAATATTATACACTAGAAATTTAGTTAAAATTTTTTTTAATCCTAAGTTAGTTATGATAACTAGCTTAATACTGAGGATATAAAACATTATACAAGTTATCTTTTATTTATACATATTTTTTATAATTTATATATATATATATATATATATATATATATATATATATATATATATATATATATATATATATATATATATATATATATATATATATATTGTAATATTATAGAAATTTAATACTATAAACTAAAAATTTAGTTATGCTTTATCTCATAAACTCTGCTTTGAAATTTGCACCGCCGATAATAGAATTAACGATAATTAGTAAACCGTGCCGAGAAACCGTGCCCTGTGTGCCTGTCTCTGGTCTACTAATGCCTAGATGCTCCTTGCTTAATTCGTCTTAATAGCACCCGTGCTTATAAATTTTTATCTTTTTTAAGGATAAAAATCGTTTGCATACCTCTCTCTATATGCGAAAAAAACTAGACAAATATCTTATCTATAGTCACTAAAACAGGGCGTGCGCCACCATAAGATGTGTAATTCTTATATTTGATGTCATCCAATAGCCAATTACGAATCCAAGACCCGAAGAGACATATTTAGACAGCAAATGAAGAGCAGAAGATAACTTGCAAAATCTCCAATGCAACTTCATTTTTAGGGAGCGGAAAATCCTGAAACTACAGGTTCTCCAGCATTGATTAATACATGTATACCAAAAAACAAGAAGGTAATAGAAACATCAATCACCACTCTCCATTTAGCTTTACATCTGGACTTCGATAGCAAGAAAGAACTCGAGCAGATATCCTTATTCAAGTCGATGACTTGAGCTGTACAGTATGAGATGTATGAGTGTGCTATCAAGTATCTGATGCAGCGACATAAGAGACAACGACTGTAATATCATCAAGTTTGCCTCCATAGTATCGATAGCCAGCATCTTGGGCAGCAGTTGAAAAAGGAGTTTGACGGTTTTTATCTTGTGCTCTCTGACGTGCAAGCGCAGCAATCTTTTGAGCTATTATTTGAGGGTCAAACCCAGCTCGTAAGCCGTGGACAACAACAGCTGTGATTTCATTATTGTACAAGTTATCAAAGAGCCCATCTGTTCCAGCAATGATTACATCACCACGTTCAACAGGAACAGTGAATACCTGATCCACTTAAAAACTAAAGAATCAGTTCCTGCTTGAAGAGTAGTATTGAGTCATAGGCATTATAAACATAGTAGCAAAGAAGTCCTTGAGTAATCTTTTCTTATAAACAAATTTGACACAGTAGGACACAAGCTATGCTAAATTTCACATCTAAAAAATGGAAAGATCAATCATTAATTCTGTGACCCTTCTTTTTCTTGTCACTTTTCCTCTTCTTGGAGCTTTTTCAATTAACAATACAATAACCAATTTGATCATCATAGAAATTGAAATAACAATTTGCGTTAGAATTTGATACTTAACACATTTTTACGAAAGCAAAAAGGTAACTTATTAGAAACAACCAAACCATGACAAATGTAAAGGTTCCTGAGATATTTGTGATGTTTCATTTCATATGCTCGCTGAGCCTCTAAGAGTTCTATGTTTTTCTTATTCAATAGGACGCGAGTCCATCAATTCTATTCACAGGAAAAAATCAGCGCGGCCACATTGTCGAGCCTATTTATGTTTTATACTTTCTCATGTATCAAATGGGTTAAGAGAAAATTTATGCTATCAATTTTTTATTTTAATAAAATACATATTTTTCAAGGTGAATTATAGGCAGTAGTTCAAATAGTTATCTTTGATAGACTTTGCTTTCTTTTATTGTTATAGCTGGTAATACATTCTTTAATTGGGAAATTCTTTCTATGATGGCAAATATTAGACACAGATGATGTTAAAGGAAATAGAAAAACACAGAACCAACAAATTAGAACCAACATTTAATAGATTGTTAGAATATGCAACCAATATCATGGCCTTATTCTATCGGAACAAGTGGTTGTGGTTTGAGTGAGATAATTAAAACCAAACTTCATGAGAAGATAGACGTCATTTAGATATAGTTCAAATAGTTCTATTTAATAAACTTAGCTTTTCTTTTATTGTTATAGTTGGTGCTACATTTTTTGAGTGAGAAATTCTTCCTCTGATGGCTTTAATAGTAGATATAGATGATGTTCAAAGAAATAGAAAAAGGCAAAACACTAAATCAGGACCAAAATTTAGTAGATTGTTTGAGCATGCAACCAATATTATCATGATTCTACAAACATTAAAACAAAGTAGCCTTATTCTACTTGAACAAGTGGATACGCTTCAAGTGAGATAGTTGAAACCAAACTCCATGAGAAGATAAATGTCAGTTTGATATTTAGCTTGAAGTCAATAAAATATTATAACTAATTCAAGTTGGGTAACTAATTGTAGCATGTAAAAAACTAAATCTAATAAAGAACCTATATGATTGTTTAGTGTTAGAATTTAAGTAAACTAATGTAATTTGAATCCATGTAATGAACCAATCAATTTCTAGCTTACTATGTTTCTATGGATTTAAATTTAGTTCACTGTTTCTTCTTAATACACATTAGACAATATCGGTGCATGCTTTCGCACATTGTTACTATGGTTAGGACATAAGAAAGTTAAGACGATAGAACGCCAATGATTTTTTATCCAAACTATACGATAAATGCAAATTGTCATTCCCTATTAAATTTTAAGCTAGACAAATATAGCATGCCATAATGATATGAACGGTTTATACTTTATACCCGTCGATTTATTCCAGTGTGAAACTAGCCTAATATTGGCAGGTTGATTTTGGAGTAGGAAAACTGAATAGTGAGAATGGTGAATGATAGTTCTCTACATCCACTAGGTGTGTATTCTAGATGGCACATACAAGCAAACATCAATTGGGTAGCATGAGTGGTATCAAATATTTCTTCTCAGTCACTATTTCGTCACAAGATGATTGAGAAAGTAATACTGTGTGTAGCGCAACAGTTGGCATAACATAATCCAATTTGCAAAAAAAATACCACCATTATTATTCAACAGAGCATGTGTACATATTGTGTAGGGTCTAATTAAGGGTGCCAAATCCTCCTGCAGCTATACTATAGTCATATTTCGTATCATATATTGCATTAATATAATTCTAAACTTACCATATTTTTTAACATAAATTATCCCCAAACGTCTTATATTTTCTTTTTTCCTCTATGATACATTAGTTGAGAAATGGAGGTAACTGCAGTACTACATGCATATGCTCATATCACCACTGATTTACTGTACATAATAAATACTGATGCCATATGTACTTACTGACCTGGGCAGCGCTAGGGAGATCACTACCATTGCCACTCTCAAGCTGGTAAGTGAAATTGAAATCATGCTGTTGTACAGGTGACCTAAAGATCGTGCTCCCATCTCTGACAACTATGAAGCCACTGTCTCCTAGATTCGTAGCATGTAGACCCTTCAAATTGAAGAAAATAAAACCATATTAAAATTCAACCTTGTCAAATGCATATCACTAAGTCACCATCTTCCTCAAATCGTGGATTTGAAGTATCTTTGAGCTACGAATACAGCTTTAGAAAAAGCATACATTGAGTTCTAGTGGTTTTACAATTTAGCATGTAACTACTACCATGTTATATGGAACAGACTTACTAAATTCAATGCCAAGAAAATATATAGTCCACAAACAGTTTGACATGGGATAAAATCATGAGGAATAGTTAAGGCAGCTGAATTGCATATTGCAACAAAAGAGATTGCTGAGTACTACAAAAAAGGAAGTAGATTATTATCATCAAAAACTTCCAATTTGTGTGTTTTAAACACATTGCACTGCAAGGGTAAAAAGCAAAAGAACGCTATAGTAAGAAATGAATCAATCATCCTTCTGATTTTTCTTCCAGTCGGGTCACAAGTAAAACATTGATGTGGCGTTTGATATTCCCCTAATAGAAGTTGCTTCGTCCAATGTTGCAAACAACCTGTGCAATGACTACATACGTGCAAACAAGAAACTCTACATAAAAGACGCACAGACCTAGTAGCTAAATATTTGCACAACAACATGAGAAGTTTGCATCTATAGAAAATCTTTTGAACTGCATAACTGCATATTAGTTGGCAACCTCTAAACTCATCTGCCACATTCAAATAAATGCAATTATAAGAAAATAGATTGATACTAAAATATAAATATTCTTTCTTGAATTGTTTAATTTCCATATGTATTGTCTGGAGCTAGTTCTAGCTAGAAAAAAATCGCAACAAAAAATCAATAAAAACAAATATAGAAAGTTCAAAAAGAATGGTGCTTACTTTCTCAATGCTCTTCAGTCTGTGCCAAATGATACATCACACACACACAAGTAAATTCTGACTATGAATTATATGAAATACATGGTATATGTATGGTTACTATGCAGGATATTACATATTGTAAGTTCAAATTGTCCATGAAGAAATAAAAGTGGATGATCATGAATTTAAAATATTCATGTGAGTAAAACATTGCATCCAGCCACCAAGAATTGGGATTTTCATGACATAATGTGTTGCTAAACTGGATAGGTATAGGTTGTGCAAGAAAAAACAAACGTGAGAACCTTATCAGTTAGTGCAATGATGCATGCTGTCGAAGATCCCCTAGCTTTGGTAATAGAATAAGCTTTTTCAAGAACCCTTAATGGATCAATAGAGCCCTTTGGCTCCTCCTGAATTGCATGCAACGAATTCACCATAAGTTCCCTGGCATACTGGCCTGCATCAACTCCAAGATCAGCCCATCCACCAACACCATCTGCCACACCAATTGCTTGTTGATTGGCACAAATAAAGTGAGCATCCTCCCCTCCAGTTTCCTCCTTGTCAGGATGAGGTAGGTAACAAGATCCAGATAACAACTTTAGTGATTTATCACTGGGTATTTTTCTGCAGCAAGAGAAGATATACATTAACTTATATTTTGTGTGTGCATGTATATATATATATATATATATATATATATATAATCACAAGAGGAGCATTATCAACAAGCTGATAAAATAATGGCCTGAACTAACTTCGCATAAAATTCTCTCCTAGATAGGGAAAAAATATATGAAAACAATGGACACCTAAAAATGTAACTAGAAGAATGTTAATCCAGACTAAAAATTTACCTAAGATAAACAAGTGGCAAGTTATCACCAAAGAAATAAAACAGTTATAAGCTATAAAATATATGTATGATTAGACCCTATTAAATGAGAAAAAAGTTTCTTTTTATTAGCAACACTGGGCTTCCCCTTCCTTTTCATAACAGAGAATGGCTAAACAAAGCTTGCAGTAGATGGACATGTAAAATATAAAAATGTTCTAGCAAAATTCAACGTTTTAGAATCGTTTTAGTGACTTCTAAAATTGAAGACCAAAGAAATTGAAGTTCAACTAATATAGGAATATGCACCCGACGCAATTGATGTCGTGACAAAGAAATTTGGAATATACAAGCCAAAAAATCACTTAGCGTGTAGCATAATGCCATAATCACATTCCCGAACATCTACCATGACAGAGAAGGTTTCTTTCGAGCATTAGAAGTGTATAGACGTATAGTATTATCATCTAGGTGACCAATGAAATAGATCCTAGTTCCCAATTAAATGCATTAATCTGCAACAGAAATATACGATATTAGCAAATAAAGAATCAATGCCTTAATTATGAGAACAACATAGAAAAAGGAAATAGGATGAGTAACTACATACTGCTCGGAGGAAACAACTGCACTCTGCATCTGATGCTCCCGCGTGGATCCATTCAGAATCTCATCTGGAGCAGTCCCGGCGGAGTACGGCGCAGCAAATGATGCTTGGAAGTCTCGATACCAAGCCTTATGCCTCCAGTTATATCCGTTTGCATATGACGAAAAACACTTGTACATCAAATAATTACCCCGAGGTTCTCGAATGTTCAAGCTCTCACTCGCTCTCTTGCAGCAGTCGAGGCCCTTATAACCATTGCAGATTCCAACCTGCACCGAACCGCTCAAGGCATGCACGGGTCTTGCATTACCGCTCGCCAGGTGCGCGCTCATTTCAGAACCTCTGAAAAACGCGCCTTTAGCAGTCATTCCGTTCCCCTGGAACGGAAGCCTCCGCGGGAACTCCGGAAACTGATGACCGACCCTATAGCCGGCGAGGGCACTCCGAGAAAATGTCCGGATGAGCGCCTCGAGGCTGATCGGCGTCTTGCGTCCTGCGGACGACCTGGGGAGAAGGTGAAACCCGCCCGTGGGATGCTCCGAAAGGACGAAACAGGTGTTGCCGAAGAGGAAATTCCTGCCGCGGCCGCGCAGAAGATCCGACGAGGTCAGCCGCCCTTTGTGCTTCGGCAGCAGGTAAGTCGATGGCATCTTCTCTCTCACCCTCGCAAGACACGATTTCGTAACAAACGGTATATCATGTGCGAGCCAATCAAAAATCCCATACCTGTCGTCCAAAATTTGGGATTCCGCAACCTGATGAGGAAAAGAACGACAGATCGAGGAATTAATATAGAAAAGAAACATACGAGGTGGAGATGGAATCCACAATTATAAAAGGTACCTTTTCTAAAAGAATTCTCCAGCTTGCTTATGCCTGATCTGTTTGCTATTCCAATATAACTGGAATTGGAGATGGAAGCGATGGGAGAGTAATAGGCAAATATTGGTTCATCGCGCATATGTGGAACTCTTTTTCTTACGGACGGAGAGACGGCGGAGGGAGCGGTGGCAAAATTAGGGATTGTGCTGCGGAGGCGACTCCTTCGCTTCCTCGCCGACGAGGAGAGGAGGTGGACTGTGGAAGAAGATTTGAGCGATCGGTCCCACACATCTCCACTTACTCTTCCAATCAAAAGATTGGTAGACAACAGGTGTGACGAGCTGAGCCGGGTGGGCAAAAGAGATTAGCCTCTTGTCGGCCCATCATGGCCCATGGCCTGTTTTAGATAGACAGGCCGCAGGGTTGCGTACGAGTGGGTCGCAACAACTCACTCCCTGTTGTTTGAGAAATTACAACTTTTTTCTTTGTGATTTTAAAAGTCCACTTGACAATTTTCAGATTCCTTATAAATTTTTTAGAACAAAAGTATAATTTTTAAATAAGAAAATTAATTAAATTATTATATTTATATATATATAAAAGATAATTTGTCCCCTTGTGATAGATTTGCAGTAACTTCATTAGATTTTTCTCTTTTTTTTTTTAGTTTTCACAAGAGTGTAGAGTTATAAAGTGTACCTGGGAGCTTGGATTAAACAGTTTTAGCTTCACTTCCAAACTAGATAGGAAAAGATGAGCTATTAATGGAGTTTTCTCGAGAGGAAGGGTTGGATGGGAGATTAATGATAACTGAAATACTCTATCGATAAAATAATTACTATTTTAAAATATTTAAGCTCTATTTAACGATAGGCTGTATTTTCTTGGAAGAAATCCAAGGCAAAAAAAAATTACTTTTTTTCTTTTCGTTGTGAATTTCTTTCAAGAAACATAGCCTAAGTCTTACATGATATTATTATTATTTCTTTTAATTTTTATAAAACATCCATTTTCCTTGTCAAATATATTAAGGAACAGAAACATACTAGATTTGTCACAAAGAAAATATTTGTATACAGTGTCTAAAAATTACTGCTCTCATGCTTAAATAAGCACATATGTAAGTGAAATGTCTAAAAACAGTAGATGTAAAACTACTTTCACCTCTATCCCTCTTCTCCCGGTTGTGGCGAAACAAATTGATCGATTCAATTAAGCCCCTTCATAATGTGGACCAAATTGGAAAGGAAATTCAATACTAGTTTAAGTATATATTGATCACGCACAAGGTAAATACCTTAATCAACCCTAATATAGTAATACTTTAAGATTTATCCAAACAGCATAGTTCACAAAATAGATCCTAGAATCCTGGAAAAAAAACATTGTTTCATATGTATCACGATCTACTCCATTAGATCAGCAAGGAGCTTCGATACAGAATGAACTACGAAATAATTCCATTAATCTATACCAAATACATATTTTAGAATAGGTAGAGAGAGATAATACTTGTATATGGCATCAAAAAACAAAATACATTAACTTAGCTTAGCTTAAGGATTACATTAATTAGATAACCATATCTATAATATAAGAAACATTCATATAAGACAATCTAGCTTGTTGATTCATCTCCTTGTCCTTTCCTCAGTTCAGTATCTTGAGACGATTCACAGACTGGATAAAAGCTCTGCAACGAAGATATAGAAACCCCAATCAGATATTACCTCTTAAATTATCTAAAGCACATCATAAATTTTTTTGGCATTAAGAAACAAGGAATCAATTGGCTATCAGATAGATTCAAGCTAAGGTATTACCTTACAGCAACGAAAGGAAAAGCTTTTAAGATTTTAGGGACACTTTTTTTTCCTCTAATGAGACATTTTATAGAACAACAATGGAGGAGAACAATAAATGACACTTACTCCCAAGGCACATCTCCAATCAGCATCCAATCTCCATCTTCATCCTCATAAGTGACCTTGTAATAACCTTCGTCCTCCTCTCCATCTGCAACATTGCAGAGGTTAAGGGTCAACGATTTTAACTTGACAAAGAACTCTTCATGGAATTAATTAATAGAAACACTTACCATGGCGCATCTTAGGGAACATGAGGTTTAGTGTGTGGAAGAGAGCATGGTAGGAATGATGGAGAGAAAGGTCCACCTTCCTCCCTATGGCCATCCCCTCCATGTACACCTTCACGCAGTTGGTCCTCTTCCGGCTGTCACAGCAGTCTTCGCCGCTATTCCTCCTCGGCAACTTCACCGGCGGCCACCCCACCACAACTCTCGCTCCCCTAGTAGTAAAATTACACTCCATTCAAGTTAATTACTTAGCCATCAACTATACTTGATCAAAACTACAGACTGAAAGTATCCACAATTGGCATCAAACTCACAAAATAATCCCCTGCAAGTTCTCAGCTTTCCTATGATCGCCGTCACTGCCGCCACCATCGCCGCCGTCCTCCTCCTGCATGAAGAGAGGCAGAGTAGTCTTCATCTCATCGAAGCCCCTCTTCCTGCAGCACAAGCTGGCATTCTTCAGATCACTACAGGGGAGTGCAAGCCCGAGCTCCAATTCCATCTCTACTCAACTCAGCTCCACCGAAACCTTGTTTGCTGCTTTAGTTGTGCGACTTGGCACGGAAATTAAAGGACCCGGGTTGGGGAACCTGGAACTGCTATTTATACATGCAAGGGAGTCCTTAAGGAGACAGGGCAAGGAGTTAAAGAGGGAACACTGTGTTGGGCTTTTAGGGGACCCTGGCGCGGGTGAACTAACTGCCTGCCTGCCTGCAGCTGCAACCAAAAACTTTTCTTTAATACCCAACCGACACGGCCCTTTTCCTTTGTTCACCTCTGTCCTTTCTTTAAGTGGCCGCGGACTTTTAAATTGCTCTGCTCGATCTCCTCCGGCCATTTCTTTCTCCCCCATGGGGTCACATGGCCAGCATATATAAATGCTTGAATCTGTGTTCTGGCGAGCTCAAATTTCTTTTTTCCATGGTGGTGGTTGGTGCTGTCCATGACTTCCTGGCAAACTTGTCTGGACCACTCTGTTCCGTCTCCATTGGAATGGTTGGAATGCTTGGAGTCCTGCAGCAAAAACAACGACATGATCTTGTAACGAGATTGATGTATCATGCTATGGCAATGCAAGCGATGGAATGGGCAGCCATGATAGAGTTGACAATGGCGAGTGCATAATGGCTTGGATAGCAGTGCCGGCCATCTCATTTGTGACTATTATGGGCTTCAACAATGACTGTTATTGCCATCTGACGAGTGCATGATGTCCTACAGTCAGTGCTGTCGTAGGACCCCGAGGCTTGGTCGATTCCAGCTCAATGATTCACCAGTCATGTTATACCCTTAGTTTTCAGGGGAAGGTTCAAAGAAGCCTTGTCATAATGTGAGGCATAATGAGTCAAACCATTAGACTAATTGTCTGAAAAGATTAATTTGATCTGACAAATTTGGGAGACTGCAATGGATAATCACAACCAGGCTAACAAGTCATATGAGCGATAGAGATATGTAATTTTTGCTAAGTGAGCTATTACTTGAGCAGCAAATGAAAGCTCCCATATCAAAACTCAAATAACTCCAATTAATATTTTATACTTTATCCTACTTAATTTACACTCTTAACCAAAGATGTCAAGTACCTTAGTCTTGATAAATCTCGCCTTTATTACTTATTTATATATATAAAAAAATTACACTCTTATGTACCTAGCATGGAGCACATGATAATTATAAGTTGTGCTTATAGAATATATGAGAAATACAAACTATGCACGCACCTCTTTATGAATTCAGTCATCCCTTAATTTAAACGCATCAGTCTCCACTGTTAAAATCTGATCCCTTTGACTCTCGTACCGAAATCCCAGAAACACATACTACGTACACAGGCATGTAACTCCCACCGAAGCACAAACTCTTGCATGGATTATCGTTACCCGCGCCCGAGATTCTCTCTGCTCGAAATATGCCGCCATTGTGCATCCTTTTACCAGATTCCTCTCCGGCCTCTTCCAATAGTTTAACCATCCTGCTCTCCTCACACAAAACAACATGTCTCCTGCACTTTACGCATGAGTTTTGGGGGAAGGATGAAAGGCTACGTGTGTGTGTCATTTTGTTCCGCAGGATCCCCTGTGTGTCCTTTTGCCTCAACTTGGTGACAGACTGACAGTCCCGAGATGAATTGAATCAGTTGATGGCCGTGGACAAATCCTGTGCCTGCGTGCCTCGGCAATGGATTGGCATGGTGGAACAGCGCTATTACAGATGAAATGAGACTGCCATGGCTCTGTAGTTTAGTGAACTTGTACACAGTGGATCAGTCTCCAGAGGATAAAAATGCACCTCGATAAATTGATAGAGATGAAGCCAACACTACGGAACGGCTCGAGCAGAGGTCTTGGCATCGATTGGATAGACAAGGATGTCCACTGTCTCTGGGCAGCTTGTGGGCGAGGATGATCTGTCAACAGCAGTGGTCTGTGGAGAATTATTATTTGACGCAGCCTACAGGAGAAGTGCAGGTGGTAAGCATAGTAAGATCTATCAATTGTGAGCCAAGAAACTGTTTGGAGATTAATGATAAGCTATTTTTATTCTGAACAAAATTCAAGAAAAAAAGTAAGAATATTCGAGTTAAAAGCTAAAAAAAGGCATATATAAATATGAAATGCATGGTTTTTGTGACATCAATTTATTGCTTGTCTAGTTCATAAAAATGCTTCTGAATGCTTTTTGTTCGAGAAAATGCTCCTTTGACTTAACATATTAATCGGACAATAATCTAATTTAATGGATACACAGTTAAAGCAGTATTTAAATATAATTTTATTCATTTTCTCCTTCCTCTGGTTCTAAAGTCTGTTCTAAACTATTCAACAATAACTGCATGTTCCAAAGTTTATTAGCAATATTTGCTACACTAAACTAGAAAAGTAAAAGTAATTATCAGAAGTGATATAACATATTCACCCAGCTTCAAGCTTTAATTGAACTATACAACACAAAACTTTTTTGATCTTAATATGCAACCTTAAAGAAACCCAAAAAATTTCTATTTAGATTAAACTGAGCTTCCAATAGATTAAAAAAAGGGAATCGTTTTCGCCATTTTAAGTTCATGCTGGTTCCAACTGAGGAACTAGGAAATGAACTGTTTATGCACATTTATTCAAAGAAGATAAGACATTTATATTTCTTAGGAATGGTTCGATATAGCTTGATTGTGAACAACTAAAACTGAACTTAACTTTTAATAAATTGGTCAAGCCAATAATTTTATTTTGGTCCAGTTCAATTTCAGAATTGAACAGGAGAACAGAAACTCCACTTGATGGCGAAATATCTTCCATTAAAAATATTTGAATCACAAATTATTTCAATTCTAAGTGCAAGGAACGGAAAATTAATGATATCAGGTTGTCAAATCAAAACTCAATGATTCTCTCCAATTCCTATCTTTTCTATGAACTGCCTCAAATTTGAATAGTTAATGGAGATATATTTTGCTATTCTTGACATGATCAGTTTGAATAAATAGAAGGTTAAATCAACATGACGATCAAATAGAACAAGCATGCTTGCATCAATGAGTAAATCATCACTGAGTTCAGTTGTTGCCACGAATAATTCTTGATAGCAATATTTAAATACCATGAGACTCATGGCAGATTTGGTGGTGGGACCTTGAAACTATATTATTTAATTTCTTTACATATGTAATTGGAATCACACATGTAATTAAGGAAACGAAATCATGAAAAGAAAGATGGTGAATGTTAGGTATCAAATTAGTTTTATGTAAAACATAATCCACCGGATAAGATTCTTATGCATCTGGAGTAGATGTCTGAGTATGAAGACCCAAGCAAAAATCATTTGATCAAACCAATCGAACTTGGGTCGTTTGACCAAAACAAATAAGATAAATCTGGAGTGAGAATTTGTCTTTTATGTTGAACGGCTTGAGTGAAATTGCACCCCGATCAAACGGGTGTTTTTTAGAAGAAACAAAAGTTATATATTAACCAAAAGTGTATCTAGAGCTGGAGACTAAAATACAGTGGAACTCGTTAGGCAAGCAACCTGTCCAATATGCACAAGAGTCAAATAGGAGGCATGGCATGCGATCAAACGGATGTTACTTAGGGATTCGATCTTACCCAAACCTCTGAACCCCCAAGTGAAGAGGATTCTCATTCCTATGCGCACTAAGATGTCAAGGCACGTGTCTGCGTGAAGGGAGATAAAAAACATAATATTAATCTTTAACAGAAAATAAAGGTTAAAGAAAATTCTAAAACTTGGATGATCATAAATAAAGAAAAACATCAAAACTAAAAAAAAGGATAACATATCATTCATTCCATCAAAACTTGATAAGATATAATAATTGTCATACATATTCTTGTCATCGTAGCTTTTGTATTCTTCTTCTTTTTGTTTAGAGTTATCAGAATGATAAGTGATAAGTAGCGCGTTCAAGTGCACATATGGACGACGTGCAATAAGTAGCAGCTAAAAGATTTCGAAGACACCAATAGTTACAGGGATTTTTGTAGCTAGTTGCACCTTTGATAACACAATATCAAAATGGCCAATAGAATTCAGATAATATGTTCCCCATTATTTTAACTCACATCTACTCCATATTCTGAACATATATATTATGCAATGGATTATGTGCTCCTCCAATGATGTGATTGTGTGAGGTGGTTGCGAAATCTTGTAATCTATGGGGCTAAGGAAGGCCAACATGACAACATGTGAACAAATGGTGGGTCATTTGTAACCCAAATATATTAATCCAAGTGGGAAATTGCAAAAATATACAACACAAAGCCCACATGGTCCGAAGATTTACGTGAATTGTAAATCTCATGAGTTGAAGGATTTAGTACTAACAAAATATACAAAACAAAGTATTGTTGGCAATAGTTTGAGGTGTTCAAGGAGATACGCATCATAAATATACGTGGGCAACAGTTGAAAGTTCAGAAAAGAAAAGAATGAAAGTAAATGGATGGTTCCCTGACAATTTGTTGCACTCTATATGTCTGATGAATGCCATGGAAGACAAAATAAGCAGCTGCTGGTATGAATAATGAGGAGAAGTCAACATTTATTAAATTTGTGTGCATTGACATCATTGTCTCTAGTACGACTCTGATCTTGTTAAAAAAAATCTAAAAAGTAGGATAAGAAGCATTATAAGATGAAGGGGCAACTTGATGAACTTGTAAACGTCTACATTAAAGTCAGTCAATTATCAATTCATCTAAACATATGCTAGAAGGAATGAAGCAAAGGATGGATGAGCAGCTATTCAGAAGAACTGATTTTTTGTTCATGTCCACTGTCCAAATATCTCATTGTTTCTTCTACTCCTTTTTTTATATACAGAAGCATTCTTACAATATATTTCAAAAAACATTTAAATTATGCAATATGAATACAATACATACAACTACCTTAGGTCAAAGGGTAGATTATATGTTAGTGTGCGTGTAGAGAAGCATGTTGTCAACATATTTGAACTATTTATGTGAATCATTGATATGTTGTAGGAAGGAATGATGAAAATGAAAGTTTATGCTTCTATTGAATTCTTCCTAATTCTCCTCTCTTTCCTACACCTCACTTTCTCCTCTCTAATCTTTTCAAGTCTCCTTCTCAAGGTCCCTTAGTGGCATTCTATAAGACCATAGCTCCAACACCACCGAGTCCAACTTTTCAAGCATCGATGTGGTGAATTTCAAGCATCAAGTAATTTCATTGTCCACCACAACTTCATACATTCTCACATCTTACGTTCATTGTTTAGCAAGGATTAGTTGTTACAGAGATCTCAGGTTATTACATATTATAAATAATATCTCATGCATGTTCTTAAGACAAAGTGCAAATTCTTATGTTCTACATGATTTTCTTTTAAATATATTTACATTGTTCCTCGTCTTCAGCATCCCGTTTGCATCTTTGAACCGATGAAATAGCATCAGCTACCTCATCAGAAAATTTTTGAGATGCCAACCATAGGCCACTATGTAGGGGATTTTTTTTTATGAGGAGCCTGTACAGAAATCCTATGAAGTGGCAGGAGACGAGTACGATATGGCGATAAGGGAGAGATTGACAAGAAGGCAAACTTGAACAAGCAAGAGAAGATTCCAGGAGAAAGCCATCGATGGTAGCAGTAACCGCTATCTAGCTTAACATGGCCGGCAATGTAGGATCCACACGACTATTCCTTAACATGGCCGACAATATGCAGCCGCCCAGTTTGATTTTGACAAGCATATACGCTACATGAGTTTGAAGAAATCAAGAATCGAACAAGAAAAGGTATGTCATCCTGTCATCCAATATCATTAACGAACACCACTTGTACACACTCGAGCAGGATAATTACATCTGGATAACAGACGCCAGGAAGGGCTGCGACCAAGCAAGCTCGCAGTTTGCTTCTTTGGTGCCATTGGTCGAACGAATTGCGGGCATAAAGAACGTATTATATAGTAAGCACAGCACAGCCATTGGAGTACAAGAAAAATCTAAAACTACAATAAGAGATCGATTTACTCATTAACCTTATCGACCTGATACGGCCCGAGGGAGAAGAAAGCTTTTGCGCTCCTCCATTGCCGCTCTGGCTGCGATGCTACGATCGAGGAGAGGTCTTCTTTGCCTTGATTTTTTCCCCAAATTATATACCTTTATCTCGTCAAATGTAGTTATTTATGGTTGATTATAACAATCAAACCTAACTTTAAATGAACCCAAACAAAATTGAGTTTTGTTCGAATCAACTAATTTTTTTACAAAAAAATGTAGCATTTGGTGATCAAGAAGTGGGTATGATTTGAATTCATTTTGGGAGTTTATATAAGTTATATAGCTTGACTTGAGAGTGGTTCATCTTTGGTAAGAGCAACTAAACTCTATCTTATATGTTAGAGCTAGCAAAAAAGATTGGTGATTGCACTGTGGCTAAGTTGACCAAGGAATATGCGTTCTTTGGCTTTGTAATAGTTGAATTTAGATAAGATTAATCAATATGAAAGCTTATAGGTGTTGACTTTGATCTCTACTTTTTATTTTTCTTAACTTTGCTACCAACATTTGAGAAGGTCGCTAGGATCCCAATGACCTCCTACTAGTACGAGGAGAAAATGGAGGTGCTTGATACTTTAAATCTTTTTTTAAAATACAGAGTGATATACAATCATAATATGATTGAGTAGTGGAGTCATAGTGATATTCATCCTTAGGAAATTCAAACATATAACAAATTTTTTTATTATATAATTTAAAAAATGAATTGTGGTAGGTGGTGTTACGATTCATCATGTTTATATGAATATACTTTTATTTAGTTATTAAGTTTTTTTTTATATTATTTCATCTAGAATAATTATCACAACTTTTTATAATTGTTATAAAATAAATTTTTATTAAAAGTATTATTAATTGGCATCAGCTCTTCGTATAAAAGTAAAAACTAGAGAGTGCTCCAAACACACTGATATAACATATTTTTTATTTATTAACTAATATTTTGTTAAATAAATTTATTCTGTAATAAATAAATAAATATGTAATGACTAAAAGGCGAGCTGTGGGCACGGGACGGGCCGGACGGCAGAGCAAGGCCTGCAATTCAAACTATTCGAAGTAGTGAACTTCGGTCTTGTTTACTTGGGGAAAAAGTTAAAAAGAAAGAAAAATAGTATATGCTTGTTTACTTGGGCGGATGGATAGTTTAGAAAGAAAAGTAAGAGAGAAAGTTAGTCATTAATCTATCCATTTGCTTTTCATCCAAATCGGACGGAAAGCTAAAACTATGACTTAACTTTACTAACTTCACTCCTAATTTTTCACCGCACCGTTACTTATTCTTGCTTAATACGAGTTTTTCTTGACTATTCGTTCTTGTCTTCGTTGCTCGAGCTCACCGCCATTGATCGTTCATGCAGCTGCTATTTGGCCTCACCATTATCGCTCATATTTAATATTTAATATTTAATAATTTTATGATATTATGTATTCATATATATCTATATATATAATATAAATAAAAAAAATAAAAATTAGAGTGTATGTATTAATTTTTTTAACTTTTTTTTTTATCTAACTAAACATAAGGAAGAAAAAGGTATAAAACATTTCATCTATCTATTATTTTTTTATTTTTTTTATTTCTTTTACTTTCCATCCATAAAGTAAACACGGCATTCAAGAAACGATTAATGGCGTCGGCCGTCTGCACCTGTAGTTACGTCATTCTCCGACCTCGTTTGACATCCTCGCGGCCGCCACATTCTTATCTTCACCCTATCGTCATCGGAAAGTGGATATGAGCAAACCCATTCCTGCGCTACTCCATCGTCCCTTCCGGAGCTCCACAAGAACCATCGGAAGAGTGGCTCTCCGCGTCTCTTCACAACCCTCACAGGGAGGAGG
This sequence comes from Costus lasius, assembly GCA_027563935.2. Lineage (NCBI taxonomy): Eukaryota > Viridiplantae > Streptophyta > Magnoliopsida > Zingiberales > Costaceae > Costus > Costus lasius. The sequence continues at coordinate 139,742,895 of CM050446.2, forward strand.
AAGAGTAGACGAAGAAGAAGGAGAGGAAGGAAGCACGAGCTGAATTGATACGTCCCTGATAATCTCGGTAACTCCTCTTACCCATCCATCTATTTATTTGTCTTCTTTTCCCTTGCTAATTTGAGCCCGACATTCCGGAATCATTGATCTGTTTTATTTATTGCATGTATAACAATGAGGAAAAAATCGACTCTGCCTAGGCATCTTATAAGGAGGGTCCTGCCAAAGAAAATTTTATGGAATATTAATTAGATTTTATATATTTTGATTATATTTTGTAGATTTTGATCAGATTTTATAGATTTTGACTAGATTTAATACAATATTGACTAGATTTTATAGAAATGTTAGGCCAGATTTTGTAGGTTTTGATCATATTTTATAGAATTTGGTAATATTCGAAATCTAGTCAATTTCTATAAAATTTGATTACCATTCTATAAAATATGGTGAAAATATATGAAATATAGTCAACAAACAACAATATACGAAATCTGGTCAACATTCTATGAAATCTAGTCAATATTGAAATCTGGTTAATATTATGAGAAAAATTTGTAAAAAATAATTACAGGTCCTTTGAGATTGGTACAAATATATATATTACTTTGGGATGTGAATAAGAAAGATGCTTAACTCTACCTAAGATGCCTAGAATGGTCCATGGCTAGGATTTTTTTCTCCCTAACAATCCATTACCATGACAATGGTCAATGTAGGTCAGTGTACATTTTGATTATATTAATCTTCTAATGAAAAGCTGTTTACGATTTTAATTTGGAAATGGTTCATAGAGGATATATGTCTGTTGAGAAGGTATTTGTGTATCCTTCAAGGGCTATATGAGACTGAAGTGATCATAAGTCGTAACGTCACAGGGTCTAGGAGATAACATTTAATTGTTCTAAGAATCATTGAGCAGATCGTCATTCGTATGTAACTAAAACAAGCTGTAACGCAAAACTACTTGATGCATTATCATGTTAATGGTATATCCGAATACATGAAATGAGAGTCAACGTGAATACTGACATTCTTTTTGATGAAAAGGAGGTTAGTGCAAGGCCAGCCATTTTGATACAGAATGAGCGCTAGTTATGATACCTTGAACCTACTGAAGTAAATTTATCACCTAATTAACAAATTTATGGGTAATACAATTCATAAAGCTAATATTGTGAGGTAAATATGATGTACAAATTTGGTCTGATGGTCTTAGTGGAGAAGATTAAACCAGAACCTTGTTATGCTTCCAAAGGAGGGAATGGTAATGAAATGTAATGTCCCTGAGCATCTCAGTGTGCTTGAACAATAACATCGTAAGCATTCTGGGTAGTTCTTTCCCATATCTGCTGGATGTGGGAGTGATCTCTTATTTGCTTTCTGATCGAGTTAGTTAAGGGTGATAATGTTGTTTAGTGATGTAAACAAAGATTTTGAGGATACACTCTTGTTATGTTTTCAAATGATATTGGCCTCACAACTATGCATATGCTTGGATGAAGCGTACACATGAGAACTCACTTGAAGGGTTAAGATCTGATTAACGATAACAGATCTGCTGCCAAAGATGATGAGTCCAGAATTAGATATAAAATTCTAGTTGATGAAGATGATGCTTATGAAGAACATTGGATGAATACACTAGGCATTTATATTGGATGCTATTTCATGTATAATACTGGAGACGTTTCTGTGATATAGATGAGAATAAATATTTATTAGCAACGCATTTCTTTTGTCTGTCACTTGGACATACCAACCACGCGATGTTAGAGAAATTATCAGGGAAGACCTTCTATGACTTAGAGTATGTTTGGAGTTGCTTTGGGTTTTTTCTGAAGTTGCATTATAAAACCACTTTATGAAGTAGGATGAGATATGGCTTTGGGAAAGCAATTTTTCTTAGCGAAGAGCACTTCACAAACTATTTTCTGAACACAACCTATAGCTTATATCTTGAATATGATCTAAAATATTGTGTTAAGAGGAGGGGCTTGATGAGTATCAGCTAGAAAATAAACCACATGGGTTGCATCAAGAAGGCAAAGGTTGAAGGACTTTTGAAAATCAGATGTGTTGAACCACAAAGGCCAGTGAAGTGCTGATTAAGTACTTCGGAGGCACAAACGAACCAAACACTCACAAAGTGCCAAAAGTTTGAGACAGACCTGGGAAGCCAATTTTATTTTTTAAAAGAAAAGAGTTATTTTTTGCAGGAGAGAATCTAGGTTCCAAAATAGGTGAGGATAAAATTATTTTCTAATCATTTTTTTATATAAGTGGAGGCAATAACTATATTTTCTTACCTAAGTGGGGGCAATAACTAAATTTTCTTTTACATTTTCTTACCTAAGAGGGGCAATAACTAAATTTTCATATATATATATATATATGTATCTTAAATTTTAGTGGTGGTTGTCTACTTTGAGCTATATATAGATCCGCACCGCCCCTATCAATGAGTGATCCCTTTTCTGTGACAATTGCTGATGAATGCGTATTGACTCCTAATTGATGCATGTTGTCAAATGATGTGTTGGAATATGCCTGATTTAACATGCCAAATCGGCTGGCCTGATTGCTCTATTAAACTATTGGCTGAGGACCGATGAGCTCTAGTGACTACCGGCTTACTATTTCCACTCACCGAGCCACTTTGATCAATGCACACAGCTCCACGAGGGACTCTATGCTTCATGTAGCTAAGTTAAGAGTGAGGATTCCGTTCTGCCAAGCTATTGCATTGCTGGCTAAACTTTCCTATGCCCTTCCATTGGTGATTTTTCTGTGCATTAGATTATACTATCTGTTTGTGCGTTTGCGGTTGTAACTCAAGTATAATTTTGTGCTGACTGTGTTTCTACTGTCAACCTCCTTTCTCTCTGTTACAACATCTCACTTAAACTTTTGAGAACTGTTTAGTTTGTTTGCCTTAAGTCACATTGCCTACATGTAAGCCCCTGCTGCGTCCGAACAGAGAGTGTTCATAGTTGAATTGGATATATAATTCAACACAAGTAGGTAAGTACTGTTGTTATCGTAGAAGTGGAGGCCATGGATGGTGGTAGCTTTAATTTCCAATTCTTTTCTTTACAAAGATACTTAGAATAAATATTCCAAGTCACCGCAGCGAGCCTTGGGAGAGAGAATAGAAGGCATTGCATTGCAGGAAGGTGATATAATTCTGCCAAAGAACCGTTCGAAAGGAAAATTTAGAACATTCAATGAATTCTGTCTGCAGTTTCATTTCTTCTCCTATATCCATGGACTTTCTTTTCTTTTTGCTCAATAATTACGTTTATCATGCTGAACAGGATGATCTCGGCTACATTTGGAAATTGGCTGCTGGCTCCATTGGTGGTGCTTCTGCAATAAAGTATGGGAGCTTTCTTTTCCCGACATAACAAGGCATAATAATAATATAGCGCAAGCTCAAAAAATTTTCTTCAGCAAGGGCTGCTCAAGAAATCTTAAACAACGTCTTTAAAAAAAAAATTTACGATCTTAAAAATTATAGAAAAATTATTGTAGTACACAATGAGAGCTTTCTAAAGGTACCAAGATCATTGATTTTGGCTATGTTCATGATAAGATATCGTAGACACAAGATCATGGATTTTTGATACACTATAAATAGTGTTTTGATCTATGATTTTTGTGTCCACGATATCTCATTGTGGATACAGTCAAAATCTACGATCTTGGTACCGTTGGAAAGTTTTTATCGTGTACTACACTACAATAATTTTTTTACGATTGTAAATTTTTTTTTAAGGAGTGTTGCTTAGAAATCTTGAGCAGCGGTGCTCAGGAAATTTTTTCCGCAAGCTCTTCCTAGGATAGCATTGCCTGTACTTGTGTCTGTCCAAGGAAAGCAGCAAGGCGAGCCAAGACGATTTACTCTAGTTTGAACATTGACTATCCTCTCATCTGCACCCGCTGGATGCAACGATTCAATTTGATGCTTCCATTTTCTTGTTATGGCACTTGTTCTTTGTTTGCTTGCTCGTGTCTCTTCATTTAGATCTCCAATATGTTTCTCCTACGTTTTCAAATATATTAAGTAAAATTAAATGTTAAATTATATTGCCAAATATGTCTATTTTTTACTTTATTTTATTAAAAAATATGTTTAATTTTTTAATTGATTAGTCATGTAAATTGTTCTTAAAGCTATATTGCGAAATTTCAGAAATTAGAAAGTAAGCTTCTGTGCAAAATTACTCTCAATTGTGGAGAAAGTCCTTTTAAAATTATGAATGGAGATATATAGATCGTTTATTTTTTAAAAAATTATGCATGATGGCCGGCACATATGTCTCTGCCTAAGAATTTAGGATTTTTTTCTCAATTCCCGCCCTTCCCCAAAAAGCGACCCTGCGCCCCGCCGCCCCTGGAGTCCGAAATCGGTGCTGCCGTTCCTTCCTCACGTTTGCGATGGCGGCGGAGGCAGAAGCCCTCCTCCACCTCGTCGGCCGTCAGATTGAAGAGATTAGGGCCCTTCCAAATCGTTCGTCCACCTACGCCACCCTCCTCGATGCCTTTCGCGGCGGCATCTCCGACCACCTTTCCTCCCTCAATCCCGAAGCCCTCTCCCGCTCACTCCCCCCTCTCCTCCCCCTCGTCCTTGCTGACGTCCACAGCTCCGACGAAGAAACGTACGTATACAGTATACTTCCCTTTAATGCTTCTCTACCACATCTTTTCCATTTCGTCTATTCGCCTTCTAATTCGCTACCTTGAACCAGAGCCGCTTATGCTCTGAAGTTCCTCGGCTTCATTCTGCATCATCCGTCCTTTGTTGCGGAAACTTCAGGTTCTCAAACTCTCTGGTTTAATCTACTTTTGGCTTGTTTTATTTGCTATTGATGTTGTGCTGCGATTCACAGAGGACGCTGCTCTCCTGGCCCTGGAATCGCTGGTGAAGCTTATAACCACCACCAAGATGAAGGTGATTGCTTTTGGTGTTCGTCTCATGGTCCTCTAATTCTTGCTTAGACTTGTCACTAATCAATGATCTATATTGAATTGCAGGCGATATGTAACTTGGGAGTATGGTGTATATCCATTCAACAATTAGGAGCTTCGGTGGTCAAGTCTCGCTTGAACCTGATACTGCAGGCCATCATACACGCCCTCGACAACTCTTTCGGTTCCCTGTCGACCACGTACGAGGCAGCTCAGGTCAGATTATAGTTCTCTTAATAATCATTGGTGCTCTCACAAAAGCAGAGGACTCTAACATTGTATAGTATGTTCCCTCATAAGATGAGTTCAAGATTTGATGGTTAGTAGGTTCAGAAAATATTAGTAAAAACGAACTTATATATTATGCAAAATTTAATTTAGCCTTCAATGTTTATATTTGTCTCAATTTGACACAATGTGAAAAAGTGCTGTTATAGGGTACTTACTCTAAAAAGCTTGTTTTGTTTAAATTTTTCACAAGAGTTTATGCCACAATAGCTGTAGAAAAATCTGACAAGTTAAAATTATTTAAGAATCTTTTAAAAATCATTTATCGATAATTAAAAGACAAATGTACTCTTTGCTGTTTTTAGAAAAAAAATATACCATACATCTTAAAACATCCACTCTTTACATATATTGATCACATATTTGTTACTCTTAACATTTATATCCAATATATTTAACTCAGTATTTACATAATACAATGTACTGTTTTTATCTTATTAAGTTTTAGTAAAAATCATATCATTATTTATATGCATAGTTCTTTTATCATTTTTAATATCTCATAATGTTTAGTGTTTAACTTTGATTATTTATGTAAATGTATCACTTCATTTATTTTATTTTTATTAAATTAATTAACATAGTAATACATACTATGAAATTTATACATTATATAGTGATAGCTAAAAGTATTAACTTGTGTTTGTTTAGATCATTAATTTTTTTAGTAACACACATCTTTCACAATTTTATCAAACACTTTTATCATAGAAATTGCTTTTTCTGTTCTACCAATCATTATTATCCTTTTCACAGTTGCCATGACAATTTTTTTCACTGAAGTTTCTATACAGCTGCAAAAGTTGTGCCAAATTAAGCTTACATGTGGTATGCTTAGTTAGCTTTAATTTTTTAATTATAATGGGGCACTTATTTGTATTTGGGCTCAATTCAAATTTACCTAATTTATATGTATGCTAAAAGTTCTTAATTCAAGGGAGGCATTTGCGGCTTTGCCCAATTGCCCCTTTGGTGAATATGGCACTGGCGCTCAGCCATGCTCAGAGATTTCTCTCCTTTGGTCTAAGTTTCATTGAATCACTGTCTTGATCTGCGTGGTTTTATTATCTTAGAAACTGTCTATTTAATCGTGTCTTATTTCCCTCTTTTGTATAACTGTTCTACCCTAAACCTGGTTTAGAGATTTTGAGTTTGGCACAATTGGTGGTACTCCCATCCCTTCATTTTCCATTTGATTATTTGTTATTATATGCAAAATGTTCCACTTTTGAGATTTGCAAGTAATAAATCCATAGATATCTTAACCAATTTGATATCCTTATTGTAGGCTTTACTGAAACTCTCTACTCAGTTTTCTATGGAAATGAGGAGCATGTCGAACATTTGGGTTCCACCACTATATAGGAGACTTCTTAGCAACAACAAGAGAGAAAGGAATATTGCAGAGAGATGCCTCCTAAAGACCAAATCCATCATATGCCCTCCTCCTTTTGTTCTTTCCATGGTATTCTTTCATTATTTCTTTCTTTTAAAATAATATTATATATTAAAGGTTAACCAGCATTCACATAAGATGCCATTAATGGGAATGGAAACCTAGACTTGCGACAAACTGATCTAGTGCACTAACCGTCCATGCAAAGATAAGCTATTTTACATTATTTCTTGAGTAACTCACAAAATGTTTAATACTGCAAATGGTGATTTGTGGGGGTGACAGTGCTTCGTTTTTGGCTCTTTATAGCTTGCAACTTCTAATCTGTGATATGCAATTTTAATTGGTATGCTCAAGATCAATTGCCTGGTGGTTGCGAAATCCATATAGCCAACTTTTTTAAACACTAAGACTAATTGTTACATGCTGTTCAGTTCATGAAAAAATGTCAACATAGTGAAAACTAATTGTATTTATGTAGAGATTTTATTTTCACTCAAGGTATACAAGAATTGGACTCAAAAAGTATGTCAGCATTTGGAACTCATATTCTAACACCTTGATACTAACTTTTGTCCAGTAATTCTTGAACTCTGAGCAATAGTAATGATCTTATCTTCATGTTGCTTTACAGACCTTGCATCCAATTTGTATACGATATTTTAAGTATTTCTGATTAAATCCATTATTTGCCACTAGTCTGGCCCTCGGAAGATAAACAGTTCAATTCTGATAACTATGCTCATTTGTGATGAAAACAAATTGAGAACAAGTTATTGAATCTGTAAAATTTAGGATGCCTTTGTATCTGGAAAGAGTACCATCTTCAATAGTATCCATCTACGGTTTTGCTTTCAGAGGTCCTAAGTGTGCAACGCACCTTTTCTTGCTCACCATCGAACAGGCAATTTCATCCGATCTTAAGCGAAAACTCCTTTCAAGTATGATGGATATGATAGATGTGACAGATTATAGACAACAAATTGTAACTATCCAAGGTTGGGGATGGTATATCAGTCTTCTTGGTTCTGATGCACTTGATGATAGACACTTTGTCAATAAAATGCTCAAAGTTCCTGAGAGGACATTTGTTCACTCTGATCCTCAAATCCAGGTTGCAACGTTGGTAAGCAAGCTAAACCTTCATATCATGCTTAAAATGATTATTGGTGGTTCTTATTTTTTTTTTCCATTGGTGATATTTTGGGCATACAGGTTGCTTGGGAATCTTTAATAGACACATTGCTTCCACCTCAAATGATTGAATGCGGAATAAATTTTATCCATGTTATGATTCAGCGAAGCGGTTCAGCACCATCTGCTTCTAGTAATGGAAAAGTTGATGGTCTGTTGAGAAGAATGAAGGTTTTAATGACACCTTTACATGGCATCATGTCAAGTAAATGCAACCTATCAGTTCATTTGCGCTGCCTGATTACATGGCGGTATCTTCTACACAAACTGGATCTTTTTGTAAACCATCCTTCAGTATTGACAACAACCTTTTGGCAAATTCTCCAAGCGATATTTTCAAGGGGCCTTAGTGATGAGAACATGTATTCATGGAACACTTGCATTGATTTACTCGATGAATATCTTTTGTCAAAAGTTAAGACTGAAAAAACCATCTCGAGTGCTGATGTGCAATCATTCTCTTTACTGAAACAAGCCACTCGATTAGGATTCTGTGACAAAGATGATCACTCATTGCAAGATCATCATATCAAGTGGTTGCCTTGGGATATTAATAACTTGAGCTGCCTGTTAAATATGGTATCTTCAATCATCCTTCCAGGGCAAATCAATATGACATCTGAAAACAGATGTCTGGCCTTAAATGCTGCCTTGAAGATTTTCAGATCAATTTTGCAGGGTGTTCAAATTGAGGTGAAAAGACTCGATTGTTTTGACAAGGCTCAAATTTACATGACCACTATATTAAAGTTCACAAAGGATCTTTGTGAAACTATGGCTTCAGACAAGAAAGCCGATCAGTTTAATGACTTATCGTGGATGCATGCTCAGTTTAGAAAGGTTATAAGGGAACAGCTAATACCTTCAATACCATCTTTCTATAAGTTGGATCAGATTGGATCGCATGCAGGATTATAATAGGATCATTCAAGACCAATAATTCGCATTATACAGAAACTTTTAGCAATCAAAGAGGGAAACCTCCTTGTGCACATATGTTCTAGTGATTGGCAAATATGAACATAGGTTTCTGATGCCAGTCTATTGACTACAAAAGGTGGTATCATGCATCCTACATTTGACGACGTCTCACCAAAATATTCTTCTTCCACGTGTCTGCTGTTTCTCGCGCTGCACGGTAACATGACCTGGACCGATATATTGGATAAACATTACAGAGGATTTGAAGGTGCAGAGCGCTAATGGTTATTCTCAGTGTAACTGATGTTCTAATGGTGACTCTTTTCTTCTATTGTTCGAACGTTTTGCTTCTACAAGCATTTATTATAATCTTCAGGTTTCTGAAAGGTGCTTTTTCTGCCAATGGACAGATTGATGAAATTAGCATCTCATTTTGTCGTTGAAGTTTGGGAAATGCCTCCCTGCCTTTATTGAGAGAATACCTTTCAGGAAATTCAGCAAATTTTAAGGCACCGTGTTACTCTATTTCATGTGATGTCTCTGATCAATATATGTAAAAATTCTTTGCCATACCAACTGTTTTATGTTCACTACGAGTCTTGCTTGGCTTTTATATCTGCCTTAATAAATTTTCTTTTCAATTGCACCTTCCGGATTTCCACTGTATGCTTATCATTTTTTTAAATAGATATTAGTGAGCTGATTAAATTACAACATCAAAGTTTACAAGATTAGCCAGTTCTAAAGGTTAATTTTCAGTTCAAACATTCATAGTCCTATGAAACTAGGTTGGATTATAGCATCAGAGCTTATCAACTTCGTTGGGCATGTGATTACAGTGTAAGAACAAGTTTATATTTGATCCTGAATGAAACTAGGTTGGATTAGCATGTCAATGACTAAACTACTTTTCCTATTTGAACATTTTTTAAAAAAAGTTTTTTTCTCTAATAAGGTATAACTTAGTTTAAGATGTTGATAATAAGGTTTTGCGATCAAAATCTTGAAAAAAAAGTCCCGCTGACTCTTCATTTCAGCATCGGGAGAGGGATTCTGATTTAAGGGTTCAAATAGATTTTTTTTTTTTTTTTTTTAAAATACTACGATAATTTACTCATCGAGATTTATCCAACGGTATCAAAATCGTTGAAATCCAAATTTTATATGATGAGAAAAAAAATCAAGAAATATAGTAGAATCTATGTTAGTGTAAATTCTACTATATTTCTCAATTTTTTTTTCTCATCGTATAAGATTTGGATCGTAACAATTTTAGTACCATTGAATAGATCTTAATAAGTAGATCATCGTTATTTTTTTTGTTTAAACATGTTTAGATTCTTAAATCAGGATCTTTCTCCACTTCTAAAATGAAGGGTCCTGCACAAGCCAAATACTTTAAAATCTTGCCTTTATTATTTAGTTTGTCTTGAAAAGAAAAAATGGATGTTAAAACTAAACTACACCAAATATTTAAAAATATTTTATTATTTTTTAAACAAAACAAAATGATTGTTGGTTTATATTTTCTATTTATATTCCTATTTTAGAAAATAAGTTTAAAATTTTTTACTTACAATATTAATATATATTACTTACTATAGTTAAAATATTTGCCGATACTTATTTTAAATTGCAAATTGTCCCCGTCAATTAATTTAAAAACAAAACCAAAAAATACGATAGCCAAAATAAACAAACAATATTGATTAAATAAGAAATAAATAAATAAATGCACGTGACACTCACGTGAGTACAGAAACTGTAAGTCCAATCAGCTCCTCCTGTCCCCCTCTATCTTCTCATTCCCCGTTCCCTTCCCCTCTTTTGCATCTCCCTCACTTTTTTTGTATATACTTGTAGCCGATATATATAAACTCTCCCCTTCCGCCCCTCCATTTCAATCCCTCGCCGGCGGCCTACAAAAATAGTGCCAAAATCTTTCGCCTGTCCACCTTCCTCGACCTTCCATCGCCGACCATAAGTTCTTCCCTTCTCTTCTCCACCCCAAAACCCTACGATGCCCATCGAAACCCTTGCCCCGTCGACGATCTAGTCCGTGCCCGATTCCTCTCCTTCTTCCCCCGTTGCTTCCCCCCTCCTCCTCTCTGTGCGATTCGCGTCTCCGGATCTGATCGGTCCTGTTCGATCTGAGCATGGAAGCCAAGGATTCTTCGGCGGCTCCGGTCGGGCCTGTTAGCGACGAAGGGAATCTTTCCGATGCCAAGGGGTTGGCCAAGGAGGCAGCTTTTTTGTTCCAGAGCCGGCGATTCCAGGAGTGCGTCGATGTTTTGAATCAGCTCCTGCAGAAGAAGAGAGATGATGCGAAGGTGCGTGGGGATTTGTCTTTTGGGTCTTAGTTGAGCATGCGGTGGGATTTAGTTCAGTTTGATGCATATTCTGGTTGGAAATCGTGTCCATGCTGATATCTGTTATGGCCAATGTATTGATATTTTTTTTATCCTTGTGCTTGTGTGCTTATTTACCTTCCTCGTTTTTATTTAATTCGTAGGATGTGCCAATATGCAAATGTGAATTGTCTGGGTAAATATTATTCTTTTCTCAGTTTTTGCTGGTTATCTAGATTTGAAAAAGAAAGAGTTTCGTGATGAACCAAAAACTTTGGCAGTTTGAGCTAGGAGCAAAACCACGAACTTGCAATTGTTCAAAGATATAACTGCTAATAAAGAAGGTTAGGGCAACTAAACAAGACCTCGCGAGGTGTCTCCTTATATTTAAGTAGATGAGCAGAATCTCCTTCATTCGGTTTAGTAGGGAAAAATTCCTATCCTTGTCATTGTTACCTTTACGTTGTTGTATTAAAAGAAAATTTTATAAACCTCAATGTTTAATAATGGTTTTTAGATACCAGGTTTGAAGAATAATACGATAAAATTGATGTTCGAAATGTGGAAGTTGGATAGGCCTGGGTTGAGATAGAGATTGCTCTATTTGATGAATCAGGTTATTGTCAAGTTTATACCTATAATTTTCAGAACTAGTCTTGTTGAGAGTAAACAGTTTTGATTTCAGATGTGATCCTTCCAGAGTTCAGCATTCACTAAATGACTATTACTACCATACTGCAGTACTATATATGACTGCTTTTATTTGTCCCCATGAAGTATATTCCATGGTTAACAAATCTTGCTTGATTATTTGTATCCGCTATTTACAATAGAGGATTTGTAGTGACAGGATTCTAATTGGTTTTTCTTCCATGATTTGAAGTAATTGACTGGCTTTGCAATCAAAACTATTTATTCTCTCAACATCAGTACATTGTAATTTTACTTGTTTGCTTTCAAAAGTTTATGTGAAATGATTCTGAATTTCTGACTGATGGTTGCATATGAAAGAACAAAATTAGCATCTAGTACACACATTTTTTGTCGAGTGAGTGCAGAATCTTAATTTAGTATTTATTTTTATTTCAGGTTCTTCATAACATTGCTGTTGCGGAGTACCTTAGAGATGGCTGTTCTGATCCGAGGAACCTGCTTTCTATTCTTAATAAGGTTAAAGTAAGTTGAACCGGTTCACAGCTGATTGATTTTTGGTTTCTTTGAGTAATTATGTGAAAGAGATTTATATAAGAATTTCAAAATTCATATTAATGTAATGGTCTTTTCTACTTGGATACTGTGCTATTTAGCATATTTATTTTTTGATCTCATTATTTTATGTGGTGATGTCAAATTGTGGAAACTTCGTTATCTGTTGCTTATGCACGGTCCACTGAAATTCTTTACAACAAATAGAGAACATATCCTACTTTAATCACAATTGCAGTGTTTTAACTTCAATAGACTGTTATATCTTTACCACTTACAATGTCACACAACAGTTTGTTCCATCCTTTGGTTCATGGAGGTGTATGGTAGTTGATGTATCTTGTAACAGCATTGCTGATGAGAATTTACTATTTTGTTAAGACAAGAATATCTATTAGCATGGATCATCAATAGTTACATGAACATTTTGATAAAACATAAGATTTAAGGAGCTCTTAAACTTTTTTTGCGTTGGGTTTGAGGATAGACACTTAATCTTTTTAACTTGCAATATTTTACCTTGTCTTTTTAATTTGTGATATTGTGCTTTTCTTTTGGGTGTTCACATGTTTTTTTTTTTGGCGGCAATTAAGTAATAAAGGCTGGACATGACCTCATGACCTTGTTATCAACAACTAAGGTCCTTACTAGTTAAATCAACTGACAACTTGATCACATGTCATTTTATGTTAGTGAGAAGATATTAGAAGACATAACTTTTATTGATACTAGAGGTATGACAGCTTAGAGACAAGAAGATTCATTTTTTTGATCTTGGAAAAATTTGTGCTCTTTCTAGAACAATTGTGTTTTGTCTTCACAATTGTTGATGCATGACAATCAAATAGTTTGGTTCTTTGTTTGGACTTGACCTCGTGACCTTGTTATCGATAACTAAGGTTCTTATCAATTAAACTAATTGACAACTTGATCACATGTCATTTTACATTAGTGAGAAGATTTGAGAAGACATAACTTTTATTGATACTAAAGCTACAACAACTCAGGGATAAGAAAATTCATTTTTTTTTTATCTTGGAACAATTTGTGCTCCTTCGTTGTCTTCACAATTGTTGATGGATAACGATGAAATATTTGGTTCTTTTTTTAAGTCACCAAATAAAGAAAGAGTGGTCTAGTGCATGAAGTTGTTCTCACGGTAGTAATCGTGCACATTAATTTGTCCTTTCACTTTTCTGGAGTAAAATCTCAGTTCCATTTTCATTGAAAGAATCTTATATGAGGAGAAATGTTCTTACAGCTATCAATACATGTGATGCGGCCATTCCTAGTGAAATGGACATTAAGATACATGAATGAAATGTGAAGTTTATAGCTTTGCATTGTGGTGGTTGGTTCTACTTTTTACCAAGTTGGATTAGTCTGCACCTCTTAGGATAAATGTTGATTATTTCTCTTCACCATTCTAGCCTATTACATATTCAAATCAAATTTGACAATATGATACCAACTTGACAGTGTTTCTTGCCTTATTCAATTCTCTTCTCCATTTGTTGATGATGATTATGACACTCTAATCTTGAAAGTCCTTCACTATTACAATGCTAAGAGATATGACGGTTGTTATGACTCTTCATTGTCCATGACATTTTTTTTCTTGATTGTGCATAGTATCTCATCATATTCTCTGTGCTAATACAAACACTAGCACTATCTTTCCTTCCAAGGAAAGATGAGATGAAAGAAACGAAAATGCATTTTTCCTCGCATTCTTGGAGGTTAGTTTTCCTTCAGATTGGTTAGTGGGTTCTGCTTGATTCAGGCTGAATGGAAGGAAAAAATTATAGTTGTTTGCAGTCACTCCATGTAGCCTGCGATGCCATCCATTATATTGTGGAATTTTAGCTTTTAACTATTTTCTGTGATCTGCTATTGGTAACACTGTCGGACTCCACCTGATTCAAGAGTGGAAGGAAAAAAATCATAGTTGTGTGCAATTGTTCCTGTCACCTATAGAAGCCCCTCCGGTCCCCCACCCCTTCTCCAAGTGGAATGGAAGGAAAAAAATTATAGTTGTTTGTAGTCACTCCATACCCGCCTGCATGCTATCCACATTATATTGTGGAATTTTAGCTTTCAATTATTTTTTGTGATTCACTATTGGTAACTCTGGCGGGTTCCACTTGATTCAAGAATGGAAGGAAAAAAATCATAGTTGTGTGTCCATGCAAAAGCTATGGCCGGGTGGCATTGTAATTAATGATCATGATCACATGAAATTCATATGACTTTTTTTTAATGACCTTCCAACTTTGCTTCCTCCTACTTTTTCTTCCCTTCTAAGAAAGAAACACAGCGTAAAAAGATAGTTGAAACCACATTTATCCATTTAAGTGATTTTGTATGATTTGCCTAAATCAGCATCTTTCTTGTACCTTAGAATCTGCTTTGAACAGTTGCAACATCAAGTATTGATCTATGTTTAATTTCTTATATAGGAGCAGTGTGAAGAACGTCTTCATCCTTCTGGAGAACAGACTGAATCAGGGAATAGTAGTGGTAGTAATATGGTCTCAGGGGCAAAACTGAATGGTAGTTCACTCCAGCAAATTTCTGCTGTAAGTAGCGGTAGAATTGTTGGTGCAGAAGAGTTTGACACTTCAGTAACGATGCTGAACATTGTATGTATTTCATTGCTTGTATTGTCGGTGAAATTTATTTTTCCAGAATCATTGAATGCAAATAAAATGTAATGCTTTTATTGATACACCAAATTTTGTTTCTCCACAGGCTATCGTCCTGTACCATGTCCACGAATATGCATATGCTTCGTCAATTCTTGAATCATTATATCAGAATATTGAGCCCATTGATGAGGTCTGTCTCACTCACCCAATGATTTATTCACACGTTCTTTTTTTCTGTTCGATTGACTTGATATTTCTAAACTACAGAGAATAGCTCTTCATGCATGCCTACTTCTACTGGATGTTGCACTAGCTCTTCAAGATGCTCCAAAAGCTGCAGTAAGTTTGAAAGGAGACATTGTTTCTTTAATTTACTTGCCTCAAACTGGGTTCTAAATTCACAAAAAATTGCTGTCATGTGTGTTTGGATTATTCTTGTTTCTGTCACCTGCTTGTAAATTAAGCTGCTATTTATATAGATGCTGATAATTATGTTGATCTTCAAACTTACGTGGAAAAGATGGTGATCTTTATTGCATTTTCATGAAGAGTTACACTGGATTCATTTTGTGTTGATATCTGAAACCATTACATAGTTTATAGACCTAGAAACCACTAGAATTTTGCTTCTCTGGGTTTTTCTTAACATACAAACACACATGCATTTCTGTTTCATATATTTTCAGTAACTGACGTAGATGTTTGTTTGAAGTTGAATCACAACAATCTTTTGAAGCGTAGTTGGCATTTGCAGACGTTGGTTGAAGTTTGCTTGCCTTCCTTTTGATCAGAGGAATTTTGTTCCTTGGTATGGATAGATATATTTGCATGTTAAGTGGCCATTAGCTGAGTTATTCTTGACAGAATTACAACTCCTTATATCCTGTAGATTATTGGCAATCAAGGTTGTTAAGATTGTTTTCTTACCTAGGATCAGCAGAGGTTTGTGAATTCAGATATTAGAGTCAAACATAGAATCTTACATAAAAATTAATATGTTGTACATATAATGTGGTGTTTCTCAAAGTGAACATATAAAGTATGTGATATTTCCAAAATGCAACATTAAATTCAAGAAGGGATTATAAATAAAACATTTAATTTTAAAGACTAAAGAAGACCTCATAAATTGCAAATGAGCGAATGACAAAACTGCAAAGTGAAAATGAGCCTATGAAAATATCACATCCAAACTAAGTTTGAGGTTTAAATAATTAAAAATACGTGACAACGTGGCAATAATTCACATCTATGAAGTGTAAAAATAGATATCGAAAAATAAGTTAAAAATAAATGAAGTATAGGATCATTTTTCTATAGCTTCAACAGCAAAATTTTTGTTGATACAAGTGCCTTGATTCCACATTCTCAATTTACTTTAGCAAGGTGAAAAAGCAATATGTGGGAAGGAAATATGCAAGATTCCCTTTCTTAATGAGGAAACTTCATCTGCTTTTCTCTAGTTAGATCGCCTTCCTTTTAATTGACACGGGCTTTTTGAGCTAGCAAACCTCTTATTTAACTTAAAGTCTTTTAAAGTATCTACTTACACATTTTCTTCAAAATTGTCTATACATGTCATGAAAACTACACTTCACCTCTTGATCTCCAAGTCCTAAACCATATTCACCCCTTATGTAGTCACTAAGAATATTAAGCCTACCATTTTTTGTTGAACAAGATTGTCCACTTTCTCTATTATTTGTTCGTCATTAAAAGGAAGCTCGTAAAAGTAGCCTCTCTAATTGTTTTTTTTCTTAGCTTGATTTTTAAATTTTAAGTTGTGTATGACTAAGACCAAGTCATTTTGTTTGATTTGATGAAATTAGTTTTGTTACTTGGTGTGAACCTACAAAAGTTTCACATTGTTAAAACCCAAATTATTTTGCTAATAAAAAATATCAAGTAAATATATTGCTCAATAGTCAATACTAACCTATATAATGTAAGTCAATTGCATTTGCATCTGGATAAAAGTTTTGTTTCGCCTGCCAAGGTTGCAAATTCAATACTAATCATTTTGCACCCGAAAAAAATCTTTAAGCTGCAAGACAATATTGTTTTTTGTTGACAAAAGAGGTCAATCTTGCTAGTCAATTATATAATCGTCTACTTTTTACTAAAGTATCATTTTTGAAGTTTCGACTGTAATAAAACTCAGGTTACAAGCAAGTGTCTATCTAAAACACAATTACATAAAAAGGTAAATATATAATTGCAATTTAAAACATTAAAAAAGATAATTAGAAACTAATGATACCATAGAATCTTTTCTTTAGTTCTATCCATTTCCTTGTGAGTGAAACCATGTTAGGTTTCTTATTTGTATCAACCATGCAGAGGATGTTGCGTGAGATAACTTGGGCGGAGCTTAATATATTCATTTGAGAATCTTTCAAGTCACTTTCATGCTCCAAAGTTAAATAAACAGCTGCTTTTAACAAGGTTCTTGAATAGAATAGATGCAACTATGCGAGTAATAATCTTTCTTCTCGTGGAAATGGTCAAGC
This sequence comes from Costus lasius, assembly GCA_027563935.2. Classification (NCBI taxonomy): domain Eukaryota; kingdom Viridiplantae; phylum Streptophyta; class Magnoliopsida; order Zingiberales; family Costaceae; genus Costus; species Costus lasius. The sequence continues at coordinate 139,760,377 of CM050446.2, forward strand.
AATTTTCAAAAATCAAATATATGCATTGTGCAACACAAGGAGTCCAAAATGATTATCCTTATAATTTGCAATATTAGTAGTGATAACTAGGGTTGTCTATTCGGTTCGGACCGAACCGAACCGAACCGATTAAGGGATAAACCGAACCGATTTTATTTCGATGGTAACAACCCGAACCCGAACTGAATACTCTCAAACTGAAACCGAACCGACGGTTCGGTTCGGTTCAACCCGATTAAAACCGAATAAGCCTTATTTTATAAATTTAATTTTTTTTCTTCGTTAGGGACTTAGGACGAAGGCCAAAGCGAATGACAAAATCGGAATGGAAGATTAAGGTATAGGGGCTACGGATTATTGGATTAGGGAAAGGCCGAATCCGAATGTGAGTATTCAGTTAGGGGTTCTTTTTTAATTTTTAAAATGGAATCAACTCTTATTCGGTTTGAACCGAACTGAACCGATTAAGGGCAAACCGAAACCGAACCGAATTAAGATCGATTTCACCCATAATGAACCAAACCGATTTAGATTACTCAAAAACCGAACCGAACTGACTTATTCGGTTCGGTTCGGTTTATCGGGTTGAACCGATTAATCGACACCCCTAGTGATAACTTGCACAATATTTTATTCCCAAATAGTCTTGGCAATCCCATCTGACCTAGTGATAACTTGCACAATATTTTATTCCCAAATAGTCTTGGCAATCCCATCTGAAATTTCTAAAACTTCAATATTTTTATAAGTGTCAAATTTATCCACTGATGAGATAAAATAGTGCCCATGGGGATATTTATCAAAATGTTACCAATTGATCTTTTCTTATATGACCATCCATCATACAAAATTGAATAATTAACCTTTTTCGTTCAAGTTTATACTCTTCAAGCATATCTATTGTCTTCTTCATTTCTTTTCTTTCTTCAAAAGAGTGTTATCTCATGATAAGGAGGTTTTGGAAATACAACTATACTTTTCTTTTGTTAAAAAATTGTAATTTGTTGACAAGCTTCTACTCTTAAATCCCTCTTAAACATGTTTTTTTTCTTATTCATAGTGGTTTTTTCTTCTACAACCTCCTTGCCAATAGCATGAATGTTTTTACTTAGCTCATTTTCTTCCTACCAAAAGACTTATGTGCTACTTCACCTCATTTGGAAGATTTATGCATGCTTAACATCTTTTCGATTGCATGCTAGATGATGTTTGACGCAATATATATCTCAAGTAGTTAATTTTTCACGAAATTTGCTCTGATATATCTTGGTTTATTGTATACTTCAATACTATGTTCCCAATCAACATCTAATTGATTTCATTCTTTCTTTCTAATTTATTTCAATAATGTAATATATTTTTTTCAAGAAGGCAAGTGGTGGTGGTGGTCTTTGATCCCAAGACTTTATTATTAACAACTAATATATCTTTATAGTTGAGTTGAAGGCAACCTTTGATTCGAAGACTTTGTTATTAACAACTAAGTTTTTTATCAATTGAGTTAAACTGGTAAAAGACTTTATTATTAACAACAAAGTTCTTTATCAATGAGCTAAATAGTTGAACTAAAGTAAATTTTAGTTGCTGAGAATAAGATCTTGAGATCAAAATTTGCCTTCACCACTTACCTTGCAAAAATAATTTACTTTAATAATTATTTTCTTATAGAATTTGCACTTAATCTTTCTTGGATTATTGTCTACTTCCAAAATCTAGTTGGTTTCTAGGTGCATTTGTTCTCTTAATTCACTGCTATATATTTTCTACTATGAATTAAATAAAGTAAGATGAATTTTAAAATCTTTTAAGAAATGAAACAAAATTAATTTAATTGACTACATCTACAAACAAGTCTCTAACTTATACATATTAGATGCTATATAGTAGTATAAGTAAATAATTTTATAACTGAATAAGCCTAAGTATTATTGTATAAATAATACAGAAAGCACATTAGCGAAATGAGTTTAAGAACATACATCATAATTATGTAAATACGTTGTATAAAATAAGCAAACGTTATATAAGTTCTTTGGTATTGTGTTGCTATTATGCATCTATGTTGAAGTTGTTAAGTGAATTCTCCGTTGAGAAATGAGAAGGAGATGTCGCAATCATTGTTTAGATCATGAATGGAGAAGACAAGAAGTTATGAGAGCTAAAGTTGAGAAGACAAAGATCGAAACATTTAGGTTGTTATTGTTTAGGGTAAACAAAAGAGACCAAGAATGAGAAGACAGATTGAAACATTTAGGTTGTTATTGTATAGGATGAAGAAGTTTGAGACTGGTGCGAGTGGAACCAAGCGGAGTGGTATGGTTTTTGCTGGAAGCTTGCTGCTTTGTTTCCCACAAGAAGCTAGCATGTGCTTCTTCTGTTTGGGATGGTATTGGTTAGAGCATAGACCGGTACTGGATCCAGACCAGTGCTTGAACACTCACAAGAGACACAATAAAGATGAGACTCTAGAGTCTTTGCCTCATTAAGATTGTTAAAGGTGTTGTATGAAGAACAAACATTGGGGAAGGTGAGAGGCAATGGGGAATAAGTGGTACTGCTTGCGGCGAAAGCTTCCCTTGTCCTCCTTCTTTCACGTGGTACCGTAGACCGGTATAGGGTCCAAACTGGTATTTGAACACTCACAAGAGGCACCATAAAGATGAGACTCAAGAGACTTTGTGCGGAGTACAATCGTGGAAGGTGTTGTATGAAGAACAAATATTGGGGAAGGCAAGAGGCAATAGGGAATAAAGGTTTTATGTGGCTATGTGGGCAAGGGGCACCGTGAAGATGATGTATGTGAAGAACGAACATTGGGGAAGGCAAGACACAATAGGTTAGTCCAAGCGAGTAAACTGACAAAGTTTGTCATGTGTAAGTGAGGATGACGAAGATGGGACTATACGATATACAAGATGAAGAAGGATGCCATTGAACACTCACATATTGTTAGTTTATGCAATTGTTGATTCAATGAACTTGACTCAACTCGTTTGAGCCAAGCTATTCAAATGAGCTGACTCTTAAGTTAACCTAATTCTAGATAAAGATGATCCTAATATTGAGTTGACATGTTGGCTGCAACACGTAAACTTGTACAATCAAGTGAGTTGTCTTGAGATTTTGACAACATTATTGACAATTGATTACCTAAATCTTAGACAAAACTGTGTACCAACATGTATTTTTTTACTTTTTGCAACAATATAGTCATGTTCTCTTCTTGTTTAGCTTGCTTTGTAAGTCTGTTCTTTCAAGTTGTCATAAGTGTTTATTACCAGTACCGATAGGCTGAATGACGGTGAGCAGTTTACAAATATTTTATTATATTGGGATGTCGTGAATTTATATTTATTATGTCAGCATGTGGAGTTTATTGGGTCAAGAATTAGTAGGGTAACTGGTACTTGTTTCTATTTGTGGTTGTATTTGTTCAAGGTTATGTTTAAAAGCCTATCAAAGAGACTTAAGTTTTTTTAATGAGTATCTTTTGAATGAAATATTGATTCTCGCTGTATACTGTATCATTTCGATTTATTTTCCCTCTTTTAACTCTTCTTTCTCTTCTCAATTTGTTGTCCTATGTGGTTTTAATATATAATGATACATATATAATTTTATATATCTAAAAAATATATTAGGTAGGATTAGATGGCATTGGAAAAATAAATTAATAAAATAAAAGATAAAAGGATAAATAAATAAATACTTATTTACTTAAACATACTGAAGTGAGATCACCAACGAGGTGAGAATTTAGATTATCACCTCTTAAAAGTAGTGTGGATTTTGGCCAAAATGATAATGGATACCTTGCAACTAGATTTGACATAATCTTGCAACTAGACACGGTAGCTAGAATTTCTTTTGCAAATTTACTGGTAATCCTACAAAATCACCTCACAAGGAAACTTATCTTCAAGAAATTTCACTAGTTTTAAATTTGAATGTTGAAAGTGTCCTTTGAATCTAGGGTAAACAGGTCTTCATGAATCTTAATATATTACTATGTCTAGTCCCTTTCGAGGTATTTGGACGCGAGAGATGTAGCAATCCTTTACCTTTTATTCCTTGCCCTACCACATTTAGATTTGTTGTAACAATTATGCCTGCATGTTATTACTGATAAATCCTGACAAAATGATAAGAATAGCCTGATATCCAACATATGTTCTGTTCCAAATTTAAAGAACTTATCGACAGTAATGAATAAATAATGAGTAAACTGAACCTGGATAATAGAGTATAGGATTTTAAGATGATTGCACAACTTTTGCAAAAAATAGCATAAAAAGTTGAAATAGTGTTATCATAATCATCTTCATGGCAGAAATATCTGCTGTTCTAGGGGAAAATATGTTGATCTTGAAGAAATATTTAGTGGACTTCAATTAATCCTTTCTAGAGAATCAAACAGGCTTTCCGAGCAAGTCTTTTTTGGAATGAAGCTCTGCAAAAGCTAGGAATGTAGAACGGGATCATATTGAATAATACCTAAAATCTGTGAACTGCCTCTTAGTGTAATCATTTTTAGTGACTTACAAATGTGAATGCAAAAGCATGCTTGGGGATGATCTTTTTACCATTCCAATATACTATTCTGGAACTTGTCTGCGTCATGGTTTAGTGTTCATGTGGCTTGGTTGTGACCACTTTTTTTATTTAAACATCTTATTATTTTGTTTAGGATGTCATTCAATATCTGGAGAAGTCGTTTGGTATTGGTCACGCTGCAGGACAAGGAGATAATAGCAGCAACATCCAGCAGCAGTCTAATCAAGGATTAAAAATTGCTAGCTTGAGTAACATCTCTGCGCCGGATGCCTCCAGTACTGATTCCTGTGGTAGTGGAAATGTTCCTGAAAATGCTTTGGCAAAAGCTTTACCAGATGAGACTCTAGAATATGAGACCTTATACTCAACATTGGATACTGGTTCTGAGAACTTGGAGAGGCCCACTTTAAATGCGAGCTCAAAATTATCATCTGATCAAGCAGCTTCTGTTATTGATTTAAAGCTAAATTTGCACCTTTACAAGGTTCGACTGCTACTACTTGCTAGGAATTTGAAGGCCGCAAAGCGTGAAATCAAGCTTGCCATGAACATTGCACGTTTTGGAGATTCTTCATCAGCACTTTTGTTGAAATCTCAGTTGGAATATGCTCGTGGTAATCATCGAAAGGCTATAAAGCTATTGACAACATCAAGTAACAAGTCTGACCAAGGAATGCTCTGCAGTTTCAACAACAATATGGGGTGCATATATCACCAGCTTGGCAAGCATCACTCTGCAACTTTGTTTTTCTCTAAGGCGCTAAAATGCTGTGCATCTCTTCGGTCAGAGAAGCCTCTTAAGCTTTCTACCTTTTCTCAAGATAAATCACTGTCCATATTATATAACTGCGGTTTGCAACATTTACTTTGTGGAAGACCTTTGATTGCAGCGCACTGTTTTGATAAAACAAGGCAAATATTTTACGAGAGACCCATTTTGTGGCTCCGATTTGCTGAATGCTGCTTATTAGCTCTAGAAAAAGGTCTTCTCGGAAAAAGAAGTGATTTATCATCAAATGCCGAGGAGATTAAAGTTCATGTAGTTGGATCCGGCAGATGGAGACAATTAGTGGTCAATGACTTGAGCTCCAATAGCACGTATCTTGACTGCTTGGGAGAGGATGGTCTAATTACTTCTGACGGTCAACATAGACTTTCAGTTCCTTTTGCTAGACGCTGCCTCCTTAATGCTCTTTATTTATTGAATAACACTGAAAAAATACAGTCAACTGCATCACTCATAATAAAGGAAGAAGATGAGTCTGGCGAGACAACCTCCGCAAGCGCCATAAACTTGAGCCACAAGAATGCAGCTGCAGGTGATTCAAAGGCATCGAATGCAACAACAGCCTCGTTGCCTGCTAATGGTGATCCTAAAGATACCAAGGGTGGTACTATCTTGAACGTAATATTGCAGAGTTCTCTTTCTTCATACGAAGAACTGCGCAGAAAAGAAAACAAAATGTTGAAGCAGGCTGTTTTAGGGAACCTTGCTTACTTAGAGTTGTGTTTAGGGAATCCATCTAAAGCATTATCTGCGGCAAGTGAACTTCTACAATTGCCAGACTGTTCACGAATATACTTATATTTAGGTCATGTATATGCTGCTGAAGCACTTTGCCAGCTGAATCGATTAAAGGAAGCAGCCGAACATTTGTCTTTCTATGTTTCAGAAAAAAATGAAGTTCAGTTGCCTTACAATGATGAAGATAGGGAGAAGTGGAGAACAGACAAAACTGGGGATTGTGATGAGTTAACTGCTCCACAGAACCCCAAAACCAGTGAAGAATTCCAAGGTATGATGTTTCTGAAGCCAGATGAGGCCCAAGGCACGCTTTTTGTGAATCTTGCTGCGATGGCTGCGATACAGGGAAATGCTGAGCAGGCTAATCTGTTCGTGAAGAAAGCCCTGTCTGCACTGCCTGATAACCCAAGAGCTGTACTTGCTGCCGTCTATGTTGATCTTCTACTAGGGAAAACACAAGATGCTGTAATTAAGTTGAGACAGTGTAGGCATGTCAGATTCTTTCCTGCAAATGTAACAATGAGCAGCACATGATTGTAGCAATCCTCAGTTGATTACCTTATCCTAATCCTAATGAAGTTCTATTGGGCCATGTTTTGGCTTCAATGTACCATATAAACAATTGTTTGTAGAATAAGCTTTCTTTAGGATCTGGTGGCGCTTCGCATTGTTTTCATGCGTAGCCCGCCTCGAGTTTCAATTATCCGTTGGGTTCAGGCATACAGGACAGAACGCCTCCATGACATGTGAAAGCTCATCCAGGAAAGTGATCCAAGTCTTTCTTCCTAGTTGCATACATTTCAGTTAGCCCTCTCGATTGAAGAATAGTTTCATTTTTACTAGTAGAGACATGTTCAACTAGAAAATACAGCATAGTTTGAACTTGTGAAATCTAGTTGTTTCATCCGGTGAGCATTTATTAAGTTTTTAGTTGTCATTTAGATTTGTTCACATCTATTGTAAAACTGTAATGTAGTGGCAGAATAGTGAAAGTTGTATCTTTACTCAGTCCAACTTTTAACATTGTTCTGAACTTTTTCCTATATACAAAAGGAAATAGATCTTGAATTGGTGGCCTTGCTGAAAAAATGGGCAAAAGAGAATGGTATACTTGATTTATTTATTTCAGTTGCAACTAGCTTTCTATTAGTTTCTTCAACTATCAATTCCTTTAAAATTTCTATGTTAACGTGTGGATTTGGTGTGCCGAGGTGGTAGTGTAACCCATTCAGCATTTGATGTGGAAAAGATTTGAAACAAATTAAAACAAATACTTATTTTAAGTTTTACTAAGGCATTATCCTCGCGTGCCTTTTAGAAAATACTTGATTGTAAAGGGGTAATTGGTAACAAAAAAGTTGCAAAAAAACAACTTTTAACTATCCCAAAGAGAATAAGGGCGCATCAGCTGTCACATTAATAAAAGTCGGATAAATTCCGCTTACTACAAAAGCTGAAATAAGGTGAGGCACTACTGGGCAGATAGTGGTAAAAAACGAAAAACATGCGAAAAGCTGCAAAACGCACCTAAGTTAAAATGAGTCAGTAACTACAGGAAAAATTAATAAAATATCACGATACAAATTGAGCCTTTTAGAAAATATGCAGAAACTCAACAACTTCATTCTTATCCCTACCCCCATCCAAGCCCCATAGACGGTCGGATGCATTTTTGAATCAGGCCGTAGATCTAATGGAAATATAAAAAAAGGGTCCTCCTTTGTTTAACTTTGATCAGACAACTCAAATAAAATATGTTCTTATTTTATTTGAGTTGATGAATCAATTAATATAACATGTGACTGGTTCTTATTAAATTCGAATTCGATTCATTTAATTTTTAGTATAAAAGAGTTGGAATGTTGGATAGCCCCTATTATATATATAATATAAATATAAATTAAAAATTAAATTAATTATTATCTATTGAAAATATATATTTACTATATATGAGAAATATACTATGCAATATATTACATATATGAGTTGAATGAGTTAATCATTTATGACCCAGCATGATCGAATTATTTCAGATCATAAAAAGTTGATCTAATTATAACCTAAACGATTATATCAACTTCATCTAACTTCATGTAAAACCTAATGTCATAATAATTTCCTTAGACTCCATGCTGAATCTTATCTTTTCACAATAAATACCAGATTAGAATTTGAATTTTGAACTCTTGATCTCTTTGCAGGTGATACAGGTCACTTCTTCACTACAAGTCCGTGGGTCTTTTGTATACTAGTAAATAAATGATGCCTGGACCAGAAGAGGGGAAGCAGGAACCACAGCCACATTAAAGAAAACCAACAAAACAAAAAGATGTAACGAGTTCTAGCTGCTACAACTTCAAATACACACTCAACGGTGAACTTCTTAATGCACACAGTCCTCCAGTCTGTTGCACAGCCCTGAAATAGTACAAGAACAAATCCATCGCAGTGCCAACCATCTCTCTTTTCACGCAACAGATTCAGAGACTTGGGAATGCACAAAGTTAGGGCGAGCGATCGACAGGCTGAGCAAGTCAGGCAATTGGACACTTGAGATAGGGGACTTCGCTCCTCAGCCAGCTCATGGATGTGCCAGTTTCAGTGCATTCTCCAACATTTTCTTCAGAACATCTGATTCAGGGCCGAACCAACGCGCAATGAGGCTGGCTGTTTGCTTTGAACTTTTGGAGAAGACCCCAGCTCCATTGCCCACAACGTAGCGGACATTACCAATCTCCTGTAAGACAGCAGTAGTTTATCAATGCTCATTTTAACATAGGAATGTGCTGCATGAGGAGATGAACACTGATTATGATGTCTGGTTTGTACTTCTTCAGACCAGCCTCTACCCTCATTATTCAATCATCAGATGGCACATGGTTTAGATTTCTGTAATGAAAATCATTTCCTTGAATTATTAATGAATGCAGGATAAACATGGGATGCGCAATCGTCTGTAGTTTTGATTCTTTCTAAAATGAAAAAGGATATAGAGAACAGCCATACTTGGTGTCACGCCCCAATTTTTCGCGCCTAAAACTAGGACGTGATAGCACAGATCTACACAACCACTGTGTAAACCTGTCAGCTAATCACACCTAACAATGCGTCTATGCGGAAACGTATAATATGAAGTACAATGCGCGCTCACTACAATGATCGTCTCTCCCAGCAGTACAAATCTCTCAAACCCTAGCTCTACCCAACCACTGAGCCTCTGAGCTGACTGAACTGATGTGGCCGAATGTGTGAAGGTGCAATACTGATAGCAAGGTGGCGGGTTAGGCTCTTCCTCTGCCACTAACCGCTTTGCACACCTTGTGCGCCCTGAAACACACTAGATTTCACAGGCAGGTATCGCACACAGCAAGGTGGTCTATCAGAGACCAAAGAGCAATAGACCTCTGCTCAAAACCTAGCACACAAGTAACTACCGACCTGCTTAAACCTAAGCAATAATATCACTACACAGCGAGCGAAGGATGGAGACAAGTACAATACTTGCGCCCCACCTAAGCTAAATCCGATAAATCCAGAAAAGCAATCCTCTACCAAGTCTTTGATCTAAAGCTTGATATACAAAAGGACCCTCTTCCCTAATCCCGGGAAGAGGTACACAAATATATATAAAGATATCAACAACGTCAGTACAAGGTTTTAGGGTTTAGGGTTATACCCTCCTCGCTAAGCACAATATGCACAGGATGAACTCTCGGCTCTCCTCTCCTCTAGGTGACCGAAACTTCAAGACTCCTCAAAGGGGAAAGCCCTTTGAGGATCGGACCCTAAGGTAGAAGACCTTAGGGTTGTTGTTGATGTTGTCCCTTCCTTGCGCCCTCCTCCAAGCACAAGGTCGCCAAGATCACTTAGTGGACAGCAAGTTGCTTCCACTCCAAGTGACCACCGGTGATGAAGATCAAGAAGAAGAACTCGCCACAAGTCTCCCCAAGCCTCCAAGAACTCCCGGTTGCAAGAATTAGGGTTCTTCCTTACCTCAAGGAAGAACACTCTCCTTCACTCTCGAATTGGGCAGCACTTCGTTGTAGTAAGAGTGTGGAACCCTTTTATGTTCGCCAAGGCTCCTCTTTTATAGAACAGCCGTCAATGTCAAGTTCAAACGCCTCCCATTCGAATTCAAACTCCAAGCTCCAAGTGTGGCCGCGCCATGGAGGAAGAGTAGGGATCTCCCTCCTATTTCGGTGGAGTTCAAACTCCTCCACAAATTCAAACAGCCCTTGACCGAGCAAGGAAGACTAAGCCATGTCCGCCCAAGCTTAGTGTTCGCCCCCATGTTGGATCTTTGAGGGTTATGAAGAGGGAATCCAATAAACCTCTTATTGGATCCTCTAATTCAAACTTATTGGATCTTGGCTTTAAGTTGACACATGCCAAACATGTGCTCACTTAAATAAGATTCCCAGAATATTCCATGAAACCCTAGGCCTCTTAGAACAGCCCCTAGGTCTCAGAATTGAACCCCGATCGAACCCAGGGTTATCTCTAGTGACCATGGTTAAGCTGACCATGGTTAAGGTAACCATGGTTAAGTTAACCATGCTCCGAAATACGGGAATGATCCCTCATCACTCCAAAGCACCCCCAGGCCATGCCTAAGGATAGATGTGTCGAGGTACCTGCAAAAATATACTCAACACAATGTCAGTGTCCTAACTCCACTAGTAGGCTCACTGCAACTCCAGCCTAACACCTCGTCAAGCTCATCCATCCCTACCAGAACCCCGCTGGATCCATGGGATGGGCTGGGGTATAACCCCAGCGTACTCAGGGTCTCACACTTGGCATAGAAGGCGGTTTACATGCATTCCGGGACCGACGGTGGCCAATGGTGGCGAGGGAGATGAGAGAGACAGGATGAGAAAGGAGGCGAAGGTGGCACGGCGACGGCCAGTAGCTATTTTGGGCGGGAGGCGGAAAAGCAGGAGGAGGTAGTTGGATTCTGGAATGTTTCCAGGAATTTATGAATGGCAAATTTAACCGGCGGCGGCGGGAGATGCTGATTGATGTTACGGAAAACACCCTCAGGCTTTTAAATCGAGAGCTGCCAATTTTACATTGATCAACTTTGTCTTCATATTTACAATAAGTATCTAGAGAGAAAAAAAATATAATTATGAAATGAAAAATATTAAAATTTTCATTAATTATATTTACTTTGAAAATTACATTTCTTAATTTTGATAAAATATTCAAACCTCTCTCTCCCTACATTTCTTTGTATTTTGTATTATACGAATAAGAAATGTATGAGTAACTTAATATATTATGGATACAATTTGTATAAATAGAGGAGTTCTTTTAAGCCTCTATTTTCTTAGAGGGAAGAAAAATTAGAAGAGAAGAAATTATTGAATGGAAAAAAAAATGATAAAGGAAAGAAAAGAATAGCATGTGAAAATCACGTGATGGTGAGGTTGTTTTCATGAGAGGAAAAAGGGAGAGAAAAGGAAAGAAAATAGGAAGGTGGTGGTGGCAACTGGCCCAAACTTAACTTGATAAAGAGGTGGTGTCAGCAGCAAGTGGGAGCTCAGAGGGAGTTAGCGGTGGTGGCGAGCGCAAGCTTGGGAGTAGGTGGGAGGCGAGCGAGCTCGAGAGGTATTCGTGCTCGGCGAGCTTGGTAGGAGACGTCATGCGCTCGGCAGTAGGTGGGAGGCATCCGCGCTCGGAGAGCTTGGCAGCAGGCATTTGCACTTGGTGAGAGGTGGGAGGCAGGCAAGCTTGGCAGCAGGCAAGAGGCGTTCACGCTCAGCAGCAAGTGGGAGGCATCCATGTTTGGTAAGCTCAGTAGGAGGCGTCCGCACTCAGTAGCAAGCGGGAGGCATCCACACTCGGCGAACTTAGCAGGAGGTGTCCACACTCGGCGAGAGGCAGACAAGATCACCGACGCAGGGGAGGAGGGTAGGGCCAACGATGACAATTGCGCTTGTGAGAGTCAAGGGAAAGAGGGGCAAGCGAGCTGTTACAGTTTTCTTTTCAGTTTTCTTTCCGATTTGAAAAAAAATGAATAACCCTTTGCATTTTCTTTTCTTTTTCCCTTTTCTGCTCAAACAACGACGAAAAATGATTTTCTTTTCTCATGCTCTTAAAGTTTTTTTAATTTTTTTTATATATTTTTATTTAGGTATATGACCTTTATTTAAATTTAGAAAAGCAAAGTAAATGCTATATCTATTTTTATTTTTATTTTTATCTGTCCACGAACTAGGATCACATTGTGAGGGGCAATCTGTTTTTTCAAGAGAAAGGAAGAAGCTCACGTAATTTAATTCAAAAAAGCAGGGTTGGAGTGACAGAGGGAAAGCAGAACTAGAAACCAAAAAGAAAAATCAAGAAACAAAAGCAGGTAGAAACAAGACACGAGGCACAAAACAAAAAACAAAAGCCAAGGTATAAGCAGACTAGGGAAAGAAGACAATGGAAAGTTAAATCTGATGGCCATCGACAATAAATAAGTAACCCGGCCTAAAGAAAATTAAGCAAGCAGCCACACCCCATGCCAACTTAGAGAGAATTGTAATTAACTTGAAAAAAGCTATTATAACTTGGTAGCAAAAGCTTGTTACTTTATTTCGTGTGCAGTTCAGGTGCTGTGTGAAACAGTAAAGAAAAGGATTCCTTTCTCTTTTTTAGTTGATCAAAGCATCAAGGAACATGCAATCCATATGTAGCAACTAGAACATTAAAACACTCGAAATATATACAACCTTAATTTTTTAAGATGCAAGAAAGAACAGTAATCCAAATATCTCCTTGCAAGATGAGGTCACAACAATTGAAGAACATAGGATAAATTCTCCTATGAGATAGATAAGCAAATAAGGCTCAACATATTTTTCAAGTTTGTAGAAGCACTAAACTCAGTAGAACTGAAATTATATGGATTCGAACTTTTTTTCTCAGAACCTCACAAGATCAACATGTTAAGTCAAGTTCCTTGCTTCGCACAACTAATGCCTTGAAAGTATATTTAGGTAGGTCCATGGCAAAAAAAAGTATACAAGTTTTACTTTTTTTTGTTCAAAACATTCTAAAATTCTCTACTATTCAAATGCTTTTGCTTATAATTCTAGCAACCAATCAGCCTCATCATCATGCATTCATGCGTACTTCCACAGGAGTATAACAAATTACCATACTGACGTATAGAAAAATAGTGCGAAATGAAAGTTTGTTGTTGCGATAAGCGATCCAGTTGATTTATTATCAATGCAGAGAACTCCGAGGAAGCCTAAAGGATCCACCAGCATAGAGCATCTGGTATACTGGTCTTATTCTAACTGACAAAATTATGCTTAACAGTGTTCCTAAACCACACATCCCCGCGAGAAACAGGAATGTCAGCCTAAAGCACTCAGGACCTAAGCAAGAGCTTGAACTCTGGCCTTGCTTTGCAGCTTCCTTGTCATATACATAGCCTGCGAGAAGACCGGAAAAGAAGAATGCCCCGAGCGGATTTCCTAACAGCATAAAGTTGTAGAAGAGACCAAAGTGCTTGAGCCCAAAGAGCTCAGACACAGTAGGTACCATGACAGAAAATTGAACCCCATAACAGATACCCAGCAGAGCAGTTGAAGAATAAAGGGTACCGTTGAGAGCTGAAGCATAGAAGAGATATGCTATAACCATGACAATTTGGGTGCACCCCATCCAAACAGGACGAGGAAGCATTCTTGATCTGTAGAAAATTCAATGTTCTGTCAGTTGTGCTCCCAAAATATACTAAAACGACACTTCAATGAACGAAAAAGAAATCACATCACCTGACAAAATGCTCGGATACTGCACCTCCACCGAGGCGGCCAATGAAATTGCAGAAGCTGAAAGTGCATAGCAATATTGTCGTATCATCGACGCCAGATGCAACCCCAATCTGAGCCAGATTATTAAGCACTGTGACACCAGAGCCAACCCCGAGAAAGTATACCATAAATAGAAGCCAAAAATCTGCTTTGATCAAGGCTTCATGAAATTCAAAATCATCTCCCCTTTTGGGTCGTCTCTTCTTTTTTATGGCACCTTCCCCCACAGCTAAGAGCATATCCACATCATTAGAATCATCAATCTCTTGTGGGTTCCCCAAATAATTGTCTGAAGATGTATTTGGCAATGGTTGTTTATTATCTAAACTCTCTTCCAGCAGTTGTTCTGAGGTGCTACATTGGTTGCTCTCAACATTCTTCTTGTGACTAGATGGAAAGAGTGTCATCTTTAGTGGGATGGCAAGGGGAGCCAGGAGAAAGATGATCATTATACCAAATAAAATACAAATAATATAATCACTGAGTGAGAGCACATCATCCAAAACTGTGTAAGCGAGGAGATAGAGACCCAGGAATACACTGGCAATTTGAGTAAACATAAAATGGCCTTGTTCCAATGAGTCTTCTTCCAAGGATGGCACACAAGGTCTAACAAAGTACATCATTGCAAGGCATATTATAGGTAGCCCAAGAGTAAGAAACAGCAATAGCTTAGTAGAAGAATTATGGAGTACACCAGTGTACAATCCAGTGTATACTGCAGCACTAAGCCCCACATAACCCTTGAGAATTCCAGCAACAGTACCTCTACTAAGAGGGAAGTTTCGCATATTGGTCACCAACACACCTGTGCCAAACCAGGCACTGCTATTGGTAGCAATACACAGTGCTATCCATAACTGTGAGGGACAAGTAAGTGGTTACTTCTACAAAGGAAGCAATAAACGTAGAGACATTGGTTCAAATTGAGACAAAATACTTGTAAACAATGCTAATAGCAGTTCATCAACATCATCAAATAAGCTGTGTCATCTAAGAAACAAAAAGCAATTAGTAAATTGTTGAGTACTCCATGAGGAAATAAGAGCTACATATTAGTAATCACAAATTCACAAGTAACGTAAACATTGGAAACGTTAATTGTTGATGACAAAAATATACTGTTTCCAATGCGGAATAACACACATCCACGAAAAGTTATTGCTCAATTAATTTTGAGATCTTTTCAGTCTATAAATACAACTACAAAATTTTCCTTACACTATATATAACTACAACTATATATATGAGATGATAATAAAACATTATCTGATAATAAAACCAGATTAGCCATGCCTAACTGAACATACCACAAATAAGAATCCTTCAAAAAAATCCCTAAGCCACAGTAAACGAGGACGTTCCTTGATATGCATAAATCCAAGTGGAATGAATCCTAGCTCGGGTAGATAGCATGCTCAGCAAAACATATCCCTAAGGCATGAGCAAATAACACCATTTGAAAAATAGATCACTAGTGTCACGCCCCGGTCGGATCGGCCTGAAAACAGCGCTTATCCGTTGTCTCAGGGCCGTCCGGCGGAATACCGAAACGTAACTCACCCTAGGGTTTCCGACCCGAAATCAGAAAACCCTAACTCCCCGAATAATTTTTATCCTCAAATTACAAGGTCGCTCAGGAACCCTAACCCTAATTTGGAAATACCTCTTCTCTCTGATTTTGACCGAAGTCAAAATCATCCCCTTGCTGACGTCGGCAGGACGTCAACCCTCCGATCGAAATTTCGCCGCGCCGAAAATCTCCGTTGCTGACGTAAGCGTGATGTCAGTGCTCCAAATCGAATTCACCGCGTCGAATTCGATTTCGCTCGCGTTGACCGGCTTCGATCGTTGACCACCTCGAAGTGCGGGTCATCCTCTTCCTCGCGACGCCGCGAACTCAGAAACAGGGGAGAGGAGCTTTGAGAGAAATCGAAGCTTTATTCCGTCGTTCGAAGCTTACAAACTCTCGTGGATCTGACGACCCCTGCCGCCGTCCGGTCTCCCTCTTCCCTCCCTCACCGGTCGTCCCCTGACGCCGGTTACAATTCTCTCTCTCTCACACAGTACTCGCCGGTAGAGTTGATGAGGATGCTGATCCCCTTAGCTCCGGAACCTCCTCTCCTTTTAACGCCACAGCCGCCACCTCGACGCCTATTTTGGGCGTGCGAGCTTTGCGCGTCCGCGTCCGCCGCCTGCGAACGCGTTCACCACGCGCGTCCGCTTCTCCTGCCGGTGTCGTCGACGCCATCCGCTGCTCCCCCGCTCGCGTCCGCGTCCGACGCGTGCGGAGACGACGAAGCAAAAGCTTCGTTTGTCTTTTGCACGGTCAACCCCCTATTTGACCCTATTTTTCCCTTCTTCAGGCTTGGCATTGGGCTTGGGCCGAGCCCGTTGAACCGGGGCCTAACAATTCTCCCCCGCCCAATTTGGACATCGCCCTCGATGTCTCTAACGGGCGGATCCTGCAGAACCATCGCTCCGATTCTCATCGCCCCGATCCGACACTGCTGCGCTCCCGTGGCAGTGTGTGGAACTACCTGCAATGATCCAATCCGCGGTTGTTCGATTTCTTCAACCTCCTCGGTTGGATCCTGCGCCGCTATCGCCATGAGCTTTTGTTTGCTGGGGCAATCCTTTACCCAGTGAGGACCGCCGCACCAAAAGCAACCTTGTGGCTTTTGCTCCCGTCGTCCCGGTGAACCCTTGTTCTGCTGGTAGAATGGTCTACCCCTCTCTGGAACTCTAGCTCCCGGCGGCGTTCGTGGGGAGCCGCGCTGAGATCCGCGCTTTGGTGGTGTCCTGGATTTCTTTGGTGGTGCTGGTTTGAAACTTCTGCTATCCACCAGAGATTCAGCCACCGCCGCAGCCGCCCTCCAGTCAACTGGCTCGCGACGTCGGACCTCAGAAACAGGGGGGAGGAGCTTTGAGAAAAATCGAAGCTTTATTCCGTCGTTCGAAGCTTACAAACTCTCGTGGATCCGACGACCCCTGCCGCCGTCCGGTCTCCCTCTTCCCTCCCTCACCGGTCGTCCCCTGACGCCGGTTACAATTCTCTCTCTCTCACACAGTACTCGCCGGTAGAGTTGATGAGGATGCCGATCCCCTTAGCTCCGGAACCTCCTCTCCTTTTAACGCCACAGCCGCCACCTCGACGCCTATTTTGGGCGTGCGAGCTTTGCGCGTCCGCGTCCGCCGCCTGCGAACGCGTTCACCACGCGCGTCCGCTTCTCCCGCCGGTGTCGTCGACGCCATCCGCTGCTCCCCCGCTCGCGTCCGCGTCCGACGAGTGCGGAGACGACGAAGCAAAAGCTTCGTTTGTCTTTTGCACGGTCAACCCCCTATTTGACCCTGTTTTTCCCTTCTTCGGGCTTGGCATTGGGCTTGGGCCGAACCCGTTGAACCGGGGCCTAACAACTAGGGTACCAACCAAGGAACCTCAGGTTGGACCACTCATCAACTTAATGCTGCCAGCATCAGCGCCGAACATTAATGCAGAATAGATAGATTATGTCATTGATACCTTTTAGCAAGCATAAATACTCCCTTGAAACGGAGAGGAGGTATGTTTGCTTCTCCACACTTACTTTACATTTTACTTAATTCTCTAAGTTCTTTATGATTTCCCAGAATCTCGATAGACTCAAGCATTTAAGGGAGGATGCAAACACAACTTAGCGTATATCTTTGTGCAGGTTCAAAGCCAAAGAAGAAGATGACATATCTCAAGGTGGTTTAATTCGTTCAGGTCAAGCGAACTATGTTGGAACCAAGTCTGCCCCCTTGGCTGACCAAAATCTGATTCACATCATTCCTCAACACATGGTACTAGCTTCTTTCGATCTCTAAAATCTAATAATATGATTTGATGTTTTGTAATTTTTGCCATATAAAACTGCATCTGTATACTGTTTGCAAATGTTCCTGAATATTGCATGTAGAACACGCATGGATCTGTCTCAGATTTGACCTGGATGATCTACGAAACCTTCTCGTTTGCAACGACCTTTTGTTGTAGTATGTTCAGGTGATCGATGATGAATACCCACAATTGTAACGCGACTACAAACATCAAGTTTCTTCTACTAATACTAATAATTCAATTCTCCCTTCCAATTCAACAAAGTGAGGATTTAAGTTACATATAATAAAAAAAATTGATATGTCGAACACTAATTGGTTTCTGGAAACATGATGCTGCAAACTAACGAATTCTGAAAAGGGAAAGGAGTAATCGAAATTGGCAAGCTTCAGCTAACCTAGGGCCAAACAAGATAATACATTTAGTTCTTTCAAATCCCTCGAAATCGAACATACTCCCTATCTAATATAACGGACATAGAAGATAGAGAGGGGATGCGATCAAAGATTGGGGCTAGAATCATAAACGAGTGGATCAGTGGGGAAAGTACCAGCCAGTACGGGATGCCGGTGACCGTGAGGCTTACAGCGAGCCACAGAGTGCCAAAGCCAAGGAAGCAGCAGGCGGCACCCACGAGGAGGACGGACCATGGAGGGAGGCGGTTGCAGATGACGCCAGCGAGGAGGCCGAAGTTCTCCCCTGTGTCGTTGGCGACGCCGAGCATGGTGAGCTGCTGCTGGTTGAAGCCTAGCACCGTCTTGAGGGAGTGGGAATAGAGCGGGAAAGTGTAGCCCGCGCCGGCCGCCACCTGTACCCACGCTGCCGCCGCCAGCCCCACCCACGGCGGCCGGCTCCCCGCCTTCACCGTGCCCGCCATCGCTATCCTTGAGCCCTTCTCTTCTGTGTTTCCTTCTCTCTCTTTCTCTCTCAGACAGGGGCGGTGGGTCTCTGTACAAGTGTCTGTTTGTGTGCGTTTATCAAATGACACGCACGCCGAAAGCCAGAACGGCATTGAAGAAGTGCGTTAATGGCCGGTTTTGTCGATATGTTAGACTGTGGGTTCGGACTCCGGCCACACAAGCCGAAAGGCTACGTGATGGGCAGGCTCTCTATCTACCGTACAGTTTGCAGGGCATATGTAAACCGTCCGATGTAGAATTTAAATTAGTTAATCAGAAAAAAAATTGTGTGGACATTTTCATTTTTTTTTTCCAAAAGCAAGAAGGACATTTCCAATTTTTCATGGGAGGAAAAAATTTTTGCGACCCCCTTTTGCGACCATCACATAAGGGGTCCCGATCTGCAAATCTTGAAGCATAGTTTATACTATAATTCTATAATTTATACTATCGTGTGTTATACGATAATGTATTGATGTTATACGATAATACATATATGTTATATGATATTTTAATTATACAGATTATACTATAATACAAGTGTGTTATACCATAATTATCGTATAATCTGTATATATTATAGTATAATCTGTATATATTATACCATATACGATAAATATGGTATAACACACTTGTATTATAGTATAATCTGTATAATTAAAATATCGTATAACATATATGTATTATCGTATAACATCAATACATTATTGTATAACATCATATTGTATAAATCTTAAATTATGGTATAATAAACACGTTTTGAGATACGTATAAGGCAGATCATGACCCCCTTCTGCGACCCCCTTCCGAAATTTTTTTTTCGAGTTTGAACCTTGTGATATTTTTTTTTCTTACTTCGTAGCTGTCATAAACCTCAAAACAAGAACTGTCACATCGTAGTAATAACGGTTGATAATTAATTAAGCCCAGCAACCACCTCCAAATTTTAACTGATCATGGCTTTCCCCTTCCTCGTGTAAATATCACGCCGGACGCACATTTATGGTATGTTCGGTAGAGTGGATTTCACCATGGAAAGGATGGAAACATCAATGAATCTAGTTAGAAAGTCATCTAGATTCATTGATATTTCCATCCTTTCCACGATGAAATTCACTCTACTGAACATACCCTGAGCGACGGGGGTCGCTTAGTTTCATCCAAGCGGTTGAAACAGGGGCGCGACATGTGGCCAAAAATTATCCAACGGCCGACAACTCCTGAGTCGGTGCATCCTTCCCCGACTACATCCTCCACCCCCACACCACCCGCTTCCCCACCTTCCTCGGCCTCGACCTCCCTAGCTTTGGCCTCTTTGCCTTCTCACGCGGCGGTTCCGATGCCGTTATCGGCTTCATTGACACCGGCTACTGCTGCAACCGCAAGCTGGTCGGCGCCCACGCATTCTGTGCCAGCTACAACGCCGCGTTCGGCGAGGGTGAGCTCTGTTCGCCCAAGGACCTCGACGGCCATGGCACCCACATCGCCTCCATTGCCGCCGGGGCGCCAGTCGCTGGCGCTGGGTTCGAGGGCTTTGCTGGCGGCATCGCCCGTGGGGTGGCTCCGCTCACACGGATTGCGGCTTACAACGTCTGCTGGGCAGCAGGGTGCATGTGTATCCGACGTCGTGGGCACCGTGGAGAGGGCGGTCAATGACGGTGTTGATGTACTGTCGCTCTCCATCGGGTCGTCCTCGCTGGCGCCTCTCTACCACCTTGATCTTCTCGCGGTGGCGACCTTCCGTGCCACGATGAGGGGAGTGTTCGTCGCTGCGTCGGCCGAAAACGGCGGTCTAGCCCTAGGAACCGTCGCGAACTCGCCGCCGTGGATAACCACTATCGACGCCGGTACAATCGATCGAGATTTCCCAGCCGTCGTTCTCCTCGGCAACAGCAAATGCATCCGCGACACATCGATCTCGATTCCTCCTCATCAACCTGTTCGCTTTCATCCCACTGCCCTAATCTCCGCTGGAAACATTACCGCACCGAAGGAATCAACGGCCGAATCGTATTCTGGGAGTCGAGTCGAGTCGCAAAACGAATCGAGATCGGCGCCGCCCTTAAACGCGCCGGCGCCTGCGCCGTCGCGACAGTGACGATTGGGAGACGCGGCGAAAATGGTGCGGAAGAAGGGCGTGCCCGATTGGCTTAACAGTCTTCTATACTCCCAACGACACAGCCGTTCGATTTCCTTTTAGCTACGTGTCGCGCGCCTAACTATCAGCCGCTCGGATGAAACTAAGCGACCCCCTCCGCTTAGAAAACACACCCTTTTCTTTGCTCCAGTGTAGGCGCATCATCTCCAAGGTCGGATTCCTCGCAGCGGCCCGATTCCGGTGGAGTATTCAAAATGATCGATTTCCCCCTAAAATTCTCAAAGCTTTTACATTTAACAGCTGTTCTTTGGAGGGAAATATAGAAGAAATGGCTTAAGCTGGGTACCCAGCCTAGGCGCTTAAGCTGGGTACCCAGCCTAGGCGATTTCATCTGGGTCGATTAATTTCGATCATAAAATATTTTTTTTAAATTTTTTTTTTAGAAATATTGTATATCTCATAAGCTATCCAACAGTATTAATATTGAGGTATTTTAGATTATGTATATGTATATAATACCTTATAGAAAAATTAATTTTTTCATATTATAAAAGTTTTTTGTCTTATATGTAATTTTCTATAGGGTATTTTATACGTATACAACATTTTCATTGGATAGCTTACGAGACATACAATATTTTTTTAAAAAAAGTTTTTTAAAAAATATTTTATGGTCAAAATTAATCGACACAGATGAAATGGCCTTAAGCTGGGTACCCAGCTTAGGCCATTTCTTCGGAAATATAGGGGAAGAAAAATAGGGGATTAAAACTTAGATTTTTTCCGCTTGTCTCTTATTTGGGCGAAAAACTTAACGGAATAATCTTTTCAATTTTCTTTTCTTTCATTTTTTGTTCCATTATTTTTTTCTTCCCTCTAGTTTTCTATCCCTAAAAAAATATACTATTATATATATATATATATATATATATATATATATATATATATAATAAAATCATTTACAGGATAAATATTTAATTAATATAGCCAATATAAAATAAAATATTAATTTAATTTTATGTAAATAAAATCATTACAATTAATTATTTTAATTTTTAAAATTGTTTTTTCACATTTATCATTAAAATTACCTTTATTTTTTAACGATAGCTATTTGAAAATAATTAATATGTGATTTGTTATCTTTAGCTATATTTAAATGGACTAATAAGAATTTGCGCCACCACCACCATGGCACCGTCACTTATTCTTGATCACTTTTCAATTCACAAGACAAAATTTTCATAAAATATTATTTAAAAATGCTTGATAAAATAATCAAATTAATAAATTTAAGCTTGGTCCAACGCATTTGGACAATAAAATCATTCGCAAAACTATTTTTATATTGATAATAAAATTAAATAATGAATTGTTAAATATTATTTATTTAAAAATATAACTTTTTAAAACAATATTTTTCCTTCACATGACAACAGCAATAGCACGTTCGTTCCAAATAGATCTACATATGATTGTAGCCAACAGTCAAAGTCAAAAGAACACTTGCAACCTTTTTTAAGATGGCACATGAGCGTTTAAAGTGTCGTCACGTGGGTGAGTGACAAAGATCTTAGTGTTTTAAAAAATAGTATGCAACTATTACTAGATCGAGGCAAGTAAAAGTGGAGGTGCAACATGCACGAGTGCTCCTCCCAAAGCACATCTAATTGTATTATTCTCCAGCTGATGCATTTGCCCACTCTAAACTAATTAAGTTCAACAAGTCAAATTGATCTCTTCCATACTTAAATTATTATTGGCTTATTGCTGCTGCAGCAACTGTTCAGACGAAATTAATTAACTAATCAATTAATTACCGCCCCCACGAGCAGTTCAATTAATATATAAGAAATGGGATCAACAAAAGTAGATAACTATAATTTCTAATTAACACAACGGAGATCTATGTGGAGTGCCCTTCCTTCTGCTCACTTTGCTGGATATTGCAGATCTATCGTCACAATTAGCAGATCTCCGGCAATCTTGATTTAGGCCACTTCGCCTCTTCCGAATGAAACGAACGCAGGGCTGCAAGCTGAAGTTCCCTGACTCCTCCGACGGCCACATTTGCTCGTCGCCTTCCACGATCGTCGATGACTCCTCCGAGTACTCTTCTTGCTGCGATTGGTTGTTTATCCTGAGATATTTGGGGAAATCCTTGCCATTATTTCTTGAAATGTGATCCACCTGCTCGCAAAGAAACTTATCTGAAGCGTACTGTTAATTAATACTGAATTGAGATCCGCGTTAATTGTAAGAGAAAATTAGAAAGCACCTTGCACTCAAGCGAGCAATGGACGTAAGGTTTTTGCAGAGTCCTGTCGCAGGAGGTGCAGGTGTTTCCTGAGCCGCCCTTGAATTGCCTGCTCTGCGGCCGCTTCTTGAGGAACACCACCTTGGAGCTGTTAATGGTGTAGGCCTGAATGCGCGCAGGAATCAGTAGTTAATTTCAGTACAGGAAATCTGCATCACATTAAGCATGCAGCAGGTAAAAGCGCTACGACGCAGATCAATGCCGACGACATTGGTTTCCACTTGCCTGGACTGAGGTGCAGTCGATGAGCTCGTCGAGGTCGCGCAGCCGCACGACGTCGTGGTAAACGTAGCGGCGTATCTGGAGGAGGCGGTGGCGGCGGTGCGAGGGCGGCACGCAGAGGGAACAGATGGCTGCGCAGCAATCCAAGCAGCAGATGTTCTTCTCCTTCTTCCTCGCCGCATCGTGATCATGCGCTAGGCAGGTCCCGAAGAATTCCAGCTTGTCGAGAGCCTCCAACCACGCCGGCTTATCGTGGATCGATTCCTGCTCAAAAGATTATTCTGGAATCAGTGCCGAAGTAATAAACACTTTGCAAATTGATCAAGAAACAAAGAGAAAAATTAATGGATCACCATTTTGACTAATTGGAAGGAGGGGAGGAATTAGGGTTAGGGGAGGCGTAGGAAGAGGAGGCTCGTGTGTTGTTGACGGATTGTTAGAAGTGCAATTATAAAATGGATGGAAAATGGTGACGAGAACGTGCTGGGTGGAAATTTCCATGCCCCTTGGGGCAGGAGAGCAGGGTGGTACTAGTGGCAGAGAGCTCGAGGGAGGGAAAGGAAGGGCGGGTTTAGGGTGTTATTATTTCTTTCTCTTGTCACGTGATGCGTGCGTGCCACAGCCTCGGGTTTAGGAGAGAGGGAGGCACGGTGTCTTGACTTTGACTTTGACATGGCTGCTTTCCGCTCCATGGTTTGTTCTAGTAGTATTCGTATGTGTCTGGAACTTTATGAAATGTATATACATGATAATTTCAGATATTAACATTAAACAGTAAATGTAGAAATACATGTAAACAATATCTTCATAAATGAATCTACACAGTACCTTTGTGACAATTCAAAATCAAAACCAGTAATAAGTAATAAACTCTTCAAACAAAAAAAAGACCTATGATTTCATGAAGAATCGAACATGTAGAGCTTAACTCTTAATTGGATGGATTAGAACATCTTGAACCAGAAGCAATCTTCGAGAACATCAAAACACAATGTCAAAGATCTGTTAAAAAATATGTCTCTCATAATGTAATATCTTTAACATAAAAGTTCCTCAGGAAGTCGATTCTCTCAAGTTGAATAATACTTCTACTCAAACATTTATCTACTATATTGAAATTTTGATATCAAAAAACAAAAGTGAGATGCTGGTAAAAGCTTCTGTAATCTCTCTTGGTAAGGCAATGAAAGGCAAAGAAAGGAAACGGAGTTGAAAAATACCTGTCAGGGATAGAAATCCGAAGGGTCCTGACGAAGTCTCTTTATCCAATATTCTCAGGCAGTTGTCTAAACAGGCGCTTTGCGACAAGAGTGTTTAATTGGATGTTTGTCTTCTTATGTTCTCAAGGCTCAGTACTTGGATTGGACAACCATCAGAGAACCCTGCATATAGAGGAATTACATTCCTGACTTCATCCCTGATCTTGCATCCAAAATTCAACCACAGGTAAAATGACACAGCAAATAAGATGCTCATGGCTATCAAACAGATTATACATTGACAAACATATATATTTAGGAGAGAGATATAATGCGATTAACAGCTTACCCAAGAAATGAGATCGGCCTACAAAATTTCAATTTTCACAAGTATATATTCATACCATGAGATGAAACTAAAGTCAGAAACAAATCACTCAACAAGAAAAATTAATCGTGCTAGTACTATCAAGTTCAGGTAACACTATCTACGTTATCACTAAGGTAAAAAAATTATTCGAATGTACTGAAAAAAAGGAAAACATTTATTCATGAAGCTCGTGTGTACATATAATTCTGAATATTCTGTATACATATACGTATATACTATGCTGGCCATTATTCATCCAGATCCAATAGCGTGTCAATGAGGATTTTAAAAAAATAAAATTCTCTATATCCAGGACGTATGCGTGGACAAAAGATTCTGAATATAATTTAGTACTGTACTTGCTCTGTTGGTGTTGTAGTTGTCTTCCTTGCGCTAATCCTATCGCTAACCTCAACTTTTGCATGGTGTATCAAGAAGGTAATTGCTAAAGAT
The DNA here is from genome assembly GCA_027563935.2 of Costus lasius. Classification (NCBI taxonomy): domain Eukaryota; kingdom Viridiplantae; phylum Streptophyta; class Magnoliopsida; order Zingiberales; family Costaceae; genus Costus; species Costus lasius. The sequence goes on from CM050446.2 coordinate 139,785,693, forward strand.
ATCGAACAGATCAACATTAAGAATACACTGTTCCAGCCTCTAGTTGAAATATATCCAGTAAGCAAAGGTCCCAAAGCTGCCCCAACAGACCCAGTACCATCTACAATTGCAGTGACAGTAGCCAATGCTCTTGAGTTACCCTTGATCAAGTCTTGTGTACCCAACTCAGCTGAAACTGCCGTTGTTATCAGTGAATATGGGCCATTAACAAAGTATCCAGAAAGAAACATTAAGCCAATGTTGAGTTGCACTGAAATACTTCCATATAATCTGTAAGCAATAAGGGTTGGGATAGAGAAGAAAAGGAATAAAATACAAGTAGTAGCACGGGCATCAAGCCTATCCGACATAAATCCAGCTGAAACTCCACCAAGAACTCCTCCAATATCAAATATTGTTGACAGAATTCCTGCACTTCTATGTGATACATGCTTGCCCGCAACATCTACAATAGAAAAAAAAAATTCCAGTGACCTCAAAATAACCTAGCTAGAGAGAAAATTTCAAATATCGTCGCAATATTCTTGTAGCAACACACCAAAACTTACAACCTAATTTTGTTTATCAAATATAAGAAGTACTAATCACTATTAGTGAACACTTCAAGAAAATGCGCCTGACAATTGGATATAGGCCAGTAAATAAAAGAAATTATGTACAATAACAAATTCAATCGGTTATGATAACACATGTTTCGCTTTCAGTTATCAGCAAGCACAGGATAATAGCTGCTAAGGCCTAAGGATAAACAGAGCCGCCTATTGTGAAGCGACACGCATCACCTGTGCTCTAAATAAATCCTTCTATTAATCTTGGTTCAGATAGAGAGTCAAACTTGGATTTCTAAGGCAAATCCTTGAAGGTGTTGGAGTGAGCCCCAGTCATTTGTTTGAGCTCGATCCTCAAACTAAATTGAGTTGGATCAAATGGAAGAATTGGATTAGATCCATCAAAACGACCAGGTCTGAAGGGCAAGGGCATATCTTCAATTTCACTGGTCAGGTCACCGCTACTATACTTGTAAAAAATGAAATTTACAAAAATAGGTAACAACATTCTCATCCATATTGACACCTCCACAAACACCTTCGATTATATCCTTATCTGACATTCAATTAAAGGGAAAATCCTTAGGCAATAGACCAAGGATTTCTCTTCTTGCAAGTACGGCGTATAGGACTCTAAGACATTCTATGCACATTCCAAAGTCCCTTAGGACCAGTTCTGGAAAGTATCTTTCCATACATCAATTTATGCATTATAAGGATCACTATCCTCAACTCCAGTCAATTCCAAGGGCAACAATATGCAAATTGTAATTCAATTACCCATAATTCCCTACTAATAATCATTAAAATAGAAACCATGGGATTGTTTAATAGAACAATTTGCTAAATGTATATGCTAAGTTGCTAACAGTTGCTGATGAATATACCATCACAATCTGAATCTGTCTATTGAGACACTAAATTCAATCATTCATAGAAACGAATTAAAATTCATCTATAACAAACTCCTCATCATTCCCTCTGAAAGCATATTCAATCATTCATAGAAACGAATTAAAATTCATCTATAACAAACTCCTCATCATTCCCTCTGAAAGCATATTCAATCGATATCTTATTTGGTTTCAACCCGTCAGGGGTATTGCGAAAGGGGAAATGTATTCAAGTTTACATAGTCTTAGAGTAGCTGCTATTGATCAAGATATAACTGATGCCATGATGCTTATGACGACAGTAGCGTACCAGTTTACAGCCGAGATCATAGCATGATGCCAAACCCAGAAATAACAACATTATGGGTTGCCAACAGCCAGTATGAATAACTTCAGGCCTCAGCATTGCAACAGTAAGACTCTCAATATATTTGGCAATATTATATTAAACAGCACATGTATGCCGCGAATCTTTATGACATTGCAACAAATTAAACTGTTTAAATGTAGATGAATAAACAGTCTGTTCACGTAAGATCCTTGGAAATGTGGTTTTGATTACAAAACGATTTACAATTAACGCCTTTGAAACCAAGTCTGATAGAATCCAAATCTATAATTGTCCATCTTAAATAGATTTTGTTAATCCTGTACACAGTTTTCCTACAGAATGAAGCACTTTTCGTTAAACAATCAAACTCTAGAAAATAAATAACCAAAATGCACAGACTTACTATTATGGCGAATGTAAAACGGCAACCAATAAAGGAATGTGTATGCCACAAGCTTGGAGAAGAAGAGACAGAATGCAAATGGCGCCACACCAGGTGTCAGGCCCGGGTTCATCCGGTTCAGCCCAAAGCCTTTGGGCCTGATCCAAATCCAAGCCCATGAGGAGAAGCCCGGTCAACTAAGAGGGTTGACCAAGCAAATCACGCAGCAACGCAGACGCGTGCGAGGCTTTCGGAAGACGTGCGCGTGCGAACGCGTCTTCACGCGCGAGGCACGCGAGCTCGCCACCGCGTGCGACGGAAGCGGACGACCGCGTCGAGCAGAGGAGTTGGAGGCGGCATTCTCGGTCGCGGACGACCGCGTCGACGCATCCGGATGGCAAAGGAAGCGTGCGGCGCGACGGAAGGGCCGGACGTACGCGAGGGACGCGGAGCTGGAGACGAAGTCGCCGAACGAAGCGGACGCGCGAGGAAAACTCGGACACGGCTTCCTTCACGATAAAGCCTCGACGAGGCGGACGAAGCAGGGTGCGCGAGGGCGTCACCACACAGAGAGCGCCGGGGGCGACTCCACCGGCGACGGCGAGGCGCCGTCGCCCTTCCAGAGCTGGGCTCTGATGCCGCCAAGGGGCGAAGGTCGGCGCGGCGGCGTCGACGAGAGAAGGAAGGAAGAACAGAGCTTGTAACCGGCGATGACCGGCGAGGGAGGGATGGGGGCACCGGCGACGGTGGTCGTCGGCGTTTAGAGGAGTTTTGTAACGTTTTAATGGGAATAAAACGAAGCTTTCCCTCTTCCATCTTCCTTCCCCCGTTTCGGCGTTTCCGGCGATAGTTCCAGCAGCAGGCGGCTGCTAGGTCGTCGGCGACGAGGTGAGACGCAGGCGGCGTCCTCCCCTTGTCGTTGGTCTTCTCCGGCGTCGGCCGAACGCAGGCGGCGTTCGAGCGTTGCGAACGGTCGCGGCGTCGCGAGGTTGAAGACGACTCGCGCTTCGAGGCGAGTCAACGCAGCGGCGAGAGTCAACGATCGATTTCGCGTTCGAAATCGATTTCGACGGCTGACGTCAGGCGGACGTCAGCGTGCAAATTCGGCGCGGCGGAAGCGATTTCGGACGGCTGACGCGAGCTTACGTCAGCGACGGTAATTTACGCGCGGCGGCGAAAAATCGAGGGCTGACGTCACGCTGACGCCAGCAAGGACATGATTTTGACTTTGGTCAAAATCAGAAGAGGTAAATTAAATTGGGGTTAGGGTTTCTCCGTGCGAATTGTATTTTAGGGAGAAAAATTATTCGGGGAGATTAGGGTTTCTAATTTCGGGTCGGAAACCCTAGGGTGAGTTGCGTTCTGGTATTCCGCCGGATTGCTCTGAGACAGCGGATAAGTGCTGTTTTCAGGCCGATCCGACCGGGGCGTGACACCAGGCAACCTCCATGCTTCCATGAATCCAATTGCGGTATTTGAATCAGACTGCGCCATTTCCAGTGATCCAAGTAGACCCACCTCTTCCCCATTTATGAGATCCAAATTTTCACCCTCTTCAACGCCAGGCTCATTCATCTCGACCTCCATGGTAACAGCATCAAAGCTTAGATCTCTTGGGTCGGAAACTAAGAATACCAAGACGAAGACGCCGGCAATTGAGATAAGGAGCCCCGGGAGGAGGAATGACCACCCCCACCCAAATTCCAGCACTGAGGAGGCGATGATGGAGCCCACGATGTTCCCAATGGATGTATTGGAGTTCCAGACGCCCATGATGAGCCCGCGCTGCGGCGACTTCCCGAACCAGTTGCCGACGACGGCGATGACGCATGGCCAACCTATGGACTGGACGAGCCCGCTGATGACCTGGACGGCGAGGAAGTACCCCAGGCTGTGGATACCCCACCAATATGCGGCGCCAAAGGCCGCGGTGGTGGCGCCACTGGCAAGCATCCCGAAGGCGAGGAAACGGCGTAGATCGATGCGGTCGGCAACGTGGCCGGCTAGGTACATCCCGGCGGAGTAGAAGGAGAGGAAGGCAAGATCTAGCTCGCCGAGGCGGTGGGGTCCGCTGGGGCCGTCGAAGGGCGGCCATCCCCCTCCTCCGGCGCCGGAGGATGGCACCTCCGGGCCGACAACGCTCCTGACGATGCTGGGGGGCTTGCGGGAGGCGTGGAAGGCGGCGTATGCGGAGAAGGTGAGGATGAGGACCAAGATCTGGTGGTGGAGGAGACCGCGCCGGCGGAGAGGAGGCTCCTGTTTAAGAGCTTCCATGGGGGGATCCGACCGAATCAAATCGAGTTATGCGATTACGTGGCTGGAACGCGAATCAAATAGGCTCGAGTGCCGGATTGCACTTTTAATTCGTAGAATTTGTGTTTTGGCACTAGTCAATTTCTGACACGTACCAAATGTTTATCTCGGGCACGTCATACTCACAAACTTATTGTTTTAAATTCAAGAATATACTTGAGAGGATTTAACTATTTATTGTTCTCGTTTAAAATGAAATTAATTTAATACCAAAATTGATGCGGAATAAACTATTTCAAAAACAAAAGCTAAAATTACTGAATAGAATTATAGAAATACGGGCTGACGTAAATTACCTCTTGTTATCGTTTTTTGTATATACGATGCTCTAACAGCATCCACTGGCAAAATCTTAGTTGAAATCTTTGACCGTCGGATAGTTGTTACTGTTAGTTAGATCCAATTCGAAAGCTGTTGATGCATCATCAGCAGTTGATCCGAAATAGCAAGCATTGAAGGGCCCGAGACCAAGATGCTCGCATTTGGCGCCGAACCTTTCGCTCGAACCCAATTATCCCCTCGTCTCCTCCTCCCCCCACAAGTGGGCCCGACATTGCGCTCCCCCCACAAGTCGCCGCAACCGTATCGGAGCCCTGTCCAATTCCCACCCCGTCCGAAGCCGAGCAGCTCCTCCACAACCGCCCCTCGATGCCGGTCTCCCTCGTTCCCCCCTCCACCCGGTACCGCCGCCGCCCCGCCCGTGTCCTCCGCCTCTACCGCTCCCTCTGCCGCTCCCTTCCCATCTATAACCCCAAGTGCAAGCTCCCGACCCCTTGCCAAGTTGTCCCCATCTCAGTCATCCTCGCCCCAGCCGACTGCTCCGCCAGCGCCTCTCCAATCGTCGTCGATCAGCGCCGGAGCCCCAATCTGATCACCGGAACTTTATTCGGCTACCGCAGGGGTCGCGTCTCGTTCTCAATTCAGGAGAGTCCGCGCTGCCTGCCGTCCCTCGTGGTGGATCTCGCGATGCATACGCAGTCGCTGCTGCGCGAGATGAGCGCCGGCATGGTGCGCATCGCGCTGGAGTGCGAGAAGAAGCCGGCGTCGGTGGCGCTGCTGGAGGAGCCTGTGTGGACGATGTTCTGCAACGGGAAGAAGTGCGGGTACGGGGTTCGGCGGGAGGCGACGGAGGATGATCTGGCGGTGATGGAGATGCTACGGGCGGTGTCGATGGGGGCGGGCGTGATGCCGGCGAAGACGGAGGCGGAGGAGGAAATGGCGTACGTGAGGGCGGGGTTCGCGCACGTGGTGGGGTCGAGGGATTCGGAGACGCTGTACATGACGAGCCCCGACAACGGGCATGAATCCGACCTAGCCATCTTTTTCGTGCGATTGTGATCAATGGTTGGCTTGATTTTAGGCGTGATTTATATTCCATTCGTAAGGAATTGGTTTTATTTTTCAATCATCTATTGGATTTGGGAGTGCATTTTTGTTCGTGATCACATACAATGGCAAAATATGCATTGTTTACAATGTTAATTTAGGCGATTGATTTAGATTGATAAAAGCGAAAAAAATGTGCAATGCTCATCTCTCTTCTTTGTGGAAGCATATTCATACAATTTTCTTTTATGTTTAGGTGTTTTTCTTGTAATTAGTTGTTTACCTTTTTCATTTAACGTTGTCCTTCCCATTTTATACGATTACAATGCCATGTAACAACACTGGATATCATATGAAACATGCTCTTTACTGTAGTAATTTCAGTTTAAGTTGGCACATGAAATTAGTTTACATTTGTGAAAAATAAACTAAGAGGTAAACTTAATAGACAAGTGCAAGTTTCATCGTATGAAAACTCTTTACAACTCTAATTTACAACAATTTAACCTGAATGCTCAAATCACTCAAATGTTCTTTGCTTCAGGCACTAGAAGCTTTTCTATTGGGGCAACGTTGTATTGAGACAAATCAATCCAGTGGAACTCGGAAAATAAAAAAACAGAGACCTCAAGTCAAACGGCGGCCAACCTAGCAAACCAATTCGCATATGCAATTTAGCAGGCGGGTCCCTGACCTATTGTTGACTACGTAGCCTGCGTCATTGACTCAGTGGTTGAATCTAACTCGTTCTTTGGATGAGGTTTATCAGTCTGCAAGCACCTGAATGAAAATGGTGAATGCTGCTGCAACCTAGTCAAAAGGGCAACTGTTCTTCCACAGCCCTGATTTCACACTCAGGTCCAAAGGATAAAAATTAATGGGTGCTTATTGCAACTGTCCCCCATGCACATAGTAAGTTGCCCCGTACATACATACCAGTTCCTGCAAAGTTCATGCTAATGCTGGACATTAAACAAGAAATCTAAGCCTCTGAGCCTTTGCAGGAACTTGTTCGCTTACTGATTTGAATGAAAAAGGATATTTAAACAAATGATTGATGACTTGAAACAATACTTGCATCATGGATCAGGGATGATGAGCTTCTCAACCCTGAATATACCGACTATTTGTAACTGCAGCATCCTCGGTGAGAGAACACTCGATCTTTATAAGCGCCTGCAGAACAATTTATATGTGCAAATTAGCAAACAAAACTAAAAATGAACTTTTTTTCAGATCTTGAAGGATCAAATACTTGTGATGCAAACAAGAAAATTAACAGAAACAGGATTACATGCCTCAAGGGCTATATCAGTTGGTGTAAGCGCAGAGACATTGCCATGCCCCTGTTTAGCGGCAATTTCTGCATAAGGAGGGACAGGTTTAGTTGACACAATAAGAAAAGACTAACAACTCAAGCACAATAAGGAAAGACTAGTCAGCATAATCATACCTTTGAGGCAAACTCTTGCATGAGCATTGGCATATGCTTTACCCCTTTGTTCTGATAGGGCAGTGAGCTTCATTAAAGCCTGTAAAAATGATAATACTTAAACAAGTAAATAAGAGGTTTGCAAATTGGTCGTCTATTTGTTGGTTTAAACATGCACAAGATGGTTCAAATGTGAATGAGCTGGAAAGAATCGAATTTTAGCATCAAATTGTATCCACAGTTTGATAAGCAAATAAGTCTTGTTTAGTTGGCTATCATACCTTTGTGTAAGGATCACCAGATTCTTGATGTAGGAGTGGGCGAGAAGCAGTACCTACAGCAGCAATTCGCCGAGCCAGAGCTTCCAAAGGAACATCTAACCAGACTGTCATCCCCTGCTTCATATACTTCCTGGAAGTACAGAACGTGGTGTTTCATAGATATATAATGAGCATATTAAGAACAAGCAAATCATTGATTTGCATCGACGTACCAGTTGATTGGTCGAATTACAGCACCACCACCAGTTGCAACAACCAAGCGATGCATAGAAGACAAGTCCTTTAGAACTTCACTCTGAACATGAAATAGGGAAATGAACGGTGGTATTTAATCTCTTATGAATCTACTTTTCATGAAACATAATTACTTCAAGTAAAAGTTGTTACTTCTCTAGGGGGTTGTTGTTAGATGAAATTTTATTATTCAACTATCAAAATAAAAGTTCACTAATGCTAGCAAGTTAATCAGAAGGTACCTCATTGTCACGAAAGAAAGCTTCGCTATGCTCTTTAAAAATCTCAGCAACAGAAGGGACACCAACTGCCTGCTCAACCAATTTGTCACTGGAAAACAAAAGGAACAAATGAACTTAGATGCCTAAACGAAAGAGCCATTTACACAATAATCCAACATACAAGTAATATGATGAAAAATTTCCTATCACTATAAACAAACCTGTCAAAAAAAGAATAACCTAAAACTTCCGACAATATCTTTCCGACTGTGCTCTTCCCAGATCCCATCATTCCTATGAAAATAGAATGTCAAACATATGTTTTAGATCTCACAATGTCCAATATTTAGCAGCAAAGAAAATGAATCGTTTAGTATAGGGCTACTTTGTTAGTAAAATACTGACCAACAAGAAATATACAACGACCATTCAAGTAGGGGAGAACATCTTCTGACTTTCTCTGCAATTGAAAAGAAATCCAAAAATTAGGTTACTCGCTAAAAAAACCACTTTTCTCCAATACTGATTATACAACACTGGCATGATTGCGCCCACCTTGAGTACTAGAGCTGCATCAACGGAATTTTGGAAGTTCTCTGATCCTGGACAATGAGGAAGAAATACAAGGTCAATTAAGGGCCACACGTTAACGTGTGAACAAATTCTGAAAGTTTATAGAAAAGCATTATCATCAATGTAGCAGCACTCTACCAATATCCGTAATTCTTAGATAGCCAATTTACCATGGACAACATAACGATAATTAGAAAAGATTCATCTAAGGTTTGAAAGGAAGTTTTCAAGGCATTCACCAAAAGGAAGAATAGAGATCAGGAGAACAATAGGCATCGCCTTGAATTTGAAGGTTACATTGAGTAACACAGAAATATGCATCCCAGTATGTTGCAAATATATGTTTCACCTGCATCTTATCCAAAATGTACTTACAAGGATGGAACAGGTGAACCATGCCATGCACATACACATCCTCATTCAAAATTTGCCAATAGAGCGGGCCACGAGAAAATCTTTTATAACAATTTTGCCTAAAATAGAGCAAGTCTTAACAAGAAATGAAAATTTGTTCATGAAAATATCTCCAGGAATATCAGGTGAAAAAACTGAACCTGGAAACTAAAGAGCAATTTAAAAATGGAATTGCATTATTCAGATATCTGGGCCTCCAAAGGGCTCTCAATTTGTGATCTCAAGATATGCATATAGTTCGGTCATTTGTTAAACAACTGCTTTGAATCTCACCAGAAGAACAGAAAGGGGAAAGTGATAAATTGTTCATGTCATCTCAATCTACTCCCCTCAAACCCAAGTTTTCTGGACCAATTTTCCGTCTTCTAATTCACTTATTCTTAAAGGAACAAAGAACCACAAGATTTTCTAAATCTTGGTAATAAGGTATTCAAAGATATGTCATAATTTGGACTACCTCGATGTATTAAAAATGTTCCTTTTTTTTCCTTACTCAAACGGCTACGATTAGTGTTTCTCGTCGAGTTAGACTCAAATCAAACAACCATCAAAATAAAGAACAAATGAATTCACCTGTATTTTTCTTACAACAACACGAAATCTTCAGCACCACACGATCAGATACACTAAGAGCCGCAAGCTTCCTTGAATCCCCAAATCCAACCGCCTGAACCCGCTTTTGCTCCAAGCGCCGAAGTGGAAGCCGGGTGGCGCCACCATTCCTAATCCCGGACTTATCGAATGCGACAAACGAACGCGGTCCCAAGTTCAGCGCTGCCGCCGCCTCCATGGGCGAAACACACCGTACAAAATTAAACAATAATCTCACTTCAAATCTTCTTCCGATCCGCTACAAATCCGGATCGTCCTCCCCTTCCCCTTCCGTCCAACCACACCAGCTGTTCGCCGCAGCAAATCCCTAGCGAACAGAGCGGATTGAGGTAAGGGGGTGAGCAGCTGCACCTCCGGTGCAGGATAAGGGACGAGATTGGCGCAGGCCAGACCGCGGGTTTGGTGGACGGCTGGTGTTCATATAAATAGTATAAGGCGTTCGGCGCGTGGTTTCGCTCAGGTGGGTGCCCAAGCTTATGCCGGTATAATAATCCAAGACGATAACGCTTTTCGGCTCCGTTATGGAGACTATAATAAACCGTTATCGTGCAAAAGATTACTTAGAAACTTCCGTCCAGAACATAAATTAATATTTCGAAAGATGTTCACTAAATGCAAACAAGGTTTGGTGGAATGAGCCACTGTCACGTGAGCCAACTACCCTCACACGTGCGGAGGAGGTTGGTGGAAATTGGACTAGCTGTGGCAGGTGATTGGGGCAAAATGCAAAAGGTGTCTTTCTTTGACTTTGACTTTTTATATGAAGAGTGACATTGATATACTTCAAGTGATAAATTACAAAAGTATCTTGAGTAAAAAATAATATAAACATATTTGATTAATATAATTGAGTCAATATTCATATAGCACAAAAATTAATATAATCTTTTTTTTCAAAAATTAAATGCTTAATTGATAAAAAATAATTTTTGAAATCAAGCTATAACTATCGATAAGTAAGATTTTTTAGTTATTAATAATAGGACACATAACTACCTCTACTAGTAATCAATTTCTATTTACTTTGAAAAAACATAGTGACAATAATAGGAGAAAGGAAGTAGAGTTCAAAAATATTAATAATAAGGTCTGGAGATCAAAATTTGCAAATGCATAGGAACAAAACGGTGTTCTTCAATTGCACATATGCTTAAGCAATTCTATAGCAATTGCGTCGTATTTAGCACTATATTATCTTTTCTCTTACTTTTATTTTATTATTGAACAAAATGCTATTTTTTTTATTACGTAAAATATTCTCTTTTACAAAATTTTTAGTAAAAAATATTATTATTTTAATAAAAATTATTAAAATTATTACTATTAAAATTTTAATCTAAAATTATTTATTATTATTATTTTAGTTTTATTTTTAAAAAATTAAAAAAAATTATTTTAAAATATTGATAGGCATAATAATTTATCTAAACAGTTTTTAACTTCTCCTATCAGGTACTTTTTAATTAATAAAAATTAAAAATTTTAGCTATACCAAACACTAAATGAAGCTATAGTATATTTGCTTACAAATGATAAATGAGTGCAACAATAGTTGTAGGCACAACAATAAAACTAGATGTAGTGTCTATGATAATAAATTAGCACGGATGATACTATAGTTTTAGTTGGAAAAAATTTCTAAGCCGTATAGACATCACACTATTAATTAAGGCTTTAAGATTTGCGTTACTGCATTGAGATAAGTGAATTAAATCACATGAATCTCAAAGCACCAAATGTGACTTTTTTTTATTTCTAAGCGTTTTAACTCTAGAAGATTAACTGAACTAAATCAATAATATTATAATATATATAATTTTTAAATTGAAATTATATTTTTGCTCTCAAGAGGTAGTTGAAAATGAAATTCATTCTTACTAAATATCGTGAATTCGATAGAAGGTGCGGTGGGTAAAGGTCAAACTTCTTATTCTTAGCCAAAAGCTTTGATTACAGTTTCCCAAGAATGAAAGTCAACATAGCTATTCTTAGAAGTTTGAATCCACAAGATCAGTAGCACTCACCAATCTCCCCCCTCCAACATCTATATAAACTCCTCCTCTCCAGTTTACCTCATCCAGCTTTATCTGGAGCTACAGTTTCAAATAAATCGCCACCTCTACCTCAATTCATGAAAAAAATAGAAAAATAATTCTTTGATCCGCTATCCAAAAAATTTACAATGGCAAATAAGGGAGTCCACAATGCTCTCTCTTCCGTCCTCCTCGTTGTAGCAGTTTTCAGCGTGCTAGCCACCGTGGTGAACTCCGACAACTTGGACGGTGCCAGATCCATCTTCGGCGGCTTTTTCCCTGCCATCAGCAATTCCGATGTCGCTAAGCTCTGCGGCATGACCAACTACAAAGACGTGTGCATTCAGACCATCGGCCCCATCCTCAACGGTTCCGTCAATCCCAAGGATGCCATCCGCGCCGCCTTCCAGTCTTCGTCTGCCGAGATCGCCTCCGCTATGAAGCTCTCCAAAAATGTAGGCCAGGGCGCCTCGGACGAGTTCAATAAGAACGCCTTCAAGGATTGCGACCAGCTGCTGCAAGACGCTGCCGAAGAGCTCCAGGCTGCGATGACCGCGTCGCACGATGTGGCAGAGCGCATCCACGACATCGGTATCTGGCTGTCGGCGGTCATCACGTACGCGGAGACGTGCGTTGACGGCATCACGCACCCGGAGCTGCAGTCCTCGATGAGGAGCGGCCTGGACGTCGCCACGAAGGTCACCAGCAATGCCATACAGATTGTCGATGCTCTAGCCTCGTTAGTCAAGGACATTAACCTTCCCTCCATCTTCAACATCACCGGCTTCGGCCGCCGCCTGCTATCGGACGGTAACGGCAGGTTGCCCTCTTGGTTGGCGGCCAACGACCGAAAGCTCCTCGCTGCACAGAGCGAGGGCAAGGTGAAGCCAGATGCAGTGGTGGCCAAGGACGGCAGCGGCAACTTCAAGACCATAAACGCCGCCATCAACGCCATTCCCCCGAAATTCCCCGGCCGCTATGTGATCTACGTCAAGGCCGGCACCTACAAGGAGACAGTTCGCATCACCAAGGACAAGCCGCAAATTTTCATGTACGGTGACGGGCCTCGGAAGACCATGGTTAGTGGCAGCCTCAATTACGTCGACGGAGTTGGCACCATGAACACCGCCACCTTTGGTAGGATTAATTTTTTCAATTTCTAACAATAAAAACATTAGAATGAACAGTAACAAATTGAGTTAAATTGATATTTCAGCGGTGATGTCGGCCGGCTTCATCTGCAAGTCGATGGGGTTCATGAACACTGCAGGAGCGCAGAAGCACCAAGCGGTGGCGCTCCGAGTGCAGGCGGACAAGGCGGCGTTCTTCAACTGCCGGATGGACGCGTACCAGGACACACTATACGTGCACGCCCTCAGGCAGTTCTACCGCAACTGCGTCATCTCTGGGACCATCGACTTCATATTTGGCGATGCCGCCGCCGTGTTGCAGAACTGCCGCATCATCGTGCGACGCCCCATGGACAACCAACAAAATTTTGTGACGGCGCAAGGGCGGACGCAGCCTACCACCAAGAGCGGGCTGGTCCTCCAGAACTGTCGCATTGTGCCCGACGCTCGCCTCTCCCAGGACAAGTTGAAGATCCCGAGCTACCTCGGGCGACCATGGAAGGCCTACGCGCGGACGGTGTTCATGGAGTCAACCATCGAAGACCTAATCAGGTCGGAGGGATGGCAACCTTGGGCCGGGGAGCACTTCGAGAAGACGGTCTACTACGCTGAGTACGCCAACCGCGGGCCAGGCGCCAATACCAAGGGCAGGGTGAACTGGCCAGGGTACCACGTCATCGATAAGAAGACAGCAGAGCAATTCACAGTGGATAAGTTCATTCAGGGATACGACTGGATCAAAGACACGGGCATCACCTACTCCCCTGGGTTCACTTCTAAGGCATAGTCAATTAGTCACTGATCACATTTCACATCACTATATATTTTGTGAACGCATCACTATATAGAGACTGACACGGAGAGTGAGAAAGTGATTTTGAGTGTGCTGTAATGGATGATGATGATCCGTAGAGGTGAGATGTACGCTCGAAGCAAAAGCAAAAATGATGTTTTTTATATATATGACAAAAAATCAGATACTAATTTTTCTTTATTTGGTTAATCTTATACTTTGTTGGCTTGCCTTTGTTCCTTTATGACAAAAATTATCGTTCCTTTCTTATGGGCCAATGCCTCCATCGCCTATAATAACAAAAAAAAAAAAAAAAAAAAAGAATTCGAGGGTCAAGACTCTGGAGCCACGGAAAAAATTCCTAAGCTAGGTACCTAGCTTAACTATCCTAAACTGGGTACTCATTTCTCCCTTAAAAATATTTTTTTAAAATTTATATATTCTAAGCTATTCAATAGTACAAAGATTGTTATGAACAAGATTATTATTATTTTTTATGTCAAATATTTAAGTTAATTAACTTTTTATGTGTAATCTTATTCATAATAATATTGATACCATTAGATAACTTAGAACATATAAATCACCTCTATAAAAAAAATTTTAAAAAAAACTTTTTAATCAAAAAATGGGATACGCAGCTTAGGCCTTTTGCTCTCGAACGACCGCCGCTCAAACCCGTGCATGTATCAGGGTAGATTCCCTTGTTTGCAGCGTCGTTTCGGCCACGGTCGTCCCCTTCTCCACGTCTCCACGTCGTCACTGCTATCTCCCGGAGCGCCACCTTCTCCATCACCTCACCCTGCATCTCCTTTATTTTGTTAATCTCTCTGCATAGCCGCCTCCACCTGTTTCGGCCCTCCCCGAACGCATTTTATGGGCAGGGTACCTCACCCGCTGTGATCAGGAACGGTACCTCCATTGGTGGAATGGGAATCTTAAAGCTCAAGATGGCAGCAAATTTTTTGAACTCCCCGTGCAGCAAAAAAAAGTTGGTAAAGTGTCATTCTGCTCGCCCGCTGCATTCAACCCTAATTGCGCCCAATTCACGCTCTGCTCGGCCACTGTCACTCCGCTGGACGCTTGCGCTCACAGAGGCTTGCGTCGGTGCTAGCACAACCAAGACGGTGAGAGGTACTTTTGCTGGTTCTCTTCCTCTGCCTCATTTTTTGTTCATTTCCTCCACTGTCGTGCATGATTTTTCCTCGGCAAAGATCCTGCTCTCTGCTCGGCGAGGATCCTGCTCTTTGCTCACCCACAATCGCTTTCTAAAAATTTCTCTATTGTGCAAGGGGGCAACAACAATTTACACTCGGGTCATATACAAAGAGTTTGCAAAGGAGTTTACAACTCAACTCATGTAGACCGTTCCATTGACTTAATTGATGCAAATAATTTTAGCATAACATATAAAATAACTCCTTTCTAGAGATGAATTGGTCACTTATAATCCTTCTTTTGTGACAATTAAATGTACATGCAAGATGTTTGAAAGTAATGACATTCTATGTATGCATGCTATCAAGGTTTTGGCGTTCACAATATAAATTCTATACCAAAGCAATATATATTACAAAGATGGACAAAATATGCACAAGAAGTTGATAGCTTCATTACTAGCCCGCCCACTATTGATTCTTCTGGAAAAGAGAGTTTAGCATCTACGTACAGTAGAGCGTGTCAAAATCAATACTCTATTTCAACAATGAGTACGCACTCTAGGCAAGCTCTTGAACACATAGTTAATACAACAAATCAATTGTGGATAAATGCACAAAAAATTTTGTTCATTGAAACGCAACCTGATGAGGTACCAACTGGTAATGATGATAGTGAATCAGAGCTAAATATTACTATCAAGCTCCCAGTATACAAGAAAGGAAGAAAAGAAAAATGAAAGAAAGGTGTGCTTGAGCGAAGACTGAAAAAAACAAACACAACGAGGGTAAAGGACATTGTTCCTGATGTTCATAGACTGTCTACTAGCACTACAAATGTTCACAAACCTCCTATTAGTAGGCCCACTATTCTTAACCCTCATGTGATGCAAATGTTCATAGTATCAATCCTAATATTGACACACCTAATATTGATTACGCAGCCACTCAAGTAATAATGCTTTATTTGTATTGAGTAACAATATTCATACTTCATCAACTCTCATGTGTTGACTAGTTAATTACGGACTTACAAGTACCTATGTCTATTTACTCGATGCATCCAGCCTCATTCACATTCTTTTCTTACCCTGGCATGATGATGGGAACCTCTGCTTTTTATGTAAGTGTATTGCATAAAATACTTAGTGATTGTTTATTCATTTATGATAAGACTTAGTGACCTCTTTTTATTTGTCACATATAGGGCTCAAATACAGGTTCACAACTGAATCTTACACAGCAGCAAATTGAGGACCATAACTACAGTTATTTTTGGCAAAATCATGAAAAGTAATGATATCAATTGTGAGGGAATCATTGATTTGATTTGTGCTTTATACAAGATGTAATGAACTTTTGAATATTATATTATGAATGTGGAATGTAATGAACTGATGGAATATTGTTTTGTCACATTGTATTACATTTCATCTGATTTCAATGGTTTCAAATGTCTACGGTAGTGACTATTTTTGAAGTTTGGATTTTCTTTTAACTTCCTTAACTTAGCAGATGTGGATCAGTGGATGCTAAGTTTTCAATGTATATTTTTGTATTTCTTATTTTCTTTGTGTCCCAATATATGATCGTATTAATACTGAATTCTACCAGGATAAATTTTATTATGTCTCAATTTTATACTGAACTCTCTGCTCATCCATCACAACTTGCAAAGATATGGCCGCAGACAAAGGGGAGTTAAAAAAATTGAATGCGGCGGGCAAGCTCTAAGATTCGCGTTCTCATCCATCACGACTTGTGACACTTTACCATTTATTTTGACTGTATGTGGAGTTAAAAAAATTTGCTGCCAGCTGCAGCTATAAGATTCGCGTTATCATCCATCATAACTTGCAAAGATATGGCTGACGAAGGGGAGTTAAAAAAATTGAATGCGGCGGGCGAGCAGAATGAAACTTTACCATTTTTTTTTACTGCACGTGGAGTTAAAAACATTTGTTGTCATCTACAGGTGTTTCCTAGGACGGATCTACTTGCGGAAAGGAGGGAAAACACTGTTCCTTCGTTTCTTTGAAACGAAAGAAATGAAAAGATGGAAAAATCGAAGAAAAAAAAATACCCATTTTCCTTCATTTTTGAGTCCGCCCAAATTGAGCGGAAACTCACTCTTTCCGCTACTGCGTTGCTCTCGCTTCATCTGCCTACGTGCTGCCGCCTCGCCAACGGCAGACGCCTCCTTGCCGACGGCAGCCGTTGCTGCTCGTCGACAATTCACGCCTCCTCGCCGACGATCGCCGATGGCAGACGCCTCCTCGCCGAGCTCTGTTGCGTCGACGCTCCTCTTCCGCAGCGCCCCCTCGTCCGTAGCTCTGTCGCATCCACAGCGCCCCCTCGTCCGTAGCTCGTCGCGTCGATGCTCCTCGTTGATAGCGCCCCCTTGTCCGCAGCTCCGTCGCGTCTGCAGCGCCCCCTCGTCCGCAGCTTCGTCGTGTCCGCGCGACTCGTTCGCAGCTCCCCCTCTCTGCAAATTTGTCTCATCGACGCTCCTCGTCGGCAGCACCCCACATCCGCAGCTCCATCGCATTGACGCTGGGCCTAACCCCGAATCGATGCCGTTGCTCCTCCTTCTCCCCTCACCTACGCCATTGCTCCTCCCTCTCCCCTCACCAATGTCGCTGCTCCTCTCTTGACGTCGATCTCCTCGCTGATCTTCACCTATGCGCCGGACGCTGCCGTCTTCACCTGCGTGCCGCCTTCTTCTCCGACGAGTCATCCGCATCCGAGGCGTGAAGCAGCCACGCGTCGTCCGCGTCCCGATCTGCGTCTGCCACAGCACGTGACTAGCACGTGATTATCAAATCAACCCTCATTTCTATCCTTAGGTTATGTTCGGTTGGATGGAATCCACGGTGGAAAGGATGTAAAGTGCAATGAATCTGGAGGACTTTCATCCAGATTCATTGCACTTTTCATCCTTTCCAGCTATCCAGATTCATTGCACTTTCCATCCTTTCCACCGTGGATTCCATCCAACCGAACATAGCCTTAGTGATTTAATTCTATCCAGATTCATTGTACTTTCTATCTTTTTCAGCCATCCAAATTCATTATATTTTCTATCCTTTCTAACATGAATTTTATCCAACCGAACATGGCTTAGTGATTTAATTTTCTTTCTTTTTTTTCATGTCTCTTAGAAGACAAGGCCTAACATTCGCGATAGAGGTACCCTTCCTGATCGCAACGGCAAGGTAAAAAAAAAGTCATATGCGGTGCAAATACATATCCCAATGCATGTGTGAATAGTGGATGATGCACCGCATATAACTTTTATTCACACGTACCCTGCTCGCAAAATGCGTCTGCCCCTGCCATCGCGTCGCACTTCATCGCCACGATCGCACCAAATTGCCCCTTACGGCCCAACACCTGTGATATCTTTCTGCGTCACTTCCACCATGTGTGAGTATTTTGCCATTTGTATCATTTCACAAAGTCAACCTCGCCTATAGTTATTAGGACCTACCCATTGCTAATTTGGCGGCATCTACTTAGTATAGCGCTCAAAATTTTGGCTACATCCTATTTGGTATCGAGTATATACCTTTTGCATTATATTTAGCATAAATTTTTGGCAACATCAAATTGGTATTCAAGCATATAGCCCTTACATCATATTTAGCATAAATTTTGGCTATATCACACTTTCAGCCATTGCTGATACAACTTTGAAATATGTAGTTGTAGTTATATCCAATCTCAACAAGTTGCGCTTGAGGGGAAAAGATATAATTATTAATATTTATACTGAGTAATATTAAGAATACTATATATATATATAAAGTAATTATTAAAATATTATTTTAATATGCTCATTACCTAGTATCTTCTCATGTAATTGCACAATTGGATTAGTACAGTACAACTCTTTTAGAGTTTCTAATTTTCTCTCCTCTCGCTACATCTTACTCTATAAAATGATATTAGAGGAGGTTTCTAAACCCTAGCTATCTCTTAATATGATATTAGATATAAAGATAATAATAAATAATGTATTTGCTTTTTGTTTTACTCGTACTCATATCCGAATAACAACTATACCATCTATATTCGATTATGTATTTGATTTTTTTCTAAAACCTCTCTCCAAATCTAACCTTAATAAAATTTTAACTACCCATTAATTACTTAAAATCTATAAATACCATCCCTATTAAATTATATATTATATACCCAATTAAAAATCCAAAACTTAAGTAAAAAATTAGGTTATTTTATATCGGGCATCACGTACTCGTACCTTTATCTACTAAAGTAATGTCATGAAGCTCTATTGATGTGACATAATTAATCTTTTCCAGTTATATCTTCACTATATTTGGCCAATATTCTTTATGGTATCTTAATATAGTTTTAACTTATCAAAAAACTAAACTAATACAATAATACTTAAAATCATAATCCTTTATTGTTCAGCACCAAAAAAAATTTATGATAAGTTAATAGAAAATCAAGTGTTGATACTCTAGCAAAATGATAATTATTTTTAATCTTCTATTATTTAGTGTTTTTCTTTATGCCTCGTGTTCACCTATAAAGCTGGAAACATAATTAACAAAGTAATTAAAACTCAGAGGAATGTAATAAAAAATAATTAAAACTCAAATTGTGTATAAAGTTATAGGAAAATATCGTAGAATTTATAAGTATGAAGTGAGTGTAAATTTAGAAATTTATTATCTATTTTTTAATTATTAAAAGAGGATAAAATAATAATATTATAACTAAATTATATCTATAAATTTAAATTTTTTAGATACATAAAAGACTATTAAGGTAAAATAACGTAGGTATAATTTGAATTTGAGTGCCGAATTTGAAAAATATGTTAATTGCGGGCCATGCCTAGTCGGGCCATGTGCCGTGCTTAGCCTAGTCACATGCCATGCCTGGCACGACTCGCTATCATGTCGTGTCCGCTCGGCCTGTGTGTCCTATGGGTTTTGCCCAGCACGGCTCAAAACGTGCCGAGTGCCACCCACGGCCTGTTGCTAGGTCAAGGGGCTATGCCTTGCCCGACCCATGTGGGGCCGAGTCATGGGCGGCCCGTTGGCCAACTCTAACGTCAGTTTCGTTTTCATATCTAAATGCTTGCATACACGGTGTGATGCTTAGATCAGGTTGGACTGGGCCTAGAAGCAAATAAGCAGGTCGGCGGCGCAATATCCCTTCGTGGCCCAGGCGGAAGACCGCACGCGTGGACGACACGATTGCAACGTCGGCTTCACCGATCCTCAGCGAAGCTATCGCCAGCGGCTTTGTCTCCGGCGGAATCAACCGCCCAGCAGCGGCACGATCTCCGGCGGGATTAACGGAGACGACCGAGGCGAGATCAGGGGCGCAACAGGCTGCTTCGATGGCGAACGAGGCAGCTGAGGACCTGACAGTTGGATCACGTCGAGGCGTGATCTACGAAGGGCGGATATGGAAGGCCGGCTGGCGGCTATCCATCTTGCCAGATCCGGCGATGCTCCTCCTTCTTAAGAGGTAGGCGTGCGACGGAGAAAGGTAGAGAGGAACAGGGAGCAACCTCCCCTGTTCCGAGGGAAGCCGAGCAAGAAGACCTCCTTCCAGCTTCGTCCAAGGCGAGGGAAGAGGGGGAGGCGGCGGAACCGCGGGCGGCGAGCTTCCACTGCCTCCCCCAAGTGATGGCTAGTGTCAAGGGGTGCCGATGAGTGTTTTGTGAGGGTGAGCACTGTAGTCGACGGTGAGCGTCGACGTCGATGTGAGGGAGCTTGAGCGAGCACGTAAGAGGGTTTATGTTGGTTGTTCTGGCTAGCAACGTAAATTTCCCTAAGCTTATTTGTCTTCTTCTCCGGCTCCAACTAGAGCCCTTTTTGGTTTTTCGGCGGCAGCATCTTCTTCTCTATCTCCACCGGTGACCTCCGAGGGGAGCTTTCGCGACGAGGGCTGAGGGCCGAGCGGCGTCACTCGGTCCTGCCGCACGCCTTCCCGTCCATCTCTGCCAACGATGACACCCGACAACCGGCACGGTCGGCTTGAACGCAGGCGCGTGAGGACGATGAAGCGAAGCGGCACTCGCTTCAAGGCAGTCAACGACGCAGTCAAAATTTAGAGAGTCAGGTTTGAGAATTCAAACTCGCGGCATGCGAATTCGAAAATCGGCGATCGATTTTTGACTGTTCGGGCACACAATTCCACGGGAAAGGCTGACATGGACGAGTTTAATTTGGGCAACATGTTTGCGGAGGGGTGCCCCTCCGCAAACTTTGCATAGGGGTGATTAATTTCACCCCTAAAATTTTTTTTTAAAAAAAAATTAGAAATATTATTTACCTCATAAGCTATTCAATGATATAAATATTGAGGTATTTTAGATCTCATACATGTATAAAATATCCTATACAAGATCACATATAAGATAAAAATTTGTCTTATATGTGATCTTGTATAGGATATTTTATACATGTATGAGATCTAAAATACTCCAATATTTATTCTATTGGATAGATCTAGTTGAATACTTTATTTCTAAAAAAAATTTTTAGGGGTGAAATTAATCACCCTTGCCGTTTAATTTGGGTGGGTGTGACACACGGAGCAAGCGGTAAGAACCAATAACTATAGTTTCCAAAGAAAGAAAGTCAACCCAGCTATTCTTGGAAGTTTGAATCCATAAGATCAGTGGCACTCACCATTCTTCTTCCTCCTCAAAATCTATATAAACTCCTCTTCTCCCGTTTCATCTCATCCAGCTTCATCTGGAGCTACAATCCAAATAAATCGACATATACTCCAATTCATGAAAAAAAAAGAAAAATAGTTCTTTGATCAGCTATCCAAATAATTAAGAATGGCAAATATGGGAGTCCGCAGTGCTCTCTCTTCCATCCTCCTCGTTGCAGCAGTTTTCAGCGTCGTAGCTACCGTGGTGAACTCCGACAACTTGGACGGTGCTGAAACCGTCTTCGGCGGCTTTTTCCCCGCCTTCAGCAATTCCGACGTTGCTACGCTCTGCAGCATTACCATCTACAAAGACGTGTGCATTCAGACCCTGGGCCCCATCCTCAACGGGTCCGTCGATCCCAAGGATGCCATCAGCGCCGCCTTCAAGTCTTCGTCCGCCGAGATCGCCACAGCGATGGAGCTCTCCAAGAATGTAAGCCAGGACGCCTCCGACGAGTTCAATAAGAACGCCTTCAAGGATTGCGACCAGCTGCTGGAAGACGCCTCCGACGAGCTCCAGGCTGCGATGACCGCGTCACACGATGTGGAAAAGCGCATCCAGGACATCGGTATCTGGCTGTCGGCGGTCATCACGTACGCGGAGACGTGCGTTGACGGCATCACGCACCCGGAGCTGCAGTCCACAATGCGGAACGGCCTGGACATCGCGACGAAGGTCACCAGTAATGCCATACAGATCGTCGATGCTCTAGCCTCGTTATTCAAGGACTTTAACCTCCCCTCCATCTTCAACATCACCGGCTTCGGCCGCCGCCTGCTATCGGACGGTAACGGCAGGTTGCCCTCTTGGTTGGCGGCCAACGACCGAAAGCTCCTCGCTGCGCAGAGCGAGGGCGAGGTGCAACCAGACGTGGTGGTGGCCAAGGACGGCAGCGGCAACTTCACGACCATCAACGACGCCATCAACGCCATTCCCAAGAAATTACCCGGTCGCTACGTGATCTACGTCAAGGCCGGCACGTACAAGGAGACAGTGCGCATTACCAAGGACAAGCCGCTGATTTTCATGTACGGTGATGGTCCTCGGAAGACCATAGTTAGTGGCAGCCTCAATAACGTCGACGGCGTTGGAACCATGAACACCGCCACCTTTGGTAGGATCAATTTTTTTGAACTTGGACTAAAAAACATTAGAATGAACACTAACAAATTTAGTTAATTGATATTTCAGCGGTGATGTCGGCCGGCTTCATCTGCAAGTCGATGGGGTTCTGGAACACTGCAGGAGCGCCGAAGCACCAAGCTGTGGCGCTCCGAGTGCAAGGGGACAAGGCAGCATTCTTCAACTGCCGGATGGACGGGTACCAGGACACGCTATATGTGCACGCTCTCAGGCAGTTCTACCGTAGCTGCGTCATCTCCGGGACCATCGACTTCATCTTCGGCGACGCTGCCGCTGTGCTGCAGAATTGCCGCATCATCGTGCGGCGCCCCATGGACAACCAACAAAATACGGTGACGGCGCAAGGGCGCACACAACCGACCACAAAGAGCGGGCTCGTCCTCCAGAACTGTCGCATCGTGCCCGACGCTTACCTCTCCCCCGACAAGTTGAAGATCCCGAGCTACCTCGGCCGGCCATGGAAGGCCTACTCTCGGACCGTGGTCATGGAGTCAACCATCGGCGATGTAATCCGGCCAGAGGGATGGATGCCTTGGGCTGGGGAGCACTTTGAGGACACGGTCTACTATGCTGAGTACAACAACCGTGGCCCCAGCAGCGGCACCGACAGCAGGGTGAACTGGCCAGGGTACCACGTCATCGACAAGGAGACTGCTGAGCAATTCACAGTCGACAAATTCATTCAGGGATCCGAGTGGATCAAGGACACCGGCATCACCTACGCCCCTGAGTTCACGAAATCCAAGCCATAATCACTGATCATGGAGTTCTCTATATATTTTGTGAATGCATGCATGCGTGCGTGCATGAATATAGAGAGAGAGAGAAAAGTTTTGAGTGTACAGTGATGTATGATGACCCGCGTAGAGGTCAGATGTACGCACACTGATTTTTTTATATATACGCAAAGATGAAATACCATTTTTTTTCGTTTGTTTGATTAATCTGCTTATTGCTTTCTTAGTTCCTACTATCACCGCCCCCACTCGGTAAATTGGTATCTGAACTCGTCCCACTACGTATAATTACTCAATGGTTAAAAGAGATTTTGACTTGTAAAGGCCAAGTCAAGAGTTTAAATCCTATTGTAAACGAAATATGTACGATAAAAATCGATCAAGATTGCAAAGTCCTAGACTTGGCATGTGGTGAGGGATACGTGTCAAATCGCCGATAAAGATAAATATGAAAGCCCCTATAGGGCCCAGCAGGGCCATCACATAAAAGATACCAGCTCTATACTCCTTCTAACTCTCCTGGGTATGTAACTTCATGAGCTTGTGGAGTTTTGTTTTGGTGAATCGTATTTCTTTTATGTTGGTCCAACAAATTGAGTTAAAGTGTGGGACTACTATATTGACTTTATTGCCTAGATCTAGAGGCTTTTGTTTGGATTCAGTATCTATGCTTTACTAGTTTGCGGTTCAAAACGATCTAGGTCTAATCTTTTGTGATCCATGTCTTTTTGTTTCCTGGTCCTATCTCCACACACTCCCAATATTTCTCGATCGCCTGCACTTAATATTCTTTCTTGCCTATAATTATTAGTATACTTATTATGACTACATAGGCTCCGTTTGGAAAAGTGCGGGTTGAAAAGTGTTGATTGAAAAGATACTTATTGGAAAGGTGCTTATTGGAAAAATTAAATGATGTTTGCCTAAATTATTATGCTTTTCAATTTTTTTTTAAAAAATATAATATTTTTAAAAATAAAATATTAAAAATAATTTTTAAAAGTAAAAATAAAATAATTGTAATAAATAAATTTTAATTAAAAATTAAATTTAATAATAATATTTTTTTATTAAATTAATATTAATTTTTACTAAATTTTTTATAAAAGAGAAAATTTTAAATAATAATAATAATAATTTTAGATTTAATATTTTTTTATTAAAAGAGTAATTCAAAAATAAATTTATTATCAAAAGGACGCACTTGCAACTATGAGATGAAAAAAATAAATATAATTATAGCTAGAAAGTACCAAAAGTAGCTTCCTCCCAGCTTTTTTAAATTCATACTGCTTCTAATCTTGGAATTTAAAAGCAGTTTGCCAAACATCTCAACTTTTTAAAAATATATTCTTTTGATAAGCAAAAAAAGCTGACTACCATAAATGGCTTGGAATTATTAAATGATGATCACACGTGTCAAAGACAAAAAAGAACATTTACTAAAAGGGAAAATTTTCATATTGTCGTTTTATTTTTTCAAAATAAGTTGGAATTGTGAAATCAATGTGAAGGCCATCCACCGTCAATATGTTTTAAATGCCTTAGAGATTTGTGAAAACACAAATCACAAGGCAGGTGTTAATGGTGGATGGGGCCACATGTGAGGTTGCCCCGCATATGAGTTTTTTTCGTAAGTAATTTAGAATAAGAAAATCATAGTGACAAATTTTAGGAACAAAGTCTAAGGGTATAAGTTGAATTCCAAAGGCAAGGCTATGATATCGTTCTTAATTTCAACCTAATTCTCACGGCTTCTAGTTTTGATTAGTTTTTATTCTATTAAAGGGGCCAACTAAGTTTTCACTAAGTTAGGAGTGTCCGGTTCTAGTCAATTGGTGAGTTTTCTATAGTCTAACATGTTTGCTCAATATAGCTTATATCTTATGTTTATGTTTAGGGTTCGAGTCAATTGGTGAGAAGCTTTACTAAACTAATACAATAATACGATATATATCATTTTTAAATTCAAATTATATTTTTTGTCTCTCAAGGGTAGTTGAAAATAAAATTCATTTCTTCTGAGTATCACAAATTCAACAAAATATTCGGTGAGTAAAGGTCAACCTTAACCTTCTTATTCTTAGCCAAAAGCTTTGATACACAAAGCAAACGGTAAGCACCAACGATTACAGTTTCTAAAGAAAGAAAGTCAACATTGCTATTTTTACATTCAATGTGTTTGAATCAACAAGATCAGTAGCACTCACCAATCTCCCCCCTCCGACATCTATATAAACTCCTCCTCCGCTCCAGTTTACCTCATCCAGCTTTATCTGGAGCTACAGTTTCAAATAAATCGCCACCTCTACCTCAATTCATGAAAAAAATAGAAAAATAATTCTTTGATCCGCTATCCAAAAAATTTACAATGGCAAATAAAGGAGTCCACAATGCTCTCTCTTCCGTCCTCCTCGTTGTAGCAGTTTTCAGCGTGCTAGCCACCGTGGTGAACTCCGACAACTTGGACGGTGCCAGATCCATCTTCGGCGGCTTTTTCCCCGCCATCAGCAATTCCGATGTCGCTGAGCTCTGCGGCATGACCATCTACAAAGACGTGTGCATTCAGACCATCGGCCCCATCCTCAACGGGTCCGTCAATCCCAAGGATGCCATCCGCGCCGCCTTCCAGTCTTCGTCTGCCGAGATCGCCTCCGCGATGAAGCTCTCCAAAAATGTAAGCCAGGGCGCCTCGGACGAGTTCAATAAGAACGCCTTCAAGGATTGCGACCAGCTGCTGCAAGACGCTGCCGAAGAGCTCCAGGCTGCGATGACCGCGTCGAATGATGTGGCAGAGCGCATCCACGACATCGGTATCTGGCTGTCGGCGGTCATCACGTACGCGGAGACGTGCGTTGACGGCATCACGCACCCGGAGCTGCAGTCCTCGATGAGGAGCGGCCTGGACGTCGCCACGAAGGTCACCAGCAATGCCATACAGATTGTCGATGCTCTAGCCTCGTTAGTCAAGGACATTAACCTTCCCTCCATCTTCAACATCACCGGCTTCGGCCGCCGCCTGCTATCGGACGGTAACGGCAGGTTTCCCTCTTGGTTTGCGGCCAACGACCGAAAGCTCCTCGCTGCACAGAGCGAGGGCAAGGTGAAGCCAGATGCAGTGGTCGCCAACGACGGCAGCGGCAACTTCAAGACCATAAATGCCGCCATCAACGCCATTCCCCCGAAATTCCCCGGCCGCTACGTGATCTACGTCAAGGCCGGCACGTACAAGGAGACAGTCCGCATCACCAAGGACAAGCCGCAAATTTTCATGTACGGTGACGGCCCTCGGAAGACCCTGGTTAGTGGCAGCCTCAATTACGTCGACGGAGTTGGCACCATGAACACCGCCACCTTTGGTAGGATTAATTTTTTCAATTTCTGGCAATAAAAACATTAGAATGAACAGTAACAAATTGAGTTAATTGAAATTTCAGCGGTGATGTCGGCCGGCTTCATCTGCAAGTCGATGGGGTTCATGAACACTGCAGGAGCGCAGAAGCACCAAGCGGTGGCGCTCCGAGTGCAGGCGGACAAGGCGGCGTTCTTCAACTGCCGGATGGACGCGTACCAGGACACACTATACGTGCACGCCCTCAGGCAGTTCTACCGCAACTGCGTCATCTCTGGGACCATCGACTTCATATTTGGCGATGCCGCCGCCGTGTTGCAGAACTGCCGCATCATCGTGCGACGCCCCATGGACAACCAACAAAATTTTGTGACGGCGCAAGGGCGGACGCAGCCTACCACCAAGAGCGGGCTGGTCCTCCAGAACTGTCGCATTGTGCCCGACGCTCGCCTCTCCCAGGACAAGTTGAAGATCCCGAGCTACCTCGGGCGACCATGGAAGGCCTACGCGCGGACGGTGTTCATGGAGTCAACCATCGAAGACCTAATCAGGTCGGAGGGATGGCAACCTTGGGCCGGGGAGCACTTCGAGAAGACGGTCTACTACGCTGAGTACGCCAACCGCGGGCCAGGCGCCAATACGAAGGGCAGGGTGAACTGGCCAGGGTACCACGTCATCGACAAGAAGACGGCAGAGCAATTCACAGTGGATAAGTTCATTCAGGGATACGACTGGATCAAAGACACGGGCATCACCTACTCCCCTGGGTTCACTTCTAAGGCATAGTCAATTAGTCCACTGATCACATTTCACATCACTATATATTTTGTGAACGCATCACTATATAGAGACTGACACGGAGAGTGAGAAAGTGATTTTGAGTGTGCTGTAATGGATGATGATGATCCGTAGAGGTGAGATGTACGCTCGAAGCAAAAGCAAAATGATCTTTTTTATATATTTGGCAAAAAATCAGATACTAATTTTCCTTTATTTGGTTAATCTGCTACTTTGTTGGCTTGCATTCGTTCCTATATAAGGCATCACAACCTCTCCTCCGACAAAAAAAAAACATACACTATTTCACTTATGCGACTTTACTAATGTATCATAATCTCTCCCCCTCGTGGGTCATTTTTTTTTAAATTTCAATATAAATTAAAATACTAAAAAATAGTACGATTAATTCAAATTTATCTTATAAATTATAAGATTTTTTATTTTAAGAGGTTCTAGTTTATAATGAACGCAAATATTCATTTTTAATTATCCTTAAAGAGCTTATGGTACTTTTGATTAAAAATCTGTAACATATAACAAAGTAAAATGTAAAATAGTTGAAAGAATATGTAATTCATAACTTCGTGTTATAACACAGTTTACAATTCCATTACAAGAGTACACCATCAAGACTAATTTTCACAAGCTATGGAGAAAAATCTAAGTTGTGTTGTAACAATGTTGAGAAACTATCCCGATACGAAGTATCGACACACGCATCTCCCAAAGGACGTCATCGACAACACGCGTCAAGTATTTATCATTCATGACTGAATGTGGGAGTTGAGTGAACGCGCCATTGGGCTAAACATTTGAATTTCGGTAAACGGGCCATTGGTTGGGGCCAAGCGTTTAATGTTTAGATGAACGAGTTGTGTGACCAAACGTTCAAAATTTGGATGAACGAGTTGCACGAGAAAGTCTTAATAGTATGAAATATCAGGATGTGGGTTCACCGCTTTAACTTCTTATAGATGAATAGTCCAGACTCTAATGCCATCATCCAGTTTAGTTCAAGGGATTCGGCTTCCTTGTCACTTAGGTAGTCGCTCCCTCCGATAGCTGGCTTGCATTCACAATCACAGCTATATGTCAAATCTGTTAGGTTCTGGCGCTCGGTCGGAAATGCTTCTCCCCAACACGCCTAAGCTCCTAATACTTCCAAGATGGACACAGGATGACAAAAGAGGTCCTCCCCAAGAATTCCTGGCTTACAAACCTCCTCCGCGTAACTTTTGGCTCAAGCGCGCCCTCTCGGGCTGCGCAGGCATAACGTTCCTAAATTGTCTAACGTACTGGCGCGCAAGAAGTTTGCCAAGTGCGTCTAAGAGCCAGGAGCTAATACAAGGAGAGTGCAGTTCGTCAAGAGGATTCTCCCCAAGAATTCCTGCCTTACAAATCCCACACGAGGAATTACAGGCTCAAACGCTCCCTTTCGGGAGACGTAGGCAAAGTGATCAAACAAATCTGATAAACCCCCGATCAAATGCTTCCGACACGCGGTCGGACTTGTGGTCTTCCCAACGCGTCTAAAACCCTAACTACCCCTAGGTTGAGTACAGACAATCAGCGAGTTTCCTCGTGATTATTTGATTTACAAACCTCAAATTAAGGGGCAAAGGCTCAAGCGCATTCTTTCGGAACGCGCAGGCAATGCGTGCGCATAGGATCGAGCCGGATTATAGCAATTAGAGCTAGACTACCAAGCTAATAAGGCATCAAAAGGGCTACTCCCACATCCTGATTAGGAGTTTAGCCTATCATTCTCATGATAAAAACACAAATGATAATTTTTGACAACATGCGCATATATGAAATTGTGCAGGAAATACAATACAAAGATAAGATCATATGTTTGGTAGGCGAGATTTATCAAAGAAACGCATATATGAAATTGTGGTTTGGAGCTTCTTTTGGTTGTAAGCAATACTGATAGTGATTCTACATTTTACTTCAGAGTCTACTTCCTGGTAATTTGCATTTTGAAATTTAGTGTGTATTGTGTGTTTTCTATAGTTGATTAGGTATCTATTGTGTGTTTTCTGTAATTGATTATTTGATCATTTAGTTTAATTGATGATATCTTGACTTGAGTATAAAAATATTGCAGTTTGAACTTTTTCATACATTGATGCAGTGGACAAGTCACAAGAGAGATCACGTTTGAGTTATAATGGGGTGGACAGTCAAAGTTGGAATTCTAGACAATTGGGTTGCAGCTGGTAGGAGTGAAATGCCGCTTTCTAGCTTCTAAAACTTTTACTTTTTAAGTTATATTTTTTTTGTTTTTGATTGTAATTATCAAACAGCTTCTTCCTGAAATCAATTTAAAAGCTACTTTATAATGGGGCCACTGCAACCCTGTCTCGGCAGCAGAGTCCGCTCACCTCCGGCTGTCCCTGTAAAATCTAGTCAATTAAATCTCCTCTTCTGTGCCAAGTCCGCTCACCTCCGGCTCTCTCATTTCAGTACAATTCACAATCAAAGCCAACCTTAGAAAGTGACACATAACTGCTTGTGACATGCATTAAACACTAACAAATACCTTGATAGTTCGCTGAGTTCTCTCCTGTGAATGCTTTGCACCTCGTTGAAATCTAATATAGCTAGTTCGAGGACGTCGTGGTTCACAGTCTTTTGCATCTGGCATGCTTCAATGAACCACCGATTGTGTAATCTTTGCATTCTCCAATTCAAAGGAAGCTCCAACGCATGAGCCAAATGCTCTCTCAGTTGGGGCTCGAGCGATCCTTCATTAAGGAGGAGGCTTTTGAGGTGTTTCGTTGTGAACTCCATGGCCTCATCCAATACAACTTCTCCCTCCTTTGCAAGATAAGAGGCCTCGTACAAAGCTAACATTCCTTTAATTTCTTGCTGAAAGCGACGACTTATGTTGCCTCTATCATCTTTGAATGTTTTAAATATATCTTCATTCAATAAAGTTTTTTTTTTTTTTTTTATTTGCGTTAGAATATTGCAAAATATTATTGATGAAAACAAAACTCAAAACAACAAAACAGAAGAGCTTAATCAATCACCTTCCGAAATATCGAATCCATTTTCTCTAAGAAGCCTAAAGAGAAGAGCCATGGCATGAAGATTGTTCTGCAACAGCTTGCTTATGTCCTCCAAACAAGTATAAACAATCTGTAGAGCACTTTTAATGTCATCTTTAAAATGATATGCAATGCCAAGCTGTTGTAAATGGTCTATAAGTTCAAGTTGGTCCTCCAAATTCTTCTCCTCATATATTAGTTTTTTTGTCTTCTCCTTGAGTATATTTATCCTATTCCACCTCTCCTCTTTTACCTGCAATTTTTTAATCAATATTATTCAATATAATAATAATAATTGATTATGTGCACCTCATTACTATCGACGAGTGATTGTATGTAGCGATCGCTCCATAAACTTGGCTGAAAGTTGGCGTTCCTCCTCGCCAAAGCTTGATCGGCCGCGGTGCAACGAATCTTGCAAGGGGGAAGAGGAAGGCGGCGGTGGTGGTAATGCTGTTGCCTGACCTGAAGCGTATCTGTGACTAAAAATGAGCTAGTGTTGACATGAAAAGATGCCATTGGCCTTCTGTGTGTTCACCTACTAAAAAGAACTAGTGAGTGGATGCTTTGCTGGGTGATCATGTTATATATATATATATATAGGTCATCTAAAATATGATCTTATTCTTCCTATGCTTGAATGATACATATGTGGCCACTGATAATTGTATTTATAGTTTTTTTAATGGATAATTAAAATAATAAAGACCAGGATCCACCCAAATATCTTATTGTCAATACATGAGTGAGTGGACACGGGACACCGAAAAAAGTAAGGGTTGGTTTATGTATAAACAAATTTCTCTCATTTAAATTAAAATGTAATACTTATTTCACATAGTATTGCTAGTTTATATGTTATATAATTTTAAATAAAAATTATATAGTTTTATCACTAATATAAAAAATTTAAAATTATTTTTTATCACCAACAAGTGAAATCATGACTATATGAGTGAGTCGGCCACGAGCCGGCAACAAAAACTTATTTAGGGGGTGTTTGAAATTATGGGGCGTGTGGGGCAGGCCGCACCCATGCGACCCATGCTCTCACATTGCGGGGCGTGCTGGGCGAATGAAAATTAAATTTGTGACAAAGGAAGTACCACATCATCTCTTTGACCCATAGCCCGCTTGACTTGCGGGTTGCCAAACGCAGCCTTACTATTGTAGTGATGCAATTTGCGCGTCTACCGTGGTGTCTGTTAGGCCCAGATGATGATGGGTTGGGTTGGACCGTCTTTGGGCCACGGCGGAGGCCCGCGAGCCCGTCCTCCTCTTGAGCGGATGATGGAGCGGAGTCGGGCGGGCGACCCGGCTCCGATGGCGGAGCGCGCGCGGAGGCGCGCGAGGCGAAGATGCGTTGGCTTTCCGAGGTGGACTGCTGCAGGCGGCGGAGCAAGCGCAGGCGTCGCGTACACGGCAGCAGCGTCGGGCGGCGTTGGCAGAAAAGGAGACGCACGCGAGCGTCTTCGGGACGCGATCTGGCTCCGAGCTTTCCTCCACGGACGGGAGCGACGCGTGAGTTCCCAGGGACGAGCGACGGGCGAGTGACCTTCCTCCTTCCCTCAGGCGAGGACCAGCGACCGCGCCGACGAGGTTTCCGGCGGCGGCGAGGTCGAGCGTAGAGGTGAGGTTGAGCGTGTACAAGAGTGTGTACAGGGAGGAAGAGAGAGGGGTTTTAAGACAGCTGTATTGGAGATAAATAACAGTAAGCTTTCCCCTACGATTCCGGTTGTCTTCTCAGGCGACCCTTCTCCACCTCCGATCTTGGGATTCCGGCGTCCAGCGGCGGCGCCGACGAACGGCTGAGGGCGGAAGGTGCGGGCGACTCTTTCCCCTGCCGGCAGGCCTCAGGCCGGCGACGATCCAGCCAACGCACGTCGGCGTTGGCGTGCGTGTCCGGTTCTGCACGCGAGGAAAACGAACGGGCGGCGTTCGTTCCGAGGCGTGAGAACGCGGTCAAGGTCAACGCGGGGAGCGAATTCGATTTCGGGTGAAATTTTGGATTTGCGTGGTTGATTGCTGACGTGGCAGTGGTTAAGCTGATTAACGTTGCTTAAGGTTAATCCGGGCCTGACAGTGTCTTGGGAGCGGTGAGATGATGACCAATAGCAAAATGAGGAGTAATCAAATAAATAATGAACAAATACATGAGAGTAAAAGTGTGGACAACGTGCTGCCGGTTGGTGTAGAACAAATCTAATTCACTACAGATTTCATTTACACTATGTTTATTTAGATGGATAAAAAATATAAAAATAAAAATAAAATAAATAAATAGATAGAATATATTATAAATTTTATTTTTTTATATTTTTTAGAAGGAAAAAAATTTAAAGGATTAATATATATATATCCTAATTTTTATCTTTTTTAACTCATATTATATATATACTATTAATATCATATAATTATTAAATATCATATAAAACAATAATGATAAGGATAAGTAGTCAAGGAAAGCTCATAGTGAGCGAGGACAAGCAACTATACGGTGAAACATGAGGTGTGAAATTAGTAAAATTAAGTCATAGTTTTAGCTTTCCGCCTGATTCAAGAGGAAAGTAAATAAAAGGATTAATGCATAATTTTTCCTCTTACTTTTCCTCTTAAACTTTCTGTCCACCCAAGTAAACAAGTCTATACTCCATTCCTTTTTTACTTTCTCTCTTTTTTTTCCTACTTTACCCCTAAGTATAGGGGCCTTAAGGTTTTGAGTGGATTAACAGCCAACCATGGTTGGCTCAGAATATAAATGAGTTAATTGATCGCTATTCAATTAGATATGTCGCTCTAACATTATACTTCCACATTTTTTTTTTAATTATTAGATATATATTTTATTTTTCCTAAGACAGAACAATCTCTTTTTGCCGAAAATAAATTTGAAAGTGATATTCACGTATCAGCACCTGACAACGAATCTAACCAACTGTTGGGCTGAAATTAGGTGAGAGACAAAAACTTAGGTGAGAGACTTCAATTCAATGAAATGGAGAAATCTAACCAACTGTTGGGCTGAAATTAAAAGCTTTGACAGCGGTCGCCAACAAACGTGCAAGTGCTGCCTATGTATTTACTGAGTGGCAATTTTGTTTTGAAACATATTCTACCTTCACTAAAAAAAATTTGTTGAGAACCAACATAAATTATCGCACTCCAATTTTATTTTGAAAATGAATAATAACAACAATATTTCCATTATATCCAAAAAAATTTAACTTATAAGACACTCATAAATCAAAGTGCTAATAATAATTTTTTTAATAAAAATATGTATAATTATTGTAATTATCACAATAATCAATACTAGAATAGAGAATATTAAGGTTCCGTGTGACACAACTAAAATTTTTAGTTTTGCTGGTTAAAAAAGTACCAGTGGACTTGCTATTGCTAATTTGGGTTTAAGTATTTTAATTAATTGAGTCACGTTGCTAAATCGGCTCACTAAGTTAATAAATAATTTGCTTACTAAGCTATTCATTATAATCTGTCTCGGAAGTACCTAAATCATCGTACAAGTGTGCAAGATGACTATATAATATGTGGATAAGTAGAAAGTTGCTGTCTAAAGCTTTTTTGTTACGTAACTGTCGTGACGAGTTAAGTGGAGAATAAGATGAGAGACATGAAAGAAGAATTGTATTCTTTTTCTCAAGATTTACATAGGAATGATACAAATGTATTTATAGAAATAATGTATACAAATTTGTACAGTGCTTACTTACTATATACGAAACTCGTTAGCTAGGACAGTTTTCACTCACATGATAAACTTTATTAGGAGAGGGCTGAATAACGCTACGTTTGGTGGAGTTGAAATGATAAGTGTTAATTGTGATAGTACTTTTAGCTAAAAAGTTATACTGTAGATTGCTATTACAAAAACTATATATTATATAGTTTATCTTAGCTTCAGTGGCTAAGATAAAATCTGTAGATTGCATCCTCCATAAGGGTTGATGATTCTATCTTAGCTTCAGTGGCTATAGCTGTTGAGATTGGTTTGAAGCCTTCCATTTTTGATGAGTAAGTAGATCCAAAATATATTTACATTAATTTACATGGTATCCACTTGAGTGCTTTCATAATTCAATGCTAAGAAAGTAATGCACTATACTGAGATCTCTTATTGTAAATTCACTGTCAAGTGATTTATCAAGTCATCAACAAGCACACATCAACAAGCACAGAATTTTTTTTGCATAACAAACATGGTTAGGAAATTGTGGAAGGACAAATCCAAAGGGTTGCACCATAAAAATAGTTTCTACAAGATGACTGTGTAAGAATGCATTAGATATATTCAATTGACATGAGACCAGATTGAGCTAATAGCGCTAACAAAAAACAAGTGCACAATTGTAAGATAATGTTATTTTATTTTAAGATAAATAAAACAAGTGCACAATTGTAAGATAAATAAAACAAGTGCAAGTGCACAATCAATAATCATATAAAATAGGAGACAATGATAAGATAACAAATAGTTAGAATGGTATCTTCAAAAATATGACTTTTTAATTATTTGATATTGAATAAGAAGGGCTACCCAATCAAATTTTTTTCCCTAGCACAACTTGGCCTTACTAAACCTCATGAAACATGTTTATTCTTCTAGTAAATTTGTATATATTTTTATTGAATACAACAATAATAGATAAAAAGTGGTAGTGGTGAATAAGAATATTATCATCACTGCTTCAATGCCATGTACATGTTAGGGTTTGATGATGGGTTGGAATAACAAAGAGACAACATGATTCTGTATTTCTCCATCAACCTTGCCATACCCGTCTCCATGTTGATAAAAGAATTGGGCCATTCTTCCAAGGTTTATTGCCTTATTCTTCAAGCATTCCTCAAACGAAGAATCACAGACTCGATCTCCATTTATTGCTCTCCAATTGTCCATGATAAGTCCCTTCACTCTTTCTCGAGCCACCACCTCCGAAACACCTTCTTCCTCATGCATAAAGCAATGGATTGACGTCGAAGTATCGCCTCTTTCCAATTCTACCTGCACATTTCATAATTTAAAAATCAATATTTGAGATTTCATATACATTTATTAATATATATTATACCGTTGACGTAGCCAAATCATTGTGAAGTCTGAGAAGCATAGAAGACCATTGTGTAACCTTTGAATAACTAGTAAAACCTTTCAAAGCACATGTCATGTGCAATCATGTGAAACAGATCTTGTTCTTTATGTGTCCACTTATAATTGTATTTATATATTTTTTATATACAATTAAAGTAATAAAGATGAGGCTCCATACAACTATCTTGTTGTTGAGAAAATTAAAAAGTCATTGTTCTTCAGCCTTTTAACGGCATTTTTTTCAACCATGAATCTGAATGCAAACATGGAAGCTGAACCTTACCTCCACCTGATGAACTACTGTTGTTGGATACACTAGGCGGTGAAGATTTGGTCAGTGGGATTCCGAGGTTAGCGCAATCAACTCCAAAGGAACATGTAAACATGTTCTACTTGTTTGTGATGGGATGAATTCATACTTATGATGCTATTTTTTTACCAAAAGAAGTGAGAAAACTCTTTATTCTTACAGTCTCTATAGCAAGGGAAACTGCTTTGGTTAAAGAGATTGCTGGATCCCTCCTTACATTCACAACGATGCTTCAAGCTTGAGATACTCACGCAGGTACCTCCACCACAATACGAATACGAGCATGCTTTTGGAGATAGCAGAGAACGTAAAGCTTAAATGGGCAAATCTCACACCAGTATAACTTCTAGAGGAAGATAAGAAAACATTCATATTGTCAAAACTTACGGTCGGATAGTAGGAACATGGTATGATTCGGCAGGGGAGCGGGAGACGGTGCTAGATCCATGGAATCATTCTTGCACGAGTAATTGACGCTACCTAATAGATGGACTGCACGATATTTAAAATGAGAAAAAAAAAAAACTCAGAGAGAGAGAGAGAGATAAAGACTCACAGTTGGGGATGATGCAGGGGAGGAACTTGAGGTGAACTCCGATGTGGAACTGAGTCCATCCTGCGTTGCAATTGCAAACGAATCCAAGGATACCATCAGAGGACACTTGGCAGGTTCCCTTCCCACACCACACACTCTGATTGCAGATATCCTCTGTTTAGCCAACACATAACACATTATACACACATCAGATTGGCAAGGCAGTCATATGATGCTTAATCTTTCACGAATAAAGCAGGGATGAAGAGCAATCACGCCAAGAAGGAAAGCATCAGAGCTGATCCCGATTGCAAACCAACTGCAGAGCCCTAAAAGATCGCTTCCACCAGCAACAGAAACAGTAAAAGGAAAAGATATGGTGAGCACTTACGATTACAGATTTCAGATTTCAGCAGTTCACCACTCAGCCCTAATTTCTATTTGTCCTCCATCACTCCTTGAGCGGCGAGTCCACTAGACTTTACAAGCGTTGAGCGGCGAATCTGCCATAGTCTTTCTCTTCCTTATTTTCTTTTCTAGTTCTTCACTTCTTCTTCTCTTGGATAAATATTTGATGGAAGAAGCTAAAAATCCAAATCCTCAATTTGATATTTTAAGTTAGTAGAAAATAAATTCTACGAGGATTCCAATTTTATCATTAATGTTATGTGGTACTCTCGCAATTCCTATCTCAATCAGTCGTGTACTTGATCTATTTAAAAGTTCATTGTCTCCTTCGATGTTAGAAACTTTAATTTATTCTCAAGATTGGATTCAAGCTTATAATCACGAAGTAGAAGAGGACATAGAAGATATTGAAATATTTGATAAAGGTATATTTTATAAATTTACAATTAGTTTTTCATATTATTTTATTATTTTATTGATATATATATAGTTTTTGTTATTTGCTTATTAACAGTGATATCAACAATTTAATCTGCACTGAATATTATTGATTCGCAAATGTTACTAAAAGTTGGTAAGTAACTAATAATTTTATATACAAATTTTGATATATTTATAATTTACTAACATAGTCTGTTTATGCAGGTTAATGTGATGGTGAAATTGTTATTTTGGTTTGCTGTAAAACATTTTTTATCCACCTGTTGTGCATCTTAATTAAGCTTTTATGACTCTTTCTAGTTTTTTTTTCTCTGAATCAAATGCTTTGATCTTTCTTACTACTTACTAGTTACTGGAAGTGTGCAGCGTGCATGGGAATTAGGATTGTGGTTTGGAGCTTCTTTTGGTTGTAAGCAATACTGATAGTGATTCTACATTTTACTTCAGAGTCTACTTCCTGGTAATTTGCATTTTGAAATTTAGTGTCTATTGTGTGTTTTCTATAGTTGATTAGGTATCTATTGTGTGTTTTCTGTAATTGATTATTTGATCATTTAGTTTAATTGATGATATCTTGACTTGAGTATAAAAATATTGCAGTTTGAACTTTTTCATACATTGATGCAGTGGACAAGTCACAAGAGAGATCACGTTTGAGTTATGATATTGTTTCTCCTGCAATTCCTGTCAAGTAAAGATTTTGAAAAAAAAATTGAAATATCAAATATGATTAGAGAAGTTGTAAGTGGAATTTGTGATTGAATGAGTAACTGAATTGTGTATTGATGTACTTTGCGAATCTGTATTAAATTAATAACTGAGTTGTGAATTTGTGATTGAATATTTGATTCCGTAATACTTTGTGATTGTGAATCTGATTGAATATGTGAATTGTAATTGAATTAACATCGATTGTAATTTTCTCAGTTTAATCTGAATGTTAAAACTCTTTGAATTAGTATGATTCATTAATATGTATGAATTTGTTTTTTTCTATGCTTGAATCATTCATCATCATTGTATGAATTTGTTTGGAATTTTAAGAACCAACTTAATCTATATAAATTAGTTGGCTCATCGGTTTAAACTAAACCGAATCAATAATTTTGGTTCGGTCCATGGTCGATTTGAGAGTAATTTGGTTCGAATTTGGTAAACCTTAGCCCATTGCAGACTTGATTTGAGAGTAATTTGGTTCGATGCTCTAGCCTCGTTAGTCAAGGACATTAACCTTCCCTCCATCTTCAACATCACCGGCTTCGGCCGCCGCCTGCTATCGGACGGTAACGGCAGGTTGCCCTCTTGGTTGGCGGCCAACGACCGAAAGCTCCTCGCTGCACAGAGCGAGGGCAAGGTGAAGCCAGATGCAGTGGTGGCCAAGGACGGCAGCGGCAACTTCAAGACCCTAAACGCCGCCATCAACGCCATTCCCCCGAAATTCCCCGGCCGCTATGTGATCTACGTCAAGGCCGGCACCTACAAGGAGACAGTTCGCATCACCAAGGACAAGCCGCAAATTTTCATGTACGGTGACGGGCCTCGGAAGACCATGGTTAGTGGCAGCCTCAATTACGTCGACGGAGTTGGCACCATGAACACCGCCACCTTTGGTAGGATTAATTTTTTCAATTTCTAACAATAAAAACATTAGAATGAACAGTAACAAATTGAGTTAAATTGATATTTCAGCGGTGATGTCGGCCGGCTTCATCTGCAAGTCGATGGGGTTCATGAACACTGCAGGAGCGCAGAAGCACCAAGCGGTGGCGCTCCGAGTGCAGGCGGACAAGGCGGCGTTCTTCAACTGCCGGATGGACGCGTACCAGGACACACTATACGTGTACGCCCTCAGGCAGTTCTACCGCAACTGCGTCATCTCTGGGACCATCGACTTCATCTTTGGCGATGCTGCCGCCGTGTTGCAGAACTGCCGCATCATCGTGCGACGGCCCATGGACAACCAACAAAATTTTGTGACGGCGCAAGGGCGCACGCAGCCAACCACCAAGAGCGGGCTGGTCCTCCAGAACTGTCGCATTGTGCCCGACGCT
This sequence comes from Costus lasius, assembly GCA_027563935.2. NCBI lineage: Eukaryota > Viridiplantae > Streptophyta > Magnoliopsida > Zingiberales > Costaceae > Costus > Costus lasius. The sequence goes on from CM050446.2 coordinate 139,825,004, forward strand.
CGCCTCTCCCAGGACAAGTTGAAGATCCCGAGCTACCTCGGGCGACCATGGAAGGCCTACGCGCGGACGGTGTTCATGGAGTCAACCATTGAAGACCTAATCTGGTCGGCGGGATGGCAGCCTTGGGCCGGGGAGCACTTTGAGAAGACGGTCTACTACGCTGAGTACGCCAATCGCGGCGCCGGCGCCAATACCAAGGACAGGGTGAAGTGGGCAGGGTACCACGTCATCGACAAGAAGACGGCAGAGCAATTCACAGTGGATAAGTTCATTCAGGGATACGACTGGATCAAAGACACGGGCATCACCTAGTCCCCTGGGTTCACTTCTAAGGCATAGTCAATTAGTCACTGATCACATTTCACATCACTATATATTTTGTGAACGCATCACTATAAAGAGACTGACACGGAGACTGAGAAAGTGATTTTGAGTGTGCTGTAATGAATGATGATGATCCGTAGAGGTGAGATGTACGCTCGAAGCAAAAGCAAAAATGATGTTTTTTATATATATGACAAAAAATCAGATACTAATTTTTCTTTATTTGATTAATCTTCTACTTTGTTGGATATTAAGCAATCTCTGACCCAAAGTGGTATGCTACAATGCAAGAATAATTGACGCACTTGAGAAGAATGGCGCATAGACAATGCAAATATTACCAAAAAAAGGTAATTAGATGTAAATGGGTATACAAAATCTAATACCGAACAGCTAACAAAACCAAAAGATATAATAAGACTAGATTAGTGGTGAAGGGTTATAATCAAGTGGACAACATAGTAAGCCGGTGGCGAAATACGAATACGCCACAATTCAATTTCTCCTAGCTACAACCTCATCATAAAAATGACATTTTCATCAACTGGATCTCACTTATGTATTCTTAAATAATTTGTAAATAGCGATCTTGACGAGGAAGTTTATGTCTCTACACTAGGTCTTAGATGCAAGGGGGACACATGATTCAACAAGTCACTGTATGGCCTTAAACAAAGCTTATGCCAGCAGTTTATCAATCTCACCTTTGTTCTCAAATAGGTAAATTTTCAACAATCAAAGGCTAAACACTCACTATTCGTCTAATCCCACAACAGTAACTATATAATTATTCTCTTCAATGTTGATGACACTATTGTGGCAGAAAATGACTTTGAAGGAAATAAAAAATATAAAGCTTTTCCTGAGAAATTAGTTCTAGTTGAAACATCTTGAACAAATGTAGTAGTAGCTTAGATTAGAAGTATCAAGATCAAACAAAGGGATGAGTATTTCACAAGGAAAATATAATCTTGACATCCTTGTAGACATTGGTTGCCTAGCAGCAAAACCTGCATTCTCACCTATGAAACAAAATTTGTCACTCAGCATGTTTGAAGGCGAATATGTCAGTGATTCATCCCTGTATAAACAAGTAATAAGAAGACTAATCTAAGTCAATCGACTGGATTTGACTCATGCAGTTAATATCCTTAGTCAAAACATGGATAGGCCAAGAGATACAAGGCAGCTCATCAAGTCTTGAGATACAAAAAGCTGGACAAGGACTCTTCTTCTTGTCAAAAAATTCACTTCTGCTATTATATAAACTTGTATTTTAAATTAGAATCTATTAACATGTTGATCCACTAAGTCACAAACTTGTTAAGTTGTGTTTTATGAGAAGAATGCTATTATTGCAAATTTTAGGCTTTTTTATTGCGAAATTTGTGAAGGAGGCAACTACATCTTCTTCCCCTTCCTATTTACAATTTGTATTGATGCAAAAGTGATCTAAAGTCACAATCTTTGCTCTACCTCTTTGAGAGCATTGTTAAAGAGAGTGAGAGAATATCATATGTTTATGATATTTTGGTGAGATTTGATCCTTGCATTTTATATTCTTCAATTGATTAATGGAAATTGATCCTTCCCTTTCTGCGGATGAAGACTTACGTCGAATCACATAAATTTATATGTGCTTTGTGTCTTTCCATTAATCTTGTGGTGCATTACTCTCTCTGAAGTAGAATATTTTACCTCTAGTATTTACTAAGTATAATATTTAGTATTTACTAAATACTAGTGGCAATAAATCTTATATATCATATAATCAATATGGTGAGTCTAAAGCATTGTGGCTAATTTAAATTACTTACCCAAGTTCATAGTAGTATTCTAACGCTTATATACCATATAAATTTTTATTTCACTTACTATGTAGGACTAAACTAAGGTATCACAATCTCTCCCATTTAATACTTGTTGTCTTTGCTATGCCCAAGGCCTAACATATATCTAAGAGCTAACAATTAGTCACTAGTATGTCCGGTAGTCCAATAGCAGCTCTACTGTCCTCTACAACCTTTCATATTGGTCTCTTAACATGTTTAGGATTATGTTTGCTCTAACACCATTTGTTATAATCTACTTAATAAACAAACTAACTCACTAATTTGGTGGTTCCCATGACATTGATCCAATTTAAAATGCTTAAGCCCCACTTAATAGTAGTAGCAGGCCCCAACTGGTTGCCAACCAGTGGGGCTTAACAATTGGTCCCACTAATCCAACCCAACCAAGAACTAATAACATGAAAAATAGCCAAAAAAACACAAAATATGTACAACATAACATCACCAATAGTACAATATTCCGAACAATATGGATAATACAACATGGCATAAATATAGGTGAAAGTAATAAATAACATAACTAAAGATATGGATACAACTACCAATAGGGGGTCCACTACTGGTATCTATATACTTATCTATTAATAATAGATTCGCAATAGTACCTATCCACTACTTGTATATATATATATACACTAATATATTAGTAATGGATCTGCATTAGTACCTAAAATATAAGAACAAGGGTTGTTAGTTAGAAGGGCTAAATAGAAAATATAAGTACAATACATGTACATTAAGATAAAGATGTACATGCTCACCACTATATCCCTGCGTGAGTAGTATGATATATGTGCTCAACCTATTTATACCAAAATTAATAATATCAAAATTACATATGCAATCACTAAACTTGAGTCAACTTGTCCCAAGGGCACGTACTCATATCTAAATGATCTCCAATGTTAGCTCAAGAGCATTGCGAACGACTGCTCATTAACAACTCGCGAGTAAAGCTCATCTATATGATGCAAACTGAAAATCACACAGCTTATAGACTCCCCCCCTCCATAAGGCCATAAGCATTACCCAAATATTCAAAAACATAACCTCATCTCTATTGTTGCACTTGAGAAGTAGTACTAGATGACTAGGCTCTCTATTCCCACCCGTCCAACCCTCATAATATAAATCAACATGCCATCAACATGAATAAGCAATAGTTAAATATTAAATTATCATATTCACTGTATATATTTATCATGATGTGCAACAATATGTAAACTGGCATATCAAAAATGATAAGCATGCAACAATGGTATAATGGAGCACAATGGTTCTATTAATGAAATCAATAGAGTAAATCAAACTCAAAGGTGCCGTTAAGTACTATGATCAAAGGACACGGCGAAGATCCCTACTTGGCATGCAGTGTCCAACAACATTAATTTCCAAACAAATCCTGCTAGTCCAGATCTATGAGTCCTTGCAATGATATAACACATCTAATGATTTCTAACTAATAAAGTCATGTCACATTTTTATCTTTTTAATTAATTCAGATTTTAATTTAATTATTATTATTAACTTATTTGTTATGGTGTGTACCAAATCAGACTTTTTGTTGTTAATTAATTATGTTCAAATGACTATGCATGTAAAAGTGGAATCCTCTCTAAGCCTGTGTCAATGGAACCGAACAAAACCATTATCAAAACTGTGACCATGCACATAAAATAGAGCAGCTAGTCCCCTGAAACAGTATATCTCATCGAAGCTGATTGATGGAACAGTAGCAGTTCACACACCTGTGAATGACCGCATTTTGGGCACCTTTTGCCGAATCTGCAGTAGTAGGGTGCCCTTATTTGCGAGACATGAATTTCAAAGCTGCGGCATCAATCGCAAAGCATAGTCAATATACATGAACATGAGTTAACATACACGAAAATTTAATTATCTTTTAACCCTGATTTAAAAGTCAACTTGTACGAAAAATGGTCAACTCACATGATTTTGGTCTCCATCAGAATTTTGTGTAATAATTCTAAAATTTCGTGTAATCTGCCTAGATTTTCTTATAATCCCGCCCAGTTTTCGTATAATCCCGTCCAGTTTTCGTGTAATCCCACCCAGTTTCGTGTAATCCACTCAGAACTTCATGTAATAATTTTAGTTTTCATGTAATTCACTCCGAATTTCATGTAATAATTTTAGTTTTCGTGTAATCTGCCCAGTTTTCATATAATCCGGTCAGAATTTCATATAATAATATTAGTTTTTGTGTAATCCGCCCGGAAGTTCATGTACGTTGATTGATTTTGTGTAGATTGACTTTCAAACTAAGGTTAAATAGTGGTTACGTTTTCGTGTATGTTGACCAGTGTTCATGTAAGTTGACTTTGCTTTAAAATTCAAAAAAGGAGCTTTGAGATTTGTGTACCCAAGATAAAGTCACTTGCTGCCGTTCTGCCAATTTTTTTTCCCCGTGAATCAACCAAGGCTAAAAGCTTTGTTGGAGCTAGAGGAACTCTCATTGGCATGTGTCTATGTTGGAGCTCTATGCTGGAGCTCACTGAAAGCTGCACGGGGGTTCTCATCGAGGAAAATTCCTGCGCAGGGTATCTTGCCCAAGAGAAGATAAGAAGGGTGGCCTTAAATCCACTCATAATTTTTTTTTTTAAAAAAAATTATAATGATCTATACATTCTAAGCTATCTAACGATACCAATATTATCGTGGATAGAATTTTTCACAATAAAAAAAATTAGATTTTTAAAATCATAAAAAATTGGCATGTTATTGTAGCACATCAATTATACGATCTTAAAAATCTAACTTTTTTCATTGTGAAAAATTTCATCCATAATAATATTGTTATCGTTGGATAGCTTAAATTGTGTAAATCATTGTAGATTTTTTTTTTTTAAAAAAAAAGAAAATTAAGGATGGATTTAAGACCATCCTTCTTATCTTCTCTTGGGCAGGGTACCTACCTAGGAAGTTTTCTCGTTTTCATCGGCACAAAAGTCACCCGCTACACGCATGAGTTCTGACTCACAAAGGCAACACCAAAGCCACATAGTGATGAGTGTGGCAAATGCCCCAATCAAGTTTTTAAATTAATTAAATATATATAATATCTCTGTATTATATGTATACAAATTTTAATTTGCTCATACTAAATAAATTCTAATCGTTTTATATTACCCTTTATTTTAGTTACCTTCATATATATTTGGATCTAGATCTGCCACTATTCGAAGGGCAATGTGGAGATGCAAATAGAAAGAGAAGACTAGGGCCAAGCATCGCTAGATAGGGGTGGCAACGGGTCAGGTACCCGCGATTTTACCCTAAATCTGAACCCGATCTGATACCCAAACCCGCTACCCAACCCGATCCAAACCCGGGTCGGGTATTTAAACGGGTACCCGTGAGTACCCGATTAAATAAAAAATAAATTATTTATTATATTATTTTAATAAAATATAGTTTAAAAATTAAAATAAAAATAAAAATATTTATATAATATCTATTTATTATTATTATTATATTTTTAATAGTAATAAATATTTATATAATAGCTATTTTATTATTATTTATATCCTAATAATATAAAAAATATATTTATATTTATTTAAAATCGGGTATTGGGTACCCGCGGGTACCCATACCCCTAAACCCGAACCCGACCCGTTTAACTAAATGGGTACTAGAATCCGTCAATTGGAATTGCCACCCCTATCGCTAGAGGGACGTATTTTGCAAGGGTACCTCCATCGGCGGAATGCGAATCTAGTTCGGTTGGGTGGAATCCACCGTGGAAAAGAGAGAAAGTGCAATGAATCTGAATGACTTTTTTCATCTTCACGATGAATTCCACCCAACCGAACATAGTAAAGTTCCATATGACAGCAAATTTTTTGAACTCCACGTGCAATCAAAAAAATTGGTATAGTGTCGTTCTGTTCGCCCGCCGCATTCAACCCTAATCGCGCCGCGCCCGATTCACGCTCTGCTCGGCCACCATCACTCTACTGGACGCTCGTGCTCGCAAAGGCTTGCATCGGTGCTGGCACAACCAAGACGGTGAGAGGTACTTTTCCTAATTCTCTTCCTTTACCTCATTTTTTGCTCATTTCCTCCACTGTCGGGCATGATTTTTCCTTAGCAAAGATCTTGCTCTCTGCTCGGCGAGGATCCTGCTCTTTGCTCACCCACGGTCGCTTTCTAAAAATTTCTCTACTGAAATCGATCTATGTGACCAAAATGACCTGGAATATGCATGCAACTTAATCATGAGCTTGGCCTAGACTTTAGCATAAAGAAGAGTCAAAAGCAGCCGATGACTTATAATGAGATGCCTAGGTGGTCATTACGATGAAGAACATTTTATGTTACCTGACTTCAACCACGGTATTAACGAATTCGTAAGAGAAAATTTATATGTGCTGCCTCTAGAGTGTAGATCATGGTTGAATTACAAAAACTGATATTTAATATATATTTGTTTAATAGGAATTTGATGAAACTATAAATACTGATAGAATTAATGTTGTCAAAAATGCATTCTGAGTCTTAGGATCTTCGGATCCTACGACCCAAATTAGGCAAACGTTCCAAAACGAATGTAGTATTTAAAATATGATAGGATCTTACGATCTCATGATCCGGGTCTTAGAATCCGGTAGGATCTTACTCCGATCCTACTCAATCCTAAGTTAATAGGTAAAATAAGTTTAGATTCAATTACTATTATACCAAAAATCAATGATCTATTATGAGAAAAGTCTTAAATTGATATTTGATGCAATTTCTTATGTTTAATTCCCATCATTTGCTCTTTCTTTAATAAGCATTCATCCACTTAAGCTTATTATCATCTACAACTATATTTGTATACTTCAACTATTTATTAGAATCAACTTTGTAAACTTTATTATTGTCATTTTTATTATAATTCCATATATATCCTTATCTTCATCATTCTCTGTGCTTTTATGTTGTTGTCTTCATTTCATTGTATGTCTTTGTTGTTACTAGTTTTATTGTACACTTTTGTTGTATCCATATTCTATTAATTTGTCTCCATCATTATCACCTAATAATTATTCAATTTTATAATTTTACACTATACCATTAATATATCTGAATAATAGTATAAAATATTAGATATATATAATATAAACCTTAATATATGATACTAAATAAATATATATATTATTTTTTTTTATTTTTTATTACTTATTAGAATATTTATCACACTCTAAGTCTAATTAGATGAATATATTTTTTAAAATTATATATTTTAAGTGATTTGGTAGAATCTTATGATCTTACAATCCGATTCTACGTTCCGATCCTACAAAGCGTTCATCGTTCTTAGGTAGGATCTCGATCCTGATAACTTTACATGGAATATTGTTTTGTCACATTGTATAACATTTCATCTGATTTCAATGGTTTCAAATGTCTACTACGGTAGTGACTATTTTTGAAGTTTGGATTTTTCTCTTTTAACTTAGCTGTTATTCTGTCTATTTCTACCATTTTGAATGCATGAGTTCAGATTGTTCAAGTGAAAATGTCAAGCAATGAGGTACCCTTCCCGATCACAGTGGGCAGGGTACCTGCACGCAAAATTCGTCCTCGCTAAAAAGGATTATATTTTTATCCAATCTAACGTGAATCCGTTTCATTTAATTAATCAGTTACTCAACCACCCATAAATAGGTCGGTTAGGTATTCGTGTTGGGCAAATTAAATTAACATGCCTAGTTGTCACTAGAAAGGATTATATTTTTTTCTCTTTTATTTTTTTATACTTAAAATTATTATTTAATATCCTGCAATGTTGCATCATAGTATTGACATGTCATAAAAATAATAAATTACTAATTTATGCCAAATCACTAGATTAAAATTAATCAAAACCATTAAATTACTCATTTTTACCGATAATTGAGACTAAGTCTAAATTTTGACTAATTTTATTTGTATCATTCTAGTACATCATCTGCCCAATCAAATTTTCTTCAGCTAGCTGGTATGTTCGCTGAAAAAATTTCTTAGACAGGGTATGTTAAGAAGGGTGCCTAAAAATTGAGGATAAAACTTTTGTAGAATAAATTATATTCACATAATCTATACAGTTTAAATTATCAAACAGTATTAATATTATCGTATATATGCTTATCCACACCCAGAAAAATATATGTTTGTAATTGCGGATAAACTATTCACATTATAGCATGCAATAACCACGATTACAAAATAAGTTTTTCTCCTTGTCAATAAATTAATTCATGATAATATTAGTATCATTAGATAAGTAGATTATATGAATATAACTTATCAATGAAAAAAAAAAATTATCCACCGAAATTTGCCTTGCCCACCCTTCTTAACATTTTCCTAACCGATAAATTTTTTTCATATTCGCTTGTAGTAATGTCACAGTCGGTGCAACTTTGCTCGTAAGCACAAGCACAAGAGTACGTGTTGCAGTAGCTTTAAGGCCTGTTTGGCTTCGTTGTCAATAACTTTATAACTGTGCTAAACTGCACTGTACTATACTGTGCTGCACTGTTAAAATTTATAAGATGTTTGGTTAATAACTTTTTAACTATTATCAAAATTTAAAATAATAAATAGAAAATATTTTTTAAAATTATTTAAAATAATAATATATTTTATTTTCCTTTAGTGTTAAAATTTTAAATTATTTAAAATAATAATACCTAAAATTTAAAATAAATTATGTAAATTATATTTTTGGAGAAGCAGAAGTTGTAAAAGCATATAATTGTAGCTTTCACAAGTTCTGCTTTTTTGCTGCTTTTTTCTATTTCTGCTTTCAATTACCAAACAGTTTTCTAACTGCTTTTTACTTAAAAACATATTAAAATTAGCTTCGGAGTGAGACCAAACAAGCCCTTAGAAGGACACATGGCTAAGTACGAAACCTCGGCTAATATGACAAACTTAACTAAACAAATACAATAATATTATAATATATATATAATTTTTTAAATTCAAATTATATTTCTGTCTCTCAGGTTGAAAATAAAATTCATTTTTAGTGAATATCGTGAATTCGACAAAAGATGCGGTGGGTAAAGGTCAACCTTCTTATTCTTGGCCAAAAGCTTGATATACATAGCAAACAATAAGAACCAACGATTACAGTTTCCAAAGAAAGAAAGTCAACGAAGCTGTTCTTAGAAGTTTGAATCCAAAAGATCAGTAGCACTCACCAATCTCCCCCCTACGACATCTATATAAACTCCTCCTCCTCTCCAGTTTACCTCATCCAGCTTTATCTGGAGCTACAGTTTCAAATAAATCGGCACCTCTACCTCAATTCATGAAAAAAATAGAAAAATAATTCTTTGATCCGCTATCCAAAAAATTTACAATGGCAAATAAAGGAGTCCACAATGCTCTCTCTTCCATCCTCCTCGTTGTAGCAGTTTTCAGCGTGCTAGCCACCGTGGTGAACTCCGACAACTTGGACGGTGCCAGATCCATCTTCGGCGGCTTTTTCCCCGCCATCAGCAATTCCGATGTCGCTGAGCTCTGCGGCATGACCAACTACAAAGACGTGTGCATTCAGACCATCGGCCCCATCCTCAACGGGTCCGTCAATCCCAAGGATGCCATCCGCGCCGCCTTCCAGTCTTCGTCTGCCGAGATCGCCTCCGCGATGAAGCTCTCCAAAAATGTAAGCCAGGGCGCCTCGGACGAGTTCAATAAGAACGCCTTCAAGGATTGCGACCAGCTGCTGCAAGACGCTGCCGAAGAGCTCCAGGCTGCGATGACCGCGTCGAATGATGTGGCAGAGCGCATCCACGACATCGGTATCTGGCTGTCGGCGGTCATCACGTACGCGGAGACGTGCGTTGACGGCATCACGCACCCGGAGCTGCAGTCCTCGATGAGGAGCGGCCTGGACGTCGCCACGAAGGTCACCAGCAATGCCATACAGATTATCGATGCTCTAGCCTCGTTAGTCAAGGACATTAACCTTCCCTCCATCTTCAACATCACCGGCTTCGGCCGCCGCCTGCTATCGGACGGTAACGGCAGGTTTCCCTCTTGGTTTGCGGCCAACGACCGAAAGCTCCTCGCTGCACAGAGCGAGGGCAAGGTGAAGCCAGATGCAGTGGTCGCCAACGACGGCAGCGGCAACTTCAAGACCATAAACGCCGCCATCAACGCCATTCCCCCGAAATTCCCCGGCCGCTACGTGATCTACGTCAAGGCCGGCACGTACAAGGAGACAGTCCGCATCACCAAGGACAAGCCGCAAATTTTCATGTACGGTGACGGCCCTCGGAAGACCCTGGTTAGTGGCAGCCTCAATTACGTCGACGGAGTTGGAACCATGAACACCGCCACTTTTGGTAGGATTAATTTTTTCAATTTCTGGCAATAAAAACATTAGAATGAACAGTAACAAATTGAGTTAATTGAAATTTCAGCGGTGATGTCAGCCGGCTTCATCTGCAAGTCGATGGGGTTCATGAACACTGCAGGAGCGCAGAAGCACCAAGCGGTGGCGCTCCGAGTGCAGGCGGACAAGGCGGCGTTCTTCAACTGCCGGATGGACGCGTACCAGGACACACTATACGTGCACGCCCTCAGGCAGTTCTACCGCAACTGCGTCATCTCTGGGACCATCGACTTCATATTTGGCGATGCCGCCGCCGTGTTGCAGAACTGCCGCATCATCGTGCGACGCCCCATGGACAACCAACAAAATTTTGTGACGGCGCAAGGGCGGACGCAGCCTACCACCAAGAGCGGGCTGGTCCTCCAGAACTGTCGCATTGTGCCCGACGCTCGCCTCTCCCAGGACAAGTTGAAGATCCCGAGCTACCTCGGGCGACCATGGAAGGCCTACGCGCGGACGGTGTTCATGGAGTCAACCATCGAAGACCTAATCAGGTCGGAGGGATGGCAACCTTGGGCCGGGGAGCACTTCGAGAAGACGGTCTACTACGCTGAGTACGCCAACCGCGGGCCAGGCGCCAATACGAAGGGCAGGGTGAACTGGCCAGGGTACCACGTCATCGATAAGAAGACAGCAGAGCAATTCACAGTGGATAAGTTCATTCAGGGATACGACTGGATCAAAGACACGGGCATCACCTACTCCCCTGGGTTCACTTCTAAGGCATAGTCAATTAGTCACTGATCACATTTCACATCACTATATATTTTGTGAACGCATCACTATATAGAGACTGACACGGAGAGTGAGAAAGTGATTTTGAGTGTGCTGTAATGGATGATGATGATCCGTAGAGGTGAGATGTACGCTCGAAGCAAAAGCAAAAATGATGTTTTTTATATATATGACAAAAAATCAGATACTAATTTTCCTTTATTTGGTTAATCTTCTACTTTGTTGGCTTGCATTCGTTCCTATATAAGGCATCACAACCTCTCCTCCGACAAAAAAAACATACACTATTTACTTATGCGACTTTACTAATGTATCATAATCTCTCCCCCTCGTGGGTCATTTTTTTTAAATTTCAATATAAATTAAAATACTAAAAAATAGTACGATTAATTCAAATTTACCTTATAAATTATAAGGTTTTTTATTTTAATAAGTTCTAGTTTATAATGAAAATATTCATTGTTAATTATCTTTAAAGAGCTTATGGTACTTTTGATTAAGAAATCTATAACATATAACAAAGTAAAATGTAAAATAGTTGAAAGAATAATGTAAGTCATAACTTCGTGTTATAACACAGTTTACAATTTAATTACAAGAGTACACCATCAAGACTAATTTTCACAAGCTATGGAGAAAAATCTGAGTTGTGTTGTAACAATGTTAAGAAACTATCCCGATATGAAGTATCGACATACGCATCTCCCAAAGAACGTCATCGACAACACGCGTCAAGTATTTATCATTCATGACTGAATGTGGGAGTTGAGTGAACGAGCCATTGCGCTAAACGTTTGAATTTCGGTAAACGGGCCATTGGTTGGGGCCAAGCGTTTAATGTTTGGATGAACGGGTTATGTGATCAAACGTTCAAATTTTGGGTGAACGAATCGTGGGGCCAAACATTCGAATTTGGGTGAACGAGTCATGGGACAAAACGTTTAAAATTTGGGCGAATGAGCCGTTGCGCCAAACATTCGGAATTTGGGTGAATGGGCCATTGGGTCAACAAATATTCAGAATTTGAGTGAACGAGTGTGGGACCAAACGTTCAAAATTTGGGTGAATGGGTCGTTGGGCCAAACATTCAAATTTGGATGAATGGGCTGTTGGGCCAAATATTCGGAATTTAGTGAATGAGCCATGGGCCAAACGTTCAGGATTTAGTTAACGGGTCGTGAGATCAAACGTTTAAAATTGAATAAACAAGTCGATGTGCCGAGCGTTTAAAATTTGATTAAACAGATTATGGGACCAAACATTTAAAATTTGGTGAACGGGTTGTGTGACCAAATGTTCGAATTTAGATGAATGAATGGTGAATAGGCCATGGGGCTAAGCATTCAAGATTAAAAAAAAAGAGCCGTGGGGCTAAATGTTGAAAACTTGGGTGAACGGGACATGAGACTAAATGTTTAAAATTTAAATAAATGAGTCATAAAATTAAATATTTAAAATTTAAATAAACGAGCCGATAGACTAAGCATTTAAAATTTAATATTAAGCTTTGTCGGATGACATAAAAAATTGGTTGAAGTGGCTATCGCGATTCATTACCATTTGGATTAAAGGTAACTTATTACCATTTGGATTAAAGTAAATGGCCAAAAACCAGAAATTTCAATTCAGACTGAGTTGAATTGAGGTAGGCTCAAGGGCCAACCGATGTGATGATTCGGTGTAGTTCGTTCCCTCTCGTAAAGTTAAGGCTTATTGGGCGAAACAAAGGCCCCGTTTGGCCTAACTTCTATGTCTGCTTATAGTTTTGCGGCCAGCAGAAAGCAAGAGGCTGAGGCGTTTGGCCCTTCAGCTTCTCTGTTTCAACCCACAGATTAGTTGCTTCTCTGAAAAGCAGGGGGGTGAAGCTGCTTCTCTGGCCTCCTACCTGCTTATGCTCAATAACCCTTATATATAATAATAATTTTTAATATTATAACTCATAATATTTTTAATAAATATTTTAATTATACTTAATTCTTAATTTAATCATATAATTTTTATCTTAGTAAATTTTAATAAAAAATTATTTATTATAAATAGAATAATCTAATCATAAGTTGTGCATTCAAACACCCTCCTTACTTCTTCAGTCAGCACCTTTTCAACCAGCACTTTTTTAACCAGCAAAAACTAGAATCAAAAAACTAGGCGAGCCAAAGAGAAGGTCGGAGAGGCTACCCGGACTTATTGACTTCAATTTTGACAGCCTTGACCTTACCCATTTAATACTCGGTTGGGTTTTTACTGTTTCAACTTTACCAATTCTCCAAAAAAACTTAGCCGAAAACTTCTTCTTCAGCTTCCTTTGTTATTGAATCGCATTGAGGCTCCTTCGTCCGGCCATCGACGTGGTTTCCGGCGATCAATTTGAGGATTCTGCTCATGCCTAGAAAGGGCGGCGGCAGCTGGGCGACAAATCCAAGGAGTGTCACCATGTTCCGGCGGAAGATCTCTGGCGGCGGCAATCTCAGCGACTGATTTTCTACTTCGGGCAGCAAATCTTGGCTTTACCCTAAATCTTGCGAAGAAGCCTTGGCGATTTCAACTCGGCGACAATGTCAAAGCATTTTTCGGCTGCTCGACGAAAATTTCAGTCGGCGATATTCTCGGTGATAAGGAGGAGTTCCTGTGGGAGACGAGGTTCATCGACGATTTTGGCGACCAAGCGGGGAACGACGCCATGTCCCAGCGGCGAACTCGGTGGAGGCAAACTCTACGGGAGAGGTTTGGCGGCAAAGAGTGATCTCCCGAGCAAGTTTCGTTTAGGCGGAGGCAGATTTTCAGCCTTGGGCAGTAGATTCGCGGAAAATTTCTGCGCGAGGTGCACTTGAGCGGAAGATCTCAGCCGTGGGCGGTGGCAGTCTCGGCGGAAGAAATTTCGTCGAAAGATGAACAAGAAACTTTGGTGATTCCAATTCGGCGGCAACGGAAAACGAGCTTTCGTTGACGATTTTTTTTCTTTTGGTCGACGAAGCAGGAAGTGACGCCGGGGGGCGAGCTCGACGGAAGATTACACCAATGCTCGGCGGCAGCGGTCTCAGCGGCAGACTCCAGCAAGGCGGCAGCGGAAATCTTGGTGGCGGAAATTGAGCTTTCGCCGAGGATTTCTCTTTCTCTTGGTCGACGAAGATTTCGCCGAGGAAATTGAGCTTTCGCCGATCACTAGACGACAAAACTTAAATCGAAATTGAATTCGATTTCGGTGGGTAGCTCGGCGTGGGGACATGCACTCGAAAAATCGAAATTTTTTTTGCATAATGGTATCTTATTCGACGATCCCAGAAGGGTCTATGTATCTTTTTGTATGTATTTAGAAGCGTGCTTATTATACTATAGTTAAAAATTTATATGATATAGTGTTATACGATAATATATTAATATTATATGATAAACATATTATATGATAATATATATGTGTTATATGATATTTTAACGGTATGTATTACACTATAATATAAGTATATTATACTATATTTATCGTATTATATATATATATATATATATATATATATATATATTATAATATAACACATTTATCATATAACATCATATCGTATAAATCTTAAAATATAGTATAAGAAGCATGCTTTTATATGCATGCAAGATAGATGCGGTACCCTTCTGCGATCGTTTGCAGAAGGGTACCATACTGCAAAAATTTTTCGGAAAAGTCCCTCCTTCACGTGCTGCTGTCTTCTCTCTCCTCTATAATTCCTCTTCTCCGCTGTTCCAATTTCTTCACCTGCGCACGCCAACCCTCGATCTCTACGTCATCTCCTCTCTTGCATGCGAATCCCATTGTCCACGCAAGCTTTTGGCTTCACGCGTCTCCATCACGCGTGAGCTGCTCGCGACATTGCTGTGTCTTCACTCCTCCCTCTTGATCGACGAACGAAGCAGCCAAACTTCTTCCTTCCTCACGCACGTCTCCTCCTTGACTTCCCCTTCAGCCAGAAGTTGCTCTAACGACAAATCCGGTGTCGCTCCACCCTCTTTTTTCCTTGTGCGTGTGATCGGCGACGGGGCGTATGAAAACTCCAGATCCGGCGCCCAACTCATCTCCGACGCCTCCGGCAACTCACCTCCACCTCCGGCAGACATTTTCGCCGCCTGCCGACACCTTTCCGGTGCGCCATTTTCCTCAGTTCCAGCGAAACGCGTTGGCGGCGCCGCCGGCTTCTTCAATCAATTTTCGACGATTGCGGTGTCCATTCGCTGAGGCGACAGTATGGCTAAACTCCCCTCGACGTCAGCTTTCTGCGGTGATCCGGCGAGCTCCAATCTGTCCCGGCGAGCACTGTTCCGGCAGCTGAGCTACTGTTCTGGCAAACTTTCTGATGAATTCCGAGATTCGTGCTGACGCGTTGATCTGAATAATTGGGTTGGTTCTCGCGCATTCCGACCACCCGCGGTGAATCACATTCGCATGTGGCTGCAAACTAGGTTAGTACCCTAACCCTGCTTTTACATACGCGTTATAGAACTGCATGTGGTCTAGGGTGAAATAACACGTATGGTAACACCTGCATGTCGTGACACCGTCTTTTCATATATGTTATAAGGTTCGACGGTTTAGACGCATTGACGAATATACATATCCGGCTGGTTCTTAGAGCAGACCTACATTTTTGAGGTAGGGTCTTCTTCCTACCTTTGTTACGGTGCCAAATGCATGCCTAGATTAGTGGCACCATACCTTAAGTTCAATCCGTTGATTAGTATTTCATTTCCGTTGCATTCAGATCCTGCGCATTGAGCATACATGTGACTGCATGATTTCTGGTTTTGTTATGTTGATTATTTGTTCGGATGATCTGTTATTGTTATTATTATTATTATTATCTGTGGTTGTATACAACGTTTGTTGAGCTCCATTGCATGTGGATTGGTATGTTTATACTCTGTTGCCGGTCGGACTGAGGTGGAGGAGATGTTCTGGTTAGCCGATGATTTGTAACCGTAGCTTGGTGGGGGCCTGGGCTACGCATTTTGGTATATGGGCCTTTGGGTTATAGTCGTGGTCTGTGGACCATTGGTACTATTTGTGGTTGACATTTGGAGTAGTCCCAATAGATCGTATCGTGATTTCGGGATGATGGTGTTGGATGCTACACTAGTGGATTGCCGATGGGCAGGCGTCCCCTTGTTCAGAGCTGACATTGGGGACCACTCCTTCAGGAGTGCGTGTCCTATGGGACGATTGACCTAGCTCGATTTATTTAGTGCTTGCTGCTTTACTTTCATATGCTGTTTAGTTATGTTATACATTTATTGTTATACATACATGTAGGGCTCTGGTAGATTTTGGAAATTAAACCTATCTGTTGTACATGCACCATATCTTGTATATCTCTACTTAGCCCTTTTGGCTAACTCCCCCTACTCTCCCTCTCTCTTCCAGGTTCTGGCGTTGCTCCTCCTAGAGCTAATCTAGATAGTTAGTTGTAATGGCCACCACGAGGAGATGCATTTCTGCTTTATGTGCTATTTTTAGTCAGATTTTGTATTTCAGACATTGTTGTATTTGGATATGTATTTACGTATGCCCGGTCGTAGATCGAATGATGATGTTGTATTTATTTGAGTTGTATAATGGATTGTATTATTTTATTTGTTGCATTGGGTTTTGGCTGTTGATTCTACTCGCAGGTTGACCTTGTTGTGCCTCGGGGTGTGGCTCGAGTCCCCCGTCGGGGCATGACAAACTCTGCTGACGATTTTGGCTTAGCAATTTCTCGGCGGCAACGATTGTGGCCACCATGCCCTGTTTGTTGTATATGAATATGTGTAGTTGTGATAATAAAGAGGAAATGTTTAGTCCCACATTGTGAAATGGTGTAAAGCTTTATGTGCTTATAATTTTAGCCATACCTCTATGAAGCAAGAAGTTGGGCCCATTAAGGGCTTAGTGCAAGGGTCCACTATGACCCAATTATAATAATAATATTTAGTGGTCAAGATTAGGCACTTGTGTGTTGGTTACATGGTGTCAGGGCCCGGTTCAGGCGGTCCGGCCCAGGCCCGAAACACAAGCCCAAGCCCACACAGAGACCCAATCCTGGGTCAAAATCGGGTCAACACCCGATTGAGGAGAGCGCTGCCGAGTCAGCGACACGCGTGTGCAGACACGCGCGGGCGACGCAGCGTGCGAAAGCTTCGGAGAGAGCGGCGCGAGCTTCGGCTTCAACGCGATCAAAGCGGACGCGCGAGCGAAGCGGAAACTCGACGCGCGGTGGACGAGGACGCGGCGCGATCGCGTCCTGGCGGAAGAAGCGGACGAAGCCACACGGGATGCAGCTTCGCGAGCGGATTGCTTGGGCGAGGTTTTCGGACGACGGGACGCTGGCTCGCCGAGAAAGGCGGACGCGGCGTCGAGCAAAGAGGCAGCGTCTCCTTCCCGGTCTTCACGCGAGCTTCGGCGGAAGACGCGGTCCACGCGACAGAGACGGCGCTTACGGGGTGAGCGACGAAGGAGGACGCGGCAAAGCTTCTCTATAAGAAGCTTGAAGGCGACGAGATCGGGGTGCGCAGAGGCGTCACCACACAGAGAGCGCCGGGGGCGACTCCACCGGCGGCGGCGAGGCGCCGTCGCCCTTCCAGAGCTGGGCTCTGATGCCGCCAAGGGGCGAAGGTCGGCGCAGCGGCGTCGACGAGAGAGTGAGATCAAGGAGAGCATGTAACCGGAATCACCGGTGAGGGAGGGGAAGCGGGCACCGACGGAGGTCGTCGGTTGAGAGACGTTGTAAGCTTTGCAGAGGTAATAAAGCTTCTTCCTTTCATATGTTCCCTTCCCCTGTTCAACGACGACGGAAGGCGGCGGCCTTCCTTCTCCGGCGACGGCAGCGTCGAACGCAGACGCGCGTTCGACGCGTGAAGACAACGGCTTCGGCGCGAGGTTGAAGACGACACGAGCGTTTCGAACGCTCGGCGTTCGAAACGAGGCAGAAGTCAACGGTCAAAACAGAACGAAATCGATTCGGAAATCGATTTGGAGGCTGACGTCGGCGTGACGTCAGCGAGGCGAAATTAGGAGCGGGATTTCGAATTCGCGAGCGGCGAACGAAATCGGCAGGTGACGTCAGCAGTCGAGTGGCTGACGTCAGCGAAGGGAAATTCGGCAACCAGCGTTGATTTGGTCAAAATTGATTTTGACCGAGAAGGTATCTTAATTTAGGATTCCGTTCTTTTCCGGATTTCTAAATTGGGGTTAGGGTTTTCTCCGTGCGATCTTGTATTTGGGGATAAAATTTATCCGGGGAGATTAGGGTTTCTAATTTTGGGTCGGAAACCCTAGGGCGAGTTACGTTCTGGTATTCCGCCGGACGGCTCTAGGAAGCGGATAAGCGCTAATTCTAGACCGATCCGACCGGGGCGTGACACATGGTATATACACCATTTTCTCCTTGTAACTACTGGTTCGATGTAGTGTTCGCTACTGTGAACTTCTCCCCTCTTGGCTATGAGTTCTCAACGAGTTTCTCTTGCCTTGTTGAATCCTAGAGGTCGAAATAAGCCTTTAGGATAGTGACGTTCGTTCACGCCTCAAGGCTGTCTTCATTCATTGTTTCTTCTTCGTATTTTTTCCAACAATCTAAAGGCTTAGTTTCGAGATGGAGGCAGACTTGAACCCGAATGTCAAAGTCCAGTTTCAAGAAGAGACCTTCAAACTGGATCGCTTCGATGGAACAAATTACACGCGGTGGCAAGATCGACTGTCCTGGCTCTTGACCGCGCTTAACCTCTACTATCTCCTCGATCCGAATCTGCAATAAATTCCAGAAAGCTTGCCTATGGATTCTGATGCTGTGAAATCAAAATTGGCTGTGGATAAAGCAAAGAGGGAGACAGACGAAATGCTGTGTAGAGGTTACATCCTTAATTCTCTTGCGAGTCGGCTTTATGATGTCTATCGGAATTACAAAATGCCAAAAGAGGTATGGGATGCACTCGAATCTAAATACAAGCACTTGAAGAAAGGTACCGATAGATTTCTTGCTCTAAAGTATTTCGAGTTTAGTTTTTCTGAAAACATGCCTATTATGGATCAAGTTAGAGAGTTAGAGATCCTTGTTTCCCAAATGTGTGAACTCCAGATTAAAATTCCTGATGCAATCCAAGTGGGAGCTATTTTATCTAAATTGCCTTCATCCTGAAATGACTACAGGAAGAAAATCTTTCATTCCACTGAGAACTATACAATAGAGCAATTCACTACACACTTGCAAATAGAGTGTGAGAATCGAACCAGAGATGAATTAATTTTAGGTTCAAGAGTGAACCAAGTTACTGTTGCTCCGAATGTGGGAAAATCCTCTGGTGGGCCTCAAGGCAATCTAAATGTGAAAGGCAAAGGCTTTAAAAGGCCTTATAGTGTTAACAATGTGAAGAAAAATCGTTCTTGTTTCAATTGTGGCAAGAAAGGACATTATATCAAAGAGTGCATGTACAAGAGAAATGCACCCAGAAATCAAAGCACTTCTAGACATCAAACAACCAATTTGGTTGAGGCTGAAAAACAAGAATATGTTGCAATGGTTACAGAGCTACACCTGGCTACTGTTGTTTCAAATGATTGGTGGTTGGACTCTGGTGCCACCATACATGTTTGCAACAATAAAAATATGTTCAAAGTTTACAATGAACTGAAAGAGCCTGAAGAAGTGTTGATGGGCAACCATGTTGCTGCAAAGGTTCTGGGCAAAGGAAGTGTTGAGCTGAATTTCACTTCTGGGAAAAGGCTTACTCTTATTAATGTATTTCATGTACCTGAAATTAGAAAGAACTTACTTTCTGCCAATATGTTGTGTAAGAATGGCTTTAAGATTGTACTAGAGGCAGATAAGCTTATTGTAACTAAGAATGGAGTGTTTGTGGGAAAAGGATATTCCGCTGATGGCATGTTCAAACTTTCTATTAATGAAATGAAGAATGTTGTTGCTTATATTGCTTGTTCATCTTCTTTGTGGCATGCTAGATTAGGTCACTTGAATTATAATTCATTGTAATACATGTCTAAAAATAATTATATATCATGTATAGATGATCATGTAGGAAAATGTGAAATTTGCATAGAAGCAAAATTGACTAAGAAACCTTTTCCTAAGGTTGAAAGAAAGTCAAATTTGCTTGAACTTGTACATTCTGACATATGTGAATTAAATGGTCATCTAACTAGAGGTGGAAAAAAGATACTTCATTACATTTATAGATGATCATTCTAGATTTACATATGTTTATCTCATGAGAACTAAGGATGAAGCTTTTGATGCATTTAAACTATACAAGTCTATTGTTGAAAATCAAAAGGATGTAAAGATCAAAATGATCAGAACTGATAGAGGAGGAGAATACTTCTCTATAATGTTTAACTCCTTTTGTGAAAACAATGGAATAATCCATCAGTGTACAGCCCCTTATACACCTCAACAAAATGGGGTGGCTGAAAGGAAAAATAGATCCTTGGTTGAAATGGTAAATGCAATGTTGACAAATGCTAAATTACCTTTTTCTTTATGGGGTGAGGCTCTATTAACCGCATGTCATATTTATAATAGAATTCCTTTTAAGAAATTTAATGCTTCTCCTTATGAGTTATGGAATAATGGTAGAAAACCAAATCTGAATTATTTCAAAGTGTGGGGGTGTGTTGCTTTTTATAAGACCCCACATCCTCATAAGTCAAAATTAGGACCTAGAGGTATAAAAAGCACTTTTGTTGGATATGCCCAAAACTCTAATGCATATAGGTTGCTTGATCTAGAAACAAATTCAATTGTTGAATCTATAAATGTTGAATTTTTAGAAGATAAGTTTATTAATGATATAAATGAGATTCAACCTAATGTGACATCAAGTTCGATTGATGTGGGGGTTGAAAATAAAAGAAAAGAAATTGGTGAGCCAAGTGAACCTAGAAGAAGTAAAAGAGTCAGAATTGAAAAGCATTTAGATTCTGACTTTATCTCACCTGACTCTATTATCTTCCTTGTTGAAGCAGATAGAACCAAAATATTAAGTAAAACTTCCATAATATTTAATATGGAAAGTGAGCCCAAAACATATAACGAAGCTATGGCTTCAAGAGATGCAACATTCTAGAAAGAAGCTGTAAATAATGAGATGGACTCTATCATGTCCAATGGAACTTGGGTCTTGGTAGATTTACCACCTGGGTCTAAAGCAATTGGGTGTAAATGAGTGTTTAAAAGAAAATATAATGGTTCTATTCAAACCCATAAAGCTAGATTGGTAGCTAAGGGGTTTTCTCAAAAGGAAGGAATAGATTGCTTTGATACATATGCTCCAGTGGCAAGAATAACATCTATCAGATTGTTATTTGCTCTAGCTTCAATTCATAAGCTGTTTGTACATCAGATGGATGTTAAAACAGCATTTTTGAATGGTGACTTAACTGAAGAAGTGTACATGGAACAACCTGAAGGCTTTGTGCTTCCAGGGAATGAACATAAAGTATGTAAATTGGTTAAGTCAATATATGGTTTAAAACAAGCTCCCAAGGAATGACACAAAAAGTTTGATACAGTAATCCTTTTAAATGGATTTAGGCATAATAATGCCGACAAGTGTATCTATTACAAAACAACAAATGATTATAGTGTGTATTTGTGCCTATATGTCGACGATATGTTGATTTTCTGTAACAGTGAGAAAGGAATAACAGAAATAAAGTTGTATCTAAGCTCAATATTTCAAATGAAAGATCTAAACGAGGTAGATACAATCTTGGGAATTAAAGTAAACAAAACTTATAATGGATATTCCTTATCTCAAAGTCACTACATTGAAAAGATGCTTAAGAAATTTAAGTATCTTGGAATAAAGGAGGCTTGTACCCCCTTTGATTCAAGTGTGAGATTATTAAAAAATAATGGGAGAATTGTGGATCAATTGAGTTATGCTAGTGCCATTGGCAGCTTAATGTATGCTATGCATTGTACTAGAGCTGATATAGCTTATGTTGTTTGCATACTATCAAGGTTCACAAGTAAGCCTAGCACAGAACACTGAAAAGCTATTAAAAGAGTGTTGGGATATGTAAAGAAAACACAAGGTTTGAGTCTTGTGTATAGTGATTATCCATCTGTGCTAGAAGGATATAGCGATGCAAGTTGGTTAACAAATAACTATGAAAGTAAAGTCACCTCAGGTTGAATCTTTATGCTAGGTGGTAGGGCTATAAGTTGGGCTTCTAAGAAGCAAACTTGCATTGCTCATTCAACTATGGAATCTGAGTTTATAGCCCTCGCTGCTACAGGCAAAGAAACAGAATGGCTGCATAATTTGTTAATAGATGTTGAGTTGTGGCCACAACCAATGGCAGCCGTCTCTTTGCACTGTGATAGTCAAGCAACGATGTCTCGTGTTTATAGTGAAATATATAATGGAAAGTCTAGACATCTAGGCATGAGACATGCCTATGTAAGAGAATTGATCTCAAGTGGGGTGATCACCATAATTTATGTGAGAATTAGTGAGAAAGACATCTTGTAATATGAGACTTAAATATTTAAACTTAAGCACCAATGACGGGAACCCAACTTTTAATTAGAAAATCTCTAATTTTAAAAGTTCAAAGGGTAAAAACAAGTCATTGTTATGTGCTTGTGAGCACTAGGAAGTCTCATAAATAAAATAATAAAATTAATTTAGTGCTGACAGTTGCGTAATTGAACGGATGAGCATTGGCTCTTAATGGAGTTTATAATTAATTGTGTCCATAGCAACTGGGACAAAGGTAGAAACTCCACCTATGTGAACATTGAAGTGGTGCCGCTTCAATAAGTGAATTGTGGTTCTCTTATAAATGTTCATTAGATTGGATTAGCACATGGCCATATATAATAGTGCTAAGGTTGTTGTAAAGAAACCTTTGAGAATATCATGGCAAGTGTTGCATGTGTGATATCGTCGGTATTAACACAAGGAGTCGAGGTACAATTTTATAAAACCTTCAACTTCGTTAGGACTTTAAGATATTTATGCTAATTGTGGGTTCAAATCGAAAGATACTCACTTGTATGTGTAATGCTTACCTGGCAGCATGTTATTGATCACAACTAGTGGCGGATTGTTGTATATGAATATGTGTAGTTGTTATAATAAAGAGGAAATGTTTAATCCCACATTGTGAAATGGTGTAAAGCTTTATGTGCTTATAACTTTAGTCATACCTCTATGAAGCAAGAAGTTGGGCCCATTAAGGGCTTAGTGCAAGGGTCCACTATGACCCAATTATAATAATAATATTTAGTGGTCAAGATTGGGCACTTGGGCACTTGGGCATGATCTTCTCGTCGTGGAGGTGTGTTGGTTATATGGTATATACACCATTTTCTTCTTGTAACTACTGGTTCGATGTAGTGTTCGCTACTGTGAACTTCTCCTCTCTTGGCTGCGAGTTCTCAACGAGTTTCCCTCAGTTCTCAGCGAGTTTCCCTTGCCTTGTTGAATCCTAGAGGTCGAAATAAGCCTTTACGACAGTGATGTTCGTTCGACAGCTGACTGGCAGAGGATTTTGTGCGGAAGAGGAGGTCCGGCGGCGATGTTTTCTTTTGGCAGGTTCGAAAGTGATCTCCCGTCAAGAAGTTTAGTTTTGGTGGAGGCAGATTTTCGATCCAGTAGTGGCGAGAAGGTCTCAGCAGCGTTGGATTTTCCTTCGTTTCACCAAATCGAATCTTGGCAAGGATTTGATGCAGTCCACATGTATGCCCCTTGATATAAATTTGTGGTTTAATTCACATTGAATTTTTTTTTCTTTCACAAAATTCTGTCCAAGCATGGAAATTAAAGTGCAGCTTTTACGTACCTCTGAAAATTTTGGATGAAAGTTTTAAACAATTCTCATGTATGTCCTTTGTGAGCAGAGCGCTAAAACCAACTGTAGTGTAGATTTTTTATTTCCCTGTTGTTCATCAAGTATAGTACGCCTATTGTTGAGTTGCAATGATGCTAATTCTGGTAATTAACATTAGGGATACAATTCTGAATATAATTATGACAATCAGCATTATATTCTGGATTTATTCCCAGCAACTGATTTTTGTGCACTGAATCTTTGATAATGATTTTATCCCCAGCAAGAGTGAGATACATTCAACCTTCAGTAGAAAATTAAAATTCTGCGAAGAATTTATTCCTGATGACTTTGCAAAAATTTTGTCTTGAACCCTTAATAAGAATTCTAGCAGGAATAGGTTTTATTCCAGTAGAGCTGCTGATTGATAGACTCTTATTCTGCATCGGAGGATAAGGATTTATTACTTCAAGCAGAATCACAATCCTACTTCCTTCAGTTTTTTTAGCAGGGATTAAAACATTATGTAAAAATTAACACCTTCTCCTTCGTAGGGTATGTCTGCTGCCTATCCTGATTCTCATTGGTGGTAGCAATTAATACTAGACACATAAATAGGATTTACTCCCCATTAGCTGCTATCTCTTTTTTTGTGTAATGAATCCTTATTAAGGACTTTCTCCTCAGCCGATTATTCAAGCAGCTTTTTCATTCACAGGCGATTTCCAGCAGAGAGCAACTTTCTCTCTTCTTTTTCTCATGAAATTTCCCAGCCGATAGCAGTTCCTAGCAATACTTGATATGTGATAATTTATGCGTCAAAGCCTTTCTTTTTATGCGTCAAACAGCACCCTCCTCTTTTTTTTGTTGCATGTTCCTCAGCAGATGTGTGATATGTGATTTTCACATTTATTCTCCAATAGATTTTCTAGAAAGTCCTTAAATCTAAAGAATCCTAATTTTTTTTGCTTGTTCTGATCTTCTAGAAAGTCCTTAGATTCTAAAAAAAATCTTTATTTGAGAATAGAGTAAGAAGAAAAAAATGGGATAAGAAAATTATATCTACCTTCTTCGGTGAAATGTAGCCGAGAGCCTCCTACTTTCTGCTGAGAACTTCCGCTAATAAAATCTCCTTTATTAGTATGCTCTAGTCGATGCCCAAAAACAAGTTCCATCCTTTTTGTCAGCCCTTCCTTATATAGCCGCTTCCAAGATTTTTTTGTTTTTTGCCGATGGACGTTGCTGTTGCTATTACATCTCTCGTCGCACAACATGGCTCTTATTTTTATTATTAGTTTTTTTTTTTTACTTTTTTCTCATGTTCGCACGCTGCATACTCCGTCCAAAATGGCATATTGAGTCAAATTTAGATTTTGCTCCCTCGTGCGTGTCTTTCTTTTATTATCTTTTTTTTCGTGGATGCACATTATTATAAAAATAAAACAGTCGTGACCCTCTCCTCTCTATTATTTTTTTATTTTCTTCCCACTTTTTGAGCATGGAGAAAGTCTTTGGTCAAAATTTGTAATATTCTATTTTGACCCCAATTTTGCTTGCAATTTTTTTTCTTTTTCTTTTTTTTTTGCACCATTATGGTCACATTTGCAATTTTGATCTAAACATCCTGGCTCGGTATTAATTAATTAATTAACTAATTAACTATTTTTTTTTCACCACAATGGTTAAAATTTATTTTGATCAGTACATACTAACTGAATAATTAATTAATTAATTAAGCCAACGACTGCCTTCTCATCTATTTTTTCCCTTTTTTTTAATTGCTATCAGTAGTCACGTCGCCGTCAAGTTCTACGACCACCTTGTGCCGCCCGGCCGTTGATGTCATCTTGACCCTAAGACGGGATGCGGAGAAAGCTTGGATAGCTTTCAAATTTTAAGTTAATGTTGTAGTCGTCCTCATATTGTTTCATCAATGATGATTTTTCTGGTGTATTGTTGGTAATGTTGTTTTACCCCTTTTATTTTCTTTTTATTGTAAGGTTCTTGTGGTTGTATGTGTAGAGGGGTGTATACATATATACTTGTATATATATATATATCAGTATACATATATATTTGTATATTTTTTTTTCCAAGGGCAAGTAAGAGAACTTTATTAATAGTAAAAGAGTATAGACTTCTAAGTACAATCACTATACTACAATGGCTACACTAGCCATAATCAAAATTTCCAAGAAATTTGGCCATAGCTTTCCTTGTAAATCTAAGTGAGAACCCTGTGTACAAGATACTAACAAAAACTAATCCATACACCCAACAAAGTATATCATAAGAGACTTAGAATATATACACGGAAGTACTGTTGAGGGAAAAGAGAATCTTTATGCTTGAACGTTGAGTGTGAGTCATTGGTATGAGCTGTCAATGTATCAGTCCGGCTATTTAGCTTGAGGAGGTGATGCTACCTGAAAGACAAAAGTCAGCTTCCCATGTAGTGAGGTAATATAAAGCAGCGGGGTCCAGTTTGGTGGAAAATATAAGGAATTGAATTTTGGTCTTCACATCAGCGAGCACATCTAAGAGAAGATGCTTCCACTCTCTATTCTTGTGATTGAATATGCGAATATTGCGCTCCCGCCAAATATGGTAAACAAATCCAGTGAGTAAGAGTTTCTTCAAAACCATAGTACCTCTTGGGATATTATTATTGTCCATGATAAATTGGGGTATATCTCCCCAACTAATAGTGGACTCCGGGATGTCACAAATCAATTTAATTACCCCCCACGCATAAGCTATAAAGGAACATTCAAAAAATAAGTGTTGCATTGATTCATTCTGCACCCGGTACAAGGAGCATAAGCTTTCTTCTGTGATTCCCCACCTCCTCAGTCTATCCAAGGTGCTGAGGCGCTGCAAGCAGAGAAGCCAAGTGATAAAGGAAAACTTTGGGATTCTCCCATGGAACCAAACCCAGCCAGCCCATGATACCGAGGACGATTGAATTTGATCCTCATAAGCGGAAGCTATTGAAAATTTACCAGTAGGCGAGGGTTTCCACCATAACTTATCTGCTTGAAGGGAGTGGTCAATAGGGATAGTGTGGATGACTCTAATATATCGGCAAGAGCAGGCGATCTGGGAGTTGAGATTTGCCAATTTCCATTGATGATAATGGTACTAAGTAAAGCATTTTTCCTGGAGGATTCTCAAGATGAAAGTTTCAAACCATATGATACAAAATAAGGGATTCAAACCATGGGTCGAGCCATATTCTAATCGACTCTCCATTAGCAATACGATACGAGATCATCGATCGTCCAATATCCCGAACCTCCAATAGACTACGGAAGCACCAAGAGCACCGCTGAGGGACATGCAATGTCCAAATAAAATTGGTACTAAGGTAATTCTTGCAAACCCATATCGTCCAAAGGGAAGAAGAATTATTAATAAGATTCCACAAGTGGCGCAGAATAAAAGCTGAATTAAGGGTCTTGATGTCCCTTAACCCAAGCCCTCCTGATTTGATAGGTTGAGTCCCTTAACCCAATTATATTTGTATATTAGTAAAGCAATATAGATATACATGGATAAATTTATGTTCAAGTATTTCTAAGTGAATGAAGGATAGCTAGTATTGTAATAAAAAATTGGTATGGATAGAGAAAAAAAAAATTGATCTTTGAAATAACTTGAAATATTATGTACAAGTGTATGCCCATGTATATGCCTATATATGCGTACACATAGGTATATGTGTATATCTTATTGATATTGATAATTTAATGAATGAAAGTAAATGTTGTTGATAAGATAGACATATGAACTTGATGTTATCGTGATATTGTTAATATTAAATGGATATGTTATAGATAGACATATGAACTTGATGTTATCGTGATATAAATAGTTTTCTGGATTAAAGTTCTTGTTTACTATGATTTTGATATTGTTAAGTTATAGTTTTTAATATGATATTTTTGATTGATCGGGTGTGCCCATGTTTATGTTGATATTTGGATTGATTAGTATTGTCTTAGTAGGATATGTTGAACAGATTTTTTGGTTTTATTGTGTACAGTTAAATGTTAGTCATTATGAAAAGGTTTTATGAGATAACGATTAGTATTATTATTTATTTGATTCTTATACAAATTGTATAAATGAGATTTTATGATGCTATGGATTTTTTTTAAGATTGGATATAGATTTTGCTGAGTATGTGATGTTCATATTGTATACGTTAATGATTTAATTTTGGTATGAATTTGTTTTTGATAAATTATTATATTATTTATTATTATTATATTGGCCATCATTTATAGTGTCCCACCCCGGAGAAAATAGCCAACCATTATTACGTTGGTGCTCGTATGGGCTGTGACAACTATGGCTAATACAATATGACATAACTACATAGTGATAATAATAAATAACATAACTAACCACATGGATACATCTACAAGGGATCTACTATAGATATCTATCTACTAATCAGACTATTATGAATTCGCATCCGTACCTGAGGATGAGGTTTTTGTTAGCTAGAAAGACTAAATGTGTGTTTGGTATAGTTCGAGCTTTTAATTTCTGCTAGTTGAGAAAGTGCTGATTGAAAATTAGCTGGCTAGAAAAGCCAAGTGGTGTGTTAAATTAGTACATAAGTTGATAGCCAAACAGGTCAACTTCTCAAAAATAGCTTTTGGAGCCAGCAAAAGCAATCTAGAAACTGTGCCAAACGCACCTTAAGTAGGGAATATGAGTATGATGCATGTACATTAAGATGAAGACATACATGTTCACCACTATATCCCTACATGAGCAGTATGACATGTATACTCAACCTATTTATACCATAAATATACAATATTAAAATTACGTATGCAATCACTCAGCTTGGGCCAACTTGTCCCAATGGGCATACACTCATATCTAGATAGTCTCCAATGTTAGCTCAAGAAAATTACGTACGACTTACTTATTAGTAGCTTGCAAGTACTACGTTTAGTATCCTATCACTCCTGAGGTGTAAAGCTCATCTATATGATGCAAACCGATAATCACCAAACTTATGGACTTGATAGGGGCGTATCGCAAGTGCATGGTCTATCGCGTAATAAAAAATATCGATCCCACGAGGACTAGGGGTCAAATATTAACTAATCAGTTAATCAATAGCTAAGTAATCGATTAATGGAGAAATGACTAATATCCTAATGCAAACAAGTAAACTAATGTTAATCTAGAGCAAACAGAACATGAAACAAGCAATTGGAGTTTTACTGTCTTGAGAGAAAATCAGGGTTTCAGGTTTCGCCACACTGAAGCATGCAAGAAAATTAATGCTGATATTTTAAACAAGTTTTTACCTATGTTCTTAAGGTAATCCTTCCTAGGGTACAGACACGCTCCCTCTCAGAACACGGTCTGGTGTCCAACTTAACCCAAGTCTCCTACTCTCGTGGGTTACCGGGTTAAGCGAACCCAATGAGTTTTGTGAAGGATTAGGGTTCCTCGGGTGATTTCGACAACTCTCGTGGCCGAAATCACCAGTCCAGTCTAAGGGGATCCGATGATTGTGGTTCACCTCTCAGTCCTTCCCACAACATCTAAAACATAAATATGCATGACCAGTATATAATCATGCATTAAAACTTCCTAGACATGAATAAGAACAAAGATAAATATGAGAAATATATAGATTAAGCATCAAGATTCAACATTCTTACAGTGGGCTACGCCCAAACCCCGAAAAGAGAGTTACGCTACAATGTTCATCATGAAATACATCATAATCTCTCAAATAAATCGATGCAAACTAGAGGGAAGACTAAATCTAAGTCGGGAGAGGGCAGGGCATGATCCTCCGCGTCAAAACGGTGGAGAAATCTCGTCGGAATACCCTTTCATCGCCAGAAATCGCCGTCAAACCCTAGGTCTTGCCGTTTTGCCTTGTTCTCTCCAACCGCTCAGCCAAATCGTGTGATTCTAGTCCCAAAACGTCCGTCTCCTAGTTAGGAAGGTCTCCATAAAATTTCAGCAAATTCTGCTCCAGGAATAGTAAGTTACGAGTGAAAAACCGAACGCTTATCGAAATTGGGCGGAACGGTTCACGGCCGTGCATGGATGCACGGCCATGCCGTGAACGGCTCGTCGAGGTTGATTTCTAGAAACTTACTCTTCACGGCCATGTATTTCGTGGCTGTGAACACTTCGTCGAGTTATGGAAAAGTTGGCCGATCTCTTCATGGTCGTGCATGGGTGCACGGGTGCGCCCGTGAATGGCTCAGTGCAGTCTGGGAATGTAGGTTCATACACGGCCGTGCATGGATACATGACCATGCCCGTGAAGAGCGTAGAAAAGTCCGTTTGAGCTAAAATTTGACATGTAGCTTCGTTTCATCATGAAGAATCATTTTGTATCTTCAAATCTTCTAAATTCCATCGATTTTAGGGCAAAATCCCTACAATTCAATAAAACTAAGGAAAAGTGAAGACTCTGAAGAATATGAAGTATTTAAGCAAATAAATAAGATAAAACATGCATTTTTCTTTAAAATACTAATAGAATTAAGCCATGATATATCATATATTTGCACATCAAGAATGATAAGCATGCAACAATGGTATAATGGAGCATAATGGTTCTGGTGATGAAATTAATAGAGTAAATCAAACTCTAAGGTGCCCCTAGTCAGCACTATGATCAAAGGACATGGAGAAGATCGCTACTTGGCATGCAGTGATCCAACAAATTTCCAGACAAATCCCCCTAGTCCAGGTCAATGAGTCCTTGCAATAATACAACACATGTAATAATTTCTAACTAATCAAGTCGTGTCACATTTATATCTTTTCATTTAATTAAGATTTTAATTACTATTATTTACTTATTTGTTATGTTGTGTCCCAAATCAGCCTTTATGCAGTTAATTAATTATGTTCAATTAATTGTACATATAAATAGTAAATGACATGCTATGCACTTAAAAGTGGAACCAGCTCTAAGCTTGTGGCAATAAAATTGAACTAAACCATTATCAAAACTGTGTCCATGCGCATAAAACAGAGTAGCTAGTTGCACCGGTGCCAGTTACTTGGAACACTAGATCTCGTCGAAGGTGATTGGTGGAAGAGCAGCCGTTCACAACACCCATGAGTCAGTGGCGGATTTAGGACCCTAGGTATAAAGGGGCAATTGATATGTGGGACAACATTTAAACGATTAGACTTTATTTAGTGGAGGTAAATTTAAATTTTTACATATATAATATTGTAAATATGTATTAACATGTAATGAATTGGAAAACGGCTAACTATACCCCAAAAAAAAATCAATATTAGATGATCAAAAACTAAATTAAAATGAATTTGATCGATGAAAATACCAACACAAAGATTGGTACAACCTAATCAACCAAAATACCAACATATAAGTAGCAACATCAACTCCCTGTATTAATACAACATATTAGCACTAATATCTCTAACTATCTATCAGTGCTGGCAAAAACCCCAGTGTCTAGGTAGTCTCTAGATCTAGCTATTAGTACCATCAAGAGCAATCTCTTTACTTGGAGACAAAGCAATCGGGATTAACCCAAATGGCTAAGTAGGAATCGACAGTTATGACAATGCATTAAATAATTGGGATAAAAAGAATCTATCATATATATATATATATATATATATATATATATATATATATATATATATATATATAAAGAATCTATCATATATATATATATATATATAATAACTCAACATGATAAGAACTAACATTAAAATAATATGATAACCACATATGCCTCGTGCAATCAAGAGCAGTGATCATATAAATGCTCCATTGTGAGACCGCACTCTAATAAGAGTGTTTTCATTGTTTCTCACATGATGAAATAATTGCCCTCAACTGACAGCTCAGAGATCTTGCGTCCAACACCTAGGTAACCCCAAAAAATTCCAAAGGACTCTATCTAAGAAACCTGCTAGCCGGCCCCATAGCCATGAAATGACATCTGATATACACCTTGGTACACTAGCCTATAAAGCTCAGCCCTAATTAACATCAGCTAGAATAAAGATCACAATGTGACACAATAAATCATGCAACTACTCGATAGGCCAAATATCACAACTATGCAATATATTGATCCATGGCTCAATAGCCCATAACAACTCAATAATGCAATCATCACTAATTCAATAATAATGTAGCTACCATGCGACCCATGTAACAACATCACATAAGCATCCGTATGCATGAATAAAAGACAACACAAAGAGTACAATGAATACTGAATCAAGATCAACAAGTAGAGCTATAAGATATCATGGTATGTATCAACTATTAATATAACAGCTAATTCTATGATTACAAAGGTGAGTATAAGATTCCTACCTATATCACAGTAGCTCCTAGTGTGTCTAAAGCTCTCTATCTAAGGACCTCCCTGACCAATCTCAATCCTAGTAACACCTATAACAACACAAGTTTACCACATAACTATCATATCAACTGATACACTATTCCAATTATTATTATACAAAATCTAATATGGTATACGTGTACACGTACGTATACCCATATATATGTACATATGCATGCACACAATAAATATTTATACATCTTAACTATCATATTATTATTTAATTATTTTAAGATTTAATTCATTTGGTTATTAATCCCCATACCAAAATTTTCATTATTTAACTACATACTATCTGCTTGGATTAACCAGGTATATATGTACATATACATATACCCATATATAGATATACATACATGCATACACGACTAAATTTCAATTTGAAATGTTTCAAATATAAACTAGGGTTTGCAAGGGTGTGTTTTTCACTCCGTATCAGCAACAAGGAAGGGTCAGTGACTGTGAAGGATAGCACACGATGAAGTAGCAAACTCCAGTGAGGAAGAAGGTGTCGTTGGTGCCCAAACATGCGCAAGCACATTGGAAAACTATTGCTAGAGGTGTACTCACACTAACCAATGATGAACGGTGGCCCGACAAGAAACAACAACTCGACGACGAAACAGTCAACACCGACGAGAAAGAAAGCATCATTGGTGCTCAAACACTTGCGAGCATGTGCCACAAAAACACTACTGGAGATGTCGACCCACACCAGTCAATGAAGGAGAAGGGGAGGGAGTCGTCGGAGCTCGAACGACAACAAGCTTGGCACAAACGCATGAGGTGGTGGGAGAGGAGGAAGAAAATAGGAGAAAATGGGTTGCAGGTGATGGAGAGAATATTCGCTTAGGATTAATTTTTTATTTTGCATAAAAGTCCACAGGTTTACAAAATTTATAACTTGGTCCCTAGCTGGACCATGTGGACACAACATTCTCCCCATCAAAAAAGTTTTTGGTGCCCAAAATTCATACAACATCAATATCATTCACTCTTAAAAATATAAGGATATTGAGCTCTGATAACTTATTTTCTCTCCTATGTAGCTTTATTTTCTAAATGATGTTGCAAGTTTACTTTAACCAACTTATTCACATAGTTTCATAATATGTGCTTCTTTCTATTCAGTATTTGTGTAACATAATATCTACATCTTCGGCTTAAAACACATAAAAAGAATTTGACATATAAAGCACATATAAAATTACTAATTTCTTGATATCCAGCGATGTAGCACCAAAAAGTTCTTGATATCCTATTTCTTGCAAGACCTTCATTTGTTAAGTAATTGTCAGCTGACTGTTGTCTCAATGATAAGTAGATGATGATGTGGCATCATTGTATTGAAATTTCACAAGAATAATAAATTACTAATTTATTGCAAATCACTATCTATGATCAAAATTAATCAAATTCATTAAATTAATTTTGACCCATAATTGAGACAGCGTAAAAAATTATGACTAATTTTACTTCTGTCATCCTCCTGCATCATCTGCGCCATCCAATTTTTCTTCAATTGGATGGTATGTTCGCTTGTATATGATGTGAGAGTCGGTGCAACTGTGCTTACAAGTAGATGGAGCGAATATCCACATGATATACTCATTCTATTCTACCTAATAGTATCCTTATTATCATGGATAAATTTATCCGCAATAAAAAATTGATACTCTTATATCATAGATAAGCTATCCATAACCAAGGGCCAGTTTGGTAAGGCTGAAGCTTTTCGCTTTTGGTTGGTTTAACCAGAGCTATTTTGACTAGAGGATGGTTGGAAAAGCTAAGGCTGTTTAGGTAAAACAGTTGATCTGGATAGCAGCTTCTTACTGCTATGCTGTGCGGTTTAGTTTTATTAAGTGAAAAATTTATAAATATATATAAAATTTTATAAATTATAATAAAAATAAATATTTTTAATATATAAAATTTAAAAATATCTAATATAACAATACATAACATTTTTAATTATGTAAAAATTTTCGTCAAATAATAAAAGATTTCTTAGGAGTGATTGTCATGTGACTTGTGTTAAGTTCTAACCCCAACTCTATTGATTCAAGTCTTAATTAAAAGAGAGACAAAAGTTTAGACTGGGCGATTACCTTTCCCTGCGCTATGGGCCGAAAGCTCAGCGTTCTCGTGGGCACCCTCAAGGACACCGCCTCCGCCGCCGCGCTCTCCCCGCCTTCGCCGCCCAGCTCGCCGTCCTTCGCGCCACGCCACATCATCCCACCGACGAGCCCCCATATCCCCGCCACATCCACACCCTCCTCTCCGCCGCCTCCGTTGCTCATGCCCTCAGTGCTCGCCTTTGCTCCACCCATGACCTGGCCGTCGCACTCAAGTGCCTCCTCGCCCTCCACTAACTCCTCAACCGCGGCGCCTTCATCCTCCGTGACCAGCTCCCCGCCGTCCTCCTCCGGCCGCAGCCCCCTTGTCCTCGCCGCCTTCCCCCATGGCGCATCACTCGCCGCGTGGACCCTCGCCTCCTGGGTGCGCTGGTACGCGTGCATCCTTGAGCTGCTCCTCTCTGCCTCTGTGCTCCTCATCTCCTTCCTCACCGCACCCTGCGCGCCCTTCTCCCCGCCCTCGGCTAGTGTCTCCGACGAGGATCGCTTCACTGGCATGCTCGACTGTGACGTGAGATTGGAGCTGGATGTGCTTGTGGGCGTGGTTAAGGAGATGTGCCGGGCGCCGGCGACGAATGGCTGGCGGGGATGGAAAAACTCTGCTGAAGCGATCGAAAATCGGGCGAAGGCGGAGATCACTGTTTGCACGCAGCCGCAGCATTCACGAGAAAGCTCGAAATGAGAGCTTCGAGTAAACAGTATGGCTTCTCAGTTTCCATCTGAGAAGCCGCCAGCCAAACATAGCAGCTTTTTATTTTTTGGCTGCCCGCAAACGTAGAAGCCAGCGGGCAGCCATACCAAATGCCGCCTATTTCATACTTATTTACGATAATATTTTCATTAATTTCTTCTGGTGGATAAACGTAATATTCGGTGAGTGAAGGTCAACCTTAACCTTCTTATTCTTAGCCAAAAGCTTTGATACACAAAGCAAACGGTAAGCACCAACGATTACACTTTCTAAAGAAAGAAAGTCAACATTGCTATTCTTACAAGTTTGAATCCACAAGATCAGTAGCACTCACCAATCTCCCCCCTCCGACATCTATATAAACTCCTCCTCTCCAGTTTATCTCATCCAGCTTCATCTGGAGCTACAGTTTCAAATAAATCGCCACCTCTACCTCAATTCATGAAAAAAATAGAAAAATAATTCTTTGATCAGCTGTCCAAAAAATTTACAATGGCAAATAAGGGATTCCACAATGCTCTCTCTTCCATCCTCCTCGTTGTAGCAGTTTTCAGCGTGCTAACCACCGTGGTGAACTCCGACAACTTGGACGGTGCCAGATCCATCTTCGGCGGCTTTTTCCCCGCCATCAGCAATTCCGATGTCGCTAAGCTCTGCGGCATGACCAACTACAAAGACGTGTGCATTCAGACCATTGGCCCCATCCTCAACGGGTCCGTCAATCCCAAGGATGCCATCCGCGCCGCCTTCCAGTCTTCGTCTGCCGAGATCGCCTCCGCGATGAAGCTCTCCAAAAATGTAAGCCAGGGCGCCTCGGACGAGTTCAATAAGAACGCCTTCAAGGATTGCGACCAGCTGCTGCAAGACGCTGCCGAAGAGCTCCAAGCTGCGATGACCGCGTCGAATGATGTGGCAGAGCGCATCCACGACATCGGTATCTGGCTGTCGGCGGTCATCACGTACGCGGAGACGTGCGTTGACGGCATCACGCACCCGGAGCTGCAGTCCTCGATGAGGAGCGGCCTGGACGTCGCCACGAAGGTCACCAGCAATGCCATACAGATTGTCGATGCTCTAGCCTCGTTAGTCAAGGACATTAACCTTCCCTCCATCTTCAACATCACCGGCTTCGGCCGCCGCCTGCTATCGGACGGTAACGGCAGGTTGCCCTCTTGGTTTGCGGCCAACGACCGAAAGCTCCTAGCTGCACAGAGCGAGGGCAAGGTGAAGCCAGATGCAGTGGTGGCCAAGGACGGCAGCGGCAACTTCAAGACCATAAACGCCGCCATCAACGCCATTCCCTCGAAATTCCCCGGCCGCTACGTGATCTACGTCAAGGCCGGCACGTACAAGGAGACAGTCCGCATCACCAAGGACAAGCCGCAAATTTTCATGTACGGTGACGGGCCTCGGAAGACCATGGTTACTGGCAGCCTCAATTACGTCGACGGAGTTGGAACCATGAACACCGCCACTTTTGGTAGGATTAATTTTTTCAATTTCTGGCAATAAAAACATTAGAATGAACAGTAACAAATTGAGTTAATTGAAATTTCAGCGGTGATGTCAGCCGGCTTCATCTGCAAGTCGATGGGGTTCATGAACACTGCAGGAGCGCAGAAGCACCAAGCGGTGGCGCTCCGAGTGCAGGCGGACAAGGCGGCGTTCTTCAACTGCCGGATGGACGCGTACCAGGACACACTATACGTGCACGCCCTCAGGCAGTTCTACCGCAACTGCGTCATCTCTGGGACCATCGACTTCATCTTTGGCGATGCCGCCGCCGTGTTGCAGAACTGCCGCATCATCGTGCGACGCCCCATGGACAACCAACAAAATTTTGTGACGGCGCAAGGGCGGACGCAGCCTACCACCAAGAGCGGGCTGGTCCTCCAGAACTGTCGCATTGTGCCCGACGCTCGCCTCTCCCAGGACAAGTTGAAGATCCCGAGCTACCTCGGGCGACCATGGAAGGCCTACGCGCGGACGGTGTTCATGGAGTCAACCATTGAAGACCTAATCTGGTCGGCGGGATGGCAGCCTTGGGCCGGGGAGCACTTCGAGAAGACGGTCTACTACGCTGAGTACGCCAATCGCGGCGCCGGCGCCAATACCAAGGACAGGGTGAAGTGGGCAGGGTACCACGTCATCGACAAGAAGACGGCAGAGCAATTCACAGTGGATAAGTTCATTCAGGGATACGACTGGATCAAAGACACGGGCATCACCTACTCCCCTGGGTTCACTTCTAAGGCATAGTCAATTAGTCACTGATCACATTTCACATCACTATATATTTTGTGAACGCATCACTATATAGAGACTGACACGGAGAGTGAGAAAGTGATTTTGAGTGTGCTGTAATGGATGATGATGATCCGTAGAGGTGAGATGTACGCTCGAAGCAAAAGCAAAATGATCTTTTTTATATATTTGACAAAAAATCAGATACTATTTTTCCTTTATTTTGTTAATCTTCTACTTTGTTGGCTTTCATTCGTTCCCACTTAAGGTATCATAACCTCTCCTCCGAAAAAAAATGATAATAAGACTTAACTAAGTATCATAACCTCTCCCACTTAACATCACCACTATTCTCTAGCTTTTTTCTATTAGTCTATTCTATGTTTACTCTAATATTATTTATTATTATCTGTTTAATAAAGAAACTAACTCACTAATTTGATAATTTGAATAATAATATAGTCCAAAATAAAAATACTTAAGTCCCAGTTAATCATAATATGCTCGAAAAAAATTTCACAAAAGGAAGCCTTCTGTGAACTCCTGCAAATTTCGCAGAAAGGAGTTTTTCTATGAGAAGTCAACGTGTAATGAATTATCGTGTAATAAAGTATATAGTGTAATGTATATAATATGGGTTTGTGTGAATCCATTACACGATGATTATATAATGGATTATCATATAATGGACTAATATCGTATATAATATAAGACATAAGTCAATTACACAATAATGCATTATACGATCATGGTATAATACCTTCACAAAAAAACTCCTTTCTGCGAAATTTTTTTCGCCAACCTGCGATTCTTGATGATTGGTCCTACTAATCCAACCTTATCAAGAATTAATAATATGGAAAATAGTAAAAAATAAAACCAAAATATATACAACTCAACATTATACCTCTCATCACCAATAGTACAATATTCGAGGTAGTATTATTGTTTGGCACTTCCCATGTAAGGACTACTTTGTAAGTATGGGGCAAAGGAGATGGCTTATTTGTAAAAATGGAGAAAGTTAAAAAAAAGTTACAGCTGAATCCTAAGATTCAAAAACCTCTCTCACGTCCTCCCTCTCCGCTCTTGATCTCCCTCTCTAGTCTCTTCTCCGCCAATTTCTCTCTCTTTAACCTGTTTGCATGAATACCGCTATCTGAACTCCTCTCCACGTCCAACTCGGCATACCTACGATTGTTCCAGTGTCGATTTGAGTCCAAGCAACCCCTTCCTTTGAGGTGTTGGTTGATCACCGTCGTGCGACTAGGCACTGGCGACATCTTCACTCGCCGGGGCACCGCCCATGTTGTCTCCGGCTACCAAAGTCCTTCTTGGCAAGTAGGTGCTTCTGTTAAGATAATGAGTTTACAAGCTTGTTCTATTAAGTAAAATTATTGGCAAGTAGGTGCTTCTGTGTTAGAAACGAGCGAACATCAGAGAACAAAAGGATTTTAGACGTGAAATTCTAAATGCAACTTGTTCTATTAAGATAATGAGTTTACAAGCTTTATAGAGGTGACAAACACCTCTTAATTATTAGAAACGAAGTATTAGACTCTATTCGAGACATCTTTCAGTATACATTCACCAAAATAATTATTAACCTGATTAATTTCAAGTTTACATTTCAACATTCCCTTAACCCTTAAATTTCAAATAAAATTGTATATCCATGTCTTCTTCTTTTTTTTCAAAAATAATCTTAGTTTCTCAAATGAGGGTTTTTTTTTATGTGCATCCTATTAGATTTGCTAATGTATAATTACTATCAAATGCTTGCACTTCAAGTGTCAATTCTTTCAGCTTTATTTTAACTTGAAAATAATCATTAATTTTTGTCTCATTTTTTATCTTGACAAGTTATTAACGCATTTTTTCTTGCTCCATTTTGACTTATTTTTAGCTTTGAGATAATTCTATTTTGTTTTGTTCTCTTCTTCTATTATGCTCTCAAATTTTTTTTCTTTATATTTTTAAAAATTCTTTGTTCATATCCGACTATTACAAATTTAGTTTTTAATTTTATACTATAGTATTTTTTTTTGTTGACTTCTTATTTGCTGTTTCACTTGCAATAGAAAAAAAAATCGGCGTCTCCGTTCATCTCCGTTTTTTATTCTTCTCTACTGTTTCATTTGCGGTAGGAAAAAAATCCAGCGTCTCCGACGAGAACTTCGGCTTGTCAATGGATAGCTGATCATCTGAGACATCCTCAGTATACATTCACCAAAATAATTATTAGTCTGATTAATTTCATATTTACTTTTAACAAATTGATATTAGAGATGGAGTATTTGAGTTTCATAAACAGATTGAGGTTTGAGTAATGTTATAAGGATCTTATTATTTGGTTATATGTGTATTTGTTGCACTTGAAGGTAAAATTATCAGTTCTGAGCTTTGGGTCATTGTGGCCTATTTTTTTCTAAGACAATTTATGGTGAAGAAAAGAGAAAATATAATGAATCTGACAGTTTTTACATTCAAATTTATTATATATATATTTTTTTTTTACTGTAAATTCTCTCAAAAAAAACAAGCATAGTCCGATAATAATTCTTGATTCTCAATTATCACATAAATATTCACGTATCTTATTTACGTTAACATTCATCAAATTCATAAAATAATATTTTTTTCAAGAGTAACTCGCAAACCATTTGAGCCCAACACAGGCCTGAACCATTTATTATTCGGCTCATTTTGAAGTGATTCAGATACAATAGTTGTCAAATCGATCTAGTCTATAAAATCTGTTTACTTTATGAATAGATAGATAAATCTATTAAAATAAATATAAAACAAATATATTGTATATTGATATAAATATTTTATATTTAAATAAAGATTCATCATGTATACAAACTTAAAAGATAATATACTATATTATATATATTACTTGTATAAATATGAAGTATATTATATTATATTATATATTTAAAATGCATCGTAAATAATAGTTTTAAAATATATATTATTTATTTTATTATAAATAATATGTATTTTATTTATTTAATTTTTTATATCTATTTATATATATTAAATATGCTATAGCCTACGAATACAATAGCTCTACTAATGTTATAGTTAATTAATATATATTAAAATTTCAAAATACAAACAATAATATTGAAATCCTGTTTTAACAATTGTCGTGAGTTTGAGGGAGGATGCACTAAATAAAGGTCAACCTTCATATTCATAGCCAAAAAACCTGGGTACACACAAGAAGCGGTAAGAACCAACAATCACGAAAGCCAACCAAGCTATTCTTAGAAAGTTTGAATCCACAAGATCAGTCGCACTCGTCAATCTTCCCCTTCCTACTTCTATATAAACGCCTCTTCCTCTCCCATTTCATCTCATCCAGCTTATCTGGAGCTACTGTTTCAAATAAATTGCCACCTCTACTTCATTTCATTTCATGAAAAAAATACAAAAATAATTCTTTCATCTGCTATCCAAATAATTTACAATGGCAAATAAGGGAGTCCTCGGTGCTCTCTCTTCCGTCCTCCTCGTCGCAGCAGTCTTCAGCGTGGTAGCCACTGTGGTGAACTCCGACCAACCCAACGGCTTACTCTCCGCCTTCACCAATACCGATGTCGCTGCGCTCTGCAGCAAGACCGTCTATAGCGACGTGTGCATACAGACCCTCGGCCCCATCCTCAATGGCTCCGTCGATCCCAGGGATGCCATCCGCGCCGCCTTCGAGTCTGCCTCTACCGAGATCGCAGCTGCAATCGAGTACTCCAAGAACGTAAGCCAGGGTGCCTCGGATGAGTTCAATAAGAACGCCTTCAAGGATTGCGACCAGCTGCTGCAGGACGCCGCGGAGGAGCTCATGGCTGCGATGACTGTGTCGAACGACCTCGCGGAGCGCGTGCACGACATTGGTATCTGGCTGTCGGCGGTCATCACGTACCAAGAGACGTGCATCGACGGCATCACGCAGCCGGAGCTGCAGTCCTCAATGAGGAGCGGCATGGACGTCGCCACGAAGGTCACCAGCAACGCCATTCAGATCGTCGATGCTCTAGTCTCGTTAGTCAAGACCTTTCACCTTCCCTCCGACCTCAACATCACTGGCTCCGGCCGCCACCTACTTTCGGACGGTAACGGTATGTTACCCTCTTGGTTCGCGGCAAACGACCGGAAGCTCCTAGCTGTGCAGACCCAGGGCCAAATGAAGCCCGACGCGGTGGTGGCCCAGGACGGCAGCGGCAACTTCAAGACCATAAACGCCGCCATCAACGCCATTCCCAAGAAATACCCCAACCGCTACGTGATCTACGTCAAGGCGGGCACTTACAAGGAGACAGTCCGCATCACCAAGGACAAGCCGCAGATTTTCATGTACGGTGACGGGCCTCGGAAGACCATCGTCAGTGGCAGTCTCAATAACGTTGATGGCGTCGGTACCATGAACACCGCCACCTTTGGTATGATCCATTTTTTTAATCTGTACCAATATAAACATTGGAATTAACCGTAACAAATTGTGTTAATTGATGTTTCAGCGGTGATGTCGACCGGCTTTATCTGCAAGTCAATGGGGTTCATGAACACTGCAGGACCGCAAAAGCACCAAGCGGTGGCGCTGCGAGTGCAGGCGGACAAGGCAGCGTTCTTCAACTGCCGTATGGACGCGTACCAGGACACGTTGTACGTGCACGCTCTCAGGCAGTTTTATCGCAACTGCGTCGTCTCCGGGACCATCGACTTCATCTTCGGCGATGCCGCCGCTGTGCTGCAGAACTGCCTCATCATCGTGCGGCGCCCCATGGACAACCAGCAGAACACAGTGACGGCGCAAGGGCGAACGCAGTCGACCACGAAGAGCGGGCTCGTTATCCACAACTGCCGCGTCGTGCCCGACGCTCGCCTTTTCCCTGACAGGTTGAAGATTCCTAGCTACCTCGGCCGGCCATGGAAGGCCTATGCTCGAACCGTGATCATGGAGTCGACCATCGGCGATGTGATCCGGCAAGAGGGATGGATGCCTTGGGCCGGTGAGCACTTCGAGAAGACGCTCTACTACGCTGAGTACGCCAACCGCGGCCCCAGCGCCGCCACCAACAACAGGGTGAAGTGGCCAGGGTTCCACGTCATTGACAAGCAGACTGCTGAGCAATTCACAGTCGACAAGTTCATTCAGGGAGACGACTGGATCAAATACACCGGCATCACCTACTTCCCTGAGTTCAGGACTGCAGGCCGCAGTCACTGATCACGTACTTTACTATATATTTTGTGAATGCATGCTTGCATGCATGCATGAATATAGAGAGAGAGAAAAAAAAAAGTTTTGAGATTGTAGTAATGGATGATTGCACGTAGAGGTGTAATGTACGTGCTTGAAGAAAAATGATTTATATATTAAAAAAATGAAATACTATTTTTTTTCCTTTGATTAATCCGCTCCTTTGTTTGCTTGCCTTCGTTCCTCTTATCACAAAAATTATCGTTTCTATTGTAGGCAAATGGCTCCATTCGCCTATAATAACAACTTTTATAAGCATATAGTTTTATAATTTATATTATGTAATTTTCAATTTTATTTGTCTGGATTGGTCTGACTACATATAGTAATTAATTAAAATAGATTTATTTTAATTTTATCTTCTCAAAATTATAAATACCAGAATAATTTATTAATTAATGGAAAGTCATAAAGTCGGAAGAAAGGTAGATCCAATAGGCGCAAGCGAAGGCTCAAATATCATCAATCACAAAGAAAGATTGTCGATTCATTAGTTTGCATATTGTGAGTTTTGTTTTTATTTTATTAGCAGTATTCGATT
The DNA here is from genome assembly GCA_027563935.2 of Costus lasius. Classification (NCBI taxonomy): domain Eukaryota; kingdom Viridiplantae; phylum Streptophyta; class Magnoliopsida; order Zingiberales; family Costaceae; genus Costus; species Costus lasius. The sequence continues at coordinate 139,868,401 of CM050446.2, forward strand.
CATTAGTTTGTATATTGTGAGTTTCGTTTTTTAATTTATTAGAAATATTAAAATTGATATAAAAATTAAATTAATTTACAATTTTGTTTTCTCGATATGCTATTCATGATTTGTGTTAGTGTGGTAGTACCTCAATGAAACTCATTCAATATATTAATTTTTTTTTAGAAAAAATATATGGTTGTGTAAAAAAGTATTTTTGGGTTGATATTTTCTTCAAAAGATATGTATGTTGAATTTTGTAATTAACATATTATAAAATTTATTTATTTATATACTCTTTTGTATTAAAAAGAGGTAGCTGAATAGGAAAATTGTCACAAGCGAGACGATCACTCCCGGCGGTGGCCCCATTTACCGCTCACACTTAGCTTAAAATGTGTAAATGCACACATCTCTACTTACTTTCTAAAGTAAGGGATGGTGGATAGGACCACCGTTCCAAAATAGGCTTTACAAAGCCCTACCATGGCACATGGTGAGGAAGTGAGGCTCACAAAATTTACTTTAGCACCTGGCACGCTATCATTAACATAAAATTAAAATTAAATTGTGTTTAGCTAACTGGACAATTGAATTTCATTAATATATTAAAAACAATACTTCAAATATAAAAACTTCCTATATATATATATATATAATATTAAAATAATTAATAAAATAATATAATATAGAATATAAAATATTATAAAATTCTTTATTTATATAATAATAATACTAATAATAATAATTTTAAAATGTTACTTCATTAAAATTTTATGTAATAACAATAATATAAAAGTTTGGGAAGATATAAAAAATAAAAAAATAAGAAGAAATCTATAAAATAGGAAAAATTAAAATTAAGAAAATTAAGAATCTATAAAATTGTAAAAATTAAGAAAATAAAAATAATTTCTATTGCACAAGTTTTTTAAAAAAAGTAATATTTATTTTAGATCGTACTCATTACAATACCTCACTCAAAGGAGGAATCAGGTCTATATAGTTCTCTTTTTAAACTCTTTTTTTTTTTAATTTTAGACCGCACCCTTTTGAGCTGCCTACATAACTTCCACAATATTTACGAAAGAATCAGGTCTACGTAGTTCTATTTTTACAACACTTATCTGTAATTGCTTCCACTCGCACTTTCAAAATCTTGTTAATCATCATCTAACAAAGTTGAATGACCACCTTTGTCTTGAAAATGATATTCAGCATTTAACTAATCTTTAAGATAAATACACATTTCGATGCTTTTTTTGTTTATTCGACTTCGCTTCTTGTCCAACACCCACCTGTACTGAAAGAGGACTCTGATGCTATAGTAGACATGGGAGGAGTTAGTATATCACGTGTTATAGTAGAATCCATTGGATATTATTTTCTTTGTGATCTCCATCATAATAAAATATTAAAATTATCAATTTGTTCTTATGTAAGTAAAGATGTATGATTATTTTTAAAAAAATTATTAATTCATTAAAATTATTTGATCTACTTGTTGATGTATTTTTGTATTTTAAATTGACCATATTCTTACTGTAAATTTTTTACTACTAGTGGATAGATTAGTTTGAGGAAGTGTTGGATTAATTATATTTTTTAAATTTTAAATTATAAACATTACACATTTCCTCTAATAATAAAGAAATTTTACTTTTTTTTCTCATCAACCCCTTCAAGTTGTATATTTTTATAATATTCGTCTAATAAAATACGTACATTTTCTAATTAAAATATAGGATACGAAATTAAATAATATAAAAGTGATGTATTTTTCAATATTTTTTAAAATTTTATATCCATTTGTAAAATTACTTGAAAAATATTTTCATCGTTTCTATATTGGAAAAAATTTATACTAATTAAAACTTAATAATCTAAAATTAAACATAATGTAGGATAGTAAACATCAGATATGTGAGTGCCTAGCATTATAAAAAATTTCTAAAATATTATGTAATAATTTTTTTTTCTCCCAATCTTTTTTTTAATATTTCCATTAGACATTTTTTTCATTATAAAATACTTTTAGAGGATCTTAAACTGGAAAACATATTGTTAGCATATCATATGTAGAAAACATATATAAACTGTAAGATTTATATACTTGTAAGTCTTGGTTTCTAGAAGTAGAAGAAGTAATACATAGAACAGTATTTCTTAATTTATTTACATATTTATTCATCAATATACATAAAAAAACCATAAATATTAGATTTATAATTCTTTTTAATTTTTTAATTACATTATCATTATTATTTATATAATCAAAACTAATGAAAAAATTTTATTAATTATATTATATAAATATAAAATATTATAAAATTATCTAAATATAGCATTTGTTGTATAAGGATATTTAAAAATTTTAAATATAATATTTTTAAAATCGTCCGCCACTCAAGAAAGGCGACCTCTAATATTAACATTCTTTACTCAATATAAGTTATTTAAGAATTAGAGCCTTCTCTTTTTTACTTTATGTTCTAAGACGCTGTGAGGCTTTCGTAGGGTATATTAATACTTCTTATGATGTTATAATATGTTTTGTCATTATTTGACTATTTGTTCATTTTCTTCGAGGACTCTTCATTAATTTTAGAGTCTGTATTCTTGGGAGGAAAATTGAAGGGAAAAAATAAGAAAATTATTTTCATCTGGTTCCTTGAGTGGAAAAGAGGTGGAAGGAAAGAATACACGAAGGAAAACCAAACGATTTTCTTTCGAAATTTTCTCTCTCCAAATTCGAGAGAAAGCTCAAATCACTCGTCCTCTCGAGCCTGCCTCGACTCTCACGCCCGTTTCTCTCACATCCGCTGCACTGCCGACACACCCGCCTCACTGCCGCCGCTCCCGCCTCCTTGGCGTAGCTGTCGCCACTCCCGACTCCCGAGCTCTCATCTCCCTGCCGACGGGCCCGCCTCCCTACTGCCGCTCCCGCCTCCCTGCCACAGCTACCGCCGCTCCCCACTCCGGAGCTCTTGCCTCCCTGCCGACGAACTCGCCTCCCTGCCGATGAGCTTGCCTCCCTGTCGTGCCCGCCTTCCGCTCCCTAGCTCGCTTGCCTCCTAAGCTCACAGCCGACGACCCTCCAGCCCTTGCCCTCACCGTCGACGCCTTCCAAGCTCGACGCCCTCACCGCCGACACCCCTCCAGCTCCAGCCATCGCGGATGGCTCTCGCCAGCTCCAGCCCTCACTCTCGCCATTGCGGATGGCCCTCGCCATTGTGGATGGCCCTCGCCATCGCGGATGGCTCTCGCCAGCTCCAGCCATCGCCTCCAGCCCTCACTCTCACAATCGCGGATGGAGAGAGTGCTGCAGCGCGAATGCTTCCTTAGTCGGCCTTTCTGTCGTGCCCACTTTTTTTATTTTATTATTATTTTTTTCTATTTTCCTTTCCTCCCAAGGGAATAAGCTGCATCCCCTAGTATTCTTTTCTTTTCCCTCATAGTTTCTTTCCTTCTACTTTTTTCTTCTCTTCTAGTTTTCTTTCCCTCTAAGAAAACAGAGAAGTTGTAAAAAAAATTTCTTTACTATGCACTTGAAAGTGATTCAAGCAATCATATTTCCGCATTTGCACTTGCGAGCTTAAGAAGTGAACGAAAGTTTCAGCCGTCATTGAATACTCGAAAATAGGCCCGTCAACCCCATATTTATAAATTTTAAAAAAAAGGCCAAAAATACTAACCCATGCAAGAAGAGATTAGACCGAGCAATGATGGGTGTGTTTGGTATAGTTGGAGCTTTTAGCTTCTGCTGGTTAAGAAAGTGCTGATTGAAAAATAGCTAGCTGGAAAAGCTGAGTGGTGTGTTAAATTAGTGCAGAAGTTGATAGCCAAATAGGTCAACTTCTCAAAAATAACTTTTGCGGCCAGCAAAAGCAGCCTAGAAGCTATGCCAAACGCACCCGATAATGGGTAGAGTACCCGACCTGTTACCCATCCGAACTCAACTCGACTTGAATTGAGTACCCCTATCATGCAATGTGAACCTCGGGTATTTAAAAGGGTACACTGGGTACCTAATTAAATAAAATTTTTATATTTTTATTTTAAATTAATATAAAAATATAATTATATAAATTTTAAATTTTAAAAAATATATTAATCATTAACTATTTTTTATTGTTAAAATTTTTAATAATAAAAAATATTTTTATTCTTATTTTTATATTGTGTATTGGATACCCACACATACAAACCTTAACTTAACCCGTTTAGATAATCTTTACATTGGTTATTTGAACAAAGTCGGAAAGGATGAGAAAATTTTCTAGGCAAATCATAAAAATTTGAAAAGAATGATATGCAATCTAAAATTTGTGATTAGACTTTAATTAGCATAAATCTCAAAGGGGGATAGGAGGGTGATAATATCACTCTTCCCTAATTTTCTAGATAGTTGGCTAGAAAATATTTTCGGAAAGGATGAACTTTATTTGTCGGAATAAAAGTAGGAAATAAGGAATAAATTATTTGTGGAAAATGCTAATCATAAAATGGAATAAACATTAGATCACCTGTGAAATGGAACAAATAATATTGCAGTTAATTAATACATATTAAAATTTTAATATCAAATTAAATTTGAAATCCAATTTTCTCTTATTTATCGTGAGTTTGACTGGGATTTTAGTCACCAAATGGATATATAAAAAAATTAAAAAAAATACCACTATGATCTACTCATTAAGAGCTATCCAACGGTACCAAAATCATTGTGATCCAAATCTTATATGATTAGAAAAAAATCGGGAAGTATAGTCGAATCTATATTAGGATAAATTCTACTATACTTCTTGATATTTTTTTCTCATCGTATAAGATTTGGATAATATAGATTCTACTATACTTCCCAATTTTTTTCTAATCGTATAAGATTTGGATAATGACGATTTTAGTACCATTGGATAGCTCTTGATAAGTAAATCATCATAGTATTTTTTATTTTTTTAGATCCATTTGGTCCACCAAATTGAGGCTATTCTTTTCTTTCCTTTCTTCTATCTTTTTTAAGTAAAATAAAGGTAAGCATTGGTATTCATGGCCAAAAGTCTAGATGTCCGAAAATTTTTTTACGGAAGGACCCCTTCTAAAGGTCAGCATTGGTATTCACGGCCAAAAGCCTAGATGTCCGAAAAAAATTTTGCGTGCTTGAAAGATATTGTACCCTTATGCGATCGTCCCATAAGGGTCTGTCGCATAAATTTTTTTTAGATGTCCACAGCAAGCAATAGGAACGAACGATTACAGTTTCCAAAGAAAGAAAGTCAACCATTCTATTCCTAGATGATTGAATCCATAAGATCAGCAGCACCTACCAATCTTCCCCCTGCAACATCTATATTAACTCCTCCTCTCCAGTTTCTTCCCATCCAGCTTCGTCTGGAGCTACGGCTCCAAATAAATCACCACCTCCACTTTAATTCGTCAAAAAAAAAAAAAAAAATCTCTGGTAAGCTATCCAAATAATTAAGAATGGGGAATAAGGGAGTTCTCCATGATCTCTCTTCTGTCCTCCTCGTAGCCGCAGTCTTCAGTGTGGTCGCCACCGTGGTGAACTCCCACAACTTGGATGGTGCCAATTTCGACGTCTCTGCGCTATGCAAACAGACCCTCTACAGCGACGTGTGCATGCAGACCCTCGGCCCCATCCTCAATAACTCCGTCGATCCCAAGAAGGCCATACGCGCCGCCTTCGAGTCCACCTCCGCCCAGATCGCCGCCGCGATCGAGCTCTCCAAGAACGTAAGCCAGGGCGCCTCCGACGAGTTCAATAAGAATGCCTTCAAGGATTGCCACCAACTGCTACAAGACGCCGCCGATGAGCTTCGGGGTGCGATGGCTGTGTCGCATGACTTGGCGGAGCGCGTCCACGACATCGGGATCTGGCTGTCGGCAATCATCACGTACCAGGAGACGTGCATCGATGGCATCACGCAATCGGAGCTGCAGTCCACAATGAGGAGCGGCCTAGACATCGCCACGAAGGTCACCAGTAATGCCATCCAGATCGTTGATGCTTTTGTTTCGTTAGTCAAGAACTTTCACCTTCCCTCGGGCCTCAACATCACCGGCATCGGCCGCCGCCTGCTATCAGACGGTAATGGCAGGTTGCCCTCTTGGTTCTCGGCCAACGACCGGAAGCTCCTCGCTGCGCAGACTAAGGGCCAGGTGAAGCCCGATGCGGTAGTGGCCCAGGACGGCAGCGGCAAATTCAAGACCATCAACGCCGCCATCAATGCCATTCCTAAGAAGTTCGCCGGCCGCTACGTGATCTACGTCAAGGCCGGCATCTACAAGGAGAAAGTCCTCATCACCAAGGACAAGCCGCAGATCTTCATGTACGGCGACGGGCCTCAGAAGACCATGGTTAGTGGCCGCCTCAATAACGTTGACGGCGTCGGCACCATGAACACTGCCACCTTCGGTACGATCGATTTTTTAATTTCTACCAATAAAAACATTTGAGTAAACCGTAACAAACTGTGTTAATTTAAATTTCAGCGGTGACATCGACCGGCTTTATCTGCAAGTCGATGGGATTCACGAACACTGCAGGACCGGAGAAGCACCAAGCGGTGGCATTGCGAGTGCAGGCGGACAAGGCGGCATTCTTTAACTGTCGGATGGACGCATACCAGGACACACTATACGTGCACGCGCTCAGGCAGTTCTACAGCAACTGCGTCATCTCCGGAACCATCGACTTCATCTTCGGCGACGCCGCCGCTGTGCTGCAGAACTGCCTCATCGTTGTGCGGCGCCCCATGGACAATCAGCAAAACACGGTGACAGCGCATGGACGGACGCAGCCGACCACGAAGAGCGGGCTTGTCATCCAGAACTGCCGCGTCGTGCCCGACGCTCGCCTCTACCCCGACCGGTTGAAGATCCCGAGCTACCTCGGCCGGCCATGGAAGGCCTACGCGCGGACCGTGGTCATGGAGTCGACCATCGGCGATGTTATCCGACCGGAGGGATGGATGCCGTGGGCCGGGGAGAGCTTCGAGAAGACGCTCTACTACGCTGAGTACGCCAACCGTGGCCCCGGCGCCGGCACCAGTAGCAGGGTGAAGTGGCCAGGGTTCCATGTCATCAACAAGCAGACAGCTGAGCAATTCACGGTGGACAAGTTCATCCAGGGATACGACTGGATCAAGTACACCGGCATCACCTACTTACCTAAGTTCACGGCATGATCACTGATCACGTACTTCACTATATCATTTTATGCATTCTGCATGAATACATATAGCGAGAGAGAGAGAACGAAGAAGATGGCTTTGAGAGTGCATCAATGGACGATGACACGTAGAGGTGGGATGTCATCTGGATCAAATGTTTTTTATGTGAAAAATGAATACCATAATTCATTGATTAATTTGCTCTGTTTGTTGGCTTATCTTGATTCATTCTCACAAAAAACTTTGGTTTGACATAATTTGAATATCAACATACACCACAAACAAGGCAAGCAATCATCAATTCAAATGGAGTTATAGTCGATAAAGTAGCACTTAGAACTAGGCCTTATTATAGGCAGAAAATTAAAATAGATTTGGTGGAAGTTACAGCCGAGCTCCAATCTCAGCCACCTCCCCTCTCTTTAGCCTTCTCTCCCACGATCTCCCTCTCTTATCTCTTTCGTTCTTCCCTTATTCGTGTGCACCGATGCCCAGACTCGTCGCCACCTCCATCTCCGGCGACGTGCCACTTCTCCAACCACCGGGTGGTGTCGAGGCGATGCTCTGGGTTGCTGCATTTTGATGCCCTGCTTCACGCGTGTGCACACCGGTGATTCCTTCTCTTGCCAGGGCGCCACCCTGTTCACCGCCAGCTTCCAGCGATTTTGTTAGCGTGTGGGCATGGTGCCGGGCCAGCCGCTAGTTGTGCTGCCTATTCCCCTATCTTTCCCCATTGTTGTGGTTGCCGTCCATGGGCGCGCCGCTGTTGGTTGCTGCTGCTGCCAGTGTTGTGCTGCCGCCGATGATGACTTCCGGCGATGTCTTGACCTAGAGTGGGCTATGGGCTGCCGATGAAGCGTGAATAGTTTCGGGGTTTTGAGTTGTCTTTGCATTGTGCCAACGTATTGTCATCGACGATCTTTCCGATGTGTTACTTGGTGTCACGCCCCAAATTTTTCGCGCCTAAAACTAGAGCGTGATAGCACGACTTACACAATCTCTGTGTAAACCGTTAACTAACACACACCTAAACAATGCGTACTATGTGAAAACGTGAAAGTAAATACAATATGCGCGTCCTCACTACAATGATCGTCTCTTAGCAATACAGATCACTCACACTCAATCTGCCTCAACCACACTGCCTCTAACTCAGCCTAACCTCCTGATTGAATCTCTGAAGCACTGACTGAGTGGCGGATTAGGGTTTCGCGACCCTAATCGCTTTGCACACTTCAGGCGCCCTGTCCACACACACGAGACGCTGGCAGATATCGCAACCAAAATCCCTAAGCAGATAATCAACTACCGGCCTGCTTAACCTAGGGCAATATATCCACAACTACACAGCGAGCGAAGGATGAAGACAAGCACAATGCTTGCGCCTCACCTAAGCTAAATCCGTAAAACCACGATAGAGAATCAACTCTCCTCCAAGTAATGATACTCAGGGATAAGAGGACCCTCTTCCCTAATCCCGGGAAGAGGTACACAAAATATATGATATATCAACACGAATCGTTCATACAATCAACCATAATCAATCTAAAATAGAGTTATACCACTCCTCACGTATGAACAATGATGGATGAAAGAACAGCCCCTTCCCTCAAGAAGCCGCCCCTCAAAGATGCTCTTCACCAAGTGATGAAGAGCCCAAACCCTAGGGTCGCCTCCCTAGGTAGTTGAAGATGATGTCCTCCTTCTTGAACTCGTCTCCAAGTCCAATAACGCCAAGAACCCTAGATGGGCAGCAAGGTGCCGCCACCTAGAGGACTGCCGGTGATGGTGATGAAGGGGAGAAGGCCGCCGGTGATGATCCTTGCCTCCAAGGACTCGCCCAAAGAAGAAGCCGCCCCCTTCAAGGTTCTTCCTCCCTCCAAGGAAGAACTCGCCAAGAACAGGAGGGAACAGCAAGTTGCCGCCCCTCTCAAGATCAATGCCGCCCTTCTTTGCCTCCAAAGAAGGTCTCCACGCCAAGAGGATGAAGTCCTCTCCCTCCAAGAGAACTCGCCAAGGGGAAAAGGATGAAGAACTCGCCAAGAACCTCCAAGCCGAGAGCTCCAAGAACTTGTCGCCTCCTCCTCTCCAAAACTCGTGGATGCAAGGTGGAAGACTCGCCAACCTAGCCACCAAAGCCTTCCACTCGCCAATTTGAATTTCCTTGTGGATCGGGTTTGGTTTAAGTGAACCAACCCGTTAGCCTTCATGATCCAGCCCGCCATCCTCAAGTGGATAGTCGCCCAAGTGGATCCAAGAGCCTTAAGTGAGTGGGGATCCAATTAACCTCTTAATGGATCTTCACTTAACCTCTTAGTGGATGTTCTCATAAGTTGTCACATGCAAGACATGTGCCAACTTATTTAAACATACATGTAGATGGCGCCTAAGTCCTAGCTGACTAGATCAGCCCCTAGGACTCCAGTGTGAACCCAGGTTGAGTCCATAAGCGCCCAGACCATGGTTAGGCTAACCCTGGTTAAGTTAACCATGGTTAAGCTAACCCTGGTCCACTAAAGAACTCCAAAGTCCTCCGAAGTTCTCCAAAGCACCCTCAGTCCATGCCCAAGGATAGAATGTGTAGATGTACCTGCAAGAACATACTAACACAGTGTCAGTAACCTAACTCCTCTAGTAGGCTCCCTGCAACACCAGCCCAACTCCCCATCAAGCTCCTCCATCCCTCCTCAGATCCCACTGAGTCCATGGGATGGGCTGGGGTATAACCCCAGTATACCCAGGGCATCACACTTGGTAACCATGACTTACTCTTGTATTTCATTTTGTTGATAGAGTTTATATGGTGATATATATAGGGGTATACATATACATCTATATGTTTATATGGGTATATATATGTGTACAAGTATACTGATGGAGAAATTGTAGTTGAATGTGGTTAGATACATGTTTAAGTATTGATAAATTTATGAATGAAAAATGATATTGAGGTAAATGAATAGTATGGAAAATAGTAAATCTATATGTGATCATTGAGATAATTTGAGATGATACGTATAAGTGTATGCATGTGTACATGTATATATATAGGTATACGTAGGTGCATGTGTGCACTTGTTGACATTAATAATTAAATAAATGAAAGTAGAGATTAGTGATATCATTAGTGATGTGTTTTGTTTTGTGATATTATAGATGGTATTTGGTTTGAGCTGGAAAATGTGGCCCAAGATCTGAAAGCTACATCTGCTAGGAGTTACAATGATACAGGTAGGAATCATTTTCTTTGTTTTTGGAATCATGGCATAGTGTTGGTAAAGTATATGATGTGTGGAAAGATTAGATGTCATGATATCTTGTTGTTCCTCTTTTATTGATTTTGCTTCTACTCTATTGTACTCTAGTTTAGTCATTTATTGATGCATATATGTGCTTATGGTTGATTGATATTTCATGAGTTATGTGATGTACCACATTGCATTTGTTAATATGGATGTTGTAGAGATTGATATTATATGGTGGTAATTTAAATGAATTACCGGTTACAATATTTATTATTGATATGGTAAAGGAATCATGTGGATGGGTTTATGGGCTTGTGATCTATGTTATACAGTTGTGTTGTGATACATATGATATTTGCATGTATGATGTATGTCGTGGCACTTTGTGATATGTGACTGGCTGATGTTAGCCAAGGGCTGAGCTTTGTGAGCCAGCGGACTATGTTTTTGTACCAAAGGCCATGTATTGGCTATGAGACTGGTTGTAACAGTTACCTGCTTGGAGTCCTTTGGGATTATCTAAGGTTTCCTATGTGTTGAATGCAACACTGTCGAGCTGCTAGTTGAGAGCAGTTGTTTCATTGTGTGAGCTACGATGAAAACACTCTTATTAAGAGTGCGGACGTGTAATGACGTTGTTTATAATCATTGCTCTTGATTATACGACATTGTGCTGATTATGTATTTTGGATATCATCATGTACATTTATGTTGTTATGAGTATGGTGTTGGTTATGGTTCAGTTTACTTGTTGCATGTATATTTGTTATAATTCCTACTTAGCTATTTGAGCTAATATACTTTTATTTTGCCTCTAGGTAGAGAGTTGCTTATGTGGTTGATGGTGGTAGCTAGACGTAGAGGCTACAGATCTAGATCTTGTCGTCATGTTATAGATAGATAGTTGGATCTAGAGTAATAATGATGTATATAGTGACTTGGATTAATATTCTCATTTATTGTTGTTGATATTATTATATTATAATTTTCAATCTCATATATCTGGTGGATTGAGTGTATACATATCTATGTGTTGGTTATTATAAAAAAATTTATGAGATAATCATTTGTTTTATAAAGTATAAATGAAATTTTACTGTGGTATGAGTTTATTTTGTATTTTATTATGTTGATCACAGTTTATATTGTCACACCTCCGATCAATTAGCTAACTATATTAGATTAGTGTTCAGTTGGGTTATGATAATTTATCTATTTATACACCTCTTAGGAAAAATGTTAGAAGAGGGGGCACCACTCCCAACGGTGGCCCCATCCACCATCCATTTAATAAAAACCACTTGGAGATGTGTGCATTCACACATCCCAAAGTGCAAGTGAAGGGTGGATGGGACCACCGTTGAGAGTGGTGTCCCCTCTTCTAACATTTTTCCTCTTAGTAGGGTAAACATACATCTTTTTGTTAGATTTTTATAGTATATATACTAGATACCCTTTAGTTATGTATATACTTCATAAATCTCAATAGGGCTAGTTTCTCACACTACGAGCAATGTAGATCCATCTTGGCTATTCTATAAGTAAATTTCAAATGCCACCGTGAAATTTTGACAGAGACGTTACAAGCGTCTGAGAACCACAAACACACTTTGGTTAGAAGAAAGACACGTCAGGGACCAAATAGGAACGTTAATAAAATCCCCAAAGGGCTACAAAAATTGGAACTCGCAGAACACCAGAAATCCCAACATGCGCGAGCTAGCAAAAAATCAACCACAAATAGAACTGCAGCATATTGGAAGATCGGATTGACAGCACCACCCGAGCTTGATGAACGGGATACAGATATAAATGTTTGAACTAGAAGAGAACACCACCACCTGAAACAAGAGGAACAGGATACCGACGAAGATGCTGGTTGGTTCATCATTATCAATTTGAATAACAATGTCATTTATGCCCGCAGACAGAAGAAACCTTACTCCGCTTGAGGCTCTAACTCCTTTGAAAACAAATGCAAGATATAATTATCTTCAAGGAGAATATATTTTTTTAGATATAAAACTAGAAGTAAAGAATGAAAAACACATTGAATCTAGTCAACTTTTGCTATTAGTTTTAATGTATTTTTTTTCCATGTGAATTTCGTCTAAAAAAACATAATTTAAATCTTGGTTACCAAAGAAAATTAAAAGGAGATGGTACCTGGTTGCTGGAAAAAAAAACAATAGAAATGAATTATTCTTAGAAAATGCTTCTGATTAACAAGAAGCACCAATTAAATCATTGATTACAAGAAAATTGGGCATCACTAATTGCAAATTCTCATTGCAACTATAGTTATTGATAAATATAATGCGTAGAAATAACCTGTATTTTTCTGCCGGTCCGGCCCATTGCATTCCCGGTTGTCACGCCCCGGTCGGATCTCCCTAAAATCAGCGTTTAACCGTTGTTTTAGGGTCGTCCGGCGGAACACCGGAGCGCGAACTACCTAAGGTTTCTGACCCAAAATTGAAAACCCCAATTCCCCGAACAATTTGTATCCCCAAATTACAAGTTTGCACAGAAATCCTAACTCTAATTTAGAAATCCGGAAAGAACAAAACCCTAAATCAGATTACCTCTAATTTTGACCACGATCAAAATTATACTCTGCTGATGTTGTGATGATGTCAGCCGCCTCGATTCACGATTCGCTGGATTAATTCAGTATGCTGACGTCCGCCTGACGTCAGCCACTGAAATCGAAATCGAATTTGCGAATTCGACTTCTGCCTCGGTTGACCTCGTTGATCGCCTCCTTTCGAACGCTTTTCGAAACGCTCGCCTCGCGTCGTCTTCTTCAGCTGAGCGCCGCCGCGCTCGCGTGTGCTGCCGACGCCGGAGAGATGGATGTGCAAACAGGTTGGAGACGCCACCTGCGTCTCTTCCTTCCCGGCCTTGGTTTGCCGACCGGGAACCGCCTCAATCACAGAGGAAGAAGAAGATCGTAGAAGGAAGCTTGTATTTCACTGTTGGAAACTTACAGAACTCTTCCTTACTCCGACGACCCCGTCGCCGATGCCCACTTCCCCTCCCTCGCCGTCGACCCACTGGTTGACGGTTATAGTTCTCTCCCTCACACGTCGCTCGCTGGATTGTTCCTCGATCCTTTGGTATTGCACGCCGGTAAGATCCCCTGATCTCTCCTCCGGTGGTCGCTGGCTGATGTCGAAGATGTTGATGGTTCCCAGCTCGATCGATCCCTCTCAAGCTCCCTCATCTGCCCCTCTTAAAGAGAAGCCGACACTGCCTTGCCGCCTCCATGCTTGATCGCGTCCGTAACCCTCGCCGCGTCCGCACCTCCAACTCGGGAAGGCAGCCCGTTTCTTCCGCTTCTCTCGTGACCGCCGCCATCCGAGTTTTGCGAAGACGACGCGCTGTTCGTGTCTGAAATAGCCGAGCCGCCGAGCTTTTTCCGCCGCCCTGCCACGTCTGCGTAGATCTGTCTCATGCGTGCGATTTGGATGGATCAACGCCCTAGTTGACCCAAGATTCTGAGCTCCGCTTCTCTGGTTACCGATTGGACTTGGGCTCATGCTTAGCTTGGTGGGCTTTGGGCCGAACCGACTGGACCGAAGCCTGACACCGGTGGTGGCCCGAAGAAGTGAGAGTGGTCAAAGTGCACATGTGGTGTAAAATTGGAGTGTAGGGATTCGAACCCTCTACACTAACTACATATTACTATATTGTTAAAAAACATATATACATTATATAAATATATTTATATTTATATTTTGTATGTGTGATTATATTTTTATATATGTGAACTTCAATAAGTGATGTATGAGGCAAATTTATCTTAAAAAATTATTTTAATTTTATATAATTATTAATTTAAAATTTATTTCAGTCAGGTAATAATATGTAGTATTTTCACAATAAATAGTACTACTTTAACCCTCGACCTCTTGGCTCTTTGTGATGCACGCCCGCTCCACACTTGAGCTCCTCCCACCGCCGAAGGGGGAGAGTGAGCTGGGCAGCGAGGACAGCTGATGGAGAGCGGCTCCCCCCTACTTGCATCGCACAAGTCAGGACATACTTTGCCCCACAACACTAAGGACCGACAGAGCTCCACTGATCCCCTCGGGTTAAGAGTCTCTAGCTTAACCCGCAAGGACCAGGGTGTCAAATCCCAGCACAGCTAACCCCACGTCTGGGCTGTGCATATTTCACCTGTAGCAGGATTCAAACCCTAGACTTGTCTTTTTAAAGCCAAGCTCCTTCACCATCTTAGACCGCAAGGATAATATTCAATATTTGTATGGTGCACAAATTTTAAGTAGAGTTTAATTAGCATAAATCTCAAAGTAGATTGGAGGGTGATAATAGCACTCTTCCCTAATTTTCCAAAATATTTTCGGAAAGGTTGGACTCTATTTGTCGGAACAAAAGTAGGGAGTAAGGAATACATTATATGTGGAAAATGCTACTCATAAAATGGGAAAAAAAAATAAATTAGTTCACCTGTGCAATGGCATAAATAATGTTGTAGTTAATTAATGCATATTAAAACTTTAATATCAAATTATAAATTTGAAACCCATTTTTACTTATTTATCGTGAGTTTGTCTGCGATACACTAAATAAAGGTCAGCATTGGTATTCACGGTTAAAAGCCTAGATGTCCACAGCAAGCGATAGGAACGAACGATTACAGTTTCCAAAGAAAGAAAGTCAACCATTCTATTCCTAGAATCTAGATGATTGAATCCATAAGATCAGCAGCACCTACCAATCTTCCCCCTGCAACATCTATATTAACTCCTCCTCTCCAGTTTCTTCCCATCCAGCTTCGTCTGGAGCTACGGCTCCAAATAAATCACCACCTCCACTTTAATTCGTCAAAAAAAAAAAAAAAAATCTCTGGTAAGCTATCCAAATAATTAAGAATGGGGAATAAGGGAGTTCTCCATGATCTCTCTTCTGTCCTCCTCGTAGCCGCAGTCTTCAGTGTGGTCGCCACCGTGGTGAACTCCCACAACTTGGATGGTGCCAATTTCGACGTCTCTGCGCTATGCAAACAGACCCTCTACAGCGACGTGTGCATGCAGACCCTCGGCCCCATCCTCAATAACTCCGTCGATCCCAAGAAGGCCATACGCGCCGCCTTCGAGTCCACCTCCGCCCAGATCGCCGCCGCGATCGAGCTCTCCAAGAACGTAAGCCAGGGCGCCTCCGACGAGTTCAATAAGAATGCCTTCAAGGATTGCCACCAACTGCTACAAGACGCCGCCGATGAGCTTCGGGGTGCGATGGCTGTGTCGCATGACTTGGCGGAGCGCGTCCACGACATCGGGATCTGGCTGTCGGCAATCATCACGTACCAGGAGACGTGCATCGATGGCATCACGCAATCGGAGCTGCAGTCCACAATGAGGAGCGGCCTAGACATCGCCACGAAGGTCACCAGTAATGCCATCCAGATCGTTGATGCTTTTGTTTCGTTAGTCAAGAACTTTCACCTTCCCTCGGGCCTCAACATCACCGGCATCGGCCGCCGCCTGCTATCAGACGGTAATGGCAGGTTGCCCTCTTGGTTCTCGGCCAACGACCGGAAGCTCCTCGCTGCGCAGACTAAGGGCCAGGTGAAGCCCGATGCGGTAGTGGCCCAGGACGGCAGCGGCAAATTCAAGACCATCAACGCCGCCATCAATGCCATTCCTAAGAAGTTCGCCGGCCGCTACGTGATCTACGTCAAGGCCGGCATCTACAAGGAGAAAGTCCTCATCACCAAGGACAAGCCGCAGATCTTCATGTACGGCGACGGGCCTCAGAAGACCATGGTTAGTGGCCGCCTCAATAACGTTGACGGCGTCGGCACCATGAACACTGCCACCTTCGGTACGATCGATTTTTTAATTTCTACCAATAAAAACATTTGAGTAAACCGTAACAAACTGTGTTAATTTAAATTTCAGCGGTGACATCGACCGGCTTTATCTGCAAGTCGATGGGATTCACGAACACTGCAGGACCGGAGAAGCACCAAGCGGTGGCATTGCGAGTGCAGGCGGACAAGGCGGCATTCTTTAACTGTCGGATGGACGCATACCAGGACACACTATACGTGCACGCGCTCAGGCAGTTCTACCGCAACTGCGTCATCTCCGGAACCATAGACTTCATCTTCGGCGACGCCGCCGCTGTGCTGCAGAACTGCCTCATCGTCGTGCGACGCCCTATGGACAATCAGAAAAACACGGTGACAGCGCATGGACGCACGCAGCCGACCACGAAGAGCGGGCTTGTCATCCAGAACTGCCGCGTCGTGCCCGACGCTCGCCTCTACCCCGACCGGTTGAAGATCCCGAGCTACCTCGGCCGGCCATGGAAGGCCTACGCACGGACCGTTGTCATGGAGTCGACCATCGGCGATGTTATCCGACCGGAGGGATGGATGCCGTGGGCCGGGGAGAGCTTCGAGAAGACGCTCTACTACGCTGAGTACGCCAACCGTGGCCCCGGCGCCGGCACCAGTAGCAGGGTGAAGTGGCCAGGGTTCCATGTCATCAACAAGCAGACAGCTGAGCAATTCACGGTGGACAAGTTCATCCAGGGATACGACTGGATCAAGTACACCGGCATCACCTACTTACCTAAGTTCACGGCATGATCACTGATCACGTACTTCACTATATCATTTTATGCATTCTGCATGAATACATATAGCGAGAGAGAGAGAACGAAGAAGATGGCTTTGAGAGTGCATTAATGACGATGACACGTAGAGGTGGGATGTCATCTGGATCAAATGTTTTTTATATGAAAAATGAATACCATAATTCATTGATTAATTTGCTCTGTTTGTTGGCTTGTCTTGATTCATTCTCACAAAAAACTTTGGTTTGACATAATTTGAATATCAACATACACCACAAACAATGCAGGCAATCATCAATTCAAATGGAGTTATAGTCGATTGAGTAGCACTTAGAACTAGGCCTTATTATAGGCCTTATTATAGGCGGCTGAGAAGCTAATCTTCGTGACATAATAGCATGACTTCTCTCCGCCATCCTTCACCACAGGCACATTCGTATTAACCTTTTAGTGTGGATGAGGGGAGAGAGCTACTTTTTTATTAAGAATATACCGATCTTTGTAAGCCTTGAATGACCTCTAAAGTCCACCAATTCATAGCCTTGATGGTTTTCCTCGGGTTATATCTGAGTTTGTACTCTCCTTGCTCAGCTATTCAGTTGTGTAATTTTCTTGCCATGCTCAAACCTTGGTAAAGTGGATAAACACTCTGGATTAGGGAAGCCTAGAAGTAGGTTTAAGGTGTTGCATATAGGCTACTATTTCCAAAGAGTATATGGGTGTCGCATATATATATATATATATATATATATTAGTTTGCCGAACATACATGTTTTTATTAAATTTTTATAGTATATATATTAAGTACCCTTTAGTTGATGTATATACTTTATAAATCTCAATTAAATAGTTGCTCATATTAGGCTATGTTCTGTTGAATGAAATCAATAGTGAAAAAAATAGAAAATTCTAGATTTCTTGTACTTTTCATTCTTTCTACCGTCAATTCCATTTAACAGAACATGGCCTAAAGGCAATATAGCTCCACACCTTGCTGTTCCATAAGCTTCTTGATGAGTTATGAACTTATGAAGTTTATTACTAACTTTATATTTTAGGTTCTTGAGAATCATGAATAAGGGAAGATATTAGGTGGTAGAATTTGCCAATAATCTAAGTAGGATAAGTTGGATAAACGCAAGTAGATACTTAATTTTGATTAGCATATTATATCTTCATGTCATCGTTTAAGGAACTCTTAAACACCTTATTTGCTAGCTTTTGGTAGGTAACACTAACACATGTGTTGCTTAATTTAAACAAAATTAAATTGTGAAAAAAAATAAATTTTGTGTTATGTGACTTTGCATGGATATGGTGCTAGGTTAAGTTTATGTTGATGTCAATCATATTACAAAATCATGGGGCCAAAACTTATTCAAACTAAGGGCTCCAATTTGATTATCCTCTCTTTTAATTTGCTTTATATAAATTATTATCCATCTTCAATAATTTTACAACTTATTATTTCTTGAGGAAATTATATATATTTAGTTTTATAACTAGAAATGGGTTAGGCCGTTAGGGTGAGAACCGCAAAATGTCGTGCCTCTTTTTGGCATACCAAAGCCCAATTCTGACATTGGGGAGCAAATGAACAAAGCAAGCCATTTGTGGCAAAAGTGTGCCAATCAAGCCCTTGTGCGGTGCGGGGTATTGGCATGGTCGGACCATCTTCATCGCCGAACTTCAATGCCCTCGAGGGTTAAACTCTCTAACCGTTAAAGAAGAGAAGGCCTCGGCCCGCTTCTGCGCGATCTTTTTCTCCTTTGCTCTAGGGCGATTCGGAGTTGTAGAGATGGGATCTGGAGAATGGCTGGAGGATGCGTTACTGGAGCTCCGCGGGAAGATGGAATCGAGCTTGAATTTGGATGGGGATCTCATCCATGGTCTCGTCTCCTTCTGCGAGCTCGCACCACCACAAGACGCCGCCGATTACCTTACCGTTCGTAATCCCCTTCTCCCCACCCCCTCCTCTTTCTTCCCATCTGAAAACCCCCTATAGGATAAGTTCAGTCTCATCTTGATCGCGTTTGGCGATTCAAGCGACTTATTCCCTTGTTTAGCAAACATGTTAGGAATTGACAATCTGGCTAGGGTTCTATCTGATTCGAAGTTAGCCACCGCAGACTATAATGCCGGTTAATTTGATGATAGATTTTCTCACGGGAGCCATGCTGCACTCTCTACCTGCATAGAGTGATTAATAAGTAACTAAGAAGTTGGATCTTCCACGGTCTTTGAGATGCACCTCTCTCTCTTGATAAGAAAACTTCCTTCCCTTAGTTCGATTAGTTATGTTTCTAACGTGTTTGGTGTTGATACTCGCTCCGATGGAACTAATTATAAATGGTTAATTTTGTTTTGGCCCCTATGGTTTGTCCAGGTTCTGTTCTGATCTCTAGTCTTAGAAACTGCAACTTGCCCTTTAATTAGTCTCAATATGATCTCTGTAGTTTGATAAGTTGTTTCAATTTTATCCAAATTATCCTAATTGATTATAATATAAATGGATAAATATGTCATAATTTGGTAGTGCTTATAATCTCGGCCAGACTGGGCAGTTCGGATGGGTCCAATATATAATTGGTATATGGAGTTTTTGTGTCAGGACGAATGATATGTATCTATAATCTTTCTGAGATTGAATTGGTACACTACTATGCACTAAGATTGAAAATCTTAGAATAGGAGCAAATTAAAGCTACTTATCAAAATACAATGGGCTATTTCGGGAGTTGATTAACTATGTGAGCCAAAATGCAACTAACAGCAAATACTTTGTAAGGGTTTGTTATTTTTAGGGTAGTTTATGTCTGCTGATCTTGAGTCATTATTGAACTTGGGTCTAACGAGCAAATACTTTGTAAGTCTTTGACGTTAATTCTTGTTTTTCTTGGTTAAAAAATTATACAGAATATCATTGGCGTGGAATCTGGACAAGATATAATTCAAGAATACATGAAGAGGAGGGGGGTCGTTCATTCATCTGTTAAAAGCCCAGCCGTAGAAGCATCTAGATTTCAAGCATATGTGAAGCCACCAGCAGATGAACCCAAGGCTCTTGCAGCTAAAAAACAAGCAAAGCTTTCTAAAGAAATAAATGCTCCCATAATTCACGATACAAGCAATCAAAATGGAACTGTACCCAACAGTATTTCTAAAGGAAATTCAGGTGTCCCAAAAAAGAAGAAGGGTGGAAAAGCTATCACTCTTGCTGAGGCAGCAAAAGGGTCTGTTGTATTCCAGCAAGGAAAGCCTTGTTCATGCCAAGCTCGACGGCACAAGCTTGTGAGCAACTGTTTGTCCTGTGGCAAGATTGTTTGTGAACAAGAAGGCGAGGGCCCCTGCAGTTTTTGTGGTTCTCTCGTTTTGAAAGAAGGCAGTACTTATGCTGGTCTTTCAGACCTGGCAGTCCCCCTTTCTGAAGCTGAAGCTGCAGCAGAAGCATATGCAAAAAGACTTGTAGATTATGATAGGAACTCTACAGCAAGGACTAAAGTTATTGATGACCAGAGTGACTATTATGAGATTGAAGGAAATAGCTGGTTGTCTGCAGAGGTTTTATTCTTTAAACCTTCATTCTTTTTCTGGTTGATTGCATCTTGTTTCATCAATTATACCTTTTCTTTTGCAATGAATCATTGCTTGTTTTTTTTTATCTCTATCCAAATTGGAACAATCAAGGTGCAGTTACTGCAGTAATGGTTCTAATTTTGTCATTCAAAATAGAAAAGAAATTTCATAGTGTTGCTCTTACTTAACTAAATAGGACATTTTAGAACTGGTTCAATTGATATTGTTTTGACAATATTATCAGCTGAAGTCCTAGATGACAAAAAATGTTATTGCATTTAATAAAATAGTACACATGAATGTATAATGCAGACTGCCCCATTAAGAAACCTTATAAGAACCAATCTATTAACACTGCTTATGTTACGTCCGTGACTCAAGAACGGACGAGTCAAGAACGGACGAGTGTGAAATTAAAATATTAATAAAAAAAGGGGATGGATGGGACATCATTATACGCGGTGATCAAGCCCACGCCGTGCTGTCCCTTGCTGTCGCGCGTGCCCCTCACCCTTTATTTCCTTCCTGTCGCCCATCTTCTTTGTCAAGCGAACAACGCTTGCATCGTTCTCCCTCTTGCTCCATCCCTCTTCCCTCATGCGTCTCCACCTACAATCGGCGACTGCTCCGGCGAGCTTCTCTGCCGGCGATGATGTGGTTCTGACCCGGTGAACTGATTCCAGCGAAGCCCTAGCTCCTCTACACACGATTTCTGTTGGCGATAAACGCGCCGTGCGCATGCCTCCCACCAGCGCCGGTGACCTCCCTCCTCTTCCAGCGACTCCGGTGAGTCTCTCTTGCCACCAGCAAACATTTCTGCTCCCTCCCAGCCATTTTTCGGCGTCACCTTCCCCATTTCCGGCGACTTATGCGAACACCACCATTGGTGGTTTTCTTGAGATCTCCAGCGATCCAGACCCCCTCTCGTGAAACTAACCATACGGCCGAACTCCTCTCGGCATCGGCTACGATTTGGATACCAGAAAGCTCCGATCCCACACCGGAGTTACTGTTCCGACGATCACCGCTGACAAACATTCCGGCGAGGTTTTCCGGTGAACTCCGACGATCATACCTGTGACCTTGGGCTGCGCGTGTGGATTATTTTGGACGGTTTTCTGGTTGGTTCTTGTGCAGACCTACAATGATCAGATAGGTCGGAACCACTCTCTGAGTGCGGGTCCTTCGGGACACTTGGCACAGCTCCGGTTCTTATACTTGCATGCTGTATTTATATTGCATACCAGTTACTTTATTTATCATTGCTGGATTCTCCTTATTCTGTTTTGCACCATCTTAATTGATTATCCCTACTCAGCCAACCCGGCTAACCCCCCCTTCACCTTGCCTCCAGGTCCGGGTTCAACTTTTGCAGGTGCGCCATAGTTAGATAGGTAAATGTTTACCATCATGTGTTGTCTTAATTATTTTCACTGCATGTATTATTTCTGTTGCCCCTTTATGACGATTGTATTTCTGTTGGATTGTATTATTATCTGGTCATGGACCAGTATGACTATTGACCTTGACCGAGGATGTCGGTCTGTATTCTATTGACTCTATTGACTGCTGCATCGGTTGGTTCTGTATATGGATATTTTTGGCCGGCTGGCCTCCTATTGATGTTATTATTATCTGTCCTGTACCTCTTGGATTTTGTGATATTTTTTTATTAAGTACAGTGTTGTTGCGTACCGAGGATGGGATTCCCGATGTGGGTCTCGGGTGGCGCTCTAGGTCGTAACAATTTTGGTATCAGAGCTTTTGGTTTAGGATCTTGAACTGGACTTTAAGGATTTAGGATGGTTTAGGACTTAGGACACATATTGACTGGAATGATAAGAATTTGATTATGCTAATAAAGATTACATTGGTTGGATTGATTATTTTTGTGATTTCAGGATGCCGCCCAGAACTCGAGATGGACGGGCCAAAGGCATAGCGGACATGGCGCGGGATGCTATGAACATCCCCATGAACTGGCTTAGCCGACGTAGAAGGTCAAGGGAAATACCTGCTGAAGTACCCCTAGTGGTAGAACAACAACCTCCTACGCATGGGTATACACCGCTAGCTGAATACATGATACCAGTAGCTGTTGAACCAGATCAGGAAGTTACTCTACCCCCGACTAGAGGTGACTGGCGGTCCCGTTCTACCGAACTGGCCCGCTATAGTTTTGATGTGTTTAATAGGCAAGGAGACCCCTGGGCAGCTCAAGAATGGCTGACCAATGTATCAGACACTGGAGGCAATGGAATGCCTAGAACGGAAGCGTGTGAAGCTAGCTGTGTTCTTCCTTGGCGGACAAGTTCGGAAATGGTGGAAGTCCACCGTTGCTATATTGGGAGCGGCAAGCAATTCCTGGGAAGTTTTTCAGAGCGTGTTCATGCAACAATAATTTCCTTAGGCTCAGAAATCAATAGCAAGACGAGATTTTATGCACCTTAAGCAGAACGGACGACCTATTGAGGAGTACATTAGTGAGTTTCAGAAACTGGCGAAGATGTTTCCTGAGCTTGTATCTACTGAAAGGGCTCGTTCTAAACACTTCCTCGAGGGCTTAGATTCTCAGCTCTGCATTCCGGTGAGCATAATTCCACCAGATGATTTTTCAGAGGTATTGGAGACTGCTCGGCGGATGAGTATTTGCGGGTAGAACGTCCTCCGAGAAGCACAAGACCGTGACACCCAACGGCGCGGTAAGGCTCCAGCGCAGACGGATTCATGGGGATTGAGATTTTTCACCCTAGGAAATCCACCAACTTCCGGATCTCGTCGCTAGGACATTCAACCTGGACAGAAGTTATGGGCTCATGGCAACAGATATCGAGGTCCGACCCCGACCTTGCCTTCCAGTTTTGGCTCTCCTCCGACCACTCATGGGAATTGCTATCAGTGCGGTGAACCTGGACACATTGCAAGGTTGTGTCCTCTGAACTCAGTACAATGTTACTACTGTAAGAAGATTGGGGCATTACAAGAGCAATTGCCCCCAAAAGGGTAAGCAGACGCAGAGCTCGCAAGGATCAGCACCGAGGCTGCAACAGAACCCCGTCGACCTCCTCACCGTGGGGATGCAGCGCCGACACCCTAGAACAGACAAACTCAAGTCCCTACTACCGAACAGGCATATGCATTAACTGAGCAGGATACGCAACGTGGGACTGACAACGTGATGCGAGGTATCATTTCAGTATTTGATATGTCTGCCTGCCTATTGATAGATACTGGTAGCTCACATCCCTTTATTTTGTATGCATTTATTAGAAAGTTGGGATTAGAGCCGGTTTTATTTGCACATGATATGATGATTTCTGTACCCTCTGGTGGTACACTACGATCTTACTTAGAGGTACAACAGTGCCCTCTGAGTTTCAATGGGTTAATCATCTATTCGGATCTGATGCTACTGGAGTTCTCAGATTTCGAGATTATCTTGGGCCGAACTGACTTTCTTATAACAGTGTTGTGGTGGATTGCGACGACTGCATGGTGGTATTCAAATGCCATGGATACGCAACATATACATTCACTGGGGTACCTAGTCAGATTGCCCCTATTATTTCTGCACTACAAGCCATAAGACTAATTAGTTGATGATATCCTGTCCGAAAAGCAGTTTTCGGCACGTCCTCGCCTCGGATCCTCAGTTGATGATATCCTGATCTCAAATCAATCTTTAAATAAATATAAGTACCCTTGAGCTGATCGAATAAATCATCAATCCGTGGCAAGGGATACTTATTCTTGACTGTCACTGCATTCAACTGCCTGTAGTCAACACATAATCGAAACGAACCATTCTTCTTCTTCATGAAAAGGACAAGAGCACCCCAAGGAGATGCACTGGGGCTGATAAATCCCTTATCAAGAAGCTCCTGTAACTGCACTTTCAGCTCCTCAAGTTGACGTGGGGCCATCCTACATGGTGCTTTAGAGATAGGCGCTATGCCAGGCTGGAGATCAATGGTGAAATCCACAGCCCGTGCCGAGGGTAATCCATGGACATCTGTTCTTTTTTACAACATGATCTTGAGACCATTCTTTGTTTCTTACCTTTTAAGTGACTAAGTTTCTGTTAGGTGCAAAACTTTGAAATAGGTCTTATGTTGAAGATGTCTTCCACATAATCAACATCTGGAAAGATTCAACGCATATATGACATTTTATTTTTCAGCAACATAACCTCTTTCTAGAAGTATATTTTAATTTCAAAATATTCAGAACATCTTCCCGGTAAGTTTTTCTTAGTTCTTGCATATATTGACTGATAACACCAACAATTGAAGAAATATCTAGTCTAGTAAAGGTGAGACAAATTTTACTAATAGATGATGATGTCTAGTAAGATTGATCTTCTCTGATTGATCTTCTCTAAAGTCTTTATAGATTCGAATTTGCAACTTGTATGGTTGGGGTATTAGCAAGTTTGCAACCAATATTACTAGTATCCTGCAGAAGAATCCATGTTATACTATCTTAGAAGGATATGCTGGAAGTTTGATAAGCAATTTCAATGCTAAAATGTTGCAAGGTTTGGCAAGGTATTAGCAACAAAGTTATGATGAAAATGTTTCTAGTATCTAAAATCCTGAGTGTCAGTACATAAAATATCTTCTACGTAAAGGGTTTTTGATGAAAAAAGATTGAGTGATTAGATTTGTTGCATTGAAATTTAGTTTTACTTATAACTTATGAAAATTTGTGAATCCATGCTTTGTGCTTTGCTTAAGACCATAGATAGATATCTTTGTGAACCTTAAAATCGTCTCTTCATGTGCAAAATATCCTAAGGGTCGCTCCATATAAACTTCATCAAATTAATCGCTCTAGAAAAAAAAAAGCAATCTTAATATCAAGCTCATGAACCCATCAACCTGGACAAATAGCTAGTGAAAAGAAAACCGAAAATTTTAAAACAAGCGACTAGAGAGAATGTATCAAAATAAACCGCAAGCTGTAGGGAGTCATTTCTTCATCATTTGTCTATTGTCACTCTAGAACTAGAATAGCCTTGTTAAAAGATATGGAATAGAATGTTGATAATGAGGAAAATATATGTAAGGATAGGGATAATGATCATATGATACATAGCAAGATGAAGGATAAATTTGATGAAGATTATTTATATGTTTGCGTTGCAGGAGCTCAGAATCAACAGGAGTTAGTGGAAGATCTGCAATAGAAGTCATCGGTGATAAATGTTGAACCTTAGAATGACGCCATCATTAGTGATAAACTTGCAAAAAAGGATGAGTGGATAAGGTGGGTAATGTGGTGTGATAGAGTCTAGAGACGAGGTAACTATAGTTATACTTGGGGGCACTAACAGTCTGTTTCTTTCGAGGGAAAATCGGGGGAATGGAAAGAAAAGTTACAAATCCCTTGTTTCTTTGGAAGGAAAGAACGGACGGAGGAAAGAAAATCCACCGTTTTCCTTTGAAATTGCTTCCGTCTTGCTTGCGTCCGAATTGGACAGAAAAGACGAGAGAACAAGTTGTGAGCGAAGCTCGCCTACCCTGTCCCTATGTCCTCCTCCACCTCCCGCCTTCCCCGCGTCCACCTCCGTCTCAGCCTCCCCCGCCTTCCGCTCACCATGACCTTCCGCTCGCCTCCTCCCATCACCCCTTCCGATCTCGCCAAGGCCAGCCGAGCTCGCCACGACTTCCGCCTTCCGAGCTTGCCTCTCATTGCCCCTTCCGATCTTGCCAAGGCTAGTTGAGCTCACCACGACCTTCCGCCTTTCGAGCTCGCCTTCCACTGCCCCTTCCGATCTCGCCGAGGCCAACCATGACCTTCCGCCTTCCAAGCTTGCCTCCCACCATGCCTTCTGAGCTCGCCTCCCACCATGCCTTCTGATCTCACTAAGGCCAGCCATGACCTTCCCTTCTATCTCACCGAGGCCAACCGAGCTCGCCTGTTCTCTGCCATTAATCATGTGCAGCACGTGAATTTGTATTTCCTTTCTCCCTATTATTCCATTCTCCCGTATATTTTTCACCCCCTTTTTCTTCCCCTCCAAAGAAAAAAGGTAACTAAGACAAATAAGGAGAGATACATGCAATAGTTCAATCTTAAGTGATAAGTTTATGTAGGATAGTATGAGGTTGAATGAAAGAAAGTGACATTTAGGTTGTGTTCGGTAGTAAGGAAAGAAAAAATAGAAGGAAAGAAAAATTTGCATGGAAAGAAAATAACATGGATAGAAAAAAAAAAAAAATTCCTTCGTGCTATTCTTTAGGAGGGAAAGAAAGTTTTCCATTTGATATTTGCACTCATAACTTAGTTTTTTACACCTATTATGCATAATACTATAAAATTATTTTAAAATATATAAAATATAATTTTAATAAATCTTAATTAAATACTATAAAATTAATACAAATATAATTACTATAAAATAATAACAATAATAAAAAATATTTTTTGAGCTATTAGCCATTATATTGTCATTCAATGTCTATCAAATTTTGTCAGATAAGTTTTTTTATTAGTAGGAGAACACGAACAAAATCCATAGAATAAAGTCAATGTAATTGACTAATTTAGAACCAAAATCCAACATCAACTATTTGCAACTAAGTAAGATAACAAATTATAAAACATTCTCATCACAGTGTAAAAAAAAAAATAACACCTAACATGTACATTTGCATCACCTAAATAGAAAGGAAGGAAAATAATTACATCAAACAACATAACAAAAATAATCAAGTTTCATATTTAATACAAATGCAACATCTAAAACATAAACATAAATGTCAAGTTTCATACAACATTCAAGGGTCAAACTAAACATAGTTCAATATTAAATCCTTCATACCAAAAGATAAGGGACAAACTAAACAAAGTACAATATCACATTGTCTATGGTGGAGGTTGCAATTGTGCAACACAACTTCCAACTATAACACAGCCAATGTAAAAAAAAATCAGTACATCTCTTATCTTTGGGTGCAACACAACTTCCAACTATAATTGCAAGTTGACATTGTCTATGGTGGAGGTTGCACAATTCAGTACATCTCTTATCTTTGCTACTCGTTGGATCCATTACAATAAAACCTGTAACACAGCCAATGTAAAAAAAAAAATCAGCATGTGCATATAACTAGCAACATATTTAATTCTTACATGGATCAAGTATTCATAGAAAAGAAAATCTCATTCAAAAAGTCAGACTACATAAAAATGGTATGAATTAATAAAAAAGAAACATTAGGCATGAATTAATAAAAATGCAAAACATTATGACTTGTAATATTACAAACAAATAGTATAAATCATCCTCCAAAGGTTGTAATTCGAAAGTTAAATTGGTTACTGTATCCCGGCATAATAACATTTTAAAATAACTAATTTATCTTGTTTGAATAATAATTCAACTGTAGTCAATGGTAAAACTCAAAACAATTGACTTGCTTTGAGTATGCTTGGTAATAAAACTGTAGTCGTCATGTGAGGGGAAACAACATTCAAATGTACAGTACATTTTAAAATACTGTACTGTTCAGCCATCATGTGAGGGGAAACA
This sequence comes from Costus lasius, assembly GCA_027563935.2. NCBI lineage: Eukaryota > Viridiplantae > Streptophyta > Magnoliopsida > Zingiberales > Costaceae > Costus > Costus lasius. The sequence goes on from CM050446.2 coordinate 139,896,543, forward strand.
TATGCTTGGTAATAAAGGGCAATTAATATTTTTCAGTCATTGTATTTAATAAAAATTGCTCATTTATGACTGATTATACAAATGAAAGAAATGTCATAATGAGAGCAAAAATAGTATTGAGCACTTTTGCTTAATATGCCAATATCTATGCTACAACAAACACAACATGAGCTAACCCACCCATGAACTAGAAATACTTATCCTATCCCCCTTTTTATGTGCAATTGGGTATGTGAACAATGTGTGGCTAATGATGCTGGGCTCTCACTATTTGGATAGCAGCTGGGGACAGCCACAATTGTTGGTACAAATACTTATCCTATCCCCCTTTTTATGTGCAATTGGGTATGTGAATCCACCAACAGAACTGGTGAGAAGGTCAAGGGTTATATTGGATAAGAAAAGCTTTCCAACGATGCTAATCAACTCTATTTTAAAACTGAAAAAAGATAATTAATTAATAGTTTAATCTCAACATATTTATAGTTTGAATGTAAATAAATTCATTTAGATAGTCAAAGTGTTGCCACAAAATAAGAAAGGACTCAGGAAACAAGAAACTCTACAAATTTTCTGAGAAAGCTATTTAACTATATTTCATAAATCTATAAAGATTTATAAAATGAGCATGGAATAAATCAAACAAAAAAAAAACAATCAGGACTACAGTTCGAACTCTAAATCAAAATTCCCATCAATTTAAGTTAAATCTATAAAGATTTATAAAATGAGCATGGAAGAAATCATAAAAAAAAACAATCAGGACTACAGTTCGAACTCTAAATCAAAATTCCCATCAATTTAAGTAAATCTCCTACCTCCAAGAAGTTCTACTGTACTGAGACCCAATAAACCTCAGACAGCACCCAATTAGTCCAATGCAGGATATAGATCAACAAGTGGCAATTTATACAAAGCGCAAGTTCTTAGTTCTGAAATTTCCATAGAGGAAAAACCCATGTTGATCATGAAGAAGCATGACACGCGACAACACCTCACTTAGTCCAAAGTAGGATATAGAATAATGTGACTATTTACATGAAGAGCAGTTCTTAGTTCTGTAACTTGTTCATAAACAAGCATGGCACCAGATAAGAGGTAAGCTTAGCTATTAGCACTAGGCAATTCAAATCCAATCACCTTGACATCTATAAATTTAGAACAGATTCATGTTTACAAATTAGCATAGTTCATGATGTGAGTAATTCCAGCATATTCAATAAAGCTAAATTAGAGTCATTGGTTAGATTAGGTCTCAGCATATTCAGCTCAAAACACTCAGAAATACTTGTCCGAATGATCAGTGTCCCATGAGGCTGTTCATGCCACTTGCGTTCCCTCAAGTAGTCGGTCCTACGTGTACACAATATTCTACATCCTGAGTCACTCAATAGTGATCGACTCTTCACACAACTCTGCTCCGATCACTCGAACACCAAGACAAAACCCTTCAAACCGCTTCACTCGAGATACCAGTAGACTAAGCTCACTAGGAATCATCTGAGAACTAAGTAGGATAAAATGCAGTTGAAAGAAAGGAATCATTACCTTGCTTTGGAAGAAAATGGGGCAGCTAGGGCAAGGAGGATCGGCAGCAAGCAGAAGCAGCAGCAAGCAGGTGTGATGGCGAGCAGTGGTGGCGGCGAAGAAGCTCCTCTAATCAGGCGACATCAAGCTGCAGCGAGCAGCTACGGCTCGCTACGGCGATGGCGGCGAGCAAAGGCGGCAACAACAATCGAACGAGAGTGGAGCAATGAGCGTGAGCGGAATATGGAGGAAAAAAATAGAAGAGGAGGAAGAGGCTTACTCGACGGTGGCAGGCGGCAGCTAGAGGCGACGGCGAGTGGGAGCGGTAGTTGGAGGCGACAACAAGTGGGAGCGGCGACAAGGTGAGAAAGAAAAGAAGTTGAGCACGGGAGAGTGAGGTTAGCGTTCGGGTGAAAAAAGTAGCATTTCCGTCCGATTTGGACGGATCGGGATTGGGCGGAAAATTTTAAGATTTTACATCTTTATTTCCCTCCTTTTTTTTCTTCTTTCTAAAAAATCAGGGAAAAATTTATTTTCCCTCCTTTCCTTCTCAAAATCCATGCTACCAAACACGGCCTTAGGGAGACATAACTACGGCTGGTCAATAGATGCATCGATAGAATGATGGCTTAATTTATTAGACTGAATACCCAATAAATGCACATAATACAAGTATCCAACTATGCATGGGTGATGGGAAAAGCAATTGACCATAACAAACTTTGAAAAAAGAGTAATATGTTTATAAGTGGAATTATAAACACAATTAATAAGGTAAAAAGCTATAAAAACATCACCTTGAAAAGATTTAAATATACACACATGGAAAAATAATTCATGAGTTAATCAAGAACACATCCATAGTTCTACTCCACAATCACATTTTGCTAGGATGTATAAGCACAAGAGTTTGGTGTATAATACAATAAGACTAACAAAAGGAATGAAAATCAATTGGAACATATTTTAAAACATTATTAACTCACAAGTCTTGAAACACAAAATCATGTTTTCTTTTCTTCATAAAAGAATTTGAAGTGATCAACGAAATGAATTTGGGGGAGCCAAAAAAGCATTTAAATTCTTTTTAAGTAAAAAACAAGATACACACCCCAAATGTAATAATGCACTAAGAAAGTCTCATGCTATGACTAGTGGAACTAGATGGAAAGGAAACATAATGATGCTTTCCAAGTTAACTAATATCACACACAAAGGCATGACAAGAGAAAATCTTTTAAACATTTGTATACGAAAGTTGACCAAGGGATAGTGCATTCTGAGACTTGTGGATGAGATGAAGGAAGTAGGTATCAATTGATCAACAAAGATATGGTCCTTCAGATTCATGATCCTCACCAACTCGTCTTCATTTTGCAGATTTTGTAAGATACGACATAAGGAATAAAAGGTGACAACAAATTAATGTGTATGAGGGAGCTAATAGATAAAAGTTAATAGAAAATCATTGAACATATAAAGACATTGATAAAAGAAAGATGTGTTAATGCACATTAACTCACCACTAATGGTAACATGAGAGCCATGTGCAACAAACACAAGAAGATACAATATATCTAGTTTGAGATGTTGAGAAATTTGCCCATCAAAAAGTCTTCATGTTACTTGGGGATATATAAAATCTTATTAGGGGATACTCAGTTAAATCATCAGATTTTCATTTCATTGCAGCATAATATTCGCTGTGTAGCTGTTCATCTTACTTGAGGTTGAAGATATCTAGATCTTATAAATGTGGCACATATTCTAGCCTAGAAAGTAGGTGGAAACAAGAGTATTCTTGACCTCTTTAGCTATATTAAAAAACACAACCATGAAGGCAATTTTGGATTCCATGCTGCTGAGGAGGTATGCGAGGATTGCATAGTTAGAACATAGTTGTGAGTGGATGATGCATTCTTGAAGTCTAAAAGAAGAGAATCTAGGTGATGTTCCATTCCATGAGAGTTGCTAAGATATTAAAGCGATTTAATGTAGAGGAGATAATTGTACAATTGATCTTAATAGTGATACCAAAATTAGTAGATGGCTGAAGAGAAGGGCTAGAATTAAAATGGTTTTTTTTAGATTCACATGAAGGTATAGATATGAGAGATGTATGGTTTGAGTTTGGAGAGAAATTACAAAACCAAACACCTAGGTTAGAGGAGACAACCCTAAAATGGCTTACAGAAGGCAGCGATGGCTAGCGCGGGGCCCAAGAGGGCAAGGATAGGGTGGTAATGGCTTTAGATGGGATGCAACAGTTAGGAGGGACGATAGGACTGGTAGGTTTTGGCACTTTGCTTGGAAGCATGAGGAGAAAAGGGATATGGAAAGGAATGGAAGAAGGATGGAGGGATATAGCAGTAGGAAAAAAGCGAAGGTGAGGGAAATGGAAGACAATGGCGAGTGAAGGGTGAGTCGGCTTAGACTCCTCTAACACCAAGAATGCACCTATAGAGTTTATGACTAAGATTCATAGTTTGCAAATTTCTAGATGAAAGGCTTAACAATCTGCTTGAACTTTATGCCTAGTCAGTAATGATAAATAAATTAATTGATTCTCATAAAACATCTAAATTATCAAACGTGCAGTATAGTAACATTTTTGGTAATTTGCTGATATGACATATCATGACCGGTTATGTGACATCTTAACTGTTAATTACCTAATATTTGTAAAGTTTAAGATGTAGTTATACAAAGTTTGATTATCCTATAATTTTTAATATTTTAAAATTATTTTTTCTGACATGTAACTTATTGATGCCATGTCTGTAACACTAAACATGATATCTAAGCATTATTTTTGGTGATTCGGTTGACTAACCGGTGGAGGAGCCTACTTGAAATATTATGGTAGTTTAAGGATGCAATTTAGACCAAAAAATGTTTAGGGGCAAACATATTACCTGTGGTATAGTTTAGTGACCTCCAATGTACTTAACCACGAAATAAAAACAGTTATATGAGGATAAGAAGGAAAACAGTTATATGACTTCGGATTCGGCATGTTGAAATTTAATAGGCGATTGCTTGCTTCAATCTTGAAGTTTCACTTGCAAGAAAAAAAACCTGTTTCTAAGGAGATAATTAGGAATTTTGCACATCATCCTAGATCAATTTTTTTCCTTTTTAGCTTAATATGCTGGATCGTCAAAACAATAGTAAGAGTCCAACAAAGTTGCATGTATTAGGGATTAAATACAGCTAAGAAATTTTAGAACTCTTTTGATGCAACCCCTTTACTACCTGAATTTGATACTCTCATCTCTCTAGTAGTTCTACATTGGCCTCAAACCATCGTGGTGGGATCATTAGAAATTATTAGACCGGGAATATACTAGTCAATTTGGTCACACTGTCCTACTTACAAAGTTTCATTTAACTCTTATCTCGTAGTGTTGGCTGGATAGCCAGAACTTTGTGATCCACTTTTAGACTTTTAAATTGAACTTTGCTGGGTTTTCCATCAACTTTCATCCTCTTTACAAAATCCTCCAATGTGATAATACCTTTTTATACAGTTAAATCGTGCTTATATCTTTTGTTAGGCTAGGGTTATTATGTTCACTAGAATTTGATTGGAATTAAGTTACAATATTAATTTTTAGAAGGTGTCAATTAGCTTAATTGACAAAGGTCATGTATCAGCTCTTTTGAAGAGATATATTACTAATCCTTTCTGGTTCTGGTTGATGATTTAGGAGTTCTTTTTTTTTTTTTAATTCATGAGAACCAGGATGTTACACGGTTGATTGCTGAAATTTTATATGCTTTCTTTGGTGGTAAAGTCCTTATTGGCTTATTGTTAATCGCTTGTTCTTCAGGAGAAACAGCTTTTACAGCAGAAGCAAAAGGAAATTGAGCAAGCTGCTGAAGCACGGAGAAGAAAGGTGGTTGTCACATTTGATTTGCTTGGCCGCAAGGTTGGTTGTTTGATACATATTTGAGCAATCATCAGTTTGCAGCATGAGCTGAATATTTATGTCTGCCTTTCAGTGGTACAACTTTACTTTCAAAGGTTTTTTTTGCTGCTATTGACAGATTCATTTTGCTTTACTGAGAAATACGTATCCGTTACTATATGAAATTTGATTAATAGGAAGGACTTGTAAGCATGGCATTTTTTTGTAACACAGTCCAATTTACTTGCAATATAAATATTGAACGGAATTGGAGTATACTTCTAGGCCACTTTGATATGCATAATTACTGTCATAGTTTCTTAACTGGCCAAGCATCTCAACTATTTCCGACCTATTTATAGGCCATTAGGAAAATTACTGGTTAAATAGTCAAGGGATATTTACAAACACTTTCTAGAAAATGTTTTTTTTGTTGATTTTCAAACTATAGCTTAAAAATTCTTACATTATTAGCAAATTGAAATTAACCATTCTTATTTGCTATTATCTTTTATAATTTTCAAGTATTGTGTTCCAAAACATTATCTCCACGATTAGTTTATTAAAACATCTACTTAAATTACTTATTATTACGTTATCCTCATACTCTCATTGTTGTATATGTTTTTAATTTTGTGATCTACAAAATTGTATATTTTATTCATCATTTTACATGTTTGGATCTTCATTTAATATGTTATATAAGGTTTAAGAACTTGGTTTGAACTATATAGGAAGCTCAGTTCACATCGATCCAATGTGTTACAATAGCTAGCACACTAGTGATGATACGCAATGACTCGCTTAAGGGTGCGTTTGGCACAGCTTTTGGGCTGCTTTTGCTGGCTGCAAAAGCTATTTTTGAGAAGTTGGCCTATTTGGCTATCAACTTCTGCACCAATTTAACACACCACTCAGCTTTTCCAGCCAGCTATTTTTCAATCAGTACTTTCTCAACCAGTAGAAGCTAAAAGCTCCAGCTATACCAAACACACGTTAAGTCTTTTGAGACAGTTTGCAGTACATCCTACGCTCTGATGAGTACTCATATTTTTAAACTTCATTTACTATTATCATATGTTCTTTATGATTCATCAAGTTCATATCTTTGATGTCCTGTTGTTACTTTAAACCATCTGTCCTGTAAATAACCATTGATATGGCATATTCATGGCACTTTCATCTGTCTTTTAAATTTTTAGTACTAGTAAATGAATTAACAATGTTTCCATCGGTGATAAATTTTGGATTTCTTGTGCGACTTTTTTTCTTTGAAAGTGCATTTGAATGCACGAGTTGTGGTTACTTGATTATACCTTTGGCGAATACAATATACATGAAATGAAATGGTGTAATGAATATTGGTTTTGCATTTATTAAATTACAAATATATTAATTAGGTCCTTCCAATCTTAAGATTTTAGGATAATTGGTAATCTATTTAATCGCAACTTGGTATCAGGTCAAGAGTTTTGTTTTTGGCTCACCTCTTATTTGTTAATACTTTCTTTGGTCTGTTAATGTATTACGTCCATAATGTAAAGCTAGTAGTTTGTTGTGAGGCTGAGTATTATAAATATATAAAAATCAGGGTTTTTTCTAATAACTTGAGCTTTTTAGGATTTATTTGGTTTGTTAATATATATGTCCTTAATTCAAAGCTTGTAGTTTAATTGCGAGGTGAGTATTATAAATATATATATATCAGGGCCTTTTAATTACTCTCGATTTTTGGTGATACAACGATGGATAAATTGCTCTTGGGTGCATAACGCATTTTTCATACTTGTATTTATGTTACAACTAGTTTTTTTATATTTTGTTTTTACAACAAAACAATTTTATGCAGGTGATATTGAATAAGGACGAAGCATCGGATTTGGAGAGCGGTATATTAAGGCCGCCTGAAGAAAGGGAATCGAATCGCATAAAGCCAAACCCTACTATTACATTACAGCCAGTGTTCGTTGCAACTGGTCCTAGAAAAAATCCTACTAAAGCCAAACGAAGTTTGAGAACGACCAATGGTTTATGCCTAGAGATTAGTGGTAGGGTGCAGCATGACGACATAGAACTGCGGCGATTCACTGCTAATAATCTTACGGATAATAATTTCTCAGGTGGAAACTTTTGGCAAGACAAAGAAGATGAATCTGCCCAGTGTTCTCTTGACTATAATTAGGGATTTCCTACGTTTTCGCATGGAAACCTGCAGCTGCTATTGTGTTTCCATGCGTCAATTTGTTTTGATATGTAATACCTTTCGGCGGTGATTGTAAATGCTTGACTTCCAGAAACTATAGTGTTGGATTAATTATGTAACGGGCTGTGTGCACACATAAAGTTCCATGCTACAATCTGACGTTTATGAACAGGCTTCACTTATTCAAAACAGAGTATCACATACCATTAACTTAAATTATTAGTCCTCAGGAGATTTACACGCTCCTCTCGCTTACTACTGAAAGCATAAACATACGAGACGCATCCACAAGATTACTATGGTTTACCACACGCTATCCCACTAAACAAGTCTGGAAAAAAAATTCAGAAGCTGAGAATTTACAACATTACAGCATTAACTTTACCACATGCCAACCACTAAACAAGTTTGGAAAACAATCAGTAAGCTGAAATTTCCAACACCCGATTAAACCTGACTCACTTACTACCATGTTTGGCCAAGTCTGATGCAACCTTGGCAGCACGGCTGAGAGCATCAGAAACTAACATGGCTCCTGCAGAGAAATAGCTGCTGCTAACCACCGAGTTCGCGACAGTAGCTGCTGTTCTCCCTGTCACAGATATAACAGTCTTTGTCGTCTCTGACACACGATATCGGTCATCAACAGATTTAACAGCATCCACACCAGCACAAACCCTATCAGTTAGTCCGATTCTTTTGCTCAGGTCAGCGAGCTTCGCTGCAGCTGTGGCTGAAACCCCATGAGATTCATCAAATGCTTTGGCCTTGATCAAGGCATCTTTGCTTAGTTGGTAGCCCATGGACAGCATTTTCACCACCACCTCCTGAGCCATGGTCACAGCTTCCCTTGGAGTTGTGGATAAGTGATCTCCACGAGTTGACTACAAAGGGATTAGTCATCTTTACAAAGCTTTCAAGTATATATAACAAAGTACCTATAACTTAAAAAGGTCCAACTGTGTTCCTGAAGTATTGTATAAATCAAGATGCATTTCTCCAGATATCGTGGACAATATAAAAGAACTTTTCCTTCACATGCCTTACAAATCCTTCAGGCTAATGCTTTCTTAAGCTGGAAAATAAAACCTACTGTTAGAGGTAGACATTTAGCTAAATGATCCTGGAACCTGTAACATAGCATATGTTATGCCTGCGACCCAATTTAAATAATAATAATAATAAATAAATAAATTAATTAATTAATTAAATTACCGTATGATGTATAGTAAAATGAAATTAATATAGATATTTTCTCGCCCGTGAATGCACAGTTTCCCTCTTCCCCTTTTTATCTTCACTCACCAGCTCGCTCTCATGAAAATCGCTCGCCATCTATCGTTTTTCCCTCCGCCATTTTTCTCTTCCGATGAGCCTCGAGGAATGCCGGCATTCGGCGATCGGCAAGCTTTGATGGTCAGTGATGAGCTTAGCGAGCTCAACCTCTCTTCGGCCAGTAGGACGCAGCTGGACGAGGAGCGCGCCGAACCCACTCATGGTGCCATTTTCTTCACCAACTCCGCCGCTCCTGGTCACGACGAAGTTATGGCAAGTTCCTATCAGTCTCGAATAGTTTAGGCGGGTGTTCAATGGATTCATGCACCGACGAGCTGCTTAAACGAGTAAAGAGAGTGATTTTGGTGTTGTTGCTGCTCTGGAGCTCCGCAGTGCAGCAATCTGCTGGTTCGAAAGGTCGCTGGTGCCAGAGAAGCACTGTTCCGGTGAAGTTTTCAGCGGCATCAATGTGACCCTGACGACTAGTGTGTCCACACGTGCTATGGACGAGGTTAGTATCTACCCTATTGCATGCGTTAATTAATTTACATATCCTACATGCCTATAGTCTTAAACAAATGCCCACTTGGAATATGCAAGGAATAGTAGTGTAAATAGACGGCACAAACATTAATAATTAATCATGAAAGTAACCAAAGAAAAGAAGAAAAATAAATTATATATATATATATATATATATATATATGTAGGGATAAACAAAATGATTAGTAAGTATTTAACTTTATCTCAAGTGTAAGGATCGTAAACTCGGACGGCAGAATTTGCTCGGACAAAGGATTTGGATAAATCAGACCTATAGTGGTCATGTATAGGGAAGAGCATAATTCGGGATTTACCGAATTTACCGATCAGTAAATCGGTACGGTAAATTCAGTATTGGTTTTCGGTACGGTAGATAAATTTTATTATTCGGTTTTCGGTATCAGTAACGGTAAAAAACTCGGTAATTTACCGATTTACCAATACATATATATTATTTATTTATTTTATTATTTTAGTTTAGTTTATTTTACGTTTACTCTTAAGTCTTAAGTTGTATTATTTTGATAATTAACCATAATTATTTTACAAATACAAATATCAATGAAAAATTAGTTCTTTTGTAATTTCTATGTTTATAAGTAATTAAGATAAAAATTAATAAAATAGTAAAATCGATAATTCGGTAATTTACCGATCGGTAAATCGGTAATTTACCGATCAGTAAATTCCTTATTCGGTTCGGGATCGGTTTTTAACATTTCGGTATTCAGCAATTCGATTTTCGGTAATTCGGTTTTTACCGAATACTCACCCCTAGTCAGATAGGGATCTTTCCTATACTATTGATCATGGTGTCTACCGATTAATTAGGAGGCACTACATGGTTTGGTATTACAGCTTGACTAGGGACACCTTACTACTTTATGATGTTGCTATCTTTCCATTGGAATGTTATTACCGTGGTTGCATTGATATAAATGACATTTGTTTGCTGCATAATATGATAATCTTATCTCAAATTATTAGGATTTAATGATTATTTATTGTGCTTGTGCGTTATTCAGCATAGTGTGTTGACTTCTGAAGGCCGTACTAGCGGGTGTTTTGGCCTAGGTATATAATTCTATAGAGGGCGACCTCATAGACTGATGTTATTGGTTTGCATCATATAGATGTGCCATCATAGCACGGGTGTGATAGGATACTAAATGTAGTACTTACAGACTGTTGACGAGTAGTCGTTCTTAGTGTGTTGAGCGACACTGGGGCTAGTATGAGTGCATAATCTTTGAGACAGATTGGCCTCGAGTTCAGTGCTTGCATTGGTACGTTTGTGCATCATGATAGTTGACGTTGGATAAAATGACAGGATTTTTCCCTTAATAACTATATACACCATGTACTTAATCACTACTTAGCCTTTCTAGCTAAGAACCCTGATTTAATGATTTGTTTCAAGTCCTAGTGTGGGTCCATCGTGGGTGGATCAGTCATCCGGTACCGAAGGTCCACCATAGGGTCTCGATTGCATCCTAAAATGGAAACAAAAAATTTCCATAGATATGACATCAAATACGTAACGATGTTAGATGTTTAACAATTTAAATCTCTATAACGAAACCACGTGTCCTAAGCTTGATGTTTACCCCAAGTCTCTAGGGCCAATTTGACTCCAAAGCTGAACCTACAGCTTTGATACCACTAATTGTCACACCCCAAAGGTTAATGGGCCCCGACCAATGGCCTGCCTGCAAAGCATGACAATTTGAGTCTACTAATCTAGCTCAGTGAAACAACAAATGACAAGAAATCAATAGAAAATAATTAAATAATATATCTACAGTAGTCTTCATCAACACTATTCACATAATAAATTGGCCACATGGCCACAACGTCTAAATATAACAATGTATAAATAATAAATATCAGGAAATCCTCTACCACTATCTACGACTGATCCAGTTGCAATGGACCCGCACCAGAACCTAAAACAAATCATAAAAACAAGAGTTGTTAGCGAAATGACTAAGTAGAAATTAAGTATATGATACATAGTTACTAAGAGAAAAATCGTGTCATTTTATCCAATGTCAACTATCATAATGCACAAAAATATACTTTATTAAATTATGCATATATATCAAATATATATCACCACACCAATGCAAGCATTGAGCTAGGCCAACTTGTCCTAAAGGACACGCACTTATACCTGAGTGGTCCCCAATGTTAACTCAACACACTAGGAACAACTATTCGTCAATAGCCTACGAGTGCTGCATCCAGTACCCGATTACACCCATGCTATAACAGCACATTTGTAGGATGCAAGTCAATAATATTAGTCTATGAGGTCACCCTCCATAGAACTATATACCTGGCCCAAAACATCGGCCGACTGGCTCTCGCCCTCAGAAGTCAACACACTGTGCTGAACACATGAACAACACACCAGCACAGTGAATAATCACCAAATCCCAGTAATCCAGGATAAGATTATCATCTTAATACAATACACAAATATATCATTCATATCAATACAACGATAATAACATTCCAATGAAAAGATAGCAACATAATAAATCAATAGAGTGTCCCTAGTCAAGCGATAACACCAAACTATATGGTGCCTCCTAATCAATCACTAGGCACCATAATCAATAGTATAGGAAAAATTTTCTACCTGACCACTATAGGTCTAACTTATCCCGATCTATTATCCAAGCAAATCTTGGCTGTCCGAGTTTATAGTCCTTACACTAAGATAAAGTTTAATATTGTTAATCATCCAGTCTAGTCCATGTATTTACCCTTATATTTATTTATTTGTATATTTTTAAAATTTTATTTTTCTTCTTTTATTTGATTACTTTCATGATTAATTATTAATGTTCCTATTGTCTATTTACTCTACTATTTCTTACAATTATCAAGATATTCCAAGCGGGCATATGTCTAAGACAATAAGCATGTGGGATTTATAAATTAATTAACACACGCAATAGGGTAGCTACTAACCTCGTCCACAGCACATGGATGCAGCCAAAAACTTTGCTGGAACAATGCTTCTTCTCTGACACCGACGACCTTTCGAACTAGCAGATTGTTGCGTCATGGAGCTAGTTGGAGTAGCAACACCACCGAAATCACTCTCATTACTCGTTTAAGCAGCTTGCCAAAGCATCGCCAAAACTTCATTGGAATCCGTCAAACACCCGCCAATATTGTCTAAGACTGACAGGAACTCACTAGAACTGCATCATGAGTTTGTTGGAGCTCAACGGCAAGCGTTGGAGTTGCTGGGGAAAAAATGGCGCCACCGGAGTTAGGAGGCCGGAGAAACAAAGAGAGAGGAGCGAGGTTGAGCTCGCTAAGCTCGTCGCCGATTGTCAGAACTCATCAGATGAGGTGAGAGCTGAGGGAAAAATGAGAGATGGCCAGCAATTTTCATGAGAGGAGCCGGTGAGGGTAGATAAAAAGGGGAAGAGGGCGACTGTGCATTCACAAGCGAGCCAGCATTCTGTCTCATCAAAATAAATTTCATTTTACTGTAGGTGCATGGGCTTACAATATTTTAATTTTATTCCTTGTTTTAATTGGGTCACAGGCGTAACAGCATATATAATGATAATGATAAATCATGCCACCAATACCAAATCCTATTATATTATACTATACGAAACAACATCAATTCATATCCTTAGCAACATGGTATAACAAGGTTTTAAAAATCAATCCAAGACCTAATACCGGTCGATGCTCGTACATATCGGATGGAACCGAACACAGCGGATGTAGTCAAGTACCAAACACGGTGGGAGCAACCAACAAAAAAAAAAAAAAAAAAAAAAAAAAAACAAGAGGCAAACACATTTGCCTTTTCTCTTTGCTCATGTCTAACAGGCAAAGAGGAAGTTCTTATCCTCTTTCTTTTCTTTCTTCCACTCTTAGGCCCTGTTTCCTAGGTTGGCTAGAAAAATGAGAGGAAATGAAAGATGGAAAAGAACTATAGAAGGATGAAAACAACATTACACATGACTCTCATGTGCAGATAGGAGGCTGGCAAACATGGTGAGCTCCATGGGCGGCAGGATAGGCAAGCAGTGGGGTCGGGGCAAGCTAGCGGCATGGGGCAGGGAGCAGCAGGCGACGGTGGTGTGGGGTAGGTGAGCAGCAGGCAGTGGTGAGCGGCAACAGCAATAGGGCAAGTGGCAGCGGTGGTGGGGGTGCAGCAAGTGAGCAGTGGCGGCGGAGCATGTGGCTGCAGCTAGTGCAAGGCAAGCGAACACTTCTTCTCAGCTTTCCGCCTAAATCGGGCAAAAAGCAAAATGACCGAAAGTTGGCTCTATTTTCTCTCCTTTCCCTCCAAGGAAACATAGAAACCTCATATTTTCCATCCTTTCCTTCCTAGGGAATAGGGTGTTATGTAAGTCCATGTACCAGTCCTTGTGCAGACTGGTACAAACAGCCCGTTATTGCCCAATTTTTAAAATATTATAGTATATACACACTATGAAAAGAATTTGTATTATTTGATTTCACATGTTGATTCCTGATGCAAACTGTTACGATCCAAAGATCGTCCCTCAAATCACCACTGTGATGAGAAATTAGGGTTACCCTAACAAAAGCAAAAGACACGATGGATCCCCCTCCACGTCTCCCTCCTCCCTTACAAACCCCTCTTTACCCTACTGGGCCTGGGCTGCGCGCCTGGTGTAGACTTTCCATTGGGCCTGCGTTGGCCCGTCTGTATCAATCCGTCCCTCCCCCGAAGAAGTCTTGTCCTCAAAACTAGCAGCCAAGGCTGGAAATTGTGCGTGAATCCTTTTTTCGTCCTCCCAAGTGGCCTCCTCAGGTGCTTCGCTGCGCCATTGAACCAACCATTGTGATATGAGAGCGCGGTCTCGGGTGATGCAGCGTCGGGCTAAGATGATCTCTGGATCCGGACTGGCCGTAACTTCCACTTCTAGCTCAGGGGGAAGTGGTCCGCAGATAACATAATCCCCTACCGCCTTCTTCAGTTGTGAGGCATGGAAGACTGAATGGACGCATGAGCCCATTGGAAGGGCCAGTCTATACGCCACGGCACCCACACGGCGTAGGACCTGGAATGGGTCATAAAAGCGCGCCGCCAGCTTCGCGTTAATTCGTCTGGATACGGTTTGTTGACGATAGGGGTGCAGCTTGACGAACACCATGTCTCCTTCCTGAAAAGATACATCCCGACGTTTAGCATTAGCATACTTACTCATCCGTTGACGCTCATCCGTTGACGAGCCCGTTCCAGATTGTACTTTAGTTGACGGAGTGCCTCGTCTCTGTCGCGCAGCTCCTGCGCCACTGCGCCACCGCCTCGACTGGTGATTCCCCCGGGTCGAATCGCACAAGGGCAAAAGGGGGTCTGCCATAAACTGCCTTAAACGGAGTGGTCCTTGTTGCGGAATGGAAGCTAGTGTTGTACCAATATTCAGCCCACGGAAGCCACCGGGCCCAGCCGCGAGGTTGATCAGAAGCAAAACAGCGCAGGTAAGTCTCTAAGCATCGGTTTAGCACCTCCGACTGCCCATCGGTCTCCGGATGATATGCAGAGCTCATTGTCAGAGTAGTACCCATGAGCTTAAAAAGTTCCTGCCAAAAGTGGCTAATAAAGATGGGTCCTGATCACTCACTATGGTGCGCGGTATACCATGTAAGCGCACAATCTCCTGCATAAATATTTCTGCCACCTTACTGGCCACATAGGGATGGCGGATGAGTATGAAATGCGCGTATTTGGAGAGACGATCCACCACCACCAAGATAGCGTCCTTCCCTTTGCATTTGGGCAGCCCCGTGATAAAATCCATAGCAATATCCTCTCAAATTGCCTCCGGTATTGGTAAGGGTTAGAGGAGACCCGCTGGTGAGGTTGCATGATATTTTTGCCTCTGGCAGACGTCGCATTGTGCCACAAATGTGTTGATCGCCTTTCTCATACCACGCTAATAGATGTTGTCCGCCAGACGTCTATAAGTTCTATAAGCCCCCGAGTGTCCCCCCGCAGTGGTGCTATGAAACTCGTGAAGAACTTTCTGGACCCATGGTGAGTTGGCCGGAATCACCAGGCGGCTTTGGTACAATAACCGCCCTCTGTCCAACTGGTAGAGAGGGTGAGAGCTGGCATTCTATGTTATATCCTGGATTATCTTGTGTAGAACCGGATCCTCTCTCACCGCTTCCATTACCTGCGGAAGGTCCCCCCATACTGGTAAAGAGAAAGCCGATAATTCAGCATGCCTGGGCATGCGCGACAAGGCATCAGCTGCTTGATTTGTGATTCCAGTCTTGTATTTAATTTCATAGTCATAACCCAATAACTTGACCAACCATTGTTGCTGATCGGGTGTGGCAATCCGCTGTTGCAGAAGGTGCCGCAAAGCCATTTGATCAGTTAAAACTTGAAAATGTCGGCCCAATAAGTAGGATCTCCAATGTTGTACTGCCAACACCAGAGCCATAAGCTCCTTCTCATACGTTGACTTGGCGAGGCTTCGATCAGATAGGGCCTTACTGTAATACGCCACGGGTTGACCTCCTTGCATAAGCACCGCGCCTATTCCCCGACCTGAGGCGTCGCACTCCACCGTGAACATACACTGAAAATTTGGCAGAGCTAAAACCGGGGCAGAAGTCATTTCGGCCTTGAGCTTATCAAATGCTTAATGCGCCTCGGCAGTCCAGTTAAAAGCATTCTTCTTTAATAAATCTGTTAATGGACGTGCTATTTTCCCATAATCCCGCATGAAACGGCAATAATAGCCGGTCAAACCCAGGAAACCCCGCACCTCCTTGACCAACCGAGGGATCGGCCACTTCGTAACCGCCTCTATCTTGTTGGGGTCCATCGCTACAATGCCTGGCTGAATTATATGTCCCAAATACTCTATTTGTTGCCGTCCGAATTGACACTTCTTTTGATTTGCGATCCAGTGTTGCTTTGGTAGAATTTTCAAAATCTGAGCAAGATGATCCATATGCTTCTCCCAAGTCGCACTGTAGACAAGAATGTCATAAAAAAAAACCAATACAAACTGCCGCAAGTAAGGTATGAAGGTGTCATTCATGGCTGCTTGAAAAGTCGCCGGCGCGTTTTTTAAGCCAAACGGCATCACCAGGAACTCGTAGTGGCCGTCATGGGTTCGAAACGCTGTCTTTGGCACATCGTCCTCCTTGACACGAATTTGATGGTACCCTGAACGCAAGTCAATCTTGGAGAAGTAATGTGCTCCTTGCAATTCATCCAATAATTCTTCAATTACTGGTATTGAGTACTTATCTGGGATAGTTATGTCGTTCAGAGCTCGGTAATCCACGCAAAAACGCCAGCTTCCATCCTTCTTTCGCACCAAGATAACCGGGCTAGAGTAGGGGCTGGAACTAGGTTATATGATCCCAGCGTACAACATTTCTTTCACCAGCTTGGTCATCTCATCCTTCTGGCTGTGGGCATAGAGATAGGGGCGCACCCGGACTGGCCCCTCGTCTGGTCTGAGCACAATGGCATGATCGGTGGCTCGAGACGGGGGAAAGACCCTGACTCCGCAAAAACCCCTTTGAACTCCGCGAGCCTCTGCATCAGTTGAGCTACTTGAACATTTGATAAGGACTCATCGATCATCTGTGATTCTCTTCCATCTATTGCCCAAATCAAAGCCCAACACTCCACCTCTGTCAGTCGCGCCAGGACTCTTAGAGACGATTGAGCCTCCACCAACGTGGGACTACCTTGTAGCATCACCTCCTTGCCACCCCGCTGGAACTTGATGTACAATCGACTCCAGTCCACCTTCACCTCCCCTAGCAATTGGAGCCATGCCACCCCAAGGATGAGGTCCACGCCACCGAGGCTAAAGAGGTAAGCATCCAGAGTTTCCTCTACTGGACCGAGTGTAATTTGTAGACCTGCGCATTTCCCCTGGGTTGTTACTCTTCCACCGTCCCTTAGATGGACTCCAAAGCGAGGGGTGGATTCCACCCTAAGCTGCATTTCCCTCGCCAAACGGCTTGAAATAAAATTGTGCGTAGCCCCGCTATCAACCATTGATAGGTGTTATTTTTATAGGATTTAGAGTCATATCTATACCATCATTATAGGCTTTAGTGATATTTTATGGCAAATATTGTTATCTTTTCTTGTAAAGTATGGAATCTTCACTCTTTTTCGTGTATTTTTTGAAATGCAGGTCATTTCTCCACATTTTCATGAAGAATTTTGAAGATCTAATGTTGCGAAAAGATTTGTAATAGTTCGACGAAGTTACAGGCAATTTTCCAGAATTTTTGGAGTTTTCCGTGCAAAGCACGGCCTGGCCGGCACGGCCGTGTTCTTCACAGCTTTAGAATCAATGATTGACAAGAAAAGCACAGTCTACCCGTGTTCAGACGCACGGCCGTGCTTACATACCTGCAGATCGCCGAAGTCAACACGGCCTATCCAGCCGCACGCCCGTGCTTCACTTACTCAGAGTAAAACCCTAACTTGCGAACTCATTCTCTAGGGTTTTCGTGTGTTTATGATGTATTTGGTTGAGTAAAACCCTTGTTCGGGGCTTGGACGTAACCTGTTGGAAAATTCTCGTTTTGTAAAACACAATGTATGAATCTCAAAATACTTTTTAAGTGATTTGCTTATTATTATTGGGTGTGCTCATTGCGTATTAATATTTTGGCCAAATATTTGTATGTTTTAAGTGTTACGAGAAGTACCGAAAGGTGAATCATAACACTCGATTGCTCAATTTTAACTTGTAACCTTAAAATTACGAGAGTAGTTTTAAGTTACTCGAGGACGAACGATCTTCATAGAGTTCACTGGGTCTTTCTTAAGTTAATTTAGCTACGAGAGTAGAGAATTAACTTAAGTAGGCACCGGATTAAGCTTCAAAAGAAGGTAATCTGTACCGAAGGATAGATCGCCTTAATCATTTCACCGTCAGATTACACTTCGAGAGAAGGTAATCTGTTTCCTATCCCTTAAACTTTGATTCGTTGTTTTGCATAATTATTCATCCGACAAGGTGAAACCCAAGATCCCGAACCTTTTGAAAAAGCTGAATTTCCCCTGCTAGTTGCTAGTTTGTTTTTGTTTGGAATCGATAATTAGAAATCGACTTAGATAGTTCATTTGTTTTCTTGATAAAATTTCAAATCATCTAGCTTTCAATGATACTCATAGTTGGTACTTGACCCCTGCTCCCTGAGGGAACGAATCATTTACTACTTCGATAGACCGTACGCTTGCGGATCCTATCAACCATCACCACTATGTCTTCTCCCTGCAACCGCCCCATCAGCTTGAGAGTGCTGGGGCCGGATATGCCGCCTATGGAGTTTAAAGAAACCGCCCCCATATAATTCAAAACGCCCTCCATATTGCCTTCCTCCTGATCCTCGGATTGGTCACTCTCCGACTCGGGGTCTCCCTCGTCTTCTGCCATGAGCATGAGCTGCAGATTCTTGTTAGCACAGCGATGCATGGGGTAATACGGTTGGTCACAACGAAAACATAATCCCTTCTTCCTCTTTTCCTTGAGTTCCTGGAAAGACAGGGAGCGGCTACCCGGTGTTCTGCTATCAGTATTTCCCCTTCCCAGTCATCTCCGACTCTCCTCCCTTGGTAATGCCCGACTAGAGGCAGTAGTGCCTGCCGCTGTTCCCAAGGCCCCACCTTCGTTGCCCTTGTTGGATGCTCCTTCGGACCTAGCGACTGCCTGCTTATTTCCCCCGCCTTCTGTATAACTCTGGGACGTAGTTGTTCGCGGAATATACGAGAATCCGGTACGCCCCCCTCCATAGCTTTTGCTCGGTTGGGAGGGAAGACTTTTGTCTCCCAATACCTCTTCAAAATTGCGCGCTAAGAAAATGGCTCTCCGTACTGTGGCGGGGTCAAAAGTTCTTATCCAGCGCCGTATGTCTTCACGCAACCCACTGAGGAAGTATCCCAGGTATTGAGGAGCGGATAGCCTAGGTAACCGAGCCACTAGCCCCTCAAAAGTTTCTATGTATTCTTCGACAGTCTTTCCTCCTTGCTCCAGAGATGCCAGCAATTCAAACGGTTTTGCGGCATCGCATGCACCAAAACGCGCCAACATCTCGTCCTTCAGCATCCCCCAAGAGATATCAGTCTCCAGCCTTCTCAACCAACTGAACCAGTGGACCGCTGCACCTTCCATACTCACGAACGCCAGTGGAACTTGTTGATCATCAGGTGTGCCCTGGATGTGAAAGTATTGTTCTGCTCTGGTAATCCATCCCAAGGGATCGGATCCATCAAACACTGGCAGCTCTATGCGTTTGCACCATGCGCGCTACCCTCCCACACCTTGACCCCCCCCCCCCACTCTCGGTTCAAACTCCTCTACCATCGCCTGTCTCCCTTCGGTCGGATAAAATTCACGTCTGCCCGGCCGCGGTCTGTCCGCTACAGGGGGGTTCATCAGTCGCCGTCGTCCATCCATCGGATAGCGTTCTTGAGCCGGTGGCCAAGCGCTTGCACCAGTCGGTTGCGCCTCTTCATCACGCCAGTCGCCTCGACCCGCCGCCCCATCCGCCTGTGGCGCTTCACGCTCCCGACGTCGAGGGTCAGAGGACGCTGCCGTGTTGCCGTCGCTCGCCTTCCCTTTCAACATCTCAGTCATCAAGTGTTTCACCTCTAGCAAATCCTCCTTCAGTGCCCTCCTCTCTTCGTCAACCTCTCGCTGGCAATCCTCGTTGGGAGCTTCTGCCTTGCGCCATCGCTCCTCTGCCGCCAACACGTCTTGCAAGGTTTTTTCGATGGCATCAAAACGTGAATCAGACCTCGTCGTCGCCATGTCTGAACTCTCTTCTGGCGACGATCTTCCTCTCCTCCGCTCACCGACGATCCGGCAGGTCGGACCAATGTTACGATCCGAAAATCGTCCCTCAAATCACCACTGTGATGAGAAATTAGGATTAACCTAACAAAAGTAAAAGACACGACAGATCCCCCTCCACGCCTCCCTCCTCCCTTACAAACCCCTCTTTACCCTACTGGGCCGGGGCCGCGCGCCTGGTGTAGACCTTCTATTAGGCCTGCGTTGGCCCGTCTGTATCACAAACATTAGTAATATCATCAATAATGATGTTCCATCCAATGAATAAAAAACTTATTTGTACCATATGCGACCTTATACTGATACTAATACAAGGCTAGTGCAGTGTCTCATTATATGTAGACTAGTATACTGGTGCAATTTGAAATTTAAAACCATAGTCCATCTAGGCCTAGAAACAATAGGAAGAAACTCAGAATTTGATTATAAAACTACAGAACTAGAGTTCTGGCAAACCTACTCTACAAAAAATATAACCTTCAAAAATAGACAAAATACCAACACCTATTAAAGCACAATACTCTAAGAAGAAACATATTGCAATTTTTTTTTGTGAAATTTCATTTATTTCAAAAGGTGCACACAGGCACTTCAAATTGAAGAAGAATGCGCTATTAAGCTGAAGCCTGGTCTATAACCATAATAGGCATGCAGAAAGGTAGTTTCTTAAGTCACAGGCCTTTGCATTTTTAGAATTGACAAGCAACAACCTGCGTTCACTTAAAGACAAACACTAGTATCAAAGCATCTTATTGATAACCAGAGCAAAAAAATGACAGAATTCATTCATTAGTGTCCCTTTTAACTTTGAACTGTGTACTAAAAACAGCACATACAAAGAATTCATCCAAACCTGTATGAAAATTCATACCGAGAACTCAGTATCATCTTTGACTTTCTGGGCATACTGGTCCCAGAAACTACATGCTTCATCATGTTGTTCCCAGCTTGTTATACACACAGGCTGATCTATAATTGTAGCACCCTGAGAGAGCAAAAAGAATCTTATGAAGAAAGGTTTCAGTAAACAAATCACAATTTATGCAATGAAGCTGTAGTATACTTGTCATGTAGACTAAATTATTTTAGAAGCATATTTTATACCTTTATTATGAATGGATAATACGTAGTATGTAATTGAATAACAACGGAAGTCATTATCTAAGAAAATTTGCATATTAGATAACTTATCAAGAGTATGATAAAGAGGAATGCCATATGCATGTATAAATACATGCTAGAAGAGAAAAGGGACAAAGAAATCAATAAGCATATTAAGTAACGTAACAACGGTCTTACTAATTGAACAGCATGATAACTTCTTTGAATAATTATTTGGTAACAAGCACCAAGTTAGTGAGAGGAAATGGCAAAATGATTAAATGATTAAAAGACTAAGGCACCTTTAGAGATAAAAGAGAACCAGGAAAAACCACAAAAATAATCAAGACAAAAACCTAGAAAGACAGAAATGCATATCGGATTGTCAGCAGAAATATGACAGAAACAACAACAGTAAAACCAATGAGGTAATGAGCCATGGTTCTAAGCTGCAAAACAAAATAAGAACATGAAGGATCCACAAAAAATGCATATGCATTAGGATTTTAACAAGTTTGTATTCAAGATACAACTTGAAATAGTAATAATTTATGTCAAATTTCCCATAATGTGATTAGACTACTTACACTGAGAAGGACAGCAGTTTCCAGTGCGTAAGCATCTTTGAAAGTGACATATGCGGTAGAAGGATAGTCACCGGATCTGTCAACAAGTTTATCAAAATTCAAAATTTAACATGAGTAACTTCAGAACAAGATGTGTAGACAAGTGGTAGGAGGAACATCAATAGTGCAACTAATAAACAACCAGATAGGAACTTTTGGATGTGAAGAACAATCTTGAGCATGTCAGAGTAACAGTAAATGGGTTTCAAGACAACTTGAGTATCTGTAAGCAATTTTTAGCATACCAACAAATGACTCAACCAGTAACAGATAATAGCAGACGAAGACAATTCATAGTTCTCTAAGAAATAGTTTAATATCAGAAAAGAACTGGAGAGATCCATTTCAAGTATTGATACATGCCATGCTTCCTAGACATGTAAATGTGTTTTACAGGAAAAGGATAAAAAAAGTGATTGATACTAAAAAGAAGACTGATTTGAAGTTTCTTTTAAAAATTAGATTAGTGATAAATAGAAGATAAAACTCTTATAAAAAAAAGTATGTATAATTTCATTCCTTAAATAAAGAGATAAATTGCAAATGATCTTACTAATGCATTTTAACCTTAAGATTTCAATGTGTTCAACAGCACCAGAAAAAGAAAAGAAATCATATAGATCCCTTTCAGTTGCAGCAGGAGAGAGGTTTGTGACTTGCACCGTATAACCACCAGAACTCATGATCCTGTAAACGGCCAGAAGAAAAATTTGTTCACATATTACGAAAAACAATTATTGCTAGTGGAGAAGAAAGAGAGTGAATAGGATAAAGGTATAGTTAAGAAATCATTGCTGTCAGAAACACAACTTCCTATCAGCTTTTAATTGAATAAGAGTCTACTATAGAAAGTATAAACATATGAAATTTGTCATGCTTAGACAACCCCGGGTGCACCAGTTTAACATGATCCACAAAGCTCAAACCAATCTTACATCTTTATTCACAAATTATTCTTATTTGAATTAGACCAAACAAATCCATTCCAATTGTTAACAGAATCAACAAACCAAAGTCAACAAAATATCAAATTGTTTACAAAGGTCATCATAGCACAATTACAAGTTTATTTAAACTCTACTAAACTTTAAGTACAAAAACCTAGCATATAATGGTTATTAGCTATCTAATCCTGGAGGCAAAATGGAGTTAGTTGAAAGAGCTAAGTAGGAATCACAAAATGCAAACAACAAAGAAAGACAAGTAATTCAATATATACCAATTCTACATAATATAAACATATCCACATGGAAACCAAGAGCACAACCATAATATATGGAACCTCACTCTTGAGTATGCAATCTTGGTTAGAGTGTTCCAGAGCAATAAGATGGAACAACCCAAAAAAAACTCAAAGGATGTTGTGTTCAACAATTAGAACCTCGATGTCTAATGATTTCCCCGTGATCTCTAGCCAACAACTCTATAGCCGATCTATAATCGATACTATAAAGTCCACAATGCTCGTACTGGTATTATATAGCCTAGCCAAAAGATCATGTACTACCATGCCATCAAACATACAACATAATTGTTTGGACATGTCAAGTCTACCATATACACATGGCAAGATCCATTAAAGCTCACTAATGCAAATGCCAAATGAAATCACAAATTATTCATTATAATGCTCAATTCATAAATGATACCCGTAGAGAAACAACATCAACAAGATATCACAGTTTTAAAATAATGATTAAAAATGTTATGATGCAGTGATTGCCTTGATGCAGGTCCAATACCAGAAATGTCATCTCCTCACAATTTTACACATAACTGTTATTTCCCAATATCTTCTACTAAATATTTAATCCAAACACTCATTTTGTCAATATTATTATTAATCTATTTCAATTTTATTTGTTTATTATTATTATTGTTTACTAAACCATGTCATTTGCCATATTCATTTGTTAGAGAAGATGAGACACGCTTTATGTTCACCATACTATAAGGAAATAAGGAATACCGTGCCCAGGAACAGTAATCATTCAAAGTAATTAGGGTTGTCCACATCCTTTCATTCCTGTTGTTCATTTAATAAACAGGTACTATTGTGCATGCACTGTGTAATTTAAAGATGAATTAAATTTTTGTTTTAAAACATAGATAGAGAGTACAAGTCAACACTATACTAATCAATTGCTGTTATGTTTACGTTGATGCAAGAAAAGAATGAACCGTGTAAAAACAAACCTTATTAGTCTAAGTAATATTAACTGAATACGTGACCCATGAGACTAATGATCTTCCACTTGTAATAGTACATCAATATAAGATGATAATGACATTTTGAGAATAAAATTAAAGAGCACAAGAATTAATTTAGCTAATTATTAAATCCTATCATCACAAAAAACTTCTTGGTTAGATGCGATTTAGAGATTTGGATGGAAGGTTAAAACTAAGCAACTCACAAACAGCATTCAGAAACATGTAATCTGAAACATAATTGTCACGTAAACTCAATTAAAATGATTTCTACAATCTATTGTTCAATCTGTTCTCTACCCCTTTGAAGAATGTTCGAACACTACTGTGACATATTGGTGATTGGAGAACGAATAGCTGCAAGAAGTTCTCTGATGCTACATGTGACAGGCGACAAAAGAATAAAAAAACATTGGCAGCAACCGAACGCAGGAAAATTAGCAAGAATCTTACCTTAATCTCCTGCCGAGGGAGAGAAAAAAAAAAGTCCGCCGCACTTTGCTGAGAGAGAGGCGAGGCCTTACTGCTCCCGGGAAGGGCAATCGGCCTCTCCACTTCTTGCCCCACACCAGAAGAAAGAAGAGGAAGAAAGATGGTTCCCACTAGGATCAACCCAGGCCGGCAGGAGAATCGTCGGCCCTGCTGGCCCTGCACACCGGAAAGGAGAAAACAACGTGGCCCTCACGTCAACCGGAGAAGCAATCGCCAGTCGCCGGACGGATTGCCGCTCAGACACGAGGAAGAGCGGGAGAAGGGTTTCGGCAGAATAAAAGGGTTAAAAGGATGAAAAGGATTCAACTACTTGGCAGTTTAATCCAGGGAGTTATAAAATTTACACCTCGATCAACTGAGAATCTGAGATCATCGTTGCAACACCTGGTTTACTTAACACCATGTTTATCAGGACGGAAATAAGGAGGGAAAGGATGGAAATACTACAAATCCGTTGTATACCAAGACGGACGGAATTGAACGGATGGATAACACAGTAGATTTTACCATGCTTTTCCATTGTTTTGTGATCCGCCCCGATTCACATCGCTAGCTTATTTTCACGCTTTACTCAGAAACATCTCCAACCCTATTTCATCGCCGCCGGGACACCTCTTCGACAGCTCGCCGCCCGCTCATCGCCAGCAACATCTCGCCGCCAGCGACATCTCTTATTTCCCGTCCGTTACAAGCAAGAGGTATTTTCCATCCTTATCTCTATTTTTTCGCCGCGTCTTCCTCGCTCGCATCATATCTACCTTCGCATACTTCTTCCACTCCACCATTCTCGCGTTCTCCTCTCCCCCTATCCCTTCTTTTTCACTGGCATCCCACACCCCCAAACCCTAGACTAGCATCACCAGACGCTCTCTTATACAAACCCACATCCCCATCCTGCATCCCTCCCCCGCTTCTTCCTCTTCAGCATGGTGTTTTCCGTTTCTCAAACCTACTCCACCATTCAAATGCATCTTGGCATTAACGAAAGAATACTCTTTACAAATCTGGATCTCTGGTTAGGTTTACGAAAACAAATTTTATTGCAGTTGGGAGTGGGGAGAGTCTCATTCAAATGCATCTTGTATTATGCTTTAAAAGGTTGTCTATTTCTTGGACCAGTTTCATGATGTTCATGTTTTTGGTTCATATATGTGCTGCAAGACCTGGTGTTTTATTTCCTTCAAATTTTGTCCCATCTGATGTTAGATGTTGTGGAATAGAAGGAATAGAATCAGGGTTTATACATATGAAGCTGTAGGATGTCTGCCTTGATTTAAAACACTATAAATACCACCTCTTTCACAAGTTACGTTGAAAACCTAGGTGAAATCCAAAGGCCTAGTGGGTGATTCCTCAAATTAAAACACTACAACTAGAAAACCATGGCATGAGCTCATCATTGGATGTTTAGTGGGTGATTCCTCAAGTTATGTTGCAGTTGCTTTTTATTTAAACATTGTTGAAATAGAAAACATTGTAAAATATTGTTGAACAGCATCTGATCAAACAACCTATTTCCTCCTACTTGTACTAGTAACTTGTTGTAGTTGTTTTTTTATTTAAATTGTTGTTGAATGCTTTAATTGACAAGTATGTAATTTACTTTATTTATAGGTTTTACTATATAATGGCTCCAAGAAGTGACAAAGTGAAGAGATTAATTATAATGCGTAACCTCCACACTAGGACCTCTCATCTAGCAGCTATAGCGGCTCATTATATTACACAATTGCAACAAATTCTATTTATATTATCACACTCATATGTTGATAAGCCATTAGTAGATGAAACTGAAGTTAAGGATTACAAGCGAAGAATCCGTTTAAGAAAGTTAACTAGTATGTCATAACATTTTAAGAATGAGTAATGTCTTCTCTAATTTGTGTGAAATACTACGTGACTCAAATCTAGTCAAAGATACCAAATACTCTAGCGCTGAAGAGAAGATTGCAAAGTTCTTATATTTTGTTTCACATAATGTAAAGAATAGAGCACTTTGCTTTTTCTTTCATCGTTCCCTTAGGAGTATTAGTCATCATTTTCACGAGGTGTTGAGAGCTATTATTAGCCTACATGAGCACTTTATCAAACAACCGGATGGTTCAATGGATGCGCCTGAGATATCCAATACAGCCAGATTTTACCCTTATTTCAAGTATGTTGTTTACAAACAATGTTTGAACAAAAGATCTACTTTCAAAAGTTAAATCAACTATATAATATTGCAGAATTGTTTAGGAGCTATAGACGGGACACATGTCCGTGTAAAAGTCCCTTCTAAGGATGCATCTAGATTTAGGATAAGGAAGGATTGGCCAACAACAAATATGTTGGCAGCATGTTCGTTTGACATGAAGTTTATTTATGTCCTTCTTGGTTGGGAAGGAACAGCATCTGATTCACATGTATTAAAGGATGCCCTTAATAGATCTGATAGATTAATCATTCCAGCAGGTAAATATTTATCTTTATTTATTATAAACTATGTTTATGGGTATTTGGATTTGTTATTAAAAGTGTTATACCATCCTCGTAGGGAAATTCTATTTAGGTGATGCTGGATTTGGTATTAAAATTTATCTTATCACACCTTATAGAGGAGTCCGGTATCACCTGAAAGAATATTCAAAACGTGCTCCAAATAATGCGAAGGAGCTTTTCAACTATCGACATGCATATGTTCGGAATGTTATTGAGAGAACTTTTGGTGTGTTGAAAAAGATTTCCTATTATAGCTAGTGGAACTGAACCATGTTATTCTCTTGGGACACATATTCAAATAATTCTAGCATGTTGTGTTTTACACAACTACTTGATGGGTATTGATCCCAATGATAGCATAATTGCTGAAGTTGATGAGGACAAAATTTGTTAGTGAAAAGCTAAAAATCCGCAATATGATATAGCGGATTGCGTTGCGGGCAAATAGCGGAAGTCACATAGCGTTTGAAACATATATTATATATATAAAAATTTAAGTATAACGTTTGAAATATATGTTATATAACTCATAAATTAAATTGCATAAAAATAAAATAAATTATATAAAGAAAGAAAACATAGTACTAACTCAATTCAAGTCATAATTTTAATTTCTCAAACTTAAAAACATAATAATGTATTCCTATCTGCTATAGCGGAGCTATAGCGTTTTATATGGGATTGCTCTAAAACCGCTATGGAAAAACGCTATAGCGCCGCTATTGTGACTATTTAACAACACTGCTAAGGGGTGATACTGAAATGAATGACAATGCAAATCTGAATATATTGGAGGAGCTGAAGAAATGTGGAGTGTCACGTCATAGATTGGCTAATGCTTATGTGGTTCTTGGAAGCAACAAAGAGAAGGCTAAATTATTTTTCACGGCTCTAGAAGAATTAAGATTGGAAGTCCTTAATGCATTGATGGATGCCTCTTCTTCATGAATGGTTTGATATCTCATTTAGTGTAGTTTGATCCAATATTTTTGTTTAGTTGTTATGGTTGATGTAAGACCACTTATTTTGGATAGTTCTACTTGATATGTTTGGATAGTTGTTGTTGATTGTCATTTAGATAGTTGTTGTTGTTTGGATAGTTCTACTTGATATGTTTGGATAGTTCTATTTGTAGTTTATGAAGTGAAAACTATCTTTGACCGTGGAATGATATGTTAGTTGTGTTAACGATGTGTTATTGTGATGTTAGTTGTGTTATTGTGGTGTTATTTGTTTTTAATTTGATGTTAGATGTGTTATTATTCTGTTAGCTGTGTTGTTAGATATGTTATTGATGTTGATTATCATCGGCTACTGGTTTTTTGCTGTGTTCATCGGCCAAGGGTTTGCTGAATTAATTATTGATGCTCTTTTTGTTGTTGTACAAGTTGGAATTGATAATAGAGTGAATATATTTTATTATTGATGCCACAGGATTTGCTGCATTCCTCATATTCAGCCTTGGCAATTGCCATTTAATTATATTTAATGGTTAATTAATATTTAATTATATTTAATGGTTAATTAATATTTAATTATATTTTAAAGAATCAATTATAATTTTAATAATTTTTAGTTAATAATTTTGCTAGTATTTAATTATATTTGTAAATATAGGTATAAAATTATAAAAGTAGAGTGAATATATCAAATTTATTCCTTCAAATTTTCCATCCTTTCTGATAAACACAATGAGGGAAAATTTGTTAACTTTACTTCCCATCTTTTTATCCTTTCTATTTAACTATCCTTTCCCTTCTATTTTCCATCCGTGCTAGTAAACAGGGCCTAAATGAGAAATCTCTATGTTCTAATATTAACTTAGAGTTCCGTACTGGATACTATGGAAAAAAGGGCAAGTATGAACACGCAGTGATGGGTGTTCCCTGCCTCCAATACTACGCAGAATTGAAATAGACCTACTTCTCGAAATCGACATGTAATTGTTCTCGATCATTTCGTAAGTCCTTCGCAGCACAATGTCGGTAATAAAAAGCATCTAACTCTTCAGACATCTTAGTATGATGGAATCTGGCTGAAAGAGGGCAATTTGGCTGAAATACGCCAAAATGGGGCAGAATTACACAGCACCATCACAACCCTCAGAGAAAATAACAATGAATTACTCCAAATGAGGTCAGGGCAGAATTACACAGCACAATCACAACCCTCAGAGAAAATAACAATGAATTACCCCAAATGAGGTCAGGGCAGAATTACTCGGCTCAATTACCATGAATTACGCAGCAAAATCACAAACTAAAGAGGGCAATCTAGCTCAGGGCAGAATTACTCCGCACAATTGCAACCTTCAAAGAAAATAACAATAAATTACTTCCAATTGAGGTCCAGAAGCACAGAAAAGCCACAAATCCCAGCTTTTTCACAATTTGGGAGGAGGGCTTACTGCGGCAAGAAAGGAATTGCTTTGCAGCGATCAAGAAATCGGTAGTCAGAGGCGGAAACCAACACAAAAAGCAGCGAAAGTGAGGCGACGGGGGGTACCTGAGAGTGATTGCCGCTGATGGGGCGAAAGATTTGGTCCCTTCGTTTCTGTAAGGAAAAAGCTGGTGTTTGCCCTAAATTTTCCCGATAAAACGCTTGACATTAATTTTAAAAAACTCCGTCTTTTTTCACAAAAGTAGGCGAGGAGTCTGCGTCGCTGACTCAGACTGTCAGACTAATTTGTCTCTTGGCTAAACTTGAATTGGATTCGATCTCAGGCTAGCTCGCCCTTTTTACAAACACATTTTTACGTCAACGCTTGAGAACAGAATTGCAATTCTGCCGTCTTTTCCTTTCAGTTTATTGGGCTTCGCTTTCTAAGATTTTTTTCAAATAGCGAAGTGATAATTAATGGTGAGAAGATGCAATGTGAAGTGAAGTTATTTCCTTACGACATCCACTCAAGTGCATTAACAAATACAAATTATTATAAAAATAACATAAAAGTCGTATAAACAAAAACAAAGGTTTGGCTCAACCAACGAAAATTCAGAACCATAAAATAAAATAACAACTAAATTTAATACCGAATTAATTGTGGATATATTGGACATTTTTTACATTCAAGGAAATATCTCATAAATTTGCACATATTTAAGTAGTCATAAAAGTTTACATAAATTTGTAGGAGCCCACAAATATGCAGTTATTTTAAAATCGATCAAGTTGCATAATAGTATTATTATTATTATTATGATTTTGCTACGAATGGGGGAATAATAGGCACCCATTCGTACTCCTAAAGCCTCCTTGCTCGAGCACGATGCTACGAAGCTTCTCGTCGCACCACTTGAGTTGTGCAGACGTGATCACTGACATCTTTAACACCCTTTTTATCAGATAAACGTCGACCATGGGAATTAAATTTTCTACTTGGGTTTTTTCCTCAGGAGTTTTCCTCTGGCGGCTCTTCCGTAACAACTCCTTCACCATCTCATTTTTCTGAAAAAGGATAATAAAAGAACTTGTCATTAATCTGATTAAAGTTACAAGTAGGCAAAGTTGACAAGTGCTGTAGATTAAGGAGTTAGCATGAGTTACAAGACTTGGTTGTAGGGAAAAACTAAATAGAAATTGAGCAGGTGAAGAATAGAAGTCTAGAATCATCAGCACTGTTCTATTGAGCAAAAAGTCAGCTAGTTAGGGAAACAAAAAGATTTGCCTGTCCTGGCCCCAACCTTGTGAGCTTCCTTTGATAGGTTGGTGAAGAATTCTAAATCCCTTGGATCTTCAACTTGGCAATCAATCATCCTTAGCTTCTTTAAGATTCTCCAAGCCTTCCTATTCTCACTCCCGAGGAAAAGCCAAAAGGAACACAAGACTTTCTCAATGACCTCCAAGACTATGCTTGCCTTGGCTGTTTCACCCTTCATATCCACTCTCATCTCTTCTACATAACCTAGATTTTGGTATGAAATTACAAATTTGCGCATCAGTAATGCAATTAAAGAATACTAGTCATGATAAAAATTCTCAATACCTGAAATTTCAGGAACTTGAAGGAGACTTGTATTGCAAAATCTAGCATGCGCATAATTCCAAGACCTTTTTCTTTGACATTTCTCATTCTCTATGAACCTCTCCAGGAGCACCTGAAACTGCTGAAATTTCTCCGCCACTTTACCTGGGAATCCTCCCTTTTCTGCATCTATTTTGAGAGTTAGCTCCTTCACTTCTCTATAATGATGACAAAGAGCTTCCCAACTCAGACATGCATGACCCACATAAACAACTTCAAAATCACTTTTAATACATTTTGCAAGTTTGTTATGAGCAGAGGGAGAAGAGGGAAAGTCCAGGGGCTCAATTCTATCGTTTAAACTTGTCATCCCCAATCTGACATTCAAAATAACACCTGCCAAATGCACATACTTCTAAATTAGCTGAGGCTGAATTTACTGACAGGTTGAATTCTATGTAAAATCTGGTAAGTCTAAGATCTTTACAATTTGGATTTTTGACAAGAACACAAACATCTACTAAGAACAAACAATTGAATACATACTTACTGCAAATCTTCGTTCAGCATTGAGTTGATCGAACCACCTCATCCTTTGATCATAGTACTCATAGAACAGATCAATTTCTAACCATCTCTGGTTACCTTGTTCGAATTCAAAGATAGATGGAGCTGATGCACTCTGGACTGAAAAATAGTTACATATACCTCCGTCATCTTCTCTGTCCACCATGGTTTCTTCATGATTAGCCATTTCATCTGAATGCCCGTATATGGCTAAAGAGTTGTTGGCAATGTCCGGTAACAGGGAATCTAAAGTTTCCAACATACAAATTGGAGATAATTCACGATCATCTCCATCAGCAGGTTCATGAAATTTTTCTTCAAATTCTGGAATTGTACCATATCTTGCCGAGAGGAAGTTATCCCCTAGTAAAACAGACCTATGTATGTTTGAGTATTCATCATGAAGAATATATTCTTCTTGCTCTTTAGCATCGCTTCCTATTGAACAAACATTACAATCAACATGAGTTACAGTGCACTGAGACACGTCTAACTCAGAAAAAGCCTCAGATGCATTTCCCTCTTGCTCATCTGGACAAGTATTTAATGAGACTTCTTCAATCTCTGAAATGTGAAAAACA
Organism: Costus lasius; assembly: GCA_027563935.2. Lineage (NCBI taxonomy): Eukaryota > Viridiplantae > Streptophyta > Magnoliopsida > Zingiberales > Costaceae > Costus > Costus lasius. The sequence goes on from CM050446.2 coordinate 139,928,881, forward strand.
AAATTTCTACCGCATCTAAAAATCGATATGATTGCATTGGAAACTATCTGAAAGGCACATAAGAGTAAATCTGAAATGCTGCGGATAACCAACAGTTGCAATCTGACGAGATGGCGTAGCGCAATAAAAAGATATACTAGCACGATAGAAACTGGGTGGAGAAAGAAGATCAAACGACGCCATTGATCTCTTTCGCTGAGGAGGACATGATCTATAATGAGCCAGCATGAATAAAAGCAAGTCATTTCAGGGAGAAAGATTGTGCTCTCCCAGTTTCATTATTATACATCATAAGATAGCTAAGTCAATGCATTCCAAAGAAGGCAGCAGACATTGGTCTATAGAGAATATGAATTGTACAAGATACTACCTCCAAGTTACCAACTACTACTGAGATTTGATTGTTAAGCGATCCGTCATACTAAAATCAGTAGTAGTTGGTGTGACTTGCACTCTATAATATGTGAGGTGGCACAAATTTGTCTTTATATCAGATAAGAAAAGAAGAATTGATTGACTAATACTATCTATTTAAAACCATCCTAGACTAATAAATGATTTACAGAGAATAACTTTTTGAAGGAAAAAAGTAATCCTGCGCTGCTGAAATAACTCAACAAGAATATATTTGTGGGTCAGTACCCATTAATTAATTTGGCGTGGTTTGTGACCCTTATCTAGCATGATCATGCTTAGAATTAATAAATATATTTAGAAATCAGTAGAACCTTCAGTTTTTAAGTTTCCAGTGTTTTAAGGGAGACAATTTGTTCCTTAACTGTATGCATATTTCAAATGAGCATGATGAACGAGGGCATGCAAGTTGCGACTATGTCCCACACTTGGATTATGCCTAAATGAAGTCAATCTATCAAGTCAACTTCGATGCATTAGAAAATTTGAAGATTATCCAAAACTTTCCAACGTGCCAGTGAGACTCCTGTTCCTGTTGGTTTCTGACAATTCTTCTTTAACTTTATTGAATAAATGAAAGCCTCATGGCCGTTGCAAATAATAGAAGTAGAAAAAGGTAACCGTAACCTCTAGAAGAAAGGTGACAGAAAACAATGTTATGGTAGTAAGGTTAAGCTCTTGTTTTGATAGAGTTTAAGAAGAAGAAGATGGCGGATTTGGTAATCTTTAGTTGGAGAAAGAAAAGTCACTCCTCTATACTTCCCTCTTCTTCTCAAGTTTATTTAAATTTCAATTCCCCCAATACAGTAAAATACATATCCAATTTTTTCCTAACCTTCGTTTTCCTTGTATTCCTTGATGATAAGTTTACAAAACTGACCTTATCAAAAGTGCCTTATTTATCTTTGAAATCTGTGCTTAGAAGATCATCCTTACAGGTACTAGGAAGATCATCCAAAACTTTCTGACGTGTCAGTGAGACTTCCTGTTGTCTTGTGACAATTCTTCTTGTAACTTTATTGAATAAAAGGAAAGCCTCATGGTCCTCGACAATAATAGAGGTTGAAAAGGCCAACAGAAACCCGGAAGCAAAAGGACAGACAATAATTTATGGTGGTAACTTCCAAGCGCTTGTTTTGATAGAGTTCAAGAGGAAGAAGAAGAGGACGGGTTTGGTTATCTTTACTTAGGAAGAGAAAAGTTACACCTCAGGAGTTCCCTCTTCTTCTCAAGTTTATTTAATATATCAATTCCGCCAACAGAGTAAAATTCCTATCGAATTCTTTTACTAACCCTCATTATCTTCATTTTCCAGATCTTCCTTGCTGATTAGTTTACAAAACCAATCCTTATTAAAAATGCCTTGTTTTCTTTGAAATTTGTGCTAGCTTATATAATTATATTTCACTGACTTATAATTCTTGAAATTTAAACAAGAGTCTCTCCCTCTTTGAGGCTTGCGTAAATGGCCACAGGTTTACAGCTCGCAGGAGGAATTAGGACATTGACACATTTGAACAAAACTGATCTGTATGGTAATTCTACGAATTTTAGAAAGAAATTTAAAGAATAACTGAAAAAAATTGAAAGAGGAGAGGATTTCTAATTTCCTAGAGACAAACACATAATTCGAACAACTGCCACTCGATACAAAGTGTAGATGGTACAGGGCATAAGGATCACGACAATCTATTCGTGATAATATACTTTAAATAAGGAAGCAAACGCTTAGCTTGTCATTATCCTCCTTCCAAAGTATGTTTCGCTCTTCTTCCTGTCAGCATCAATGCAAACCTTGAAATTACAAGAACGATTGAGATATCTTAAGCCGAGTGTCATTTCATAAGCATTTATAATTGGCTCATTAATAGCTGGGGCCTCACTTGTTTCTGACCATCCTAAGAACATGTACTTCTTTTGATCGGTCTTTGCAGCAAGTTTTCATGATTGGCCCAATGGTAGTTATATGGTAGGCCGGCCATAACTGATGCTGTCCTCAGTCTCAACAGCTATGCTAATAATTAGGCGTCTCAACAGCAAAATACAATAGACAGTTCACTTGCATTGTACTTGTCAGAAGCCTCGATTCTTACCTCCTAATGTTATTAATTTTGCTCATAATTACAGTGCCTATATATAGTCACATGCTCAGGGGTTCTGAATGTATAAGAAAATTGATATAGGATAATTTTAAACTACTTTAGCCAAAAAGTAATTATATTTCTTACTACAGTGAGATTATTAAAAGAGCACCTAACTACCAAGCGGGACATTTTGATACATGCCACTCAATGATAAAATGGTGGCCTTGCTTTTTATTATTCTTTGAACAAAGAGATACACTTTTCTACGATGATCTATGGTTTTTAGTCATACTAAGTACTGATATACTAGTCATGGCTTGGATTGGTACATATCAAGTATACACGACACCTAGTATACGGAGTATAACGATATAAGAGGCTTGTTAAAGCTTAGATTGGTACGTAACAGGCTTACTGGTATGGATCGAAATTCAAAGCCATGCTATCTATGATCACATAATGTTGTAACAAAACCTATTTTTATTCAAGCTCCAAGTTAAACTCTCATTAAGATCTTTCTTATCTAAATTTTAGAACCTCTTTACAGTATTTGGTTTGTTATTATTATTTTTTTATTTAGTCAAATTTCTTCCATGTGCTCTTGATTATTAACTTAGCCTCTAAGTATGTAAAAATATTTATTTGCATCTATGGGTAATACTTTTAGTTTTCTCTGAATTATCTATTTTTGTACTATAGTAATTCCCGCTGTGCCCATAGAGGTATAAGATACTCCTTCAAGGGTAGTGGAAGACCCCAGCTGCTAGTCACTTGAGGTTGCTAGGCCTCATATAAAAATTGGTCTCAAGGAGGTTGATGCTCTCGACTAGTGCATCCATGTGATCCGTGGACTAAAGGAGTGAGAAGGTGAATCTAAGATTCACATATTATTTAACACATGCTATTAACCTTAGGATTTACCATATCAAAAGATAGAGTTTATTGTTCGATTATGAATTCAAGACTCTCAACAAGCACAAGCCCTCACTAGTAATCATTCTTTGAATTGTTAAGAAACCTCTGATTAAGTGGCCTAATTAAGTGGCCTATGAGTATTGAAAGATAGAATACGACACTCTCAAATATGAGTTTTTTGTTTTAGGCACTTGGCTTTCCAAAGTTAAAACAGGATCATACCCTGACAAACCTAACATAAACAACTTTTTTTTCTTTATATAGTTCTTTACTTTATAAATTTTCTTATTTTGGAGATGATTTTTGACCTAGAATGCATCTTCATGTTCGGAAATATGCAAATAGAAAGGATTGTTCACCTCTGTATGTACGGGTTTCTCAGCCAAGCAGATAGAGAGATGGGTATTGAGAAGGGACATATGGTCAAGCAGCCGAAAATTGAACAAACATAAAAAAAACATAATTGATTTTGTCATATGACTAAAAGTCATCTATCAAGTTTAGTTAAAAACTCAAAAATGTCTAGATTAGGAGTTTGATAACTTAAAGAAATTTAACTCTCATTAATTGAACAAATCAAAAGAGATAGGTAAAGTATTGTATTTGATTTACTACTTGATGTTGGACTCAATGCATGATGCTTTGTTTAAACTAGATGTAACCTGGTGTTGAACTTGAACTTGGTGTAGATTTATGCAGTTGAACTAGAGAAAAGAATTCTCTTTATATAAAGGTTAGAGTACAATATATCATATGGAAATACCTAATGTTGTAGTGATATGTATGAATAATAAGTTAATCGTGGAAATCATTATAGAATGGCAGAAGATATTATGGTGACATTGTCGTACAGGTGTCTTTCATGTTTGCCACTTTCCATATCATCTACACTCCCTTGCAAAGTTAATGCAATCTTGTTCATGCATGTCACTATAGAAAGGCTAAAAGGTTGCATGATTACAAAAGATTGTATGAGGCTAAGAGCAATAGGAGCAAGGGAGAGGGAGAGAGATGTGCTCAAGATTGCCAAGAGATATGCATTGTCAAGGGAGTGTGAGCCATAATTCATAGAGTTGCAGGAACCCATAAGAGACATGAGCTATCATTAAGAGAATAGGGTAATATAGTCAACACAATTACCAATGATAGTGTTGGAGATACTTCTTAAGGTAGTAAATTGATTTAATACCAAGTTAGAATAAGAGAAAAGAAGAATTATATTATTTTGAGATGAAAGACTAAGATAAAACCTCTAGCGGTGACATAAACATCCTCGATGTGGGACTTGAATTTGATTTGATGACTTGATGATAAACTAGAATTTATTTATTGTTATGGTTTAAACTTGATTTGACTTGATGTTAAGCTTTCAAATCAAATCATGTGAGTCAAGATCAACTTGCCCAACAAACAATGATAAATAATGGGATCAATAGAGTTTGATGAATTGAAATTAGAGTATTTAGGCCATATACAATAAGATTCATAAAACCGATCCGGTGAGCTACCGGTACCATACCGTAGGTACCGGACGGTAGCAGCAAGCAATGGCGGCACGGGCGAGCAGCGGCAGAGCGAAAAATCGAAGCTTCCGATGAGCCGCTGCCTGAAGCCGTCCGTTGCCTCCCTCTGCGTCCGCCCCGGAGCTGCGTTCCGCTCGCCATTCGGACCGGTACCGTACCGTACAAATGGTTTTACGATCACTGATATACAATACAAGTATCGAGTAGGAATGGTGATCTGGTGGCAATTAATGGGTCCCCAACCTACCCAACTCATTTAATTGGTAATTGGGTACCTATTAATCATTCAGGGTAAGACTCAAATAGTATATGTTGAATACCTAATACTTAAACCCGATTATTAGTATTATTATTATTATTATTATATAAATTTACAATTATGTATTACTAACCCTATCACCCGTAGCTCAATTGAATCACCAATCGAGCCTTAGAGGCAAGGCGGTGAGGGCCAAGTGGTGTTAGAGCCTCGAAGATAAGGCAGGGCCAAGCAGCAAGACCACAAGGGCCAAGCAGAGGTGGTGCCCGAGCCTAGGAGACAAGGGAGATGAGGTGGGGCTAGGTGGTGAGGTAGCAAGGGCCAAATGACATCGGAGCCTTAGAGGCAAGGTGAGTGAAGCGACGAGAGGGGATGGTGTCAGACCCAGGTTTGGGTGGGCAGGGTGGGCAGTTAAGTTAGGGCAAGGGGTGGATTGACCAGGAAGTTATCTGATTTAGGTAAGTAACTGGTAGTAAAAAATTTATTAGGGTTAAGTTCAGGTAGAGGACTGAAAAAATAATGAGTACCCTACCGCTACCATTGCTACTTCCAAGTAATTCTATTTCTTCAAATAAATAGGAGGCAAACTCCCTTTATGATAAATAAACATTTTTACCATGGTAGGCCACTTTGATGCTAAGAAAGTATTGTAGTTTCCTAAAATCTTGTATAAGTGAGCCTGAAGTACAAAAAAATGAGGAAAAAAGAGAGAAGGAAATGGATGGCAAGAGAGAGGGAAGAACATGGGCCCTGTAGTAAGGTAGGAGCTGGCGTAAATGGAGTTGGCATAAAGGGGGGAGCAGTAGTGGCTAGAAGTTGATATTAAGTTAGAAGGAAGAATAAAAAATCCTAATAATTAAGTAATTAAGCATACACACCAAGGTTTTTAAAACCGATCTAAACCGGCGAGTTTTTCCGGTTCGGAGCCGAACTAGAGTAAAGAGCAGAATCAAGTGGGAGAAGAAGGAGAAGGAGGCAAAAGGAAAAGGAGAAGGAGAAGAGGTGACGGCGAATGTAAGCAGACAAGCAGGTGATGACGGACATGAGCAGGCGACGGTTCCTCCTTCCTCTTCTTCTTTTTCTTCCTCCTCTTCTTCTTTTTTTCTTTCTTTTTCCCTACTCCACTCGGTTCCATCGGGTTTTCATCTGGTATGACCAGTATCTACCAGTCCAACCGCCGACGAGTGCAACCGGTAAGACCAAATTTCTGAACTTTGATACATACAATGAATAAGTTGATCCAATAACCTGCTACTAGAATAAGTTGTACCCATAATTTTAAGTATGACTACCTAATAAGACATAGTATAAAACTATCCAATTAGACATCATGCAAGATAAAATAATAATTCTAACGACATGAATAATTCTTGAGAAAATTTTGGGTTGATTTTATCATGACATTTAATCACCAATTATATTAATTTAGATCAACTTTTACTAAGTCAAACACATACCACCCATGTAGGTTAATTTTGAAATAAAACTTTGTCAAATTATACATAATAGGAAAGGGAATTGAGAGAATACAAGAAAAATAGCCCCCCTCATACTAATTGCCTTAAAATTTTCAAAAATTGTAAGCATGTTAATTGCTAATGTCTAATTTTGCCTTCATTTGACCAATTTTGATCTAATTAAATTACTTTGACTAAGCTAGACTAATTATGAACATAATAGCTTCATAGGTTGTGGGCTGCAGATACTAGTATTACATGTCTTTAATGTAGGAGTGATTGGGGAGGTCTCTCTTACTAAGCACCGAAGGGTAGCTAAAGTGCTCTCTAATATTCCAAAATCCTTAGTAAATGAAGAGATAGTTTATAAATTTATAAGGTGAGAGATAACACTATCTAAGTGACTTATCTTTTGTTTAATAAAACCCAAATGTAATCCCAAATTAATAGTGGGAGATAATTATAGTGTTAGTTAAAATATAATGAGGTCACTATAATTAACCTAGGCTTAAGCATTATGGATCACGTGATTTCAATACAATGAATTAATAAGCCAATTATTCCTTGTAATTGGGTCATGCCTATACATACATACACACATAACACACACATGCATATATGTATGCATATATATATATACACACACACAAATATATGTTTACACATACACGTAAATATGCATGCATACATGTATACATGTAATACACATTTACACATATAGACAGATACGAAGACACATAGATATCAAAGAAAATCAATGACGAGTTATGACAGAGTCAAATTAAGATCCAGATTACAAATGTAGGTCCAACTAGCTAGAATAACCAGGGCTAAATTAAAACTTCTTGGCCACCACTGATGTGAATGAATGCATCTAAATGCATACCAAACACATAGTTATATCCCTGTTCAATGAAAAGACAAAAATGTTAAAGAGAAAGGCAGGTGGGGGCTGCAAATTAATATCTACAGACAGTCGTTGTTGCTAACGCTTCTTTCAAGCCTTCAAAAGCCTCGGCTCCCTTAACAAGATAGGCTTAGCTGTTCATGCCATCACACAACCAACCAACGTTCTTGAATATAAATTGTTAGATTGAAACTCCATACACCCATTTTCCATCGATTCAACTGTTTGTGTTTCCATTTGATAAGTTCCAGTAGATTCTTGGTAGATTAAATAGTATTTGTTCATTTTTATTCATCTTTGTCTCTGAAATAACTCTAAACGGTGAAATCTATTAACACAATGTAATGTCCAAACCAGGATAATGGCAGAAGAAAAAATGCCACCCCCTATCAGTTTAGGGTTGCTACCCTAATGGTCCAGGGATATTGTTTCCCTTCTGGCGAGATGAGGTGGAATTGGTTGGACCATCAATTCGGCCAACCCTTTAGGTCTTTTGCCCAACCGAGGACATCAATGAAGGTCATGTGCACCTTACCACAAGAGATGGGAACATTAGGCTAGGAAAAAAAAGATACTGCCAATGCGAGCTTATATATGTATTCATGCACCCATAATCCAAGTTAGGTAAGGGAGTTGGCCCTCAATCGAAGCTCTTACAAAGCTCAGCTACCATTCCCCCCCAAGATTCAATTCCATCCCAGCGGAAACTGGAAAAAGAAAAGATCGATCGAAAACAAGAATGCGAGTGGAGAGGCATTGAGATGAAGAGGCACCTTTTGGTATTGAGGAGGTACGAGCCGGTGGTTCGGATCCGTGGCGGCGGGGCTGAAGCGGCCGCGCCGGCGTCGTCGGGGAGGAGATCGAAGGGCGCGAGGTACGCCGAGTGCCGGAGGAACCACGCGGCGAGCATCGGGGGGTACGCCGTCGACGGGTGCGGCGAGTTCATCGCCGACGGAGAGGAGGGGACGGAGGGGGCGCTGCAATGCGCCGCGTGCGGGTGCCACCGGAGCTTCCACCGCAGGGTGACGCGGGAGGCGGAGCCCGCGTGCGAGTGCGCTCCGTCGCAGGGAGGGCTGAGGCACCAATGCTAGCGTCGTGCTGAGGCACCGACCTTCCTGCGACGCATGGTTTTTGTCTTTTGCTTAATTTAGACATACAGTTTCGTGGTTGCTTCTTCCTTAATTATTTCCTTTTGGGCTGTAATGTTGCATTCGTGTTAATAATTAATCTTCTTGTGTGCTCTTCTCCCCCCTTGCCTACTCTTCCTATTTTTATACAAATGAAATCATGTATATCATAGTGATAATTCTTTTATAATTTCATATACTATTTTAAAATGTACTTTGACATAACATTGTCACATAAATCACTATCATCCTAGGATATTCTTTTGCCTTATGAATTTTCTTTTAAAAAAAATTTTTGGATAGTTCTAATTTGTATTTTTTTTATTTGAAATTTACTTCATTTCATATTTTTTTATTATGGGATATTTGATCTACCATATTTTTTCCGTTGATAAAAGCCCTCCCAATGTGTCACAATCAATCACAAGAATTTTGAGATAAATTTGGATTATAGCTATATAAAGGGAAATTACCTTCACAAGGTCAACATCGCCTCTTCGCTGGAGAGGTGTAAATTACCTTTTCTTTCTTTTTTTTTTTTTTGCTATTATTTGAAAATTTCAAAAAGAAAAATTTGGGATCAAGTTTCTAGGATTATGTGACATATTTTTTTTTAAAAAAAAAGTTAAATTAATCTAAGTCTTTTATATTAAATTTGATTTGGCTAAGTAGAGAGCGAATTGGATTGGTGGATAATTGGACTTCCAATTTAATTTTCTATCAGAAAATCCAAACATTTGTGTGTGATTTTCGAGAACAAAAATACTTAGGTAGAAAGATGATATTAACAAAAGATTTTTTTTTTTAGAAAAAAAAAATAGTCAGAAGTTCCCATAAACCTTTTTTATGATATAATTTAACCTAGTGTTATGGGCAAATTTATTTTTTTATAATAAACTCAACCACAACCGGCAGATCCCCTCGCGGAGATCTCAGCCCTACACTAGAGTGGCCCGCGACCGGTTAGGATCGCGTTGTGGAAGCTGGCCCAGCACTCTACAAGTCCTCACACCACGTGCGCGAAGGGTTCGGTATGAATACCGCCCCTCGGACACGGATACAGATCTCTCAACTGTGTCAAAGAGATGGAGACTCTCCAAACACTTTGCACTCACAGAAATATCCTCAGCCCGCACTCCTTTCTCTACATAGCCGAGATAGGCACCGGCGCGGCCTCAATCAATCACAAGGGGACGGTGGCGAACACCTTCGAGGGTGCCAGCACACACGTCCGGGACTTTGCAACAAGCAAGCAATGCAGCCCCCTACAAACAAGCACAGCCCGCACTACACATATGCGGGCGCAGATAACGCAAGAGAACCGTCCGGACGAAAAGCCACACGAAGTCCGGACGGCGGTAAAGCCCCTATCCACTACACACGAGAAAATCGTCCTACTACCACTACACACGATAGATTCGGGGAGGGTTTACCCTTGTAGCGTGCCACCACTCCACGAGCTGAGCCCACCGAGATCCTCCGAGAAGCTGCGTCGGAAAGTCCGGTCGGAGACGAAGTGAGACGCGCGTACGAACCCGCGTGACGAACCCTCTCTCTCCTCCCTTCTCCCTTCTCCACGGCTCGCGTGCGAACAGAGCCGAGTCTCCGGCTGAAACAGGGGAGGAGAGTCCTCCTCCGTCCGTCACCGTCCGGCCACCAGAGTCACGCCGGAGGGTCGGGATCTGGTCGCCGACGATTTGACTATACTCTATATGGTCATATAGAGTCTTGGCTGTCTTCTGGTAATCCCTGTATCTGATCATGCACCATATTATTGTGCTATCCCTACTTAGCCTCCGGCTAACCCCCTTCGGTTTGCCTCCAGGTTCAGGCGCGGCTCCATCTGGAGCAGAGTAGATAGATAGTAGTTGACCGCCAGTCTGGGTGTGCGGTGTTGCATTCTGGTCTGTTATTATGATTATGTTATATTGTTGGACTCTGTTGACCGCTGCGCCGGTCTTGTTATCTGTTGGTTTGTCGACCGCTGTGCCGGTCCTGTTACTGTCATTTCTGTTGACTGCTGCGCCGGTCTGTATTTCGTATCTGTCAGCATTGTATTATGGATATTTTTATGGCCAGGTTGGCCTCTGGTTAGACTATTTTATTCAGTCTGTACCTTTTGGTTGTCAGTTTGATTTGACAGGTACAGTGTTGTGCATCCCGAGGTCCGGGATTCCCGGCGTGGGGTCCGGGTGGATTTTCGGGGTGTAACAGGACATGCTTAGCCCTAGCCGCGTCACCATGCCATGAGCCACAAAAACATGAGATGCACCACTATCGATCATGGCATGAACTCGATGTGAGTTCACCCTCATCTCCACATACATCAACTTGGTCTTCATTGTGGTGGAAGTGGCAATGGCGTTGATCACCAAAGGATTCACAGTGATCAGAGGATCCTCAGATTGGGCAGCCTCCCGCTGAACAATAGCTGCAAGTGTATCTCCCCGAGGACAATCACGCATGCGATGAGGACCTCGGCAAAGAAAACACTTCAGCTGCTGCTTGGGAGCGCCCCTAGGAGGAGAACCGGCTGGTGTGGCTTTCTTCTGGCCGGTTCCTGAAGAGGTAGCTCCTCCTTTTCCATACTTCTTCTTATACCCACTCTTGGGTCCTGGAGCTGGACGCTTCCCCTTATTCCTCTGAGGGGAACGTGACTTAGATGGACTAGAGGAGATAGGGGCAGATTGCTTCCTATCCCTCAAATCCACTAAGGAATCAGCTACGGCCATAGCCTCCTTGAGAGTTAATGGGCTATGTCTCCTAACTTCCAACTGTGCCCATGTCTGCATCCTCTCTAAGAAGAAGTACAAGCGATCCTCTTCTTCCATTCGTGGTATTTCGAGTATGGCGGCAGAGTAAGCTCGAGCATACTCACGAACTGTCCCCGTGTGTCTGATCTTATGCAAAGAGTCTCTAGCAGTCTTAGAAGTGTGTGTCGGCAGGAACTGGGTTTTCAGTTCAGCTTTCAACTCATCCCATGAGATGTCACGTGGCACCTCTTCTCCCGGAGGGGTCACCAAGGTACGCCACCAGAGCTTGGCGTCACCTGTCAGATAAGCCGAACACAACTGCGCTCTCTCATAATCAGGCACCTGAGCAGTCCTGAAATACTGCTCCATATCCGAAAGGAAGTTCTCAAGTTCCTTTGCACTGCGTACCCCACTGAAAGTAGAGGGTTCAGGGACACGCACTCTAGTGGTCTGCGGCTGGGAACTCCCAGCGCCAGCGGCTGAAGTCGAAGCACGAGCAGAAGCCTGCCCCTTCAAACCAGCCACCTCCAATGCAAGTCCAGCAAGGACACTGGAGAGACGTGCCAACTCAGAATCCAGGCGGGTCCCAACGGACTCGACCGCCGACCGAAGTGCCTCGAGACGCTCCATGATCGTAGCGTCTCCATCAAAGTTCCCTATCGCAGTCTCCAAGCGGGAGATGCGCTCTGCAGCTGTAACCATTGTGATTGAAGAAAAACTCTGAAGTTCTGCTGGTGGAATGAGATCTGATGGTCTGACCTCTGGGTGCACTGAAAAGAGCTAAGCAGTGCTCGGTCTGTGTCGGGACTGAGCGATCAGTGAAGAGGCTGAGAGACTACGCCCCGGCGCTAGGCACCAACGTACGCACCCTCCAAACAGCGTACACCGACGTCGATATCCCTGACAATAGACTCACACAAACTTAAGCTCTGATACCGGTTTGTTATGGGCAAATTTATTTTTTTATAATAAACTCAACCACAACCGGCAGATCCCCTCGCGGAGATCTCAGCCCTACACTAGAGTGGCCCGCGACCGGTTAGGATCGCGTTGCGGAAGCTGGCCCAATACTCTACAAGTCCTCACACCACGTGCGCGAAGGGTTCGGTATGAATACCGCCCCTCGGACACGGATACAGATCTCTCAACTGTGTCAAAGTGATGGAGACTCTCCAAACACTTTGCACTCACAGAAATATCCTTAGCCCGCACTCCTTTCTCTACACAGCCGAGATAGGCACCGGCGCGGCCTCAATCAATCACAAGGGGACGGTGGCGAACACCTTCGAGGGTGCCGGCACACACGTCTGGGACTTTGCAACAAGCAAGCAATGCAGCCCCCTACAAACAAGCACAGCCCGCACTACACATATGCGGGTGCAGATAACGCAAGAGAACCGTCCGGACGAAAAGCCACACGAAGTCCGGATGGCGGTAAAGCCCCTATCCACTACACACGAGAAAATCATCCTACTACCACTACACACGATAGATTCGGGGAGGGTTTACCCTTGTAGCGTGCCACCACTCCACGAGCTGAGCCCACCGAGATCCTCCGAGAAGCTGCGTCGGAAAGTCCGGTCGGAGACGAAGTGAGACGCGCGTACGAACCCGCGTGACGAACCCTCTCTCTCCTCCCTTCTCCCTTCTCCACGGCTCGCGTGCGAACAGAGCCGAGTCTCCGGCTGAAACAGGGGAGGAGAGTCCTCCTCCGTCCGTCACCGTCCGGCCACCAGAGTCACGCCGGAGGGTCGGGATCTGGTCGCCGACGATAGGCGAAGTCACTGCCTGAGTATTGTGCTGAAGAAGCCACCGTCGACTAGAATTTGAGCCCAATGGACGCGTTGCTCGCGTGGAACCGAGGATCGGAAAATTCGATCCCACTCCCGCGTCTGGCTGCCGGCGCCGGAAGGGATGAGTCCCTCCTTACCTCAGGGCACCGGAAATCGATTTGGAAGCCTAGCTCCGACGAGTCCACGGCCGAAACCTCGTCGCCGACGGAAGATGCGAAGCTCTGTTCTCAAATCCGAAAAATCGCCGTCGCCAGACCTGCCCGAGCTCTCCGAATGCTCGATAGGCAGCCTCCCCTCGACGAGGATGGAAAACCATCCTCACCGCCACGCGAGCGCCGATCTCTGCCGTCGAATGGCCCAAGATCGCGCATCCACCGGGGCGAGATTAAATCTCCGCACTGGGCTCGTCAAAGTCGGAGTCCACGCCCATTCACCTCCAGCCTCGCCGCCACGCTGTCACGCACCTTCAGCAACCTTCCCATTCCGGCGCGCCGTCTCCAGCTGGCCGGAATCACCGGCGATGACACCGCACGCGGCGTAGATGAAGAACAGGGGATTTTCCCCCTTTCCGCGTGCAGCGAACCACGTGAACCGGTTTGGTTCAGCCTGGAAGGTCGGTTTAAGCTTGGTTCGGGGTCGATTAAACCTTAGAATCGCCCCGCGGTCGACCCTCCTCGATGCACACGCTCGCAAGCTCGTGCGAGAGGGTCCGGGGTCCATGGGTTGAGTCAGAAGCCCACATCCACGTGTGAACCCACACTCCGTGGTTCGACTCAACCCTCGCCCTATGGACTTGTGTCAGCCTCAGTGACACAATCGCACACTCGAGTCGTCCAACACGGCTGATGACGAGGGGTCCCGCCATCGCTCCATCTCGGTGTGCTTTGGGATTTGTGCTAAATCCCGGGAGCATCACACCTAGTATAATTGGGTGGTTTAGTTTAATCCGAGAATTTAGCTCAAGCGGTCTAAGAGTGACTTAACCAAATCCAATAGAGTGATGCTCTAATATGTTAGTTTAGTCTCACATGACAATCTAACTATGTAAGTTATGGCCTTGTTAGGTCATTCAATACAATTGTGAGGTTTCAATGAGTTTACTAGTTTAACTTGACCTAGTTGAACAATTTAGTCTAACCTAATTTGATCTGACCTAATTGAGTAATTCAATTCAACCTAGAAGAGTAATCAAGCCTAATCCAACTAAGTTAACTATTTTGTTTGCCTAATCAAGAATATATTCTAATTAGATCAAAATGTTTAACCCTAATTAGATTGTCTTATTCTATTAGAGATTGATCTTACTAGATCGTATGCACTAATCTATTAATTTAATTTAGTTATAAGGTCTAACTCCATCAAGTGATATACACTATAACACACTATACACTAAATCTATCAAAATAAAATCATCAAATTTAATGGAATCAAACCTAAAAATCCATATAGTTTATTCATAATCCAAAAGAGGTAAAGTTTTACTAGCATCAAAAGTGTTTAAAAAAAAATTATAGGTAGGAATCCTATACAGAAATCTAAAGCAAAGTCTCTTGCTAGCCATTAGATTTATTTAAAAAAATATATAAATATTATAATAGTGCTAAAATAATTTTACTTTAAAATTTATATTTTCAATAGATCCAACGATACGAAGCGCCCTGAAAAAAATTCTCCCAAAAACAATGCCAATATTATTTTCATATTTATCTCCTTTGCATCATTTCTAATCCACATCAACCTAGCAAGAAAGAAAATATCAAATTTGGTATATCAAATTTGTCATCATGTGATTTAATGTCTTAAAGTCTTCATATAGTAGTTAGATACTAGGTCATCGCATTAACTTAGTTTTTAAACCAAGTTAAATGGACAAGACTAAGCTAGTGCACAAGTTAAGTTGGCTTCCCCATTGTCCAACTACCCCTACCTAAGTATTAATGGATCAATTGATTTGATCTTGGTTAAGTTGACAAAGTGTGATTGACATTAACTTAGGTTGATCATTTCCTCCAATAGTATGTTAGAATTATCTGGTCTACTCTTGAGCTAAGTTAGTTTGATTGACCTATTTTAAGTTGACTTAACAGTTTGAATAAGTCTTCAAGATTCAAGTCAACTCCATAAACGATTTGTCTACCACACAATCCGTTAGCAATTCTCTCACATCTCAGTGCAGTCAACTCTAGGTAAGATGGCGAGCCATAATTAAAGAGGTAAAGCGAGACAAAATCAAACCAATAGCTGTTGAGTTTCCTTTTCTTCTGACTTTTCCTCTGATGATGGAAAATGGGAAAAATGAGAGTCTTGCCGTCTTCAGCCGACTTCAATGACCCTGTATGTCTCCCCTTCCTTCTTCTTTCCTTCCTTACTTCTGTCTATAAGTATAAGAACTGCGAATACGAGTAATCTTGTAGAGAAATCCATCACCTGGAGTTGCACCGGTATGTTTCGGTCGCCTTATCCTTTCGTAGATATTTCTTTGTGATCGCTGAGATCGTATTTGGTAATCTGATTCTTTTAGGGTTTCTTTTTTCTGCTTCCTTGCTTACAGTTTTAATTTTGGCCTTCTTTGACAAGATTGTGTTGGCGATTGAAGAGTTTGTTTGTTAGATTAGGATTTGTAGTCAAACCCTAACTTTTGTGTTCAAGAAGTGGACATACTATCGAGTGAGCACTGATCGCTACAACATGCAATGTTAGGTTGTATATCCTAGACATAAAGATCGAAGAGAAAAAAGGAAAATGAAAACTCCGAACGATTTCCTCTTTAGGAAAGAAAAGAAAGGAGATAAAGGTGGAAGTGTAAGGAAAATCCGTCCACCTTTTTCTTGTTTTAGTTGCTTCAAAGTTAGGCAGAAACTACGCAACTATTTATTTCTGCTTCTTATTTTTTTGTTTCTTAATTATTTTTATTTCTTTTCACTTTTCTTTCTCCTTAGGAAACACCAATGCCAATGAGTAAGTCATTTCACTGTGCGTAATTTGCAGAGTTGAAGGACGGAAACCAGAGGCCTCTTTGTACAGAAGATTAGGAAGCACTTACAAGAATGGCCTTTGAAATTTCTGATGATCTGTTGGGCACCTTCGTGCCTGTCGCCGTCTATTGGCTATATTCGGGGTTGTATGTGATGCTTGATGGCTTGGAGGAGTACAGATTGCACCCGAAAGGCGAGGAGGATACAAAGAACATTGTTTCCAAAGGGGCAGTAGTAAAAGGGGTTCTTGTTCAGCAGACTTTTCAAGTGGCTGTCTCCCTTCTTTTGTTCATGGTATGCAGGAGTAGTTCAGTGTGATTCTAAAGCTAATCTGAACCACAGCATGAAGATTCATAACTTTTATGTGCTACATTTTAGAGCTCAGAAATGTTAATTGTCCACACTAGACTAATTCAGTAATATCTAATCTTCATTGAGCAAGTTAGGCAATTGAGCTTATGTATATCTTTCGCTTGCAGGTCGTGAGCGATGAGAGTGGTGTAAAACCAGCACAGCCTCCTGCACTGGTGATCCTGGGACAGTTCATTGTTGCTATGTTTGTGATGGATACATGGCAGTACTTCATGCACAGGTTCATGCACATCAACAAGTTCTTGTACAAGCACATCCACTCAAAGCACCACACACTTGTGGTACCTTACGCCTTTGGGGCACTCTACAACCACCCCCTTGAGGGTCTGCTCCTCGATACGGTTGGCGGCGCCCTCTCCTTCCTTGCCTCGGGCATGACACCAAGGACCGCCATCTTCTTTTTCTCCTTCGCCACCATCAAGACTGTAGATGACCACTGTGGACTTTGGCTTCCCGGAAACCTCATCCATGTGTTCTTCAGCAACAACAGTGCGTATCATGACATCCATCACCAGCTCTATGGCAGCAAATACAACTTCTCTCAGCCATTCTTTGTTATGTGGGATAAAATTTTGGGAACTTACATGCCGTACTCCCTTGAAAGGAGAAAGGAAGGAGGATTTGAGGCACGACCAATCAAGAAAGATTAAGGCTTATTTTTATACTTGATACTACAAATCATATTCTTTTCTTGTATTATATGATGATAAATATTTTATACACAATAATGTGGTGGCACTTAATGAATCAATGACCAAGAGATGTTGATTGCTCTCATCTTTCTAGCTCTTGCAAATTCTCTTGAGAAGAAAAAGAGATGATTTCATGAGTTTATATATGATCATTGTGTGTTTTTTTGCTATTAGTCAGGCAACAAGTGACAATTGAGAATTAGCAATATCTACAATCATTATCCTTGGCCCTCGTCAAGTCGTCATTAATGAAGGGAGGCACTTGTCCATTTGTTTCCTTGGTTCATTTTGGAAAGAGTGTTTTGTTGTCCATGTAAACAAAAACACATCAATGGAGTGAACACTTGGATTCAGGGATAGCAACTGATATCTGAAACTAGCATGTATCTAGTTGTCACCTCTTGTTCTCTTTGAAAAGCATATGCCAATCTGCAGCTGGATGGATTTGAGCCTTGAAATGTCTGTCTTCATGGTTAATCTTGATTGCAACCAGGGATAAAAATCTAACTCCTCGTCTGCTCTGATCAGTAACTGTAATGTAAGTGGAGGTGGTAGATACAGGGGGAATATACATCTGCCACAAAAGTTTACAAAGTAAGCTAAGATTACAAAGCCATTGTACAAAAGATCCTCTTGGGAATATTATCCATTTGAAAGCAAACATGTGATGCAATCGGGCTTCCAGGTCGAGCCAGCAAGATGCTTTAATCCTTAGAAATGTTTCTTGCGTCCTTGGCATGTACTAATACTTGGAATGTTCCTCAAGTCCTGTCACGCCGATGACCCGTTTGTCAAATTGCCCGTGCGGTAGAATCTGGTAAACTTCCTTTCTCGAGTCATTTCTGTTGTAAATATGAACCACCATAATGTAAAATGTTCGCTTGTCTTTTTCTTTTGATTGTTGTGATGCGTAAGCTAGTTGTTAGTGGGTCCAAATCCCCCGCTACAGATGCCAATTGCATCTCTTTATCTACGCCATCTCATGGAGTTGTGATCGAACAGGGAGCAGGTCTCTCAGTCTCACCTACAGATGGAGCTGCCGCCGGGGTTCAGGTTCCAGCCCACCGACGAGGAGCTCATCACCCATTATCTCGTCAGGAAGGTTGCCGACTCCGGTTTCCGCGCCGTCGCCATCGGCGAGGCCGACCTGAACAAGTGCGAGCCCTGGGACTTGCCTCGTAAGTGTTTCCGCCGCGCTCTGTTCTTCCAGAGCACGCAGCTTTGTAGCGCTGTGTGGTGATATCCAGTTGGATGAATCTTACACAAATCAAAGCTGTGTTTTTGTATTGTTCTTGGCAGCTGAAATGACTGAGAAATTGTGTGCAGAGAGGGCGAATATGGGGGAGAAGGAGTGGTACTTCTTCTGCGTGCGCGACAGGAAGTATCCGACAGGGCTGAGGACGAACAGGGCGACGAAAGCCGGCTACTGGAAGGCGACCGGCAAGGACAGCGCGATCTACCGAGGGAGGAGCCTCGTGGGGATGAAGAAGACGCTCGTATTCTACAGAGGCAGAGCTCCAAAGGGCGAGAAGAGCAACTGGGTGATGCACGAGTACAGGCTGGAGGGCAAGCACTGCGTCCACAATCCGCCGTCGAAGACGGCCAAGGTACTCGACTGCCGCCACCCCCTCCCTTACCGGCTCTCCCATTAGCGTCGTCGAGTCCCCTTCTAACTCTCTTCTCTGGCAGAACGAGTGGGTGGTGTGCAGGGTGTTCCACAAGATTCCAACCGTCAAGAAGCCAATCAAACCTCCAGGAGACTTAACCGACGTTAACTGCCACAGCAGCAACGTCAACGAGGCCGCCGCCGCCACCACCGCCGCACGCGAGCCGGCCTACGTGACCTGCTTCTCCAGTGCACCGGGGACTTTCGTCGACCAGCTTGATGAGTTCCTCCTGACCGCTCCAGCCGAGCTCCGCCGAGCGGCGCCGCCGGTTGCGGCAGAGGAACTAATCTCTGCACCGGCCCCACTTGCGCCCGGCGGCCATTTTCAGCTGCTCAATCACGCTCTCTGGAACTGCTGATGACGCGAGCGAGACTGCTGCATGTTCTTATTGTAGTAACAGTAGAACTAGGGGGAATCTGAAGCTTAATTTCTCAGCGTAGTGTATGATTAATTAGTAATTTCTTGTTGCATGATGTGTCAAGTTGTTGATCACGAGAGATTCATATGATTTTGTCCTGAATTTAGTGGGGCAGGGAGAGGCATAATAATGTTTGATGATATGATTCACAGGTTGCAATTATATTATTTTGGTGTGTTGCAGAGGAGCTCAATGATAGGAGACCCACACAGAATAATGCTCTCCATAGATGGATAGATACATGTGTAAATCTATTGCTCTGCCAATCAATCAGATGTTGACACCTAGATCTTGAATGTTTCTTGGCTGACAACTCTGTGATTAGGAGACCTAAACCTACTATTTTATCTGCCTGCCCATGACTAATCATTCATACACTCATTCGATGTTTTCTTATTAAATAGATACTTCACAGCAAATACATTATGATACTCTCACAAGCCTTCTGTCTTCTGGTGCCGCGCTGTTCAGGCTCGACACATTGTTCATCCAACTCGACTCAAAGCTATAGTTTTCTTGTTTCTTGGTTTCTTCCACCTTCACATTTGGTGCTCAAGACTACACATGTTCTTGAGTAGAAGCTGTAATTACTGTTTGATGAAGTTATCTGGTTAGCCATCCAGCACGCAGACAGAAACCTCTCCTTCTTATCCACATGAATCTACAAGAACAGGGAGAATGACTCTTTGATTCTTGGGCTGTTTTTTCTGGGGAAAAAACTATTAAGTTGGCCGCCTTCGTTTGTAAAGATGCTACTTGAAACTATCCAGAACAGTGAATCCAGCCAGTGATTTCTGTCGGAGAACAAGTTTGCATCAAACAATAATAGCAGAGGATTCATGAAATATGTTGCTTGAAAGCCACCTCAATAATAGCCTTGCCTGCCACAGAAATGCCAAACACCCCCCAATATTTGCATAATTAGAAGAGCCAAATGAGTGCACAGTAGCTTGCTAATTGTCCGTCGATTTCGACCATTTATCGTAAAAGCTTAAGCTATTAGAAAGAGTCTAAAGTTTATGTCAATAATCTCATCAGCCAACACAGTGCAGAAACACGAAAGCAAAAAATTATTACAATCTCAGTGTTCTGACTTTAGTGAGTTCTTTCAGAACTTTTGGTGAGGGTGGGCACAATGCCTGATGACTTGTCATACACTTACCTACTTCAAACTGGCCTGGGCCTCACAAGAATCTGCTTTACTTGTAGTGGCATGTATTAAAGCCACCAGGAGCAATTGCAAGTACAGCAACTAAGGCATTAGAAAAAGTACTCCTATTCGCTGCAACTTCTTTCCCATAGCTTGTGTTGATCAGTTCAGAAGCAAAGATACAGTCTTTAAATTGTGTTGTCATTGGCCTCAGATTGTGATCATCATGTTTACTCTGTATAACTCCAAATACAATTTTCAGCATCCATCAAAAGGTGTTGCTTCCATCTAAAGAAACAATACTCTTCTTCTCTTTGTTTTTCAGAGCATATGATAATTGGTATCAGTTAGTATAAGACATGATAAAGGAGAACCAAATGCCTCTTTTCCCCTTGAAATAAATGTGTTGTGGAACAAAAGTAGCTCACTCATTAGTCTCTGTGGTGGGCCTCCCTGACTGAGAGAATCCAGCAAAGTGGAAATAGATGTGGAATAACATCAAGAAAAACCACACCCCTTTCCTTTTTTCTATCCTTTTGAGACCCAAATTTGAACTGTTATACTTTCTTTTTTTCTGTCTAGGATTCCCAACCTTTATAGCCAATGAAGTTTTCTTTTTTCCGGTCATCCTGATGCTCACACAATTCTGGGATTCATATTTGAGGAGGCAGTGTGTGGAGAAGACACAGCACAGGTCAAGAGGCCATGTTCAGATGGATTCAGAACAATTCTGTAAA
This sequence comes from Costus lasius, assembly GCA_027563935.2. Lineage (NCBI taxonomy): Eukaryota > Viridiplantae > Streptophyta > Magnoliopsida > Zingiberales > Costaceae > Costus > Costus lasius. Next base: position 139,950,124 of record CM050446.2, read on the forward strand.
GAGGCAAGTAATGAAGGAGCTGCCCTCTCCGGTGATGCTAAGCCAAGGCTAAAATGGACTCAACAGCTGCATCAACTATTTCGTGACTCAGTGTCTCAGCTTGGTGGAGTTGATAGTAAGCTGAAATCTGTTTATTGTTTCCGTTTGAAAAATTTTCCAATCTCTAGAGATTATTCTCTCTTTCTGCAATCACAGAAGCCACACCTAAATCTGTGTTGAGATTGATGGGGATTCCTGGGCTGACAGTGTTCCACATAAAGAGCCATCTCCAGGTGTTCTGTAGTTCAATTTAAACCTTTTCTGCAACAAATATTTTTCAGAAGTCTGACTGCACCTCTTAATGCAGAAATATAGGCTGGCAAAGAATCAAGAAGCGAAGATGCTCCATCAGAACAGGGAACAAGGTTGTAGATTGTTCTTGTTAGAGATAGTCCTTGGATTCAGCTAACACTTACATGGAGTAAAATGCTTAATTGCAGCAGGTAGCTGGAGTGGATTGGAGAACATGACATCTCATGATCAGGAGAATGAGGCGAAAATGTATGGATTCACAATTGGCCTTGTATGGATACACTTGAATCATTTGACTCTACTGACAAAAAAGCTGTGTTTTTTCTGTTACAGAACTATGTTGAAGGTGCAGATGGAGGTGCAGAGGAAGCTACAAGAACAAATTGAGGTGATTTTAAAGTGGAAAAACATGGCCTTTAGTTGAATACTAGTAGTCGATGAAAACTCTGGTTTGACTTTCAGGTGCAGAGGCACTTGCAGATTAGGATTGAAGCCCAAGGGAAGTATTTGGAGTCGGTGCTGAAGAAGGCAGAGGAAACACTTGCAGCTTATGGCTTGAACGCCAATGGAGTTGAATGCATGAGCTCTTCCTTCTCTCAAGACACCATCACAGCACAAGCGCAGCAGAGTGATTGCTCCACTGACAGCTGCTTGACTTTGGATTCCGGTGAGTTCAATCCAAGGAACCTGAAAAGAAGGCAGAGGGACTTGAGCCATGAGCTGTGCAGAGTGAAGAGGAGGATTGTGGTGAGTGGTGAGGACAGGGATGACCACCATGGAGTTGGGGGTAGCTCTGCCATGCAAGAAGAGCTTGACCTCAACATATAGCTAGCAAACTCAAACTTTCTTGCAGTGTAAATGGATGGAGCTTGATCTAGGGTTCTCTGGAGTTGATGTGAAATAATTCCAAATGTATTTGCTAGAAATTGGCAGTGTTTTTATGTAGTTTCATGAATTTCAACATCGGGAGTTGGCTCCTATTGTTTTATGATTGAGGAAGGACCTAAGCTCAGAAGAGGTCAGTTGTGGCCCTAAAAGGAGCTCTGAATAATCAAAAGTGAACAGTAAAGTATAAACTATGATGGATGGGGATCAATTAGAGGCTTACTTTTAATATAGGTAAATGTAAATCTTAATTATGGACCTTGGACCCTAGATAATTTAGCCACATTCTAATTTAGTTAGATGTAGAACATAGGAGTATGAGATCAAATTTTGTCTTTATTAGCATTAAAAAAAGAATTTATATTAATATTTTATGTTCACAACTTTTATTATTGTTAATTTAAATTTAAATATTTTATTTTAGTCATCTCTGTGAAAAGAAGACCTTTTTTCTGCTATTTCTAATACCAAAAGAAACTCTAAGCTCTTACTCCCCTCCGCGAGTGGCTCCGCCAAAATCCGGCCCCGTTGAACATCGCCACCATCTCCCTCTCCAACTCCACCAACTCCGGCGCCTGCGATTTCGCGGGCCACGCCTTCTCGTCCGGGACACCACAGCAGAGGCAAAGGTCATCGTCGTCGCAAATGAAGGCGCCCGCTTTGGCACTCACGGTCCGACCCGACAACCTCCGCCTGCGCCGCAGCGTCCACCGCAAGAGCGCTGCCGGAATCTTCACCGCCATCACCAGGACTAGATTTACGATGCCGCATGGGCAGCAGCAGCATAGCACGGCGCACCCGGCCGCCGTGGCGCTGGCCATCTCCGCGGCTTGGGCACCCGGCTTGGCCGGCTCTTTGATGATTAGGGGCCGCAGGCGACTCTTGGGGTTGGTGATTGAAGGCATCGGCGGCGACGGAGAGCGATTGGGATTCCGGCGATTTCGTTGCTTTGCCCGACCAACGGCTTCGGTGTGATTTTTCTCTAAAGAAAACCAAATGTATCAAGAGAATCGACGATAGGTATGATTTCTACTGATTGGGGTTGATTCAACCAAATGTGTGGAAACAGATCGTATGATTCTTACACTAATTAAGACCGCAGACACCAAGTAGATGATTGTGTGTTCCTAATTAGTTAGCTGACAACTGATGGACCGTGAAGTTGGAAACGTCACCTCAGGAGTTTCAATGGCTTGCCAACTAGGAAAGTATCACGGGAATTCCAGTGATGAATGCATCTTTTGCAGGTCCCCTGTGAATCCATGCAGCTTCCAGAGTTCCAGCTCAAAATCTTCACATGCACCCTCACGAGTAGGTAGGTTAGGCCATCAATTACGGCTATATTTAGCAACCAAGCTCTCGCCTTCAGAATGGCACCAAGTCAGGATACACACAGGAATCTTTTCCAGGAGAAGAATGATGCTCATCAGCTTATGAATCTATGTACAGTATCCATGACATTAATAAAGGACATTGATTAAGATAACAAAATTTTACAATAATTTTCTGTCTTCATCCAAATGCTTGAATGGAGCATTTGTAAGATTTGTTTCTAGTTCATGTTTCATCAAATGACAATAAATATTACAGAAATGTATTTAATGCATTTTTTTTTATTGAAAATAAGTATGCAATCAGGCGCTTAGAAGATCCAATTACTTTGATCTATTGCAGCATATCCATCCAGCCAAGTCTGATGAACGTGTACCCAAACAGATACTCCTGGAGTCTCATTCTGCAAAACTATGTCAGTCAGCTGTTCGTAGTTGAGACCAAGTTTCAAAGGAAAGAGAACTGTGGCAATCCGTTACCTTTGAATTGAGCAAAACTGTTGTCAGGCAACAATGTCGCCCTTTATCTGCAAAATCATACCAGGTAACAGGTTAAGTATTGGTAAAATAAGGTTCTGAAGATTTAAGTATGTGAACCAATTTGCTTTGGTATGGAAGTAGATGGACATGCAGGGGAGAAATAACGACTTATTATAAAGAGGCTGGAGATGCTTGCAGTGGCCATTTCCAATTACTTGAAATAAAGATCTCGAAAATGTTTTCCCTTCAAAGAGAGAGAGAGAGAGATTGAGCATGCCACTTGGTATGGAACAAGACATGATTCCATGGCTGAACTATTAATTAGCTGATAAATCCTCTAGTACCAAAATATCTGATAGCGAAAAGGCAAAGCAAATCTGATGGTGCAAAAAAAAAAAAGGACAAAAATATAACTCTTAATCATATATGTATTGATTTGAGAAGTACATATTTCAGGAAAGGCAAACATGTCATAGACTTTTTAATGAAATATTGGAAGTAAAAAAACCTTACCAGACAGCTCCCATTTATAGAACCTCACAAGCCAAGCAACTGAACTGATCTGCGAAGTGGAAACTCTATCAACCCACACTCTAAAATTCTTGCCTCTTTTATCACCATAACACAGGGAAAATGAATCCATGCACTCTATAAGAGAACGTTCAAAACCGGACGGATGAACAGCAATTCCACTTGGATGCTGGAATTAGATAATAAGCATTTCAATTTCAATTTCAATCGATCAACATAATCACAAGCTGGCAAAAGGCACTAGAAAATTCTTACACATATACTCTTCATATTCTGTAATGTTAAATCAGTGTTTTCGACTTCAGCTCGACGCCACCTCTCATACATCAAGTAAAACATGACAACTTCATGCCCATGGTTAGAGAAGTCCACGACATCCCTTGGAGACACATTAGGACCTAGCCCAAAGTGGCCTATAGCCTGGATAATACCAGCAGCACACCTTTCGGTTGCATGAACGGTCATAGGGTACTCCTTAGAATTCTGCGTATACCACTGTATTAGCTCGTCATAGGCATTACTAACCTGTAAGAGACAGGCAGAAAATGATGTAATTTGTTCCAGAAAATTATTTACCATCACATAATCACAAAGATGTAGGGATGACTTCAGAAAGGCTTCTCAGGCTACATACCACCACACCATGGACTTCTGGAACAGTGAATAACTCAGCATCATTTCCAGAGTCACCACAAACAAGCGTATTAACTGGTAGCTTTCTGTCCGACTTCAACTTGTTGAGCAAATATTCAAGAGCTTTCCCTTTTCCAGCACCCAGGGGTAATACATCAAGAGCGATGCCACTACTGTAAAGAATTTTCACGTCTAACTGACCACATAAAGGGGAACAAGCAGAAATTTTCAAATTAGCCAATTCTTCGTAGGCTTGTATCGTCTAAGCAAAACAGCATATTTGGCATCATTGTCATCCAGTCTCAAGCATTCTTACCCCTCGAGATGCCAAACGTTGAGAAAGGAATTTCATCACTTCCTCTGCAAAATCCTTCTCTATGTAAAAGCTTACCTTATATGGTCTCTGATTTTCTGGTGACTGCATCCACAGTAGAGCTTGTCAAGCTAATCTAAATTTCTTACATCACGCCTCTTTATCACATTTTAGGATTGTTTCTTGATGCAAATTTAAGATAAACATAAGAAGATGATGATGATGAATAGATTACCTGGTATGATAGTTGAGGAAACTTGGCCGTTTCCTCCATCACAACCTCCCTATCCCACTTATGCTTTAAATTCTGCTCCCAAATACGATCAGGAACCATGGAGTCGCCATAGAATATCTCTGTGCCGACAGACAAAATAGTTACATCTGGCGTCAACAAAGGCACCTCTTCCTTTACCAGCTTATACAAAGCAGGAGATCTCCCAGTTGAGAAAACCAGCAATGAATTGTGACGATATTCTGATTCCCATAGTGCATTGAATCGAAGCAGTGCGAGGTTCTCTGGGTCGTCGTGATCAACCTGGACAGGATCATTATGTCCATTCTTTACATGAAAAAAAAAAGTATACATATATAACATCAATGAAGAAAACTACACAGAACAAAATGAAGTTCACGTCACCATTGTACAATCAAGATCAGAAACGATCATGAGCCGAGCAGGGTCATCAAGACGATCCATGTTTCACCTGAAGTAAAAGGACATCATAACTCAGATTGAAAGGCTAAGGTCAGGCTTTCTAGTTTCAAATAGAATTTTCAACTAAGCTTCACTCTAATCAATAAAAAATATCTAATAAAATAATAGGCTAAATTCTGTGCAAACTGCTTTAACCAGACACTTTGTGTTTTTGTCACCTGTGGGTTGTATAGTTCAATATAAGAAGTGGGAGAAAAAAATAATATAGTATATAAAATTTAGTGAGCTTATTATTACACTTTAAGTATTTTAAAGTAGGTTATAACTATTACCGACTAAGAGATTCTTGAACATGCATTGCTTTGGGTTTGACACACGTAGAAAGTGAAAGAAAAGATACTATAATATATAAAACTTTGTGAACTTACTAATATTAACTTAGGATTACACATTTTAAATTGTGTTATGTTGTTATTTGGCTTACCAAGTTAATAGGTCAGTTTGTTTATTTAGTGTATTGCAGCATCATTATAGTTAACTCTTTCTCGTTAGGCTTTTACCATGATTAAAATTAGGTATTATTTGATACTATTTTTCTTTGAATTACCTAATAAAAAAACTAACCATTAACTTAATAAGTTTGAAACAATATGCTCCAATTGAAAATACTTAACCTAAGCTAATGATAGTAAACTCATTAGGATTCTTATACAATGACAACTCTCAGCCTATTCTCTATGTGAGACTAAATTGATGTATCACAATCAATGCTATTTTTTCCCATATACAAATAAGCATGCAATAGTTACAAAATTAAAGATATCAAATATTCATATAGTTATATGCCAAGGAAAAAAAAAAGGCAAGTAAGCAATATAAGATTTGGATAAGTCTATCATGAACTTGTGGAGCTCCGCTTTAAGACCAACCAAGATTTTTTTTTTTCTTTGGCATAACCTCATATACACTAAAATGAACAAATTAACAAAAGGAATCAAAACCTAACTGCAAAGGATCCAAAATCCGCGCTTTTATTCACTAGATGAAGCAGATCTGCCAAGATTTCTCCTCGAAACTCACCAAAAGCAGAATATTTCTCATGGATCTAAAAACAAGCAGTTTATTCACCAAATTACCTAAATGTTTAAGGTCTAGTATATCCAAAATTGATTATTAAATCAACTACTGGGGTGGGGGGAATCAAATAACCACAGTAGCAGACTGAAACAGATAAACAGATCAAAGTGCGAGCAGCCGATGCATCAAAAGGCAGACGAAGATAGGATGTTACCAGCGAAAAGCGGCGATCTTCGAAGTCGATTGCCACTTGCCCTAGCAGGCGGCCAAAAGGGGACGGGAAACAGGCGACGCGATCCAGAACCATTGGCGCTACTTCTTAACTATACAAATTAAGTGACATTGAATAAAATGGAGAGGCAGGACAACACAACAACCAAAAAGAATATTATCTTTTAATTAAAAAAAATTAAAAAAAAATATTTGCACTTTTGCGTGTAAACCCTGTGTTTCTAATATAAGTTTGTTTTCAAGTGAGGAGAAAAAATGAGCCTGTGCGGTCAAATAATAACTGAATCATTGTTGAATTAAATTCGAACGCATGTGCGGTCAAATAATAATTGAGTCAACTTATTGTGATCGAACAGGTTTATTATCATGTTTATACATTCTTAAAAATATATTACTTGTGCACAATAACTAATCATGTTTGAAAAATATTGCACAAAAGATCGAAATATGAACCACTATTGATTTTAATAATTATCTTTTCTATTCTATATTTAAACATTTTTAATTTGTATTCGAAAATAATATAGTTGATTATTACAGAATTATGCGATAAACAAAGAAAAAAAATAGAATTCCTAAGCATATTTTATTAAGATTTTTAAATAAATTATTTTTTTTACATACGTGGCTAATCATGCCTTTTGTGCAAATTACTCTCTTAAAAAAAGTACCATATGGTATTAAAGAAAGAACAAATTTTCTATTGAACTGGACATCAAAGAAAATGCCAGTGATACAAGTACACTTGAAGGATTCTGAAACATTCCCTGAAGCCCCATCTCAGTCGGGTTCACCCTTCAGATAATGAGATGGCCATCCCCTCGACATCAGATGGTATAATACAATCTGACACTGAAAGGCATGTCTAGTATTGAAGGATCTTATACTGTGCAGTACTAATAAAGCTTTCAGCAAACTGACGAGCAGAGAACCAGTATGCTTAACTTGCACGTACAAAGTATTATTCTCTGCTCACACAACCGCCAGAAAGTAGACCTGAAGCGTTCCAGCAGGCAGCGCATCTGGTGTTCTTTAATGCAACCTTGGCACTTGACAAAGGGATGGAACCTGGGAACTCGACAATCTGACTCGGCGCCTTACCATCAAGCCGATGTCGATGGTACATGGCCTGCTGCCTGCTGTTAGTGCATCGTTTGTCATATACTGACAAGCCTGATACCAAAAGCATTTGACATATACATTGAACCGCCCCGAGCTAAGGCATCCCGAGCTCCTGCATAGGACATCTTACCACCTTCCGGTCATGGCATGTCATTGCAGAACGCAAGTAACCCTTGATCGTTCAATTCTGCACCACCAGCAGTTAATCCTTTCTGGTTATCATTCTCTCAATGGAAGAACATGTTTCTATTGCAGCCGCCCAACTGATGCGACGTCAGCAAGGACTTCTCCGAACTGTTTCAGAGAAATCTCCTGAAGCCTGCCTACCAGCCCAGGAGAGAACTCGTTATACATCTCTTCTAGATGCACTGGAAACATTTTGCCTCTTAGTAATGCCAGACTGAGAAGTATCCCTCGACTTTTCACTTGAATGTCCCACATCCTGTAACGAAATTTCATTCAATTTCATATTCCTATAGCTACCATTTCTGGATGGAAAATAGTTAGGCTTATCTTCATCTTCAGACTGTCCCCCAGACTTGGGTTCCGGTAGCATATCCAAATACCGGTGTCGTGGGCCACCACTTCTTGAACTCCTCATGCCATTCGACAACCCCTTTGCAGGGGAATAAGTAGAACCCTTCAAAACCAAGAATTCCTTGGGGATGCTTTCCATGTCGACAAAACATTTTCTTGATTTAGCATCGGCAATCAAAGCAGCCCAGTCTTCTGACTGGACGAGAGCATTAGCATTGCCAACAACCTAAAATAAAAAATTACCCAGCAATATTAGTTTAGTAACTTCGAGGATAGCTTAGTGCAGAGGACAAAAAAGTGAACAAATAGCTTACCCATAACGCCCTCTTGGCTCGAGTAAGGGCAACATTCATGCGTCTAATGTCAGCAACAAATCCAACCCCATGGTTCGAGGCACGGACACATGACATTATGATTACATCACGCTCCTGACCCTGGAATGCATCGACAGTGTTGATGTAAATATCCTTCCCTTCTTCTGTGTTCAGAATCTCATCAAATTCTCGTTGAAGGCATTTTAACTGTAGTTTATAGGGAGTAATTATCCCAACAGAAACCTTTTTACCAATGTTTGCTTTGACAAACTTCTGTAGATGTTCATATAACCGCAAAGAAAATTGGGCTTCGTGAATATTCTGGTAAGAGACGGATCCGCCCCTGTGGGATTCCCGTCCATGCGTAATATCATAGAAGGCATAGGGCCGCAGTAGAGGGTCTCTGTAGTAAAGTTCGTCTTCTGCATTAACAATACTCTCACTGTCGGTAAGACGTCCTTGGTAAAAGTATCGTGATGGAAAATCTCGGATTTGAGGATGCATCCTATACTGGACTGACAACAACAATGTCGGGGAACCTGCTTGCTGAAATCTCTCAAAAAGACTTCGACTGTAAAGCAAAGTTCCAGCGGCCTTGCTGATAACAGTTGCAGGAAGTTGCTGAGGATCACCAACCAAAACACATCTTGCTGCACCAAGTGACAGTGGTGGAAGGACAGCGACTTCACTAGCCTGAGCAGCCTCATCAATAACAACCATATCAAATCCGTGAGTGAGGCGAGAGAAAATCTTTCGGCCACTGCTTGACACAGTCGTGAAAACAATCTCAGCTTCGTTGGCAAAACTTGCTTCAAGGCTGGCTCGAGCATCTTCCATATTAAAGCTACTTCCTGAGCGGAACCTGCTTTCTAGAATAAGGAAGCGTGACATCTCAACTAAAACTTTGTCCCTGTTCTCTACAGCTGCAGCAAGATGCTGGAGTAGTGCATCACGACTTTGGTCCCGGGCAATAAGGACATCAGGATCAACACCAACAGATCCTTGTGACCGACCTGTAGCAGCTGCAACACTGAGTTCCCGCTGCAGACGAGATATTTGCTGCGCAAGTTCAGACTCACGGCCTTTCAAATCATGCAACCATTTAATTACTTCTTCACGACCCTTAAACAAAAGTTGTTCGGTTCTTCGCTCTACTGAAACTGCCTGGGCAGCTCGGGTCTGTGAATCGACTCCAACACGAGCAACATCAGGTCGATAAAGCTTCATTTCTCCATCAATGAAGCCACGATCAAGAACACGGGCCAATAACTCATCTGTGGCAGCATTTGAAGGAGCACAAACTAGCATTCTTGGTTTAGGACATAATTTTGGCAGAGTTCTCAAAAGACTTTGATCCATATTCTGTAATACTTCATCTATTGATCCGTTATTAACATTCACTGAATTGATCTCAGTTGTTTGCTTGTAACTCTCTGGTGCTAGTTTCTTGAGTAGTGCAGCGTAGTAATGTTGATATTGGACGAGATGAATGACATTAAGCATTCCCCAAACTGTATGTGTTTTTCCAGTTCCTGGTGGACCTTGAACCAGTGTAAAAGGCCATGGATCTTGTCTCTTTGTCACTCTGTTGTTTGTACCTGCAGCAGTGTGCATAGCAGCCCACTGAATAGCAGCCAACTGAGGACCGTTAAACATCCTATGCAAATGATCAACAAAAGGCTGAGTAAAACACTCGGGCATAGCAGGAGGCTGGTCTTCATACTTCGGGAAATGCTCTGGACTCGGCTGCAATATTGCAGCTTGCATCTGCAAATCTTGATTTTATCAGCACATGAGTACTAACACAACGAATTTTGGTAGCATATGAGCTATCACCTGTGAATTAAGACGGCGAAAGGCATGCAGGGCTATGTATTCTCGCTGAGTAGTTGCAAGAGATCCCAAAATAGTAAGGGACCATGTACTCTTGGGTTCAAGCTTCCCAAGGATATGATGATCGTCCATCTTGCTGCCAAGGACAAAAGACATTTTCAGATAATATACTCTGAAAATTCACAAATTTGTTTTAGGAAAAGTGCAAACAGAACCCAAAAGAAACAAAACATCCTTTATATCTCTCCTTAATTAGCATATGGTTTTTAGCTTAAGCCTTGTATTGCTAATTTGGTGAACAGTGAATTTTTCAGAAACACTATTCGATGAAGAATTTTAGTAATTGTGTAGAATTGTAACTGAAATGAATTTATAAAACAAAGATGGATATTACCTACTAGAATCATATAAATCACCAACATAGAAATGAAGAATTGCTCCAGGTTGATCACGTGTGTCAATTGGAATATGTCGCCTAACAGTACCAACAACACGTCCAGGAGTCTCATGTTCAGCGTCGTCTTCGTTTATACCATAACTACTTCTCCTTCCAGATCTGGCTGCTTCCAGAAGTGCACGGAGTTGATGTCAGTGCAACGATAAAAGATCATAAGCAAAATCAATCTTTTTTTTTTTCAAAAAATTCAAATCCTAACCAGAATTCATTCAAAAAAACATTATAATAGAAACAATAATCAATGATGTAACCTGTACCTGCCCCAGATCTTGGGTAGGCCAAAACTGCAACATCTCCTTCCTTAAAAGCCCACTTGCATTCATGAACAGGAAGAACAATGACGTCATACCATCCTGAATTCGAACAGGTGAAATGGCAATAAAAAGATATTCACAAATTCAGTAAACCACAATGCACAAATCTGAGCAACTATCGTCACATGATAAAATCTAAACTCTAACATCACATTGTAAATAAACCAAAACATAAATTGAAGAGAAGTTAGCAAATATTCAAGTATCACGTATACCAGCCAAAGAGATCCCTGGAAGCAAGAAAAATTCAGCCATCCATTGTAGCTGCAAGAATTGTGCTTTAGCACCTATCTCTGTATCATTTTTTATTCTGTTGTGCTGTGTCCAGAGGTATTAAGAGGCAAAGAGTTATCCTCCTGAGCACAGCACCTTGCCCCTGAGGGCAACACAAACTCAACGTAGTGGATGATAACAAGAGGCCTCTCATTGCCAGTGACAAAAAGCTAGGATTCAACTTCCAGAAAGCGAGGAGTCTCAATTTCATCCTTTCCACTTATATTCCACCATCAGGTAATGTCTAATTTTGCTGATTTAGCTACATCACCTTCGACACATTCTAACTGTATTGTAGCCTTCTCAATCTCTTTGACCTCCACAGTACCAAATTCTGTCACCCTCTCGACACCATGCTCTGCTGCCTTCACGACACCTTCAATTGCCACCTCGCCAAGTTCTCACCCTCACTTCCACCAAAGCTTCCTATGTCAGGGTCATCTCCTTCAATTCCTCGCCTGCCATCACCACTTCCTATTAGTTCCAACAGCTCCAAATCATCGCCATCATCCAAATTGCAACAATGCTTAGCACCACTAAAGTTGCACCTTTGCTTTTGCTTTGCTTCATTTTCTATGATACAAGCCCAAGCCCTAAGTCATAGGTGTGGCGCCACTAGGGAGACATGGTCACAAATCATAACACAATGGAGAGAACCACAACCAAAGAAAAAAAAAAAGGGAAAAATCGGGAACCAAAAAAAGAGAAAAAAAAGGAAAAAAAACATAAATAGCAAAAAAAAGATCGTGCAAGTTTCTTTTAATAGATATTAACTTTTGCATTTGATCACTAATTTCTCAGGGTTGAGTTCTTTTCAGAGGAGAGAATGATTTAAGTTTTATTATATATTAGGAATATTAATTAATTTGGTTTGTCCAATCATTAGACTTATCATCGACAACCAAAATCATTCAGCCACGTATGCAGCCATGTCCTTCAACTTGAATGTGCCCACAACTATAAAATTGATCTTACATAATTAACCCTCAAACTTACGTATTCCAGTGCTACTGCACGGTTTACAGCTATGACTTAGGGGGGAAATGCTCATGGTCCACTAGAAAAATCCCAGCTGTGCCTAATCCCTAATACAAAAGCCCTAACACCGTGTTTAGTTGGGTGGATGGAAGCTAGGAAGGAAGGGAAAGTAAAAAGAAAAGAAAAATATGAAGGAAAGAAAAAAAATAAGAAGTATTTCTCTTTTTGTGTTTGGCTAGAGGGAAGGAAAATTTGAAGGATTGATATAAACACCCTTTATTTTTTTTATACTCATATTATATAAATATAATATACAAAATAAATATTTAATATTATAAAATTAATTTAAAAATATTAAAAACTATTAAATATTTTAAAATTAGTTAAAAATTATTACATACCACAAAATATTATAAAAGTACTAAAAATATTAAATACTATTAAATATTTTAAAATAATTAAAAATATTAAATATTATTAAATATTATAATCCTAATTATATTAATTAATTGCAAGAACCTACGAAAGAGATTCGTAAGCGTGAGAATATATGAGCAGTGTAACATGATGCTATTTCCACCCAAATCGGGTGGATCAATTTTTGAATGAAAGTGGGATAGTTTTCCTTCTTGTTCTCATCTCCCATTTTCCGTCTGTCGTATTAAACACAAACTTTATCCACTTTCCGTGTAAGTTAACTAAGTCCTAAATACATATCCACAGGCACAACACAAATAAAGACAGTTAAGAATGACTTTAAATACTAATGGTAGATGTACTAACAAAGTAAAAGATGGAGTAATTATAACATTTAAATATTGTTAGTCAATAGAGGTCACATATGCGACAAGCAAATGAAAGAAAAATATATTTTATTACTATAATTATTTAAACAATTTATATGGTCAGGCAAGTTAACAATTTAAAGTAAGAGGATTAGATAATCACTTATTTCATAGAAACAGAATAGATTTCAGATACATCCATGAAGAGCATATCCACATTCCAAATCGTTTGGTCTAGTTTAGATTGTGCAATTATAAGATCCTAAAATCTAAAATGAGTTCCTGCTAACCTGATTTAGACGTATCATAAAAAAAATCCATCAAATCCTCCACCACTTGCTTATGAGCAAAGGAGACCAGATGGGATATAATTGAATGATGATTTGAAGGTGACAAATGAGCTAATTCCAAATTCAAATACCAACTGAGAGTAAATCACAACACTTGGTTAAACTTGGGTGAGGGGGCGGTGAAGGTTGGCTCTAGATATAACCCAACAAAAAGAAGAATCCATTGGATCCTCCACCTACTTGATTATGGGCAAGGGAGACCCAAAAGTGGATATAATTAAATGGTGATTCGAGGGCAAAAATGAGCTACTTTGAAAAAATTCAACATTATAATTCAAATGATAACCAAGAGCACATCACAAATGATAAAGGAAGGTGGTCATAGTTCTATCACATCATAGTTGTTTGCTCATTCTCCCATAGCAGTGGTGACTTAGAAATGCTTGGTCTCCAATTAGAGGACCCATTAGATTGCCTTAGACACTTCCCTTTCCTCTTGTTTGTGGTTTCCAATCATGACTTATACTGATCTCAAATAACTTGATTCTCATGATCACACATCAATGGAAGTCGAACTCAAAGTAAACCAAAAGCAATGTTCACCTCTTTCCTACTATAGATAAAGGGAGAATTGACTCCTCCCTTTAGACACTTTACTTTCTTCTTGTCTATGTCTTCTAATAACAACTTTTAATGTTTGGTATCCAAAATCTTAACTCCCATAACAACTACAACAAGGGGAGCATGGCTTGACATCAACCATAAGCAATGTTGATTCCTAGCTAAGGTAGCTACCATCAACATGGAACCCATCCCCTTGGTGCAAAGGGGTTAACCTAGATAGTTATCATGCTCGGTTAATTACCAAATAGTAAAAAGACAAATTGGGTTCGGGTTATGGTTTGGGTAAGGGGATTTAAAAAAATATCGAGTAGTTACTCAATTATAGGTAGTGCAAAAATAGCTGAGTACTCTTACCTACTACCATACCTAGTCAGTAGAGCAACCATTCCTAGCTAAGGTAGCTACCATCACCCCCACAAAACCCATCCTCATCCCCCTATCCCTTCACTAAAACAACCATTCCTAGCTAAGGTAGCTAGGATTACCACATGGAACCCATCCCCTGGTTGCCACAATAGGGCAACCATATCCTAAGGACAACCACAACCAATTTAATAAGCTAGGAATGGGCAAAGTTGAGGAGTAAGGATAACCTCCTACAACGCCAGTTGTGCAAGTGTCATCGACTCCATAACATAAGCCTTTCCCTTGAACAAGCAAAGAAACTTATATCTTCTCTTGAAATCACAAGCATGAATCATCACAATAAAATAATAAAAAATTAAAAAAAATGACACTTGTCACTACACCTAGGAAGTCACCTTCCTCAAGGACCAACTCAATTATTGTTGTAAGCAACATTTAAGAAAGGTTCACCCAACCTTCTCTAATAAAGGAGATTGGATGACTCTAGAATGATGAAAAGCTCGTGGAAGGAATATAAAGCAAAGATTTTAGTAACTAAAAAAATAAAGACATGGAGGGCATATAAAAGCAAAGATTTTAGAACCCCTAGACAGGTATGAAACTAAATAACTAATAAAATAAAAACATTAGAACCACTAAGCAATTGTGAAACATGATCATGCTAAAACCCTAACTCACTCTCAAACAAAGGAGAGGCTTAGGAGAAGATGTATTACCTAAAAAACATACGAAGAATAAGCATAGCACATAACTTAAGAACAAGAGGAAACACAAGCACAAAGATGAACAATGAACAAGAAAGGGTTTTTTGAAAAATCTAAAAAAAATTCAAATGACTCATTGGGATCACGTCAAATGTTGCATGTGTATCATCAATAACATTCCTCGCATGATGATGATTCAAGTGGAGCACACACCACCCACCTCATCACATCAAATGGTGGACATGGGGTAAAGTAGACAATTGTCAAACCCCTTCCTCGACATCACCTCTTTCTTCTTTCCTCTGTCTAGGGTAAAGATGCATAGGGATAGTAATGAAGCCAAGCGTTTGAGGTACCCACCATTAGACTCCAATTAGTAATCAAACCGCAAGACTAGTCCATTAGATGGTTTAAGTACTCATAAGTGACAAGCAACCTATTAGTCTAACAAGCTAACACCACCTGTTTGGGCCAAACACATTTTCCTAGTTTAGATGATTAGACAGCTAAAACATCGCAGAAAGATCACCAGTGCACATAAATCACAACTTAATTGATCTCACATTACAACCATTGTGCGAGAAATAAATCCCTTTGCACAAGGGTGACGGTAACTTCTTACACACGTAGCATTTCAAATTGAAAGATCAATTGCGCACCAAAGGAAGCACATCCTAACTACACCTCCAAAATTTTCCTCTGGCTTGCAAGAGAACAAAGGAGAGGATATGAAATGCCAATTTGATCCATCTTGACCAAAGGGGTCAAGCCAAATATAAACTTGACTCAAACGGCAAAATTGATCCAAAGCACACACCTCAAGATCATCATGGTCACCTTAGGCAATTTTGTTCAGATTTTGGCAAAATGCTAGCATACAGAGATTCTACTTATATTCTCATTACTCTCATGCATTATTTGGTCACTGCTATTCAAGTCTATTTATAACAAAGATTCAATTATATATTCCTATATAAAATATCTTCCAATATAACTAAAGACACGTCTAAAAGGTATTGATAACTTATATTAATGAAGCATGGAAGATATTCTGCTACATTACAAGCATAGAAAAAATTTAAAATCAACACTAGCAAATTTACATCAATAGATTTAGTATACAACCTGAAAATGGCATAGCAAAAGATCAGCTAAAAATCATATTTGTTAACAAAGGTATTTTAATTCAACTTTTATACATGATGTTTTTTTATCTATCTCACATGACCTTGAACAAATACAAGATATAATAAAAGGAAAAAAAAAATAAACAATTTAATGAGCGAATGTTGTAGAAAACACCTAAGAGCAAAGAGAATACCTCTTTCTCGCCTTTCAACATTCTTTATCCGAACCATTATATGTGCATCCTTTGATGTATTCTCCTGAAGCTCTTCATATGTACTATATAATTGTGCACGACATTCCTCAAAAAGTAAGGGCTCAAATACTCTCACATATTCCTCAACAGACTCAAACTGCCCAGGAACTCGCTGCAGCTCCGTCTCTCCTGCAAAATGGCAGATGTTCATGGTAACTAAGATGTTTTAACCATAGAATTCAGACGTTCGTGGTAACTAGGATTTTGACCTGAAAAATTATCAACATATACTAGGCTCAAAAAATAAATAAAAACTTTGATTTAGTTGATTATATAATGTGAAACAAAACACGAAGTGGCATTTTTAGCACGCAACACTTTTTAGTGTTCTGATGATCCCTCAAAACCTACTTCTAGAAACCAGAGTGTGGAAACTCACCACTGTATCAGTCATTAAATACTGGTAATACCGTAATACTAAACAGTTCAACAAAACAAAAAAGATGTAAAGAGATTATTATTTAAGATGCCTCTTCCTCCTACAGTGGCGAAATGCAATTTAAGATGCAAAATGATTGAGGCTCAGCTACTTCTCACATGCCTCAGATAAGGTAGGTACAAAGTTTTTAGATATAAATAGGCCAATTTAACTGATAAGGTTACATAAAAATTTCTCCGGGAAAGATCAAGATTCACAAAGCCAATCCAACTCAAGCAACACCTGATTGAAATGAGTTGAGATTGAAATTCATGCTTTGAACACTATATATAAAATCCTAGGAAAATGAAGCTAAAACTTCAAACAGTAATGCTTCAAATAAAAGAACATATTGAATATACTTAAATGAATGTCATGAAAAGTGAAGCTAAAACAAAAAGAAACTCCAATATTGAGGGCAACAATTGGGAATGGGCAAAGCACGTGTCAAACCTGGATGATGCCAAAACTTTTCACTTGTCACCTCCCTAAGAAGACGTTCTACTGATGTATCTTGGTACTGTGGGTTACTTGAAATCTGCCTCTTGGAAGAAGGATTTTTTTTTGTACCTAATTTTTGATCTATGTTTCCTTGTCCAGATACAGGAGGCTTCCTCAAAGAAACAGGGAGGGATTTAAACTGTTTGTTGTCACCAGACTGCTTCCACGGGACCTGCTTTGGAAATGGTGGTGGATAAACTTCTGAAGAGCAATCATTGTGGTTCAACTTCTTAGGACGCACTAAACCTCCTGAGATTACATCGCCATTTGGTTCATTTTTTTGGTCAACTGATTCCATTGTTGAACTAACTTCAGCGCCTACGTTATCACATTGCTTTTGATCTTTGGTCATCAAATGATTTTGTCTTTCAACACCTCGGTCAACAAGAGAAGTGTTAGCTCGAGATGTGCGTGTAACAATTGGTGCTGAAAAAGAAGCTTGCCTCCTAGGGGTTGTGGTTTTCACGGAACTTGCCTGCTTAGCATCCTCCACATTTATAAAAACAGTTTGTCTAGCTCTTTTCTTTCCTAACATTGCCTCCTTGTGCTCATCAATTTTGGGCCTCTTAACAGGATTATTTGCAAATCTCAGAGCATGACTAGCTTCAACTCCTCTAACCTCTTTCAGTTTTACATTCAAAGATTCCCCCAGTACATCGGGGGGTGCATCTACTCTAGCGTTATAATCTGAAGTGCCATGGCTCTCTGAAGCCAAGGAGCCATTGTCTTTCAGATCTCTTATTGTTGCCCCAACTTCATTGCCGGTTGCAATAGAACTACAATCATTGTGACAGTAATCATCAGCATTAACGCCACCAGGCTCAATTTCTTCATTCAGGATCTGCTTATCTGCACTTTCAGCATTGTTTTGCTTATTGCTTGAGACGCTTACAATTCCATCTCCACTGCCATCCATATCAGACCATTCACCTTCTTCTCTGTCAGCTGTGTAGCCAACCTGATTATCCGGATGAGCCAGCATATTTGTCTTGTCATCAGGCTCAAAATTTACAGCTGAAGATGTAGATGCTTGATCAAAATTTGATTCGCCGCCTAAATGTCCAGGCTCTTTCTGTTGCTTATATTCCTTTCTCCTAACAAAAGGTTGAAAACCTGAACCAGTAGATGCATGCGTGAAAGCATGGTTATTCAGTATCCTTTGACACCCCCCCTCAGAAGATGGAAGCAGATTTGTGCTGTTCAAGTTGGAAATTGGAAGGGATTTTTGTGGCTGGTAAATTGTAGGGCTTTCATCCTCATTCACCTCTTCCATCGGGAGCTCATTGAGATCAAATAATGGCTTTCCACGGCACCCCATCTCATATGTACACACATAAAAATGACTAATTTTGTGTTACATGCATAGCTTTATTTCTGAACCCGCATTAACCATATGTCTCCCAACTTTCTGCAAATTGATGAGTAATAACAAACTACTTGTGTTCATCAAACGGTGTATGGAATCTAAAATTATTAAAGGATAAACCAAACCGTAAAATAATGCAAATGCATAGATAGCTGGGAGACGATATAAAAGACGAATGTAGTTTCTTAGTTATTTATGATGCATATCCAAGCATGCATTATAATAAGCACTACAACTCCTGCTGAACAAATTTTCTTAATTATAACCAAATGGACAACAAATTTTCCTTAATTACAACCAAATGGACAACAAATTTTCACAACTACATGGTTAGGGTGTTCATTTAAAAAACAACAAAAATATGTCTATGGGAAGGCTTTTCTAATCGACTACATTAAGGAATGAGATCACAGCTGTACTGAAAATATCTCACAATAACCTCCAAGTGCACCTTCCCTAAATGTGAATTACACAACATTGCACCATTCATTAACACACTCTCCTCCTGGCATGGTACCAAATATAATTCATTATTTAAAATTATTTCACTTGACTGTCATCATTATGCAGTTATTGTTAATAAATAGTCCAATAAACAATGGTATAGAGCACCATGGGACACAACTATCTTACATTACTGTCAAGCATCCAAAATTAAGTAATAGGGAGCTAAGTGTAAGACATCATGGTTGTCACTAACATGAATATGCTAAAGGCTAATACATGGCATGTATTGGAAGTATATCACGACACGAGAGAAAAAGAGAAAATAGACAAAAGGTTTTAAAATTCCTAGTAGCTTTTAATCTAATATAACCTAGAGGTTAGTAGATCTAACCAATTCGGTTTCTTCATTCACAATCCAATATTAAGTTTCTTAATATTAGCCCCGGAAAAATAGGCGACTGTTGATTCAAAAGTAAGAGCCGTAACATAGTAACATATTTTTATTCAAGAAGAGTCGGACCAAATCGGCTACCCACTACTGAATCATCATCGGCATCTCCAATGACAACAATCAGAGTCATCGTCTCGACTCCAAGTAAAAATTTCAATCCCACTGAGTAGACACCCATGCCGCTCTTTTTCCCAAAAGCTGAGATCAGGGGCGCTATGCCAATTGCACGAGCCTCGGGCCGGATTCAGCAATCGGCCCTAAAATGACAAATTACCACTCAGAACCGTTCAGAATACGCCATCCGGGAAAAAGATTAATTCCATCTCAGTGAAAACCTAGGGTTTCGATGCCAATGAACAGCCAGTTGTCCTAGGGCTTCTTGCAGAAATCAAAAAGTAGACGAAGAAATCGAGGTGGCGAGATCTCACCCAGAAGCGCGATGACAACGAGACACGAGAAGGAGAGGGGCTCCCGCTTGCTAGTGCTTGAGAGAGACAGGGAACGAGGGGCAGAGGTAGATCGCTTCGAGGTCGCGATGCAAAGGTGAGGGAAGAGGGATGCATTGGGCGCTACTTATAGAATCGTCGGTCACCTACAAGGCCCCCGGGCACGTGAACCGTCACGTGACAATGAGACGGACGGCTGCGATTCAGATGCGCGCTTTTTCTACACAGGATTTGGAATGCTACGATCACGCCCTTTGTCCGAAGTTGCACCCGACCCTGTAAGCGACTAATGGGTTGGATCTAACATAACACTTCGTGAGCATTTCTGCATTTGGGCAAGGCGTTTGACCAGAACACGTCCGAACTCCGAAGAATTGAAGAGATATGGGTTGGTGGCTGGCTGGGCCGTAGAGGTTGCTGGGCCAACGTCAGACCCTAAGCTAACCATGGAATACTAAGTCTAAAATATCTAAGTTTAGTCATGTATGAGTCACGCTTCTTAATCACGTAGTTTGACCACTCAAATAGAGCAGAGAAGGCGCATGTCTATGTCATTTAATTGAATTCATTAAGTTGTAGAACAAAAATGCATCATAAGTAATGGGACCCCAGATTGATCACCCTGATTTTTTATCACTGTCTCACGTGCATAGCATGCTTGTGTTAAGGATTAATGTGGAACTATAATAATTGATCTACTAGCATCTCAAAATTTATCGGGCGAATCAAATCCAACTAAAATTTATCATTACTTATGATGCGTTGACTTTCTCCCACGGTTGGAACGGGAGGTGGGAGCATCATTTACTCTGAAATTTTAGGAGTAGAAGCGTTGAACATGATACGTAGAATCGAATGCTTTATGTCAATTGTTCCCAAAGTCAAAGACTCCTACATTATATAAGGATAAATTATTTTGGTCTTAAACATTAAACATTAGTTGTTTAGTAATTTTTTATTTGTTTCCTTGTGTAAACAATAGCAAAAAAATTAGACGACATTGTTATATGTATGCAAGTAACAAATCAGTCCATAGATATATTTCTGAAGGGTGACACTGAAATAAATACCACTGCAGATAAGGTACTATTAGAGGAGCTAAAGAAAATTGGAGTGCCACGTTCTAGACTAGCCGTTGCTTATGTTACTTTAGGCAGTAATAAAAATAAGGCTAGATTATTTTACTCAGCTCCTGAAGAATTACGCTTGGAGGTACTTAATGCAATGATGGATGGCAACTAGTTGCTTGATACTAGTTTGGTACTTTTTTGGTTGTATTTGTGGTTCCTATAACCACAATTTTGGATACTAATGTTTGATACTTGTATGGTTGCTATTATTGTAGTTTGATACTCATGATAGTGAGATCGAACGTTTTGATATTTGGATACTTATGTAATTGTTATTTAATATTAAGATATTTGAAAACTTTATTTTAATATTTTGTATGAATAATTTATGTGTTAATATGTGTATACTAATACAGGCTCACATGTAAAAAAATAAGTGAAACTATGGCAAAATTTTTAAGAAATTTTTAATAGTATTAAATTAAATTAAATAATTTTTATATTATTTAATAATTTATAATATTATAAATGATATTTATATAATATAAGTGAAAAAATAAAAATTGGGGGTGAATATATAAATCCTTCAAATTATCAATCCTTTTAAGTAAACACAAGGAAAAAAAATTTATCACATAATTCATCCATCTCTTTTTTTTTTCCTTTTCTTTTTCCTTTTCTTTGCATAATCCATCCTTCCATGTAAATATAGTGTAAATACGGGGCTGGAGTCACAATGGAGTTTGACTTTTCCCAAATAAATATGCGGCAAAAGTATAGTCAATACTTGACCTCACACGCATTGACCTGATTAGAGTTTCAAACATCAACCAACGAGCATGGATTGAAGTAAAATTAGAAGTTGTTTCTTCTAAAATTATAAGACATATAAGACCACATTCTAAATACAAAAACTTTCAGTCATTTTGTTTGAGGGGATTAAAAAAGAGGTAAGATCTTTCTAAATATTAATCTGAATTATCAGTGAATCTTAATGAGCAAACGATTTGATCATAGTGGCCGTGTCAAATGGCCTGATTGGGATGAAGAATTTGGTAGAATGATGAAGCTAGAAAGAATGATTAATCTACAAAAATTTTTAAAAAAATAAATATAGAAAATTCATAACTATTACTAACTGTATACTCTTAATTTTTAACACACATAAACAAACTACTAAGTGGCATAAGCAAACAATGAGAAAAAAATAAGAAAATGAAGAGAATAGGGAAAAGAAGATGCAAAGGGAAGAGATCTAATCTTGTAGGAAAAAGAAGGAAATAAAAATAGAAGAGTAGAGAGGAAACAAGGAACCACTCTTTTCCCTCCCGTTAGATGATCCAAAACCCGAACACAAGCAGGGTGAAAAAGGTATAACTTCCTGAAGAACAATCCTTGCCCCACAAGCAACTCTTCTCTTTATGTTTCTCGATGCTTGATCGCCAATCATCTTCTCCCACGCTCCCCTAATTCAAACTCTCCCCGTCACCCAAATCAAGCGCTTAATCCAAATCCACAGGAAAGGGCAAACGAGGCAAATTGATGGATCGGCAGGCCTCAGCTGCTCCTGGACTGCGCGTCTACGTCGACTTCGTTCCTTCCCATGAAGTCGTTCGAGGAAATGACGCAGAGACCTTCCTCGTCGAGCTCCCAGGTCTGGATCTTTAGTCGTGTCTTCATTTTTTAGCTGCCACTTCATTTTGAGTTTCTTTGTGCACGTAGGCTTCAGGAAGGAGCAGATCAAGGTCCAGATCAACAACTATGGAAAGATTAGGGTCAGCGGGGAACGGCAATTGATCGACGGCCGCTGGATCCGCTTCGCCAAGGAGTTCCAAGTGCCAGATCACTGCAATGTCAGTGAGATCAGTGCTAAGTTTGAAAAAGGACTTGTCTACATTGTACTTCCAAAATTTAGCCCGGAAGCGCCAGAAACCAAATCGAGAGCTGAAGAGTCTGATAGAGGCAGCGACGAACAATTAGAGGAGAGGAAGAAAGAAGAGGAATTGATTGATGCAAGCAAGGACAGGCAGAAGGTCGAACAGAAAGAGAAGGATCAAATCCAAGAGCCCGAGTATGCTGAGAAGGTCACAAGTGATGCTACCAAACATGAAGGAGGAAAATTGGCGGAGAAATTGAAGAATGTGAGGGGATTTTACAGTCGCAGACAACTAATGTTGCATTGTATCTTGGCCATTGCTGTCTTAGTGGGAGTAGGTTTTTTCTGACTAATAAGCTGAAGGACTCGGTGCAGATAGATGGGTATGAAAATTAACCTTAATTTGTTGTTCAATTTGAATTAAAATGAAGACAGAATGTGTGTAAATTGTGGATAACCGTGAAAAATACTGAAATAAGAGGGCATTTATTCATTCAAATATTCAGTAAATTCATTCTTTGTGTGGAATGCTCACAGTGGCTGCCATCCTGCCAGCAAATAGTTGTTTACAGTGGCTAGCACCATTGTTCACAGTTTTGGAGACTACAACAGCAAGGATCGATATATGAGATAAGTTTTGAGATTATATAACTAGATATTTTCTAAAAGAAACTTCTAAGATCTTCTCTTTCAGCTCAATGCGGAGATAAATATGACTCATTCATCCGGTAAAATATGCAAATCTTAAAGTAACACAATTGTGATTCATGCTTGAAGATTCATAATTCCATAAATATGAATAAATCAGCTGTCATATATTTAAGATTCCTAAGCAATATATCATTTATCACAAGAGAGGGGGAAAAAATTATAAGCAAGAATTTTGCCTTTGGAATTTTAGGGAGGGCCATACAATCCTTAAAACAACATAAATATAGCCCTTTTTATGACAAAATGTAAGCCATTTATTTTATAAGATATATGAATAAAGCAATACAAATATAAATCTTACTTTAAGATTGATATTTTTAAAGAGATAATTTTAGAAATGTTTCCAAATAAACAATCTTTTTTTTCTCTCTACATGGACACACACTGCAACTTCATCCCCTTCCACCTCCCATCCCGCCGCCGCCACTTCGCCGCCCGTCGAATCACTTGCTCTCCTCAGCACAGCTCTCTCGCACTCGCTCTCCCACTGCACCAATGGCTGCTGTCTTTCCCGCCATCGCCAATGACCGTATCTTCAACTTTGCCGCCGACGCAGCCACCCTCCCGAAGTTCGTCATCATCAAGGCCCAGGCTGAGCTCTACAACTACCAAGGCTCCGGCATGAGTATCATAGAGATAAGCCACCGGGGAAAGGAGTTCGACTTCGTTATCAAGAAGGCAGAGTCCGATCTCCACCTTTTCCTCGGAATCCCCGACGACTACGCTGTTCTCTTCCTCTAGGGTGGCGCCCCCCTCAGCCTCTGCTCGCCTGGCGACACTGCGGATTACATCGTCACTGGGCCGTGGGGCGACAAAGCCTACAAGGAGGCCCAGAAGTACTGCAAAGCCAGTCTAATCTGGTTCGGAAAAAATCTAACATACCTGCTTTCGACGATCCATGGAGTGGAGTCGAAGAATTGCCCGATTCCTAAAAAGTAAAGATGCGATCTTGGTAGCCTACATGACGTCGCAATGGGCTTTACGTCTGTCGGGTTGAGAAATCATTGAGGTCGTTGATGAATGCTCCCTTCACTCTGCAAAAGTCAGACCTTGAGAAGAAATTTGTAGAGGAGGCTGCCAAGGGATGGTTCAGCTGAAGGGACACCGAGGGTGTTAGGGTTTCCATATACAATGCGATGCCGTTGCCAGGGGTTGAAAAGCTGGTGGCTTTCACGAAGGATTTTCAAGCTGGGCATCTTTGATTCGGATATCTTCAAGTATCAATAGCCGGAGGCCATGAAAGAGACCTTTTTCTGGTATTTATTTGCTGCAGTCTTGCCTTGTTTTGTCTTCTATATGAGTCAAATTCTTGAAATAATGCTATTTCTATCAGTCATGGATCCGATAAAATACTTTTAGGCTGCTCTAGATCATGTATTCTCTATCCTGATCTGTCAGTACTAAAATCTTTTATATGAGAGTTGACTTTTATAAATCAGTTGATTGTTTGGTTTGGATGTTTCTCTTGCTTTGTGCTTCACAGTGATTCCTGATTTTGCCAAACATTTTTTCTTGCAGTTGACGAATTTAGTTCACATCACAGTATAGAAATGGATTTATTGGTTTAATCTGTTCAGATATGTAGGTAGCTTTGAGGTACTATTGCTTTTGAATCCAGAATTTGGCCCGGTCCAATGAGTTTGAAGCTTCGTGGCCCATCAGCACCAGCTCATCCATCAGAATTGGCACGTGGGAGCGTCAGCGTGTCGATTGTCGAAGCCAACTGGAAGCCATTGTCGGAGCCAGCGCAGCAGAGAGCGCCTCCAGATTGTCTCACTCCTTTCTCAATCTAGATCCCGCACGGTTCAAGTGAGCTCGGAGGCGATTGCCAGAGTTTGCATCTTAGAAATCTCCTGTCTCAAGGTTAGTTTTTGATTTCGCACGCTCTTTTACGATCCATTTTCTTCGTGCTGTCTCGTCACTTTTATTTGGATTATGGCGTCGATTGAGAATGAAATGCATCGTGTTCTCTCCATTGATTCAGAGATCGGCGGGAGCAAATCAGCGTCGGCTTTTTTGATTTGGAGCCAATTGATCAAGATCCGAAAATTCAGTTTCCAGTGGCGAAAAAGATTTGAACTCGCTTTTGTTCGTTCGCAATCGAGATGATGTTTGAGACACCATCGATCCCCGGATTTATCTGTGTTAAATAGCCTAAAATAAGGTAAATTTGTATCTCCGAGGGGTCCAATCCCCTGTTTCAAAAAAAAAAAATCCGAGAAAACATTTTGGGGCAGAAGGAAGACAGCGCCGGTAGAAAATTTTTGGATCCGCAACGCCTGTCCCCAGATACCTAAGTTGCGTCAGGTCCTTGACAAAGTCCTTGCTAATCCTTAACAGTTTCTGCTACTGCTGGTGAGAGTATTAGAGTGTGATGGGTAAAGGTGGGGGCTGTATTCCCAGCAAGAAGCGGCACCAAGCGGCGGCATCAGAAAAAGCGACTGCTGCGATTAGGGATGCTCCCGTTCCTGCGGAAGACAGGAGCGCCGAGGCAGTTGAGGAATCTGCCCTACCGCCTGGCAATCTTAAACTCAAGGTCTTCATCGTGTTCTACTCAATGTATGGGCACGTGGAGGGCCTCGCTAGGCGGATGAAGACTGGGTTGGATGGCATTGATGGCGTCGAGGGGGTCCTGTACCGCGTTCCTGAGACACTTTCTCCGGAGGTATTGGATCAGATGAAGGCTCCGTTGAAAGACCCGGCAATCCCGGAGATATCTGCTGCAGAGCTCATCGAGGCAGATGGGATACTGTTCGGGTTCCCGACAAGGTTTGGGAGCATGGCTGCGCAGATGAAGGCGTTCTTTGATTCCACGGGGCAGCTGTGGAAAGAGCAGAAACTTGCTGGAAAACCGGCTGGGTTCTTCGTGAGCACTGGGACTCAAGGGGGAGGACAGGAAACTACTGCGTAAGAGTCTTCTTGCCATAATGAACTGTTTCATTCAGTTGTAGTGTCTAAGATTCTGTCCTTTTTGGTTTTATAGGTTTAAGTTATTTTGTATCTTTTCATGGACAATCTATGATATCCGAAATTCAGATTCATAGTATTGAAAATGAGTAGAACATTTTTACAAGTTCAGTAAATATGCTTAACAATTGAATTTTAAATAGATGAACATGTGATTGTGAGAAAGCATTATGTTCTATTTTTTTCAAATACACTAGTATATTAGTTTTACTTTCATTGTAAAACTAATACATCCAAAATACACTGTATCAATTTAACATGCTCTGTTAATATCAGTGCATCTTTTTTTCAGCTCATGAACAATACTCAAAATGAGTCTTGAAGGTGGCATTACTGACATTTTTTTACGGTTAGATTATAACTTATTGTATTACTGTTCTTCAGCTGTACATTCATCCACTGTATAAATTTCCACTAAGCTCATTAAATTTATTTTTAATGAGAAAATTGAATTGTGCACATCTTCTATGCATTGCAGTTGGACTGCCATAACCCAGCTAGCACATCATGGTATGCTCTTTGTTCCCATTGGATACACATTTGGAGCTGGTATGTTCAAGATGGACGACATTAGAGGTGGTTCTCCATATGGTGCTGGAGTTTTTGCGGGTGATGGCACTAGAAAGCCTAGTGATGTTGAGCTTGCTCTTGCGGAGCACCAAGGGAGATATATGGCTAATGTAGTAAAGAGATTGATAAATCATTGATTTGCCGTGTGTTCCATTTCCTTCAGCTATCGTCTCATGTGTATCTTCTTATCTCCTCATTTATTTTTTCGGATAAACATCAAGTGCTTGCGTGCATATAATGTATCCTTGTTGTAAATTTGTCCAAACTCAATTTTGCATATGCATATTGCTTCATGTGTTATTGATGGAAAGAAACATGCAATTTTTAGTGGATGTAAAGTTTATCCCGATTATGTTCAGAATTTGTCTGCAGTATATTTCCTTTCGGATATGGACAATAAACGATTTGGTCAGTGTACACGGCATGGTCTTTGCAGGATCAGTTCACTGGCTTGCCAGTGGGTTTGGGCTACTAAACAAGGTCAAATACATGTGTTCTCCGCAAATTGGACTCTGCCCAGGATTTGGTGGGCGCACACGTTAGTTGAAATTTGAAACTTGTTACGCAGGTTTCAGACAGCTTCCAAACTAAGTACACCTGCTCTATTTTTTAGATGTGAATCACCAAATGGATCATCTCCTGTGCGCTAAATCAGTAAATGAATGTTAAGCACACAACAGTGCAGCAGATATGGTCCTTGTGCAAGCGGAGGGCGTTGAAAGTATGGTGCTGGCGATTGCTCCATGGTTGATGCTCTCTTTCAATGGGATTGATCACTTTGAGGATGGCAAAAATCAGTTTTAGTCGTGCTGAGTCCAAATGAGTTCACTTGGATCCATATGCTAGATTCTTCTTTCCAAAGTGAGTACTCAATCGTTTTCTCCATTTACCATTTGCATAATGTATTTATGACTAATATATCTACTTTGAGTAAATTCTAATTCATTGTATTGGTTGGTCTTCCATGATAGATCATTTTGACAAATAGCTCTTTCTACTGAGTATTTTGCCAATTCCTTAGTTATTATCTCATTATTGTCTGAACAACTAACAACTCTTCTTCCAGAACGAGTACTTGGACCTGAAAAGAGAGGATATCGAGTTTTGATAGAGTTTATCCAATGCAGTTAGATTAGATAAACTTGCTCAACTAAGTAAGATCTATGAGGTTTTAGTAGATCTGAAAACCTACCAATTGATAAGAGAGTGACTCTATTTATTGTCTTATGGGTAAATAGAACTAGGCATACATGTCATTTTAATTTTACAGTTCTTCAATTAGCATTAGTTCATGGCCACATAATAATAGGCTGGAGTGAGGCTAGTTGATTGACTTTCTTTTCAAGTGTGGATGGCTAATTGACTAACTTAAATGTGTGAGACATGTTACTAACCTACCTGAGTGTGACTAGCTGACTGACTTTGCTTGAGTGAGCTTAGCTGACTAAGTGACATGCTTGAATGAGGCTAGCTGAAGCCAGAGTTGGATGAGTTAGCTTATTTATTCTAATTGGTTGTCCTTGTGGTTGATTTTGTCAAAATATCTCAATTGGTAGCCCTAGATGACTAGATCTGTGTCCTTGATAGCTAGATTAGGGGCGACTTTTTCAATGCTATGAATAATTTTACCATGAATGTAAGTATTTGACTATTTGTAGGAGGCTCTGGAGAAACTGGGGCATACCATCAACCAGGAGCTTGCTGTGGATATTATTCTGCAGTCTCTCCCGCCTTCTTTCGATGCGTTCATTATTAATTTTAATATGAACAAGATCGATTGTACGCCGGCAGAGCTGTTGAATATGCTCTTGACTACTGAGGAAACTCTGAAGGGTAAGCCTTCAACCTCTGTCTTGATGGTTCCTTCAAGGAACAAGAAGAAGGGGAAGAAGGGCAAGGCCCCTGTCAAGAATTACAGCAAGGCCCTGAAACAGAAGGTCAAGCGGTCGAAGGACAACAGGTGTTTCCACTGTGGCCAGCTGGGTCACTGGAAAAAGGACTGTAAAGCGCTCCAAGGAGATAAGAGGGGAAGCATCGCTTCTGGCTCAGGTATATATGTGACGCTAATTGTTGACGTGAGTAATTTTGACATATTAATGACCAACTTACCCAAGTCAATATGATATACTAAGTTTTGGTCCACTAAAGTGATTCTAATAATCTAAACTAGGGTAAGCTGACTTGCTTATGTAAATGGCTAAAATTATCTGTTTGTCTTGAGGCTTAAAATTTTCATCTTTGGATGGGGCAATTATGGTATATTCCATATTGTGATCCCAATGCAACCATTATCAATGACTTAAGCATATAACTAATGTGAATCTAGAGTAAGTTAAGATTGTAGACACCTGCAAGTATGGTTTGAAAACCCAAGTGCCTAGTCATCATCAACTAAAGTCCTAGACACATAGCTATTATGAGTTAGGAATTGGTTTACATCATATGCACATAAATTTGAGTATTTCAGCATGCAGTCATTTTGAACTATTTGATAATAAGTCGTAGATATTGAACCAACATGTATTGTTGAATGTGTGGAGAACTAAATGTGTAGCCGTCTTTAGCCACGTAGGATCTATTTTGTTTCGCCCACATATACAAAGGCTAAAGTATTTAGCATCATGGAATGAGAAATGCATGGGTGTATAGCTACATGGGCTAAACATATGAGTAGAGGCCTTTGTATATAGTTGTCATTTGTTGCTAGTAAGAACCTAGGTGCAAAACCACCTTGAATAGTTGAATGAGTATAGATACAAAGCTATCATGGGTTGGTAGGATGAAAGGTCTATTAACCCTAAGGTGGTGATTTCTTTGGCATTCTGGAGTAAAAGAGATGGAGAGTTGAGATTTCACTTGGCACAGTTGGAGTCAAGGAACATGGACTTGGTTAGATTATGTATCTTTGTTGGCATGATGACGATGAGGTCACGCTTTTTGTGATGGCAACACCCCATGTGTCACGCCCCGGTCGGAACGGTTTAAAAACAACGCTTATCCGCTTCCTAGAGTCGTCCGGCGGAACACCAGAACGTGATCGCGCAAGGGTTTCCGGACCGAATCTCGTCCCCAAATTCGAAACCCTAGTTCCCCGCTCAATTTTACCCCCAAATTACAAGATCACTCAGAAAAACCCTAACCCTAATTAGGAAATCTGAAAAGAATCGAAAAGCCCTAATCAAAATACCTTACTGATTTTGACCACAGTCAAAATCAAACTCACCGCTCGAAAATCTCGCTTACGCTGACGTCAGCCTGCGTCAGCACCAAAATTCACCTGCCGGATTGCTCTGCTGACGTTGTCGCTGCGTCAGCCGTGCCGAAATCCGAAATCGAATTCGATTTCGTTCGTTGACCGTTGACTCGCCCTCGATTCGAACGCCCGAATCGTCACTCGCGTCGTCGTCTTCCTCGTGCCACGCACGCCGCGCTCGCGTTCGCAGCCGTCGCCGGAGAGGAAGGGTGCGCCCGTCCGCACCTCGCCTTTGCCTTCTCGTCGCCGACCCGGAAGTCGCGGGGAGTCGACGTCGAAACAAGAGAGATGATCACAGGAGCAGAGGAATCGCAGAATCCAGAAACAGGGGAAGAGACGCGTGAAGGAGAAAGCTTTATTCTAACCCGTTGAAGCTACAAAACTCCTTCCAGGCGACCTCCGTCGCCCACCCCTTTCCCGCTGGTTCCTCTAGCCGTCGCCCTCTGGCGCCGGAAAACCTCTCGGAACGGGAATCTCGCCGTTCGTCTCGTTACAGGTTCACTCAGTCTTTCCTCTCTCACGCTTCCGCTCCAAGCTTTCCGTCGCTCACCCCTCGCGCTCGATGGTCTCGCCGAAGGTCCCTGCTCGATCGCCCTTCTGCTCCTTTTAAAGAGAGGAAGCCGCCTCTGCTTCGTGCCGCCTCCAGCCTCCCACTTTTACCGAGTCACCCGCGTCGTTTAGTGCAGGTGAAGTCGCGCCCTGCCGAAATCCTCGCGTCTGTCCGCTTCTTTCGTTCCCAGCCTGGTCGCGCGCGTTGCCACATCTTCCACAGGTTTCGTCCGTTTCGCGTGCGAAGACTCCGTCTCAGCCGCCTGCTTCTTTCAGCGTCCGAGCTTCGCGGCGATGAGCTCGTATCAGCGTCCGCTCTCGAAGACGACCATGTCGTGTGGTCAACATCTTTGGTTGACCAAGGATTTGGGCGCCGCTCCTCCCTTTCTCGCGTGCGTTTGGGCCTGGGTCAGACCCACTGGGCTTTGGGCCGGACCGGTTGAACTGGAGCCTAACAATTCTCCCCGGCCCAATTTGGACATCACCCTCGATGTCCGGCATGGGCGCTCAGGCCCGCGCTCGCCGTTCTTTCTTTGCTTGCTGGCGGGCAGCCTCATAGCTTTGAAGCCTTTGTTCATACTCTACAGGGTCGGCTAAAGAGGGCCAATACCTCCCTTGGATCTGCTGAGGCATATCATCCCTTTCTGTATTCGAAGAATTCGAGGACTTCGGTGGAACCTTTTCCTCCACTACTTGCCTCCACATTTTCTTCTCCTCCGGGGATTTTGTATCTCCGGAACTCGTCTTCTGCTCTACGTTGCTCTTGTCGACTGTGTCTTTCTGCTCTGCATCTGCGGGGGTCGGTGATGATCTTCCTGCGACCATTGAGGCAATGCGCACAACTCCGAGGCGTGCCTCTACTGGTTCCTCGTCATGCACCACCGCCGGTTTCTCCGCTAGCTCCCGATGCACAATCGCTGCAATTGCATTCACCCTCTGTCGATCCGGACAGTCGCGTATCCGGTGCGGTCCCTTGCACAAGAAGCAGGCAATCGGTCTCAATTGACCCTGCCCTCTCTCTGCAGGTCGAGCATGCTCCTGCCATGCCGGTTGTCTTCCGTTTCGTCGGGGAGAGAGCCTCTCTCTCTCTCTGGCGCTCTAGGTCTGGGTGGGGATGGTCGTTTCGGAGGCGACCTTTGTGCTCTCTGAAAGGTCGTCCCTGAAGTCCTCTGGTCCACAAGAGACTCGGCTATAGCTGCAGCCGTCCTCCAGTCCTGCGGTGCATGTCGTCGGACCTCCGTTGCCGCCCAGGGTTGGAGATTCCGGAGGATGAAGTACCTCCTGTCCCCCTCCAACATCAGCGCGGAGAACACCCTGACATACTCCTGGATCGTCCCTGTGTGCTTTAGCTGATCCACCGCCTCTCGCGCTTGGTCCACCGAGTTTCCGGGAAGGAACTGTTGCCGCAGTTCCTCTCGGAACACCTCCCAAGTCCAACTAGCCGCCTCTGATGTCGAATCAACTTTGGTTCTCCACCAGAGTTTTGCATCATCGGAGAGATATGCTGTGCACACTCTCACCTCCTCCTGATCTGTGACATGGTTAGCCTCAAAATATTGCTGCATATCCCAAAGGAAGTTACCCAATACTTTTGTAGATCTGGCCCCCTTGAACATTGCAGGTTTTGGGGTGCGAACCTTCTCGTTGCCGCTGGGAGCCCCGTACTCCGCCCTGGTTGCTGTATGGCCGCCCCCTTGGGCCTGCGCCAGTGCCATGCGTGTCACCGCAAGATCTGCCAATATCTGTTGTTGCGCTGCCATGGAGTTGGCTAACTGTGTCGTTAAGGTCGCTACCTGTCCTTGCAAGGTTGCCACCTGCTGTTGTAGCGCCGCCATCCCTTCAAAGTTTTGCTGGGCTTCAGCCATCCCAGCCAAAGTTTGTTGAAGGGCAACAATTTGCAACCTTTGCTCCTCTACCGTGCGATGGATTTCCTCCACCTGAGGAACTACCGCATCTCTACTATTCCCAGTCAAACCGAGCACCTGCTCAATTCGCGCAATACGATCTCCTTGATTCACCATGCTGCTGGATCACTTTAGCTCTGATACCTGTTGTCACGCCCCGGTCAGAACGGTCTAAAAACGGCGCTTATCCGCTTCCTAGAGCCGTCCGGCGGAACACCAGAACATGATCGCGCTAGGGTTTCCGGACCGAATCTCGTCCCCAAATTCGAAACCCTAGTTCCCCGCTCAATTTTACCCCCAAATTACAAGATCACTCAGAAAAACCATAACCCTAATTAGGAAATCCGAAAAGAATCGAAAAGCCCAAATCAAAATACCTTACTGATTTTGACCACAGTCAAAATCAAACTCACCGCTCGAAAATCTCGCTTACGCTGACATCAGCCTGCGTCAGCACCAAAATTCACTCGCCGGATTGCTCTGCTGACGTTGTCGCTGCGTCAGCCGTGCCGAAATCCAAAATCGAATTTGATTTCGTTCGTTGACCGTTGACTCGCCCTCGATTCGAACGCCCGAATCGTCACTGCGTCGTCGTCTTCCTCGCGCCACGCACGCCGCGCTCGCGTTCGCAGCCGTTGCCGGAGAGGAAGGGTGCGCCGTCCGCACCTCGCCTTTGCCTTCTCGTCGCCGACCCGGAAGTCACGGGGAGTCGACGTCGAAACGAGAGAGATGATCACAGGAACAGAGGAATCGCCGAATCCAGAAACAGGGGAAGAGACGCGTGGAGGAGAAAGCTTTATTCTAACCCGTTGAAGCTACAAAACTCCTTCCAGGCGACCTCCGTCACCCACCCCTTTCCCGCTGGTTCCTCTCGCCGTCGCCCTCTAGCGCCGGTAGGGATGGCAAAAAACCCCATCCCCGACCCGACCCGACCCAACCCGACCCGAAGTCAACGGGGAAAACCCGAGTTGACTGGGGGTCGGGTCGGGTTCGGGGAAAATCCGACGGGGGTATAGTCGGGTCGGGGTCGGGTATGGGAATTTAGGTACCCGCCCCGAACCCGACCCCGAACCCGCTCCGACTATTAAAATAACAAATTTATCCCTTATAAGTTATAACCTAGTTACTAAATTTTAATAATTTATGTAGAAATGATGATATAGTTTATGTAAAATATTTTTTTATTTATATATTATGAATAAAGAATGTAAATTAATTTTAAAATATTATTTATAATATATATTTATTTTTTAGGTCGGGCGGGGTCGGGTTTCCCCGCGGGTTCGGGTTTCCCCGCGGGGTCGGGTGTGGGGCAGGGTTTTCTAAACCCGTCGGGTTCGGGGTCGGGTTCGGGGACGGGTTTGGGGAAGTCGGGGTCGGGTCGGGGATGGCAAAACCCGACCCCGACCCGCCCCGTTGCCATCTCTAAGCGCCGGAAAACCTCTCGGAACGGGAATCTCGCCGTTCGCTCGTTACAGGTTCACTCAGTCTTTCCTCTCTCACGCTTCCGCTCCAAGCTTTCTGTCGCTCACCCCCTCGCGCTCGATGGTCTCGCCGAAGGTCCCTGCTCGATCGCCCTTCTGCTCCTTTTAAAGAGAGGAAGCCGCCTCTGCTTCGTGCCGCCTCCAGCCTCCCACTTTTACCGAGTCACCCGCGTCGTTTACTGCAGGTGAAGTCGCGCCCTGCCGAAATCCTCGCGTCTGTCCGCTTCTTTCGTTCCCAGCCTGGTCGCGCGCGTTGCCACATCTTCCACAGGTTTCGTCCGTTTCGCGTGCGAAGACTCCGTCTCAGCCGCCTGCTTCTTTCAGCGTCCGAGCTTCGCGGCGATGAGCTCTTATCAGCGTCCGCTCTCGAAGACGACCACGTCGTGTGGTCAACATCTTTGGTTGACCGAGAGATTTGGGCGCTGCTCCTCCCTTTCTCGCGTGTGTTTGGGCCTGGGTCAGACCCACTGGGCTTTGGGCCGGACCGGTTGAATCGGAGCCTAACACCTTGTATCCTCTAATGATGATCAATTTTGCTGGGTCATAATGAGCTTGAAGCTAATTTAGGTCTATTTGCTGAGGTAAATTGCGTCATCCATTCCATTTAGCGTCCTTTCTCAAATGATAAATAATTTTTTGATCGGTTTAGTAATTTTGGTCGGTCTTTCTTACCGATAGTTTTTTTTCCTTCATGCGTACGTGATTGCTTTCTTCATTGGTCTTGCATATAGCTCGTTCCAAGGTGAGTACTTAGCGCCAAAAATGTTGACCTCCAGCTTTTTCCTTGGATGTTTAGGTATATAAGTATGGTCAGCTAGGATTTAAAAGATGTGACCTATAATGAAACCCTACATTTGATACGTGAGAGACCATTTGTCTAGTCTTTCAAGTGAAACTCTACATTTCACTTCAATGCCAAAGTTTACGACTAACCTAGGAAAATGTCTCTGGCCGACCTTGTGATAATCGGGTATGGCAGACACGTTGTCTACCTGATGTGGCTGGAAGAGACCAAGAATGAGGCTAGTCGACTTTGGACGTATTTCCTCTTGGGAGGGAAAGAAAAAGAAAGTCAGGGTTTTTTGTTTCCTTATGGAAAAGAAAAGGGAATAGAAGAACAAATGGATAGTTTTCCTCTTAAAATGCTTCGGCACGGCGGAAAATGGCAAAAAGAAAAATTAGACATGCTCCTCTTGCTCGTTCATGCTGACTCCCCTCTTTCTGCTTGCTCACCTTGACGCCCCTCCTCTTGTCGGTGCTCCATCGACACCCCTCCTCTCGTAGGCACTTTTTTGACACTAGACCCCCTCTCCTACACTAGGCATGATGTCCCCGCACTGCCCCTCCTCCCCGTTTCATGCTAGTACTCATACGACGCCCCTCACCTTGCCCCCCCCCCCCCCCCCCCCTTTTACATTGGTGCTCATCTGACCCCTTCATCTTGTTGCTACCTCTTCTCTCTGCCTCCTATTCCTTATTGCACAACAACCTTTTGTTATCCATTGCCGCTTCTCTCCTCTTTTCCACATTCTTATGTCATCTCTCTTCCTCCCTTCCTCTCTCTGTCTACCACTTCACCTCCTTTCCCTAACACCCACGCAGTTGGTCACATAAATTTTGGGTGAGTTTTTTTTTCTTTCATTTTTTTTTCTTTCCTATTTTTCAAAGAGTTGAACGAGTTGGGTCCACAAGCTAAGATGGCATATGAGATCAAAAACACCACAATGAAAGGACATGACATGATCAAAACACCACAATAAAAGCGCGCCATGACTTGCATTGGCACCCCTTTTACTGCAGTAGTTTGCATAAAGTTTGCTACAGTAAAAATATGCTACATTTTCACAGCCTCGTATGGAAGCCCAAAATGGGAGCTGTAGTAATACGGGAAGCAGTGCACACAAAAATTCGCTCAAAAAGCTCCACCAGACGTGGGCCTGTTTGGCCCCGCGTCTAGGTGCAAAATAACACTAAAAGCAGCAGAAGCTGGATCCCACGTCGAGACGTAAAATAACACTAACACTATATTTATTTGGATGGACGGACTATGCAAAGAAAAAAAAAATGGAAAGAAAAAAATAGATGGATGGAATATGTTATAAGTTTTCCTTTGTTGTGTTTACTTAGAAGAAAAGATAGTATGAAAGATTAATATATACACCTCTAATTTTTATTTTTTCACTAATATTACATAAATACTATTAATATCATAGAATTATTTAATATTATTCCATACTATTAAATACTATAAAAATTACTAAATATTATTTAATACTATTAAAAATATAAAAATTACTAAATATTATTTAATCATATTAAAAACTATACAAATTACTAAATAGGAAGAGGTTTTAGGATAATGCTGTCAAACGAAGCGACGCGATTTGTTTTTCCGTCTGATTTAGGCGGATTGTCAAACGATGAAAAATAAGAAAGTTTTTTATCGTCTTTTTTTTTCATTATTTTTCATCCATCTAAATAAACGACATAAAAGTTACTTTTTCATTTGTCCCTCCCAATTTTCTGTCGAGTATACAAAACCTAAAAGCGGGAGAAGCTGGATAAGCACCAATTTGAAACTTCTCACAAATTTTTAAGTTTTTTTGCCTCGACGTTAGTGTCGAGGCGGGGCTACACAGGTCAGGAGCCCAATGACTGGGAGCAAGTATTGCATCCTTCTATGCATCCCGCTTGCAGTTCGTTTCACCATTGTTGAACATTTGGCTTTACTTATTGAGAAATGTGAAAGTAATATTACGAAGTGTAAAAGAAAAATTAAAAAAAAATGAAAAAGAGGCGTAGGATTCAAAATTTAACCATTAATGGCTTATCCTGTTTATGTAAAACACGATGGATCCTTTAAGCAAGCAAACAATTCACGTTGTTTTCCTTCATGTTTACTTCAATTAAAACGGCTTAAACCAAAAAACCATGTAACGCTCTTCAACAACAATCAACTGGCTTCAGCATAAACGTGAGCCGGATGCGAATGATGGGCGTTGACCGAACATTGGCCAAGTTGTGCACCAAGCATACAGGCACTTGAGACTGAGTACACAGGCGTGAACATTGTAAAGTCGATAAGAAAATCATTTCTGTGATGAACTCTTTAATACTCTTGCCAGCTTCCGTTTAATGGAAACAGAGTACATTTTGTGCTTCGTGAAAAAATGTCGACCGGAAGATCGGAACAAACGGCTTTGAAGCCTGTCTTCCGCTTTAAAACTAAAGTATACAGAAACGAAAAAAAACATTAACAGCACTAAAAGCTGCAATTACTCGTAATACTAAAGCATCCTTTTGGATAGTAGCCGAAAGAAATAAAAGGTGCAAACCTAAATCAGTTAGTACTATTTTGATTAGCGACGGTTTCTCCAAGGCCATAGAAAATTTTTTTTCCAAGTGCTACAACAACGTTGCGGCAACAGCTGACGTCAGCAAAATCCTGCATCATTGTCAAATACTCAGCGTTCTCTTGAACCCGGATTCAGTTGCCCCAGTACGATCAGTCATTCCTAACCCAATCATCTGACTGCAACAGCACCTACTAATAAGCCTGTTACACAGCTAAGAGCCACTGCCAACACCATTTGCTGCACCGTCAACGCAATGCTTTTCAACTGCAGTTTTTTTGACGTCTGCATCACTAGCAACTGCAGATATACCGTGTTCTTGTGCTTCGTGCAAAGCAGAGTCCCATTGAAAGGGGTGCATCTCATTGGCAATTTCCCTTTCACCCTCCACAGGCACAGGTGCATGAGATGCCTTCCCTGCCCAATCCTGAAACATACGACTGTGATCATTTTGCTAAACAACGTGCACAAGTAAAATCTGAAAAATGGAACTGCAAATACCTGTTTCTGAAGCTGCTGCTTTGTCTTTTTCTCTTGCATTGAACTCTGACGGTATTCATAAAACTCAAAATCATCAAGAATAGATGTACTGCTTACATGTTCCTTGAAAATTTTGATCATCTGGAGGCCCTGTTCCAGATTCACCTGCACAGAAAAGAAACCAGAAATTGCAA
Source organism: Costus lasius (assembly GCA_027563935.2). NCBI lineage: Eukaryota > Viridiplantae > Streptophyta > Magnoliopsida > Zingiberales > Costaceae > Costus > Costus lasius. Next base: position 139,988,569 of record CM050446.2, read on the forward strand.
AAATTCCTATGTGCCAGCGAACAGCAGAATTCCACACGGATGTTTCACCTCCTGAGTGTCTCGACTATTGGTCACTGGTTTGTTCTCATTATTCTCCAGAGTGATGTGCTTCAGAATGCTATTTGGAACATCCTTCATGATGTGCCACTTCACAGGGAAGCAACCGGTCCACTTATCTTGCCGCCAATACTCAACAGTTTTGTTAAAATCAACCGGGCCACCCATTTCGGCAACGCCAACAAATTGCCCACTAGAATTCGCCTGTGTTAGCAGCATGACCTGGTAAGACAATTCGCTAAGAAATTAAAAGCAAAATTCAGTGTAAATCATCATACTCACCGAGAAAAACAGGAAGACAGGACATCCACCAGTTTTCTCTTGCGCTTCTGTGTAAGCAACATCCAGCTTCTTATTCCCATTAGGAGTGCTGACCCATACATTGTATTTGATGCTCCTGTGAATATGATCTTCACTGTATGATTTGATGATAAAGAATTTCGCTTGTGAATATTTATCAGGGAAATCTTCTCGATTATATTGTTCCCCATCCAGATGCACTTTCAAATGCATATTCCTGAGGGATAAGTTCTGGCTCTCAGTAGCGGTAGTAGGCAACGATCTTCTTGGTACTTTTTGATTCAAGCGTCCAGCCCTTGGTCCTCTATTCAGCTCGATAAAACCATCCCGACTGACGTAACCAAAGGACCCATTTCTTTGTCCCTGAGGTTTATAGCTTCTCTCTGCAATCAGATCCCAGTATCCATATCTAAATCCGTTCCCATGTCCGCTCCCTCCATAAAAGCGATCGCTTTGATACATTCTGCTAATAGCTGATGGAGATGGATCTATTCCGTTTGGCCTTGGGACATGCACTTCCTATTGATCAAATGTAATGAATAATCAGTTAGCAAAGTCAGCATGAAACATATGCACAGGATAATTACAATGGGATCCTTGCCCACAAATGAACATTGTGCTAGCATAAAAATGCAGGTATTCATCAAAAGCTAATTGCCACTGAAACACCAATAGCAGGAAAGCATACTGAGCAGATAGATGTGGAAGTAGGCACAATTGCCTTGCGGCATTGCCCTGTATACCGCAGTTATAATTGGCAGCTTTTGAAAATATGTATAGATATGACTTCGGTAAAACATTACAAACCATTATATGAGGAACATGCTGTTGATTCTGATTTCTTGTAGATGATTTATTAGCGTTATACGCTGAAGTAGAAGAGAGAGCACGAGTCGCAGGTCTCTGTTGCCCATTGGAATATAAAGGCCCATCAAACCATGCTAAGGATGACCACATCCCATCAAAACCAAAGCGAGGGTCCTGATAACTAGTAGACGGAAAACCACCTGGCAAGTCTCCTCTCACGTTTGAAGCATTCGAAGACGGGAAAGCATTCTGGTGGCTTGGCCTTGTTCCTAAACCATTGTTCTCATTTGCATTACCAATCGAAGCTCCAGAAGAGATTTTTGCAGTATCCAATGCACTTGAAGGCTGAGTAAAAGCAATGGAGGTAGAAACTTCTCCCTGTGAGGTAGGCGGGTTTGGCAACTGGATCGTACTACCTGATGCAAGTGACTGGAAAAGGGGTGGGTATTGGTATTGTTGCTGTCCATAAAGTTGGCTATTATGTCCCACCGTTGGAACTGCAGATACATTTGAAGGATAAGCACTGTATGGTGCATATCCATATCCCTGGTACATTTCCCCATAAACTCCCTAAGAATGATTAAGCAATTAGTTAACACGTTAGTGTGCATACAGACAAACAAATATTAATAAGTTTAAAATTAATCTCCCAAGGAGAAGAAAACTACTTCGAGTAGGAGACCAAACACGAATTTACGGGTCAAAGAACCATATACTATACAAGATAATTAGTTTTCTCCATTGCCATCATAGTATCGAACTATCAATAGTCCCAAATGAACTTCCAATGCATTATGGTACAAAGGCTGGAATTCAAACTCGTATTCCATAAAAATAGGACAAAAAGGTTTCAAATTGCAATCACATGCTAGTGATCCAAAAGAATCTGATTCAATAACGTATTTCTTCAGTATAAGTATAAGTAACAACTACCTGTCCATCTTGATTTGCATATCGGGAGTAATTCCCCCAGTTACCGGTACCACGATCATAACCTACAGCATTTGACAGTTGTAGTAAGAATCAAGTCATTAACAGATAGCACCAAGTGCACAGCCAACAAAAGGCATCAAAAGCTCAATGTCGTTGCAAACTAAAAGCTGAACCAATGAGCGAAAAACAAATATTCTCAAACAGCCAAAGAAAACAAAAAGGATCAAGTGAAGGCAAAACAGAAAACGAAGTTGATACCTCCATAGAAATATGTTTGGGGTGCATAGCCAGGTAAATAACAGTTTCTAGAATCCACAAATTCAGGCAAAACGGAGTTCGACGAAAGTTTTGAAGGACTCGACGCGTCAGGTGCTCCACCACTGATCGACCCATTTTGGATACCAGGAGCCTACCCGAATCAAATTTCAATGATCGCTAACACCGATTAGGCTTGCTCTTAAACGGCAACAGGAACGTCAGCAAGACAGCGCGAAACAATTTATCACCTGTTTGGCAGGCCCTTCTGCTTCATAAGTCTTCGGTAGAGAAGTCTTCGGTAGAGATTCCAAGGACAGCTTCTGCAATAAACCAGAAGCTTCTGCCATACGTTAAGTAGAAACGCAGCGAAAACAATCATTCCAAATGAATAAATGAACAAAACAGAAAAAAAATCAAGACAATGACAAAGTAGTGCTCAAAATCCTATCTCCAATAAACATTAGTTGAACAAAAATAAACGGAGAAGACAAACTTCGACAACGCGAACAAAGAACACATGAAAGGCCAATCAAATCACCATACTGATCCGTCGCCCCGATGCAAGAAAACAAGCAGAAGAAAATGATCGACATCAACAATTACTACAGCATCAACCGGACAAAAATAATAATATTAATAAAATCAATATCAAGGCAGCGACCTGCACTCAAATCAACAAATCGTATTAGATCCACGACAACCTTGCACACCCTTCCAAGAACCCTCGAAACCAACAGCAAAAGCGATAGAACCGGGCAGAAAGCGATGGCAAGAACCCTAATCCAACACAAGGATACGGTCAGCTCCAGCGGCGACGAGCGCCATGAATCAAGATCTCGGCCGGACAGCGAAGCGCGAAGCAGAACAGAAGCTTCAACGGGATTAAACCCAGATCGGGAGCGAAAGAAGGGGGAAGAGGGTTTTAGGGCACGAGAAAGCGGTGATTCAAATAGCTCCACGGTTCCGCCTCTCCCATCGGATATTTTGAAATAACAATAATCATTCATTAGGAGTTTCCCGCCACAAGTGGGCTTCGGCCCTCAGACTAATTAGGCCAATTTTAAACTCGTCTTCCTGGCCTAATGTTACGCCTGTGTGCCGAATTTGGGCGCAGCCCAAACATCAGCCCAATCCTGCTTTTAGTTATTTGCCGGATCGGATCGGGCGCCGCCCAAATCCGGATCCGAAACTCTCTCACCCAACGGACGAATCGCGTGGCAAATTCATCCTTTTGCGTGGCGAGGATGCGATGCGACGCGTCGTGGCGGGGCGAGTGGACAGATGCGACGTCCACGTTGACTTCGGCGTAAACGCGGGATAGGAAAAAGGACGACGGGCGCGGCTCAGGGTTTTTTCATCTTCGATGTACTTTTCCAACGCTCGCTTGGTCGCCGCCGGCTTCCTCCTCTCCGACCGCCAGATCTCGTCGAACGCCATCCGTCGGCCGAGTTTTCCAGCGTTCCGGTGGTGCGGGTGGGAGGTGGAACGTCGCGGAAAACTCCGCCCTCTCCCTGTTTCCTTCCGCCGTCCGCATCATCTTCTCAGCCCCCGACCTCGCCGCCGCTTCGCCGGACCTCACTGTCGGATCGCCTTGGAAGGCGAGCCCAGCAGACACTTCCTCTGAAAGAAGGAGCCGACGCTTGGCGCCGAGGTACTCCTCTTCCTCTCTGGTCTCGTTTCCAGCCGAATCTTCGGTTTCCGGCGAACCCTCTCATTCCCTGCCTGTAGTGGTCATTTTCTCACCGCCTCTCCATCTTCTCCTTATCCGACGCCGGCCGCCTGCATTCGTGAACTACCGGCTCGGACCCGCCTGCGTGCCGTTGTCTTAAGCTCGCCGGACGAGCTCTCTCCGCCTGTGTGCGGAGCTCCCCTGTCTTCCCTCGCCACCTGCGTGCGGCCTTCTTCTCTCCCTTCCCTATTCGGCGAGCTCCCTTAGCGGTCGTGTCTTCCTCTGCCGCGCGGGTGAACGGGGAAGGTCAGATCCTGCTTCCTTTCCCACGCTCTTCTGCGAACGAACCGATCTTCCGGTGCTGGCTGTCGTCCGTGAACGCCCGAAGCTCGCCGTCCAGATCTGGTTGCTGCACACGACGCCTCCGCCTGCCTCCCAGTCTGCCGCCGGAGACGACTCCACCTTTCCTCACCGAGGTTGCAGCACCGAGGAGAGGGCGACCAGCCCTTCGCTTGCCAGCCAACGCACGCGAGCCGTGCTCCGCGGGCGTGAACGGGGGCAGCTCACCGTCCGCCGGCTTCACGTGGTTGCCCGCCGGAGACGCGTACGTACATACGTACAGCCCCGTGAGGCATCCCTCCAGTCGTTCTCGCCTACGCGGGAGAGGGACGAGGCCGTAGGCTTCCTCGTCTCCTTCGTGGGACGTTGCTTGCGGGCCGTCATCCGGCCACTTTGCCGGCGTGCGAGAGAGGAGCTGACCGGATTCCTTCCGTCCCTAGCCTGCGATGCCGTGTGGACAACCGTCCACGATTGTCGGGCGCCAACTTGATTTGTGGACGTGTGGGTGAGTCCGGTACCCGGCGGAACGTCCCGCTACTCCCCTCTATCTCTTTTCGGTACGCTTGAGCGGGCTCGAAATCTCTGTGGGCCCCATCCGACGTGGTCAGCTACGGGTGTGTCCCTATTGGGTTCGGGTGAACCCGGTTCGACTCAACGACATCGGTCCTCGGTGAATCGTGAGCGTCGATCCAAGTCGTGTTAGAACAGTAACGATTTTCCGTAGAGTTCATAGTCGGGCTGGAGGTCGGTTTGAGAAATTATTCCCGCCAATCGCCCCCAATCAAGCGGTCTCGATCGTTGCGATATCTGCGTTGACTTATTTGGACTCGAGTCAAGCGTTGACTCACGGGTAAAATAATCAAAAAATATTACTCTAATTCAGAGCGTGACACTTAATATCAAATCCAACGAAAGTGGGCTCTGGCCGGTAGAAGAGTTTGGGCCACTTGTACAGATGCTGTACAAATGTGTTATCACCCACCCCGTATATCAAGCCTTGGAACATTGGGCCGAACCCAGGCCCACTCAGCCCATGCCATCAAGAAACAAAGCGTTGCGATTTCGGCTGGTCAACTCCGAAATCGAAACTCAATTTTGATCCGCGCACTGCACGCACGTGCGAGAACTCAGCTTCGTCGTCTCTTTCGCTGAAATCGTCGGAAGCGGACGACGACGCCGTAGCCCGTGAGCGATGCGGAGGACACGGACGACAACAAGATAAGAGTGGCGGGAGAGGATTGCGGACACAGCCTTCCCGATTGGGAGAGGAAGACGCGGTTGCATAGGAGGCACAGGGGCGGCTTGAAGGCGGCGCCTTCCTTTTTAAAGAGGCACGGACGGAAGGATCTGGGGGGGAGAGATTGGCACCAGAGGACCAGCCAATGAGCGACGAGCATTTTGAGAGGATCTTGTGTGAGATTTCCGGCGACGACGACAGAGTTTGTAGCCGGCGTCTAGGGAGACAACCGACAAGGGAGGGATAGAGGGGAGTCAGTGACGGGGGTCACAGGAGAAGGGAGATTTATGTAGTTTTATCAAGGAATAAAATCAAAGTTTCCATCCCCTTTCGGCTTCCCTCTGTTCTCTGAGATTCGGATCGTCTTCGGCTAATTGGCGGCTTTCGGCGAGGCGAATCTCAGCCGGCGATGAAGCTGAGGCGAGCGGCTTTTCCTGCTGGCACACTTTCTTCACCGACGAACTCACAAGCATTGGTGGCGCTCGGCGTTGAGGGCACATGGTGTTTGTGAGCGAAGACGAAGGCGAGAGCGAGACTGTGTTCGATTCAAGGCGTAGGGTCAACGGTCAAATGCAGCGGACGAAATCGGCGTAGTGAATTTGATTTCGCGATACTGAATTCGATTTCGCGATTTCGAAGCGGCTGACGCAACGACGACGTCAGTGAAATCGAATTCGAGCGAAGCAATTCGATTTCGGTGGCTGGCGTGGGCCGACATAAGCACTAGGAATTAAAATTCGAGCGGTGCGATTATTTTGACTTTGGTCAAAATTGGAAGGAGGTAATTTCTAATTAGGATTAGGATTTTCTAACTGTTTTGGGATTTGGGGGTGATTTTGCACTAGTGGAATTAGGGTTTCCCAATTTGGTGGTGTTATCACGCTCGGAGATTAAAGTTTCACGTCAGTCTGAAGGTTCGTCGGACTATCTTAGGTCAGGGCGTGGCACTGTATCCTCCATTTTAGTTATTAATAAATTAATCTTGCCTTGGGATTACGAGGAAGTGGGGGGATCGTGTTATGGACGTTATTTTATTTTAGTTGGTTAAAATGTGAGGTTGGTGAACAAATACCTGTTATTTAATAAGAGAGAAGAAGGTTGGTATAATAGAGTTACAGTCACTTACACTTTAGTTGGTAAATTACATATTAAAGTAGTCACTATTTATAATTCTCGCGTCTAATATAAGACATCCATTGACTCTTAATATTTTTATAAGACTTCCAATGACTCTTAACATATTCACAAACACGTCCTTCCTTTTTTCCACCTGCAAGTAACTCAAAGCCCCAACAAATGGGGGGTAAAAAAGATGAGAGCAAAAGGCCAAGCCACAGCCCGTCACTCCAACATGAAGACTTGTGGCGTACTCTATCGAACTCATATCTCTCACTGACAGGCACAATCATGGAGGTTCACTAGGCAAATTGTTTTCTTTCACTTGAATAATTGATCCCTGCCTGCATTCTCTTTCCCCTTCCTTCATAAGAATCTTGCAGGTAGCGACCATTAACATCCATGTGTTATCCATTCTAGACCTGGTCCTCAATTTCTTAATCCCCAGTCGCAAATGAAAACCCCTACCGTCAGCATCTAATGGAGTTACCTGCTCTATACGTCATTGGTTTCTGACCTGTACTTCTTCTGTTCCTCATAGATGCAGTAAGCATGCAGTCTTAGGTTGCCATGGGTAATTGCTGGTCTCAAGGGCCTCCCACCATCAACAGGGGGTCTTCCTCTACAAGGGAAGGTTAGCCTTTTGCTTCTCTGTCTCTTCAGCTACATCATATTGGTTGTTGAATTTGGTTTTCTTCTAGTTCCTCTGCAAGTCCAATGCCCAGAGATAAAAGATCAGAAGGGGATCACCAAGTTGCCACCAAAGTTACAGGAAGTTGGGGACTTGAGAATCGTCTCAGCAGTGAACCCTCTTGTAGAATTCACTTACAATGAGCTCAAGTCTATCACAGAAAATTTCAAGGAGTATGTTTTAGGGGTAGGGGGGTTTGGCTTTGTTTATAGAGGGTTCATGACGGACCATGTTACGGAGGGGCTTCAGCCTCTTCAAGTGGCTGTGAAGGTTCATGATGCTGTTAACAGTTTCCAGGGCCATAAAGAGTGGATGGTGCTCTTTCTCTTTTTCCACTCTTTTTGTTTTTTCTTTCTTTCTTTTGCTTGATGCAGACAATATTTTCACTTTGAGATAAATTTATGTTTTCTGCAGGCTGAAGTTGAATTACTTGGGGATCTTTCTCATCCAAATTTGGTGAAATTGATTGGATTCTGCTGCGAAGACGAGCACCGAGTTCTGATATATGAGCTAATGGCTAGGGGCAGCGTGGAATCTCATCTCTTCTCTAGTAAATTTTCATCCTCCAACTTTACTACTCATACAGCTACTAGCTTATTGGTTAGTGATGTTGATCAATTTTGCCATCCTGATTGAGTGCCCGGATTCAGACTGACTCATATATAGTCAGGAGAATCAAAGTCTCACTTTACACTTTCTTCCTTCTTCCACTCTCTTGCAAGCAAGTGGAATGTCCCAAAAATTTCAGAGACATCCTATCCTCCCTTATTCACTCAACATATGAGTGCGGGAGTTTAGTTGAATGGCTTACTTATCCTTCCCTCGTTGGAGGCGAGGGTTTTTCTGCCTGCATGGTTGAGCAGTAGGCAGGAGTTGGCATGGGCCATCTTCTCATGTCATCCCTCTAGCTCATTTTGAGGACAGTTTTAGTCTCATGGTCACTGAATTGGATGAAACTACTATGGCCTCAAGTGGTCAGAGTAGCAACATTGGGATCATGGTGTCATAGCAAACCCTAGTAATTCGAGTTGTGAAATCACGATAGGTGTCAATTGGTGTTTTCTAGGTGTTTTGACTTATCAGTGTTCAACTTTCCAAGTATTTTATGTATTTTTTGAGTGTTCGGCTCCTCCTGAGTTCTTAGTTTCTTGGCATCCCATAAGCACCTAAGTTGCACATGCTAGTTTGGCCTTCGTGGTTCAGATCTTCCAATTTTGTAGTACTGTTTTACCTATGTTCGCTAAGCCAAACTTGCTTGATTAACTTTGTGTTGGGTCCAAACGTTCATGGACCTAGATGACAATGCCTCAAGCCTCCATTGGCCTCATCAATATGTGTATTTATTTTATTAACTTACCAATGAAGCAGATATCAAGTAAGTTTAACTTCAATTTGAGATCAGATGTATATGAATTTGATTTGGTTTTATGAGGAGTCTGTTGTGTGTGTTTTTTTATTTTCAGAAAAAAAAAGGATTCATCTTTAGCTATTTTCGTCTTAAACAGGAGCGTTTACCCCCCTTCCTTGGGATATCAGAATCAAAATTGCATATGATGCTGCAAAAGGACTTGCTTTTCTTCATGAAGCAAAAAATCCAATCATAAATCGAGATTTTAAAACATCAAACATTCTGTTAGACCAGGTTAGTAGGTTGAATGCCTAAAAATTCTCTTCATGGCTTTTCTTCTTCATCTTAGTGAATAAAGCAATAGAGATGTCAGCTATGACATGTCTTAGTGTTTTTTTGGAGAACTAGCTGACAAAACTCTACATGCTCTTGATGCCATGTTCAATTTTTTCTTCTCTTGATCTTTCTACTTCGGTTGGCATATGCGACTAGAGCATTATCTTAAGATTGCAGCTTATGGTATACACTATTTGTCACGCCCCGGTCGGAACGGTCTAAAAACAACGCTTATCTGTTGTCTCAGAGCCGTCCGGCGGAACACCGGAACGCAACTGCGCTAGGGTTTCCGGACCGAATCTCGTCCCCAAATTCGAAACCCTAGTTTCCGCTCAACTTTTTATCCCCAAATTACAGTTCTCACGGATAAAACCCTAACCCTAATTCCCAAATCAAGAAATCAAAATACCTCCTCTTCTAATTTTGACCGAAGTCAAAATTAACACCAAATTAAATCGAATTTCACTGTTCGAACTCGGCCGCCGAATCGCTCTTGCTGACGTCACGCTGACGTCAGCCGCCGATTAATTCTTTCGCCGCGAACTCATTTCCTGGGTGATGGGTGACGTCGGCTTGCGTCAGCCGTGCCAAAATCGCGAAATCGAATTCGCGCCGCCGATTTTGACTTTGCCCTGCTGACGTTTGTTTGCGTCAGCCGCCAAATCGATTCCGCCGAATCGATTTCTCGTCCGAAATTGCCGTTGACCGTTGACTCGCGTTTCGTCCGCCTCGTTTCGAACGGCCGACGCGTTCGAACGAAGCCATCGACTGTTCATCGTCTTCCTCGCGTCGCCTGCTCGCCGTCCGGCAGCCGCCTGCCGTCGAAGCTCGTCGCCGATACCGCGGAAAGGACCACAACCAGGGGAAGAGGATATCGGAGTGGAGAAAGCTTCGTTTATTCCTTGGAGAATACTTACAAGCCTCCCCTCTCATCGCCGACGACCACCGTCGCCGGTGCCCGCTTCCCCTCCCTCGCCGTCGACCTCTGTCGACGGTTACAATCACTCAAGCCCTCAAGCTCTCTCTCTCGCCTCGACGCTCGTCGTCGCCGGCTCGCCCAAACTCACACTGGTAAAGGGGCTCTCGCCCTGGAGGGGCGTCCTCCCCGACCCGCCGGGAGGAGCCGCTTTCCGTCGCGCGCTCCTCTCCCTTGTGGTGTCGCCTCCGCGCGCCCCCTCTCAGCCTTCGTTTCCTCCTTTTAACGAGAGTTGCCGCCTCTCTTCTCACGCGCCGAGAAGCCCGCTCCATTGCGTCCGCGTCCGCCGCATCTCCGAGTCTCGTGTTGTTGTCCGCTTTCCACGCGAAGGCGCCGCTGCCCTGCATCTCTCGTGCGTGGTGATGAAGACGCCTAAGTCCGCGTCTTCCGCAAGCTTCGACGCCATCTTCGCGCGTCCGCTTCGCCAATCTCGCGCCCGTCCGTTTCGCACGCGAAGCCGCCGCCCGAGTTCGTGTTGGTGCCGACCTCATCCGATCATCTCGCGTCCGGGTTTCCCTCCGAACGCCTCGTTGCTGCGCCATCGTTGTCCTCGTCCGCGGAACTCGTCGACGCCTGCACGCGGCTCGCGACGATGCATCCCGATTTGGGCATTGACCGCGTGTTGACCCAAATCGGCTCCGTTTGCTGGTTGATGCGTGGATGTGGGCCTCTGCCCAATCCACTTCCTCCTCTTGGTTTAGGTTTGTCCTTGGCCCAGTAGGCCTTGGGCTGAACCGGAAATTCTGGGCCTGACACTATTGATAGCTTATACATGTGAGGGAAAATTTATACTATTGATAACTAATTGCTCTTCTGTCTACACTTAAGACTTCAATGCAAAGTCATCTGATTTCGGGCTTGCGAAAAATGGACCTGTAGGAGACACAACTCATGTTTCAACCCAAATAATGGGAACTTATGGATATGCAGTTCCAGAGTATCTGATGACAGGTGCCTGAAGCTTGAGTTTGTTTTGTTTGAGAATAATATGAAAGACTACAATAGTGAGGTTGTTAACAAGGATACAGCCCTCTTTTACATAATGATACAATTCTAAGTCTGAAGTTGATACAATTTCCTGTCTTTGAAGCAACTTAGCATCTAAAACTCTTCTTTTCCGAACCATCACTGGTTTGAATCAGATCAAAACATGCATTTTGTTTCTTTTAAAGCAACTTCCATCAACGAATCGTTTACATTAAGTACTCTGCAAAGTAAAACTGCTCATGGTTTTCATGGCATTCTCAACAATTCTTTTTCGTGTTTTTAGGTCATTTAACAGCAATGAGCGATGTTTACAGCTACGGAGTGGTCCTCCTTGAGCTGCTCACCGGAAAGAAATCACTGGACAAGTCGCGGCCGGCCGGCCAGCAGGAGCTGGTGAATTGGATTGTGCCGTATCTGACCCGAAGAAGAGAGTCCTTAGCATCATAGATCCAAGGTTGGGCAAGGACTACCCTGAGAAAGCTGTTCAAAGGGTGGCAAGGCTGGCCTACCACTGTATCAGCCACAATCCTAGGGCAAGGCCTCTCATGAGAGATGTTGTTGACTCCTTAGAACCTCTTCAGTAGCTGTATAATTAGTCCACCATGAAACTGGTTATTTGTAGATTTCTAGTTTCCAAATTGCTAGGAACAATATATTGTAGTGAAATACCGTTTGCTTCAACAGTAGTATTAGTAGAGTGCCTTTTCAACTTCTCCTCAAAGCAATGGCAAGAACAATTCAACTTGTAGTCCACAAATTTTGATCACTGGAAGTTCGTATAAAATTTCAATTTGGCCTCCTGAACTCTGAATACTGGGGTCAAATTTCAGTCCCCAGCCAGATCCTTTTGGATGGAACTGAAATGAAGTAATAAATATCAGAACCAAAATGGATAATTTATGTAGCTAAATGGAACACAGGGAAACATGAAGTTATTAAGTTGAGCATATCTGTGCTTCCTTCTTCTGATGAATGAGCAGCATCTCATAAACATTGATTTATTTGTTTTTTACTCTGAAACTGAGGTGTTGGGGCGTTCTCTGCGAAGGTTCATGTGCATGAGTAACCATCAAGTGACAAAAAAGAAGAAAAGAAAAAAGAAAGTCAGTATCCGAAGGGTCCTTACTGTGTCATTCCGTTGATTGAATCCACTGCAACAAAATTCTTCACTAGTCAAGAGTGCTGACAACGAAATCTGTGGTGTTCTGCTGCATGATATCCAAGTGGATGTTTTCAGAGAAAACATTTTTTTTGTCAGAAGAGTATCATTTTGAACACATCCTTTTGATGCTTAAACCAGCTGGCCAACCAAGTAATTCCATGGTTCAAACAAGTGTTGAACACGATGTCGATATTTATGAATGATTCAAATCGAATATAAATTAAAAGTAACATATAAGGTCAGTTTAATATAGTTATATTCTTCTATTTTATATAGTTTTTCTTTAGGATACTCAATAGTATTTTGGGCAAAGGATTATGGAACGACTAATTTGATATGATTCTTCTAAACAGCAAAACACAGCATGACCAAAGCCTTTGCGGAACAAGAACAAATTGTCTGGGCTGTGAAGGGATCATTTTCACCATTTAACTCAGAAAATAATTTATCAAATGTCGCAAAATTTCCGAATTCTTGAATTGAAACCTGCCATAGAGTTTATCTGTCTCAATGTATATTAAACTATTCTAAATATCTTTAAATTTCTGAAGTGAAACAAAGACTGTAAATTTCTGAAGTTAAACTTGGTTAAGGGACATTTGCTTAACTTAAAGGACCAAAACTGCGATGCAGGATAAATTTCACAGGCAGAACTGAAATTTGCCAGCTGACCAATTGTAAGCTCAGAAACGACACTCAATGAATCACAAAAATTCAAACTTCAACTATTTAACTAAAAAGTTGATCATCCACCAATAGAAATCTTCTTTAGGCACCCTGCGGACATTACAAGTGCCTTGTAAATAGATTTTATTCTGGTTGGAACAACTGCAACAGGATAGAGATTCTTAGCAAATGACAATCTCTTTCACGGCTCAAAAACCATATTCTCGGCCTCCTTCTTGATTGACTGGTAGAGCACAGAGGAAAGGTAACGTTCTCCAAAGCTGGGAAAGATAACCTGCGTGGTAAGGATTAACACAGATGAAAAGTCGAACTTGCATAGTTCAGTAATACTGTTAGCTAACATGAATGAGTAAATGGAGGTTTGGAATACATTGAATTACTTGTAACCAAATGCCTAACGTGTATCATGGTAAAGGAAAATCAATAATTTCTTTTGAGCTTTCTCTTTTCGGGGTCGGGATGTTCAGTTTTATCATGGTAAAGGGAAAAAAATCAACAAAAACCAATAACTTCTTCGTATTTGCATAGGCATCCAACATCACCTGAACATGATAATGAACCATGTTATTCATATTCAGGGCTGGAGTCTAAATGAACTCTCCTAACTCAAAAATAAGCAAAATGCTTAGTTTCCAAGTCACAGTTACTGTTAAACTACGTTTTAGGACATTGGCATGGAATAGTTCGATGGGGGACAAGGTCACAGTGAATTAATTATCTGATGAAATAATTTTCCTTATTATTTACCGGTTGTGATGCAGAGGAGGTCGTTTGCTATAAAAGACGAGGCAGAGCCCGTCAACAAACAAGTATATCAAAAGGAAAAGGTAGAGGAGAGTATTAAGGACCAGAAATAAAATATATGGATACTCACAACAATGAGTTTTCCCTCATTCTCTGGTCTCTGTGCAATCTTAATAGCAGCAGCAGCTGCTGCTCCAGATGATATTCCCACCTGCAACAAATGTTACATAGCGTCATCATGAAGAAAAGATTCCGACTTTGATGCCTTAGTCTTTAAACAGTGGAATGTTCTGGAATGATTCAGAAAAGTGATAACCCACCAGCAGCCCTTCTTTCAAGGCAAGAAGCTTGGCCATTTCAATAGATTCATCACTTGTGACCTGCTCAACACAATACAGAATGAACGCACAATAAAATTCTTAGAGTGCAACGAACAAAAAATTGGTCTTTTTGAAGATCATAGATAAACGTAGAAACAGTCTTCAACGAAGAACGGATGTCATGCAGCTAATATAAACCTAAAGACTCGCCAATCAGTGGAAAAGTAGTCCAACATAGATATGACTGCAACAGTATAGACTAGTTCGCTTATCCAAGAAGTAGTAGAACAAGTTTATGGGTCTTACTTGAACAACTTCATCAACAAGACTGACATCTAAAACTCCAGGAACAAAGCCAGCTCCAATCCCTTGTATCTTGTGTGGACCTGAACATAAAATATTATTGTATGCACGGTGATCAAATAAGTGCAAAAGAGAATAACTAGCTAACATTTTCCGAAGTAGACAAAAGTTGATCATTTGCAACACCCAAAACTATTAAATCATTTTATACTTGTCCTTGAAAACGAAATTAACATGATATTAGATTCATGAAAAGAATGAGAAGAAAGAACAAATTCTTATTAGGCAAAAATAATTGGAATTGCAAGATTCCATATTACGGACAACTTTTTTAATATTTCAAGGAAACTGTACACCAAGTGTTCCTTCAGCAGCAGCAATTTGTACCAAAACTTGCAAAGTGAAATGTGAAAGTTAAAACTTTCAAATCTATTTAATGCACAAGCAAAATTATTTATGGTCTGCAACAAAACAACATCACAAGAGGGTGATATTTTTAGAGAACAAGATACCTAAAGCAACAAATATTACATAGATAAGTCTAGCGTTACAACCATAATAAGTAAAGTCCATATTAGCATTAGCTATTCAACAAGTGAGAGATTTATTAAATGCTAAAATTTACTGAAACAAATGTCCTAAAGCAAGAACATAGATTTGAGTATTTGAAACACAGAGATGGGCATAAAGGCGCATAGATAAATAAGGCATTTGTTACTGCATAGCTCTTTCACTACTGTGGCTTTTAAATGATCAAACACTGAACTGAACTAAAGGAATCAAGAAAAACATGGACATAGTTTCGCCAACCTGGCTTTCCTCCCGATAAAACAGCACTTTCAGTTGGTTCCACACCACAAAGCTTCAAATGGGTAATATAAAACTATCAGTTAGTCTAACCATGTAACGGAAAAGGAAAATTCTCAAGGGAAAAGCTATGTAGTAGCATTATCAAGTATTCTAACAGGACTACCTTGATGTTGGGATTCTGTTCTTTTAGATACTTCCCTGTTCCAGTTATCGTACCACCAGTACCAATACCAGAAACCAGGATATCTACTTTTCCAGTAGTTCCTTTCCAAATCTCTGGTCCAGTTGTTTCATAATGAATCTAGCCATATTGACCAAATACCAATTACAATTCATCTTTTACAC
Organism: Costus lasius; assembly: GCA_027563935.2. NCBI lineage: Eukaryota > Viridiplantae > Streptophyta > Magnoliopsida > Zingiberales > Costaceae > Costus > Costus lasius. The sequence continues at coordinate 140,003,994 of CM050446.2, forward strand.
AACATAATTGTGCAATAACATTCCAAAAATGTACACCTTTGGATTAGCAAGATTTTCAAACTGCTGAAGAATGTATGAATTAGGGGTCTTCGAAGCAAGCTCCTCAGCTTTCTGCACAGCACCTTTCATACCCAAGACTGGATCAGTGAGGACCAACTCAGCACCAAACGCCCTAAGAATGATCCTTCTCTCAAGGCTCATTGAAGCAGGCATTGTAAGGATGAGCTTGTAACCCTTGGCAGCAGCTATGAAAGCCAGCCCAATTCCGGTATTACCGCTAGTAGGCTCAATCAGGACACTCTTTGCAAGTAGTATAAAAAATGTCAAAAGAATGGTCCACTAGGCAATTACAAGGTGAATCACTAAAAAGTAGCACATCAATTGAGAAAAAAAGGTTTCTTTGCACCAAAACATACTTGTAATTCCTTGAGAAAAGCAGGCTTTGTATCTAAGCCAGCAGATATTATTTGAGGGGACAACATTTCTGTACGTTATAGATGTTACTGTGGATTTCTACATAATGAATAAGAAAGTGGCCATGGCATAAATGATTTTTTTTCTTCACAGAAATACATATGGCGTTTTTTTCACGAAATAATCAGCCTACAATTGCTTGTAATTTGTGATTTTGTGGAACGAGGTAGAAGAAGTGATTTACCACTCCCGGCGTGATAAGACCTTTCTCCTCAGCATCAGTAATCATGCTGTATCCAATCCTGTGAGAAGAATCACCTCATTTGCAACGTTGAAGATCTATTGCGAAGGAAACATCATGCAGAATAAGATAAATACAAAAAAATAAAGTTACCTATCCTTGACGCTGGAGCATGGTTCCATCATCTCAAGCTTCGCAGCAATCCGGGCTTGGCAACCATTAACCACCTTATTCAGGTACACCAGTGGAGTCTTTCCGATTAACTGAAAATTTAGACAAAGAAAAACAGAAGCAAGAAGGTCAGTAAAGAAAAAAAAAAGAAAGAAAAGCAAAAGAACGTCAAAAGATAATTTAATAACACAAGGCATACTTCAGTTACATCCTTCGCTATTGCTGCACTCGATTCTCCCATCTCTAGATTAGCTGCAAGAAGATAAGAACAAAAAGTTACACCTTTGCATGGAGGATTAGAGGTTCGGGGAAAAATCAGTCATATATTCTAACAAAAATCGGCCGTAAACGGAATCCCACTTAAGTAATCTAAGCTAATTCCCAACCGCATATCATAAAAGGAGAAAATTAGTTACTCTAAAGTCCAATTCAAGATATTGTAAATCATAGGCATTCAGATCAGTACAGAAATATTAACCGTAAAGACAAGAACAAGCAGCATCAATCACGAACATAGATCCACAGAAGAAACAACAGAAGAAGAAGAAACTAAAGCAAAAAATACTACGGATCTAAGATCAGATGACAAACCTTATCTCCACAAATCACCCCTGTTCCTCTTTCCGTCTCCGCCAAAACCAGAGCAGCGAGTGGGGGTACGCCTCAAAAGGAACACACGTCAACTTTTTGTATCTTTATTACATTTATTAATATATCCAATCAGGATGAGCCCGGATCCAGCTCTGACAATTGCTGTCTTGCTGGTATCGTTAAAAAAATATATCGGGTTTGGATCGGATCCTAAACAGAACTTGGAAACGGATTCGGTAGTTTATGGTGCCGGGTTGGAACTTTTAGACGGATTGCGTTTGGATCCGGCCCGGTAATGTCCACGACAACAACTACGGCAGCGACATCGACGTGGCGCTCGCTCTATTTCACTTGTGCGGGGTTATTCGGCGGCTTCGGAGGTGGATAGGGTTCGAAGGAACGGATGATGCACGTTGCAAGGAGAAGAGAAAAGCCTTTGGAGTCAAATTTCAGCGAATAAGGTATGCCCTCAAAGACGTGACTTTGGGTTTGCAGAACAATTTTAATTACGCGACATTTTGATTTCATAGTTTGTAAGAAGTTTTGGAATTTGTATAGGGCCTTTGCTTATTATTATCCTTGTTTTTCCCGAAAATCTTGGACAAGATTATTTCCTGATTGTCCCAAACGAAATAGCGGTCAGAATCCTAATTGTACTCGAAAATGTGAGATGAAAATGGGGGATGTCACATTCTCGTCTAGATCGGGATCAGAGCTACTTATTCTCAAAAGAAGTTTGTGCTGCTGCTGAAAGGATCTCGCCGTCTACAGGATGAGCGTTAGTGTTTTAGTTAGGTTTCCTCTGCACAATGCTCAAGGCAAATCGGAATTGTTGCACGGTGCACGAAAAGCAAGCAAACTTAATATAAACAGTAGTTAGTGATCATTAGCCGTATGTTGGAAGTGGGAAAATAATCGATTAAAGGTACCTTGAATAACCCATATGGAGGATATTTAAGGTATTGGTGTGGAGTATGGGATCACGTAAGTGACTTTACAATTTACATGCTACCTCACTTGAGTACTATGTGATGCCTGGCCTTAGCAATTGGGCTGTGGTACAGGTAGCATGTTGAGGTGGTAGATGTAGCTCTGGTTTCATGTGGGTTATATGGGACTGTATCATGGTGTTATTCAACTAGGCTCAGCCACTCTAGTACCTTCTAATTGGGCCAAGTGGGAGGGCCAAGGTGTCGAGTTGGGCCTGACATTGGGACGTCTCGGTGCTTGTGGTCTAGGCTGACCTCGAGATGGCTTACTGCTTGAATCCTAAGCAGGAACATTCAATACTCAGGTACTAGGCTTAGGCGCACCAAGTGTTAGGCCCTGGGCTCCCCGGTTCAGCCCAGGAGGCGGCCCAGGCCCAAGCCCGAAAACGCACGCATCCTCGCGTGCGAAACGGACGTCACGGAGGGAGTAAGGCAGCACGAACGGCTGCAGTGCGACGCGTGAAGCGCGACGCGCGAGCTTCGGACGCGAGCTCGGTGGCAGAAGAGACGCGGTCGTCGACAGAGTTCTCGGAGAGCAGCGGCTGAAGCGGGCGAAGCGAGCAGGAGACGGCGCGAGCGAAAGGCTCGGACGCAGACGAAGCGAGGATTTCGCGAAGGACGCGAACGAAGCGGACGCGGGCTCGTGCGGCGTCGTCGTCTCCGCGAGAACCGGACGCGGAGCGACGGGCTTTAAAAGGACGGAGCTGTGAAGAGAGCTGGAAGAGAGATCGAAGATCGGCGAACGTAGGAGGCTTGAGAGCGGAGAGAAGAACCGGCGAGCCGAGTGGATTCTGTGAACGGCGGCGACGCCGACGTTGAGAGGAAGAGAGACGAGAGGTGAGAGAGGGTTTTTGTAGCTTTGATTTACGAAGAATAAAGTGAAGATTTTCCCTTTCCGAATCCGGCGAGCTTCCCCTGTTTTCCGACGTTCTTCCCCTGTTCTTCCATCCGGCGACCTCTTTCGGCAGCAGGCGGCTGTCTCGGGTCGGCGACGAGGTGAGACGCGGGCGGCGTCTTCCCCTTGTCAACCTCCTTTCTTCTTCGACGAGCGTGGAGTTAACGAGCGCAGGCGGCGCTCGACTTCGGACGAACGGAAGAAAGCGGCGGGCTTTCGAACGAAGACGACGACTGTAGCAGGCGTTCGTTTCGAGGCAAGTCAACGCAGCGGCGGTCAAAATTGGCGGCGCGAATTCGAAATCGAAATCGAAATCGATTTCGCGTGCCGACGTCAGCGTGACGTCATCGAGGAAAACGAGTTCGCGGCGAAGAATTAATCGGAGGCTGACGTCAGCGTGACGTCAGCAATATCGATTCGGTGGCGAGTTTGTACAGTAAACGTGATTTTGACCAGGTCAAAATCAGAGGAAGAGGTATTATAATTTGGGGTTTCGATTCTTTTTCGGATTTCTCAAATTAGGGTTAGGGTTTCTTTTGAGAGACTTGTAATTTGGGAAGAAAAATTGAGCGGGAACTAGGGTTTCGAATTTGGGGACGAGATTCGCTCCGGAAACCCTAGCGCGATCACGTTCTGGTGTTCCGCCGGACGGCCCTGAGACAACGGATAAGCGTTGTTTTTAGACCGTTCCGACCGGGGCGTGACACCAAACATGTCTAGCTCTAGCCATATCTAGTGGTCAGCATGTTGGTTTTTTGGCATGCCGGGCGTCTGTTGTGCCTCTGGCTTAGATGTCGGGGAGCAATTTGCCTCTACTTTTATCCATACCAAAAACTATTACTGATGCATAGTATGCTATCTGGTTTAGCTTCTAGTCAATCCTGAAGGTCTATGATCATTATTTATTCCTAACCAGGACAACATATGTGTTGAGTTTGATGATATGTTTAATGATAATAAATCAATCCCTTTCTCTTTCCTTTCTTCAAACGCACCTGACCCATGGATGTGAAGATATGTTTGAATTAAGACTTCTTAGAAGAATCTGAAACCTACTTCATCAACCATCAAGAAAGAGCTTCATTGTTGTGTTCTTGTGGCAGGATGCTATGGAATTATTATACATCATAGTCAGAAACACAATGTAGAGTTAAATGCTCATAATGAGTTACATGTTTATCTCATGTAAACCTGAGAAGATTGAGCGCTTCTAAGTCTTCATAAGATTGCATTATGATACGAGTAGGGCCGGCAATTATACCTGTTAGGTTCGGGTACCCGACCCATTCAAGTCAGGTTCAGGTGCCTGTTTATCCAAACGGGATGGTCTGGGTTTGATGCATATAACCCATGTCGAGTTCAAATTTACACCTTCGGATACCCGAAACCCAAACCCAATTATATATTAATTTAATTTAAAATAATTAATAAAACTCTAACTCATTAGTCATTATTCATATAAGTTATAATTAATTAACTATCCAAACCCTAAAATCCTTAATCTTTTATTCCTTTACCCAGGTCCCAGTAAGCAGTAACCCTAAACCCCTTTCCCTTTCCTCTCGAGTCCCATGAACAGATCCTCCTCTCCAACCCTAGTCGCCACCTCGCTAGCCGCTTCAACCTCCTCTCTAAGACTCCAACTCTAGTCGCCCTTACCTCCTCTCCAACCCACTGGCTGCCTTTCTCGCAAGTCGCTGGCCTCCGCCCCTCGCAACCTCATCCATTTGTGAGGAAAGGGTCGCCGAACCCTAGTCTCTACTCCCTACTCGCTGGCTGCTCCTTAATCTCCAAATCTAGTGGTCTTCTGCACTCCAGACTCCAATCCTAGTCTTCAGCACTTCCCAGATCTCCGCAGACCACACCCTTGGTGAGCTCTTCATTCTCCACTTCTCTACCCTATCCAGTATAATATTCACACCAGTGTTATCTTTGAAGATCCATTCTGCCAACTTATAGCACGGAGCACCTAGTCATAAGTAATTTGTTGGCATTTGACCTTGATGTCTCATCTCATTGTCAGTGAGGATGTTATTGCCTTGGTGCTATTGAAGAACAAAGACACGAAGATATTATTTCTTCAGTATTAACCTTATGTGATGATACAAGAACTGTGCTTCTACTTAGATTTTTTTCCTTTGATTGGTAATTAGTCTAATTACTATTTAAAAATAGTAAACACTAAATAATAAATGTAAGCACATCATTAATGATCCTTCTATTAGTGAAACACATTGTTTAGCGCACTAGCTAGTGTTATTTTAATCATCCTCATCTTATTAATGATAAATTTTCTTATGATTTTAGATATTACTATGGTATTTCGTGGAAATACTTTTGAGACATGTTAGATATTAGATGTTAAATGTTGAATTTAGCTGTTAAGAATGTTGCTACCTACAGTGTAATAAATCAGATTTAATATATCCAGGTTGTGATGTTGTGATGTAATATTGAATTTAGTTAAGAATGTTGCTTCCTCTCAAAATACATTCCTGCACTACCTTGCATGGACAGGTTGGTGTTTGAAAAATGTTTATGTCATTGGACTTAGAGTTTGCTTGCCAGATGTTTGATAGAATTCTCCTTAAGATATTACTCTTAACACTACCTTGTGCATGGGTTATGTTTAGAATTATGAAATCTTAATACTACATTCATTTTCAATAACTTCAAATGCTTTGTGGATTTCAGTAGCATGATGACATTATAACATATGAATTATGATGCATTGGAAGCATGACAGTAACTTGTGGGCTTCTATGATCTATCCAATAGTTGTGCATATAGATGTTTGCAAATCATCTTTATGAATAAAAGTTGCATCTTATTGTTGTATGCTGAACTATACTAATTGCATATAGATGGACATGTCACACTTAATTACTTGAAGGACTTTGTCATATTTTAGCACAAACTAGCAACTCTCTTACTCTCGTATGTAGACTAACAAATTATACATGGATGAACAAGCAACACATAACTACTTAGTGCAATAGACATCTTTTATTATTTGCAACTTGTTGTAATTTGAATTATTTTTTAGATGTTATAAACTTCTAATTTGAATTATATTTTATTTGTTGGAGATATTTTGAGGCTGATTAGGTGTTGTAATTTGAATTTTTTTTACTAGAAATATTTTTAGATTTAGGTCATATTCTGCTTAGGTGTTTATTATTAAATTATTTATTTAATTATAGTAGGTTAGTATTTTCTTAATAAATACTCGAGTCGGGTATCTGTTTAAATTTAAGAATTTAATTACTTATTTTTATGTACTCGGTACCCGTTTAACTACCCCGCTCGGGGTTTGGGTTGGGTAGCCGGTATTGTTATTCGGGTCGGGTTCGGATAGTAGAGGAAAATACGGGTACCTAACCCATTGCCACCCCAAGAAGCATGGGAAGGTGACATTCTTATCATAATGAAGATTTTTTTTTTCATATATGAGCTCTTGTTTGCTTTGGTGATTTTGTTAATATCTAAAGGCAATCAGAAGATTTTGAAACATGACTCTAGGAGACACTAGAGTATCCTGAACCTAGCAATGGTAGGATTTTTATGAAAAAGCAACTTTAAACATCTTCTCTTGTTTTGGTTACTTGTGCTGAGAAATCAACTCATACGCATACATCCAGATGAACTGAACTCATTGGAGAAATCAAATAAATATTTTAATGACTAAATCAAGTAAGGGTGAGCTAATGGTAAATACCGATTTATCGATTATCGATTTTACCGAATTTTTTTTTCATTACCGTTACCGTTATTTTGCTATTGTTATATATTTTTGTAATAAACATAATATTTATTAATAATATTATAAATTGATTAATATTTATCAAAATATTATTTTATTCAATAAATTATTTTTCTAAAAGAAGTGATGCTTGATTTTTCAAAATAATAAAAAAAAATTATTAAGATATTAACTTCTCAACTCAAAATAATTAAAAATTTTATTTTTAATAAATATTTGGTAAATCAGGAAATTTATTGAATCGAAATTTTTTTACCGTACCATTTACCGAATACTATCATAAGTTTTAATACTGTTACCGTTACCATTACTGTTACCGATTGGGTAAAATTGGTAATTACCGATTAATGCTCACCCTTAGAATCAAGTAAGAAACAAATTGATTAGCTCCAATTGTACGTTGATCTGATCATGCACAATGGTTGAGTTACACGGACAAACAATAAGACCATATCATTCTTTTCAGCAACGTTCAATTGGCTAGGAGGTTTGCAGGAATATTGGAATCAAGTGATACCCCGATAATGAAGACTGATCACTGTTTGGAGTATCAGAATATTAGTTATTTTAACGAAGCAATTGCAGTTTTGGAGGAATTAGCAAATCAATGATTGGATTCAGCCATTTCAGTTTATGCTTGATGGGCTTGCCTCGAAGAATTATACCAAATGTGCATTGATATCTTTCAGTGTAATGCATTGTCTCGTGGATAAATCACCAGCATCCAGCAGGATACTCGGATCAAAAAAGAATTTTTTTAAAAAAATAAAATAAAATATACAAACATGCAAATAATGTCGCAAGCCTGACAACAAGTTTCCATTTGTAACAATTAAGCAATTTCGATGTGCCATGTTGGGATTGACAGCATGAAACAGTACTTTGTTTTACTATCATTTCTTATTTGAATCTTTGATTGGGTTATCCAAAATTCATCCTAGAAAATAGATTACGTTCCAACTATATGATCGATATTGAGCCTTTATTTACATTTCTCTTACATCGCAGCCAACATTATTTCCAGCTATCTTAGCCATTTCTACTGTTATATCAACCCTAATCTTGTTTGCTTGTGACAAGCAAGAGGTACTTGGAGGCAGCTATTGGTTTTATTGCAACATGGTGTCGTCACTTTTCTCATTGCATATTTGCTATTTTTGCTCTTCAGAACTGATTGAAAGGAAGCCTGGACACCTCAAATGTATGTAATATCATGAAAAACCAATTTTCTAATTGATAGGCTTCTCCAAGCAATTATTCGTTTTACTGTTTAATTTGATGCAACAGAGCAGATCGGCCTCAATTGAAGAGCGCTTCCATCTCATATTCCCAGGAAAATGTACTTAGTAGGAGGTTTTCTATAGTCACCAGCGGAGCCATATTGATTTCAAGCCTAAGTGGCAGCATCATTGCATTACCTATCAAGGCAGAAGAAGAAAAGAGCCCAGATGATCAAATGAATGAAGGCGATGGTGGCGTTTTTGGCGCTATCAAGTCAATATTTGATCCCAATGAAAAAACAAAAATGGGGAAATTACTGCCAAAGGCCTACTTGAAGGATGCAAAGGAAGTAGTAAAGACGCTACGAGAATCTCTAGAGGAGGACACAAAAGATGCTTCCAAATTTAGGAGAACAGCTGATGCTGCAAAGGAGTCGATTAGACAATACTTGAGTAACTGGAAGGGACAGCCAGCTGTTGTAGCTGAGGTATATATTTCTGCAAACTCTGGCTTGTAGAATATTTGGAATAATAGGGTTACAATGAAAACACTCAAAAGAAAAGTTTTACTGCCAATTTTTTTTGTATACTGGGTGCACCACAAGAGTACAGTTAGTGGAGTCCTGCTCTTTTGTTCCCCTTCAGTGTACCTCAATGAATGACTAGCTCATTTGCTTATGTTTAATCATCCTTGTTATTGACGAAACAATCCAAAATGATATGGTTTTTAGAAGATTAATTTCCTTAAGTATAATCCAGCATAGTATCATCATCCTTCCAGGTAATGTGAAAATTGAAAGGGTTGTCATTTTAACGTTTGTTATTAACTTATACAGTATTATAGCCTAGATACTTCATTTTTGTGATGAGCATTTTCTAATCATTTCGGAATCTTATATTGGCTATCATCTTTCAGGAATCATATGCTGCAATCGAGAAAGCCATAAGATCACTGGCTAATTTCTACTCAAAAGCAGGGCCCTTTGCTACAATGACTGAGGATGTTAAAGCTAGCATTTTGAATGACTTGAAGACAGCAGAAGACTTTCTGTAGCAATTAAATTTCAATATAATTGGTCCAATTCTTTTCTAGTTTGTTGCTTCATCTTCGTTGTGATATTTTTTCTGGAAGATATACTGTCAGTGTATTATCATTTGGGACGTTTAAATTTTCCTGGGGGTAAGCTTATTAGTTTAATAATGCAGCAAATATGCATAATACTGGCTGCTTACTGTAAAATATACTCAAAATTACTAGTTACAATTGCATAAAAGTCTTATATTACAAATTGAATTAGCCCATGTAGTTAGAAAAAGATATAAATTAGTTGCTTATATTTCAGATATTTATGATTGACTAAGTCTAACCTATGAGTTTTGTAAACAATAAAATAAATTAGAGAAGGTCAGTTTATAAATTTTTAAACAAAAACCATAATACAAAATCAAATCAAATAATTAAAGAAATGTCTATTGGGCCATTGGCCATGAACTTGCAATTTTTTTTGCTCAGATGATTAGAGTGTGGGCTGGAGTGCTCGAATGCATGAAATTTACATCAAATTAATTTTTTATACAAATATTTTTTACCAATACTTCTTTCGCTGCCTTTTTCGGGACCTGGGCTCGTCGAATTCATGCGGAGCCGCGGCGGTCCTCGGTGGTGGAGGCAAGGGCGAGAAGGAGGTCGGCGAAAGCGCTGAGGATGTACTTGTGAGCATGCTTCCGGTTGAGGGCGAGGTAGCAGAGCAAAAGCTCATGAAAGCGCGCGCGGTTATCACCGGCGTTGAGGCCTAACACACCCACCATCTCCTCCATCGACCGGCGAAAATCCAGGTACGGGTCGGGGGAATAGGTCGGCACCGCGACGCCGGTCCCGTCTCCACCCCCGACGGCGATCGACGCGGATTCCACGATGGAGTTGGATCGGCCCGGGGATGCCAGGAGAAGACGGCGAGAGGCGATAGCGATCGAAAGGTCGCGATCGGAGGGCCAGGAGCCCCCGTCGTCGTCGTCGTTGCCGACGCCGCCTGAACAAGAGGAGATAGTGAGTCTATGGGTGTCGGATTCTGTGGCAGGGTTGTAAAGGGAGTTGTGGTGCTTAAAGACGATGAGCGACGGGTCAGTCGAAGAAGAAACGGCGGCGATGTTGGCGCCCGGGGCAGGAGCAGAATGGGAAGAGCGGCGATAGCCAAGAAAGCACTGGTATAAGCTTTCGCCCAACATCTCTCTCTCTCTCTCGTGGAATGGAGAGCGAAGAGGATGGAATGGTGCTTAGCCCTTTATAGACATAACTCTGCTGCGCCATTGTTGCCCATATAACACCGAGACGACATTATTGCTACAGAGGCACTTAAACTCCTTTCTAAGTGGCGGAAATGTGGAGCTGGAAACATAATTTAGCAACAGCAACGTGGATCGATCAGTTCGGTCAATGTCGATTCTAAATTACTAATTGCTAGGATTTTATAATTAATGACGAACAAGTGAAGGTGGATTTCAGCACTATATGTACTTTCTGGTCAGGTGTAGTCACATTGGCGCCCAGGCATCCGTCAACATCAAGAAGAACCCTAGTTCATTCTGTGCAATTCACAAATGTTCAGATAACGCTAGTCTGCGCACAAGGGCTTAGGCCCAAATCAATGCATGTCTTGCCCCCATGCTTCATAACTTTGTCCAGCACAGTTTTAAAATTTTCCAGCTTAATTATCCATAATTTGAATGCATAATTAAGCTGTTTTCAGCATAATTTGAATGCATAATTTGTTGATTTGCATCAACAAATCAATCAAGTAATTGCTGAGCCATCGTACACCCGAGTGCTTCTGCTACGGACAAATCATGTCACATGCCAAGACAGCACAATTAGGATCATGTGTATCCGGATGCGAGTACACGGACATGTGATAATTAACTTCGTTGTGATCAAGGTTGTCAAAGTGTCACTTGTGATTTATTTAGAAGCTGGCTTCCTGTGAGCGTTATCTTTTTTAATTCTATTTTTCTTTAAAAATAAAGAAAACATAACATGAATTGAGGGAAGATAAATACAAATATAGATGAGTGCTATTTTAACGAGGCTATTTTAACTGCATAACTAACTGACTATATTAATATAAAACATATTCTAATACCTTAATAGCTTCAGAAAGCGGGCGGGTGATCCTTAAAAAAAAATAATTATTATATAAATATATAGTAATATTTTAATTTATAAAATTATATTTCTATAGAATAATTTGAGAAGAAGGTTAAAGTTAAAGGCTTGATTAATTTAGTTGAATAATCATATAGATAAAAAATACCTGATTCGACTACTCAGTGGATTAGATATTAATTTTTTATGATTACGTTGAGTTTAGCGAAGACTATGCGGGCTGCTTCCATTAAAAGGATTGGAATGAGAAGGATGGGCAAAGATAGGAGAAAACTGCTAATTCGGATTAATGGGTTATAAACGGATTATATTAACTATGACTCGTGACCCAATTAAGCTAACATGAACATAACTTGTTTAATTAATTTGGTTAAATTGTCTAACATAAATACGATCCGAATATAATCGGGTCAATCTGATATAACCCGAATAACCCATTTATTATTCATATTTTAAATATAAATAATAAATTGATAAAAATTTTATTAAAATTAGTAAAACTTTGGGCTTATGTGTGGGCCAAAATCTGGGTTAAAAGATAGTTAAAAGTTATTTTGACTTATAGGTTAGTAATAGGAGTTAAATGAGCCTATATTTAAATTTTTTATATATAAATTATAATCGAGTTAAGTAGGCGTCAACCCGTTTACAATCCGACACCATCCGATTATTTTCGAGTCATAAATGGGTTGACTTGTTTATGATCTAAACACGGTTATGGCTAACCTAAATCCGCCTAATTTTCGTATTGAGTTGGGTCGGATTAGCAAGTCAGGTTAAGTTTTGTCAAGTTTAGATAGGACAAGGAAAAGAGGAGAAAAAGAATTAGTTAATTTTATAGGATTTTTTATAGAGACATGAGTGCACATCATTGAGTAGAATTTACAGTGAGATCGGATCTTTACATGTTTTTTAGGAACACAATTTAAACTATTCATTTACATGCACAACATAAACAACCTCTTGGTTTAAATCAGATAGATCAGTGCACAGTAGCATTATGCTATCCTGCGCTGATTCCAGCATTGATCTCCCTCAATTTTTTTTCCTAAATAATTAGATTCAATGGACGTTAACTAGAGGCATCAAATAAAATTCAATCTTAACAAATATATAATTTTACTGGGTATTTAAACGAGTACCCACATAATTAAATAAAAAGTTAATTTTAATTTATTATTTTAAAATATTTAATGACATATTTTTATACATTAAAAATATATATAATAGTTATTTTATTTATTATTTTATATTTTTAATTTATTTCAAATACACGCAATTATAACTTTAGACTCATCTTATTTTGAGGTACTTAACTCACCATAAAATGGGTCGGGCCCTAAAATTTTTTTTTCCTAAATCATTAGGTTCAATGGACCTTAACTAGGGGCATAAAATAAAAATCAATCATCACAAATATATAACTTTACTCGGGTATACTCGAGTATTAAAAAATACCTGCAAGTGCATAATTAAAAAATAATAATTTTAATTTGTTTATTTTCAAATGTTTAATAAAATATATTTTTATACATTAAAATTATATATATATATATATATGAATATAATAGTTATTTAATTTATTATTTTATATTTTAATTTATTTTAAATATTCGCACTCATAAATCTAGATTCCTCTCGTTTAACTAATCACTAATCAGGCATTTAACCCACCATAAAATTGGTCGGATTGAATACGTGAATGTGTGAGTTAAATTGCCACCCCTTTATAGAATATAAATCATATGAATGAGAGGCAGCATAGTCCTTGGGTGTGTTGGACCGTTTGATCAAATATAACAAAATCTAGTCCATCTAATTGAAAAAGATGAAAAATTTTATCCCGACTTTTATCCATTTGATCGGACATCTTTACATTCCTCTTCGCATGATACTCTACATTCATCCATCAATCACTTGTATCTCGCTCACATCGTGGATTCTTGTTCTTTATTAGTGTGATCCAGTACTGGTTGAAATGGAGAATTAAGATGACGCAATTAGATCCAATCACAGAAAACGAACGAGTCATAAACACTTCCATATATCAAATATATATAGAATATATAGCAAAAATGGAATTAACATAGAAATCCGCTAATATTATTAATTAAATTCTCATACAACAAATTTGTAACCATAAACCCGCAGTAATTACATAGCATCAACCAATTTGGTCTCTGATCTGGATTGACACAACCTCCCTATGGCATACCCTCTCTTTCTCTTTCAGCGTTAGCGTCTACCAAGTTGGAATATTGGCTACCGATCTATCGAGACCTCCCTCTCATCTCCGCTTGTTCGCAGGACGCTCGCTGCCGTGGTCATGTTCCCTTCCACCCCGCTCATGAGGTTCACGCTCGCGGGAACGCTTTGGAGGACGCCCCGCTGCGTCAGAGTCCTCTGCTGCCTCCCTCCTCGACGAGGACGAAGGACGCCGCTTAAAGTGGTGCTCCTCTTCGCTCGAGTCATGGTCGTGCCCACTGCCACCCCTCCTTGCGCTCACTGACGAGCTCCTTCCACCCTTGACCTCGTCGCGGTACCCTTCAGATCCAGCCTTGTGGCTTGGCGGATGCTCTTTCAGCCCGTTCCTGGGAGACTTCCTCTTCTTGCTCGCTCCTTCGCTAGGATCAGGGAAGCTGATGCGGGAAAAGACGCTGGCCTTCTGCTTCCTCTCCGCGGCAGCAGCCGCAGCAGCGGCGGCGGCGTCCGAGGGCAGATCATCGTGGTCAACGGCTCTCCTCTTTCGTGGACGCGGTGGGGAGTGCCGAGCGGTGTCGCGCCGGTCTACGCTTGGTAACTTCTCATACCGGTCGCGGTCGGAGTGGATAATTGGCCTCTGCAAACCAAATACCAAAGATCACGAACAATCATAAAGGAAAAATACTGGACATCTGTACACCGACTAATATGCAGAGAAAATCCTGTGGGCCAACTGGCCCAGGAGGGCTCCTTAACACAGATGCCATGCTTTAGTGGGTTATAGAGTCGGCCCAAAATAGGAGCCCATTGAACAAATTTGGATCACTTTCTGTCCATTCAATAACCTAATGGTTAAGACAAGGTTAGTGCTGACTACTGGTGCCAACCCAAGTGCTCAGTGATTCTAATAATAGCTAATTGAATACCCGCCCTCATTAGCTGCCTGATTCTGATTGATTAACCTACTCCAAAAAAAAATTTTCCCAACCTAACACGTAGCTATGATGCTTTTAGTTTTCAAGACGAAAGCAATCACACCTAGACACTCCCGAGACCAAGCCGACCCTGTGTCCACATTGTGCTTAACGATGGATTCAAGCGACAAAAACAAGCATTACTAGTGATTTTTTTTCCTCGGACTACAACATTACATGACTGATATACTGGGGTTTCAAGGCTACGATGTGCGGTCCACATTGCTCTCGGCAATGCTCAACCATGGACGTTGCAAATGAACCGATCTGGACTGGCACCGTAAGCTCTCTCTATCATGAATCTTGAAATCTATTGGGAGCTACTCCAAGCATGACAATATAAACCAGAGAAACTCCCCACCAAATCCTACCTGCAGGCGATTCATGGCAATGCCACCGGGATTGGTTTATTCTGGATTGTTTCTTACATGCACGGATTTCCTTGACAAACAAACATACCGAATGCAGCTAACGCAAAAGAGTAAGCAGTACAAAAAATGAGCGAGCAAAGGCATTAACAAATTGGAACATACAGGCTTTGGTTTCAGGGAAGACGGATCATTAAAGCTGCTCGATTCCCTTCTAGGCTCCCTATCCCTCTCCTTGGAGCGCTCCCTCTCCCTGCATTTAAACCAACATGACCTTCAAAAAGCAACAACTAGAAAAGACAACCCTCGTGCATAAATGATTATTGCAACCCGTATTCGAGAAGTTCGAAGGCCTGTTTAATAAAATAGATGGAAAATGGGTGATTTTTTTAAAAAAAAAAAAGAAAAAGAAAAAGTAGATACATAAAATTCTAAACAATTCTTTCAGTTGTTTTATTTCTTAGTTTCACTTCCGCGAAAAATTAAAAACCTATTTTAACTGACTTTTCCTTCCACTTGGTCTCAAAAAATGAACTTGATTACAGAAAAATAAACGCAATAGACGAGATACCAAAAAAAAAGAAATGTGGTATTGAGAAGTGAGCAGTCTAAAAAAAAAATTAGACTAGCATTTAGCAATATTTAGAATGAATATTTAAAAAAAACATTTGATAGAGAACTCCGGGCCATCAAAAGCATTTTCAATAACCAAACTCACCAAACTAATTCCTCACAAACCATAAATCAATAAGATTTATAATCACCTTAAAAATAAAGAAAGTAAAATAAAGTATACAATGCAAATACCACGCAGTGCAATTACCTTTCACTTATTCGCTCCACTTCACGCTTCCGCCTCATGTCAGCCTTCCTAGCTTCAATTTCTTCTCTGCTGATACCAGGAGGCGGTCCCTGACTCATGCCCATACTGCCCATAGCTAACTCACTTAAATCCCTGCAAAAGCCACCATTCTGAGTCAAAACACGTAGATACTCTCATGACAATTGCTAGTTTCTACAATTTCGTGAACAAACAAACCCGTTATACAAGCACACTATGAGGAAAATAAATTGCTACATGCGCAAACAGGAGAACAGGTAAAAATAAATCGCTCATATTTAACCTGTAGCATTCCAATCATACTAGTGATCATAATAGCATATCTAGCAGAAGCAAAGTAACCATTTAATTAAGAAAGCTTCTACCAATTGGCAGCACACCTTGGCACTGGAGGCATCATATAAGCTTGTGCAGCAAATGGATCTTGTGGAAAGATTCCTCCACCATATGGAACATCAAAAGGGCCAGGAGCATAACCCATGAATGGCACTGGACCACCAAAGGGTGCCATGTAGGCAGCATCTACTCCTAATGGCACCCCACCAGCCCAATATGGATTGTAACTTGAAGCAGCTAAAGGCATCCCATAATTTTCAGCTCCAAGATCCTGGTAGCCTCTCCATTGCATCTCAGCAGCTGCAGTTAGAGAAAACACGGTAGATGGACAAGAATTTAGAATATAATGTTCGATGATATGATTAATCTACTCCAACAGCATTAAACTTCAAGTTGTTGGTGAGAGCAAAAGAAATTAGCAGTATAGAATATCTAAGGAATCTTATGGAAATGAACAAACCAGTGCCTGGAAGACGAGTCTTCTTCTTCTTCTTCTTCTTTCCTGGACAAAGACATTTTAAGAACAAATCAATAAGAAAAATATTAGATAAACAAGGTATTATAATCAATATCAATGCTATCCACATATCTTTACACATTACTCATTCCTAAAGTACAAACCTATGACACGAAAAAGGAACCGTTCCAATAGCATATATTATCATTGTATCTAATATGAATATTTAGTACACTTAGAACTCTATCCACATATCTTTACACATTACTCATGCCTAAAGTACAAAACTATGACCCGAAAAAGGAACCGTTCCAATAGCATATATCATCATTGTATCTAATATGAATATTAGTACACTTAGACCTTACATGTGGAAAGGAATATATTCAAGTTAGATGAAGTTTATAAAAAAAAAAAAAAACTTGACAATCTACATTAGCAGGGAATAGTACAGTGCAAGCACATATCTCTTACCCAGCTCACCAGCATGTTGCTTTTCTTGGACATCTTCAGGTTGAACTTGAGCACTTTCTGGTGACTTTCGTTCCTTGCTCAGATATACAGGTGTTGCTTCAGATACATTTGCATTTACAGCAGATTGCTTATCTACGGAATTGAATTCAGTATTTGCTGCTTTTATTTCACTTCCAACTTCGCCTTCTTTCATATTAGTAGATTGCTCGACAGCAGGTTGCTTAGATTTATCTTTGGAAGCAGCAGAAAGAGTAGGTGATGGAACTTTTGGTGGTAATGGACGAGCTGATTCCATATCTGAAAAGGCCAGTGGTATATATTTTTCTAAACAAAGAATAGTATTACTTTAAACTTTAAAGTATACAGCATATAAAATAGTTCATACCCTGGACCTGAACCAGGCTCCCCGCATTTTCTGTGCTACTGGTTGTTGATTCTAGTATACGACTGATTGTTTCTCTGAGTGTTCTATTTGGAAGGAGGTCATCCGCCAATATATTTGTAGCTCCACAGACGCACTGAAGGTTTGCAATGATATAGTCTCTGATGCCTGATAGTAAAAAAAATAAAAATCTCGACCACCTATTAGGAGAAACAACCTAATGAAATTCAAAACTATGACGATTTTTTTATGAAAGAGAAATTTGAATGCACTAAACAACTATGCTGATTAATTATTTTGTCTACCAACAGGTAACAGCTATAGCACACATGAGCATGCATGAAGAATGAGGCTTACATTTATCGCAGAAACTTTTGAAACAACACTTGCTAGTTAACACAGCATCTTTCATCACTTCTTTACACAATGGACAATGCAACTCCGGTGGAAGATCACTAACAGGACGTGTGGTAGGTAAACCCTCAATTTCTTTCTCAAATGCAGCCCTAAATAAAACAAAAAGAATCATAAGACAGTTACGCAGATATAATCTTTACAGAAAAAAAAATAAAGCAGAACGAACTTACTCATTTGGCTTTAGAACAGCAACTGCACCACTCGGCAATGCATAGGAGCCATCCGGAGTCGTCATCAACATTGATTTTGGAATTCCAGTTGGCGGTTTCACCCTTTTGATGTCATAGTTAGGATCTCCGTTTGTAGGGCAATGCTGGATAAAATGGCCTAAAGAAATATTGAATGAATAAATTTAAAATGTACTTAATTTCAGGAAACAATTAATGGAACAAAGGAACTTATGAGACGTCAAATTGTGTTATACCAGGCACTTTGCATCTGTGACATACATAGCCAGCTGGGGGTGTCTTGCGTTCAAGCATACCTCGCCCTTCATTTCCCAGAAACAATTAAACTCAATACTCATCATAATGTAACTATCAAGTCATAATTTAAATTAACACATAGTAAATGTGACAAACTGAAGTATTTCCCAATTGCAAATCAATTTGCCCGTGAGACTGAGAAAGTCACAAGAAACGGTTCTTAAATTGTTTGTCATAAGAATTCTACAAGCTTATTTAAAAAAAGAGGCTTAACGGGAATGACAAGCAAAGATTACCAAATCCACGGCCACCCATTGACCTGCCACCAATCCCCCTTCCAAAACCTCGTCCACCACCATATCCTTCTTGTGCTTGACTGAATGTAAAAATCAAAAAAGTTTAGACACCAAGTATTGCAATAGTCATTGCCTGATCACACAAAGGAACTGAAAATTTTATTATTGTGTACACAGAGTTGTGTTTGCCACTTAAATCTTTTGTTCCACCACTTCAGCAGAATATACAACATCTAATGCATAAGCCTCACCTATTCCAGTCGAAGGCAGGTGTATCAATTAAAGCCTTAATTTTGCTATCCTCGTCAACCTTGTTAGCAGGAGGAACATCTAAAACTGAATTACTCATTTGGGGAGGATTAACATCAGGAGTGGCATATAGATCATTCCCGAACTCATCCCATTCATATTCTTCAGGCTGCAACATTTCAACATATGCAAGATATATCTATATTAGATGTTAAAATATGGATACAGTGACAACCAATCCCCCCTATAAACCATGTGAAACAAATCTATTAAACACAGCCACAAAGTTAGACAGAAGAAAGGTAGCTCCCTTCTATCAGCCAACAGAACGTATGATCTTACATATTTGGTAGTAGATGAAACGCCAATCAACATGCTGCTAGATGGTGGAAGGTCTCCTACTTTATCCTCTACAACTTTTGACCTGCAGAATAATATAAAGTTTCTGTCTCAAAATTAGAAGAAAAGAGATCATTATTGTCATTGTTATTCTGATTATTATTGTCCTAAAGCCTTCATGCAATTCTTGAAACAGAGAAACCCTAAAGTTTCTACAGTCAAGATAACATGGTTGCCAAAGATGTCAACTGTTAGCTATATAGTAAGCAAAATAGCTAAGAGTGAAGATTCCAGGTCCAAGATAGTACTCTTCTCTTTCAGTAACAATAGGCTTCCGGGGCCGTCCTGGGACACGACGAATCAAAACTGAAGTATTTTTGGGTATCATAGCTCCTTCATCTACATATTCTGAAACCACAGAAAAATTCATTCCTTAAGACTAACTAGAACTGAGAATAGATCCTCAAAACCAGTCACCGAGCACTAATGTTTGTTCAATTTAAGAAACATAACTTGTATTAAATCGACTTGCTCCTAATTAAGAAAATGAACTAGATTGCGGCAGAATCTACTCTAGATAAAGAACCAACCTTCGCTAGTCTGCGCATTAGAGATCATGAGGTCGAAATCAGTGCCCTTTCCAAATAGCTTGGTTTCAAAAATTCTTTCTTTCAAATTGGCAACAGATATAAATTGCCCCTCAATGGGAATTGAGTCATAATCTTTGGCACTTTTAAACTTATAATACACAGCCATTATCCTATTTAGCGTGCGTTCTCTCTAGCTCAAATTCAAGGAAGATAAATCACAAATAAAAAATACTGTTGCCCTGAAAATGAGCAGCAAACTTATTGATGGCCAAAAAAATAAAGCAGGCCTGATATTGAAGTATAACAATAGAAATCATAGACTTGTATACAGATGATTTATCTCCATTCTAATGACTTGGCTGAGGATCACGAACTGTCTTCGACAATTATAGGACTCTCCGACCATCAGCTGGAAAAGATCAAAAAAATCCCCAAATTATCTCCCTCCGTGATCAATCGGCGACGGAACAAGCAGTTGGAGCAGAAAAAGGCAACGATCCAGATCAGGATGCCGAGATGGGCTTCAGATCGATCTTCTGAGGCACAACGTCCCGCCTTACGCCACAGGTAAATATAACTTTGCCGAGTGAAAGCCCTTTCACCGGAAGAAATACTACCCGATCAAAATAATATCGCCATGGCCGGCAGCTCCCTGGAACCGATCGGCGCAAAACACCCCTCACGAAGCGGTAGATGATCAGAACGAATTGACAGGCGTGTTTTCCATCCCCAGCTCGGCGGCGTCGAAACCCTAGATCGATCCACGGGAAGCGAGTCGGAGGAGGAATTAGGCGCGTGCTTCTAGATCCGATGCTCGGAATCGGGTCGAGACGAAGGATGATATGGGCGGCGAGAGCAGTTGGGATAGATTAGGGTTTCCTGGAGGATAATTGGGGCTCTGCAACGGACGTGGGGAAGGGGAAAGACGATTTCTTCTGAGGCGAAGGAAAAAGGAACCTGTTGTAAGTGTGAGGATTAGGAGAATATAAAAAGAGAGGGATAAGATTGGTGTGGGGCTGTGGGCTAAACGGGAGGGACGTGACCATTTGGCCCAACAGAATAGACCGATTAGCCGCGCATTCCGAAAGCGATCCGGGTGTTCAATCACGGTTAGTGAAGCAATTATCTGAATACAACCGAATCCTTACCGGTAGGGAAAAACCTGAAACCGGTCCTTAATAGGTAACACAAAATTTACAAAAGAAAACTATCGTTCAAACTTGGTAAATAGTATGAAATTCAATGATAATTTTGTGATGTTGTATTACCCTTGTTCAAAATAATGAGATAATCTGATTTTGATTTAAGTTTGATAATATCACAAATTTGATAAAAAAAATTATAGATATGACATATCATAATGCACATTGATTAAAAAATTTTTACGAAATGACCCCCTTCTACGACGATCGCAAAAGAGGATCCATGATCTGCCAAGTACGAATCTAGAAGTCACTTTATACTATAATGCTATGATTTATACTATCGCATTTTATACGATAATGTATTGATATTATACAATAACAGTTTTATACGATAATACATATATGTTATACGATACTTTAATATATTATCGTATAACATCAATATATTATCGTATAACACTATTATCGTATAACACTATTACCGTATAACATTAATACATTATCGTATAAAACACTTGTATTATGATATAATCTGTACAGTTAATTTATACGATAATGTATTAATTTTATACGATAATATATATATGTTATACGATAAATATAGTATAACACACTTATATTATGGTATAAGATGTACAATTAAAATATCTGTACAGTTAATGTTGACTTGACTTTTGATATGGTATAAGACATATACAATATCGTATAAAACTGTTATATCTCATTTATAGTATAAGAGTAACGGTTTATGGTATAAATCAATATCGTGTAAATCATATAACTAAGGTATAAATGTGCTTTAAGATTTGCACTTGGCAGATCATGGATCCTCTTATGCGATCGTCGCAGAAGGGGGACCTTCCGCAAAAAAATTTTCCACATTGATAGTTGTATTAGATAAATCTTAATTTTAAATAGTTTGTTAATTAATTTTTTTAAAAATCGATCAATTTTAAATTTAATATACCTATTTTTAATTAACATAAATTATTATGTGTGCATTGAGCACAATGCCCCACTGTCTAGAAATGCATTTTAATATTGTGTTTCCTTGAGCTGAAATATATAGGGAATGGAAAGAAAATTATGTTTTATATTGTTTTCTTAGATGGACAGAAAACTTAGAAGGAAAAGTAAAAAAAATTATTTTTTCTTCTAATTCATTCCTTGATCTAAGTAGAAAAGTAGAGAAAAAATTCACTTGCTCGCATACTTGACTTTTGATCAATGCTTGCATACTCGACTTTTGTTCACTGCCTCCTTATCACGGACTTGTTTAATCTATTTTTACTTGCCCATGAATCTACACTCGCAAGTCATTTTACCCCCATTGACTTTTGCTCACCACCTATTCGTTGACTTGCATGCTCACTATCTCCTTGCCTACTCAACTTCTGTTTGCCCATGAATATGCACTCTTATCGCCTCTCGTCAAGCTTGTCTTGGCTCCCGTCGCTAAGCTCGCCTCGTCTTACCTTTCATCTATATTGAGCTTGCCACATTTGTTACCTCGCCTCTGACTGCTCCACCCCACATCAGTTTCCCACCTAGTGATATGGCACAAGTGAAAATTATATATTTATCATGTGATAATTTTTTTTATTTCCCTTGTATTTATCTTCCTCTTGCCTCTTCTCTCTTTTTGAATGAAATACAATATAAATCATAATAATTTTTTTAAAATAAATGGTGTACAATTTTTGTTTAATCTAATATTTTATGATTTTAGTCATAATACTATTTATAATTAAATATAAACGAATTTCAGTCAACTTGGTGAGTGTAGTCGCCGACCAAAATCACCAACCGTATAAAAGAATTATATGTTAATCGATGAATGACATGTCGCTGGTCGTCGCAGTAACCCAGCGGTGTATTGTTGTATGCAAGTACTTGCCCATATTTTTTAATTTATTTTCTTCTTGTCAGTGGCCATAAATCAACAATATATTATTTTTTTCACGTCCGCATAAACTTTCCGCCAAAAAGTCTGCTTGTCAGGGAGTAGCTTTCCTACTTCTGCCCGAACAAAACAACCACGTCTCACGTGTACGGTGTATGATCGAACATTCAGTGACCATGGACGGTGATGAACCGAATCGCGTACAATTGTCTATGCCTGTGCAAGGTACCGTCGGATCTCTTGCTTCCCTCTTTAAAATGGCAGAATGCGGGCGGCGTCGCTTCGGCTTCCAAAGTTTTAATTCCAGCTTAGTTTCGTTTCACGTCCGGTTCCATGGAGGGGAAGGTGAGCTAGCGAGCTTGAAGGCGAGCGAGCCGAGACTGCTCGAATCGACAAGCTACATACCTTCAGACCTTGACTGTGTTCATTTGAGTTCTTCGATACGTCTTGGTGTTCCATTCCCCATCATTTCGGACGCTCCTACGAAGATTTCTTCCGAAGCTTCATCCTCGGGAGAATCTGCCGGTTACGGCGGCTGTTTCTCCTGGTTTGGCTGTTTCCTTCGGCAGCTGCTCCTCTCGATGAATCGGTGAGCCGAGTTCTGCCCATTTATTCTCCATGTGTTTTTATGCTGCACATCGGTTAGTTATTTTTATTCTCTATGCGATTTTAGAGATAATGCTTCCTTGATCGGTGATCTAGGTCGAGATGAGCTTTCTTTTGACTTGCTGAGCCGTGAACACTGTGGCTTCCTTTCTGCTCTAAACTAATCTGCCAAGGTATGATATTAGATGCAGAGCTTTCGGTCCTTTTTTGGATTGTGGAGATGAGGTGTCTTTCTATTGATCCTGATAGTTTCTTTACATTGCTAGGCTTTACTCTGAATCAGAAGGTAGGCAGGCTTCGTTATCAAAAATTCATCTTTGCACGATGGAGGCTGTAGTTGTGGTTGCGCAGCATCGGAGCCAGTACTACAGCAGAGGCAAGTCAAGGACTTCGAAAGACTTTAGGGTGATCAATTGCCGCACATTCGAGTCTTCTGCTGGGATTATAAGCTCACCCGGCTCTTGTAATGGCCATCTTCAGCGGTCGCCTCCAAGCTTTTACTCGGAAGAACGAAAACACAAAAGCAAGAGTAAAATCCTTACAGTAAATACACCACCTTCTGCTAAAGGAGCCGCCTTAAGTGATATTTCATGTTGCTCTGAACTATGGGCAGGCCCAACCTACTCAAACTCGCCGCCTCCGAGTTCTTTGCCATTTCCTAAATTTTCCCTTCGCCAGAAACGCAGTGTTTCTCTTGAGATTCAAATTCCGAAATCTGTTGTAGCTTTCCACTCTCTTGCAAAATCTGCGACATCTTCCCCGAATAGTGAGACCCCTTCATCTGCAAGTGACTTCCTCTTTAATCCTGCAGCAGCTACGGAGAATTTGAGAAGGATTCTCCAGTTGGATGTTGCTGATGATTGAGTGAAGGAATTGGGTTCTGTATAGTTTCCAGGAACTGTATTTGTGTAGATAGTAGTCAGTAAGTTCTCTTAATTAGGATTTTCTTGCTTCACATAAAATGTTACCTAGTTCTATCAGAAGTAAGCATATACTCGGTTGCAATTTGGGTGATACAGAGTCCTTCAGCTCTTATGTCTTACAGATAGCTCGAAAAGTCAATAGGAAATTTTTTGCACTAGTCAGTAGTATGTGTCTGTGAATCCGTAAGATTATAGTTAGATGGCATCCCTCGTGTAGTCTTTCTTTCTAAGCATTTATTTCTGTTATTAACTTTAGAACTAGGTTCTTACAGTTCCTCTTTCTTCTTAGTCAATCACTCAACTAACCTCTGACTCCTGATTGGTGCTCTTCTGGGTATCAATCATAGTTCACCTTGTCACTTCTTCTGTTTTTTTAAAGGAAGAAGTGAAGGGGGAATGGAGTAGCGACTTATTCCTCTTCTTGATGCACGTGTCTTTTAGTTGCTTGTCATTTGCTGACAGCCCTACTTTGCATTCTGTTTTGCCTATGTGAATCTTGTGCCCCCACCGTGCATAATTGCTTTGCGAGTGACACTTTAATGATAGTGTAAGTTTGTCAATCATGTTCAACGTTTGGTATATGGAGCATCCATTGATGGGGAAAACTGTGGCAGTACGCATGGATGAGAGCTTTTACTTTCTATACGTGCCAAGGTACTACAGGCCTTACTCATTTAGACTCTAGTTGCTTCTCTCTCTTTTTTTAAATATATTTGTGGTCATTGTTTTATCTTCTGTTTTGTTGTAGAGCTACTTTTGGTGGGTATGAAACCAAAATCTTGTGCAATTTAATCTGGGTCTGAAGATGGCGAAATATGAATAACTTTTGATGTTGATGTTGCAACTTGTGGTGGGGATGGAAACCAAAATCTTGAGCAACCTATGCATGGACTGGCGCTGGCATTTGTTCTTGCTGTGGATGGTGCACTCATCTGAGGTTTCCGAAAGCCTCACGAAGTAAGCATAAGTATTGAATTTGGCTTCCTTCTTAGAATTTAAATTCATATTTTGGTACTAGCGCAAAGTGGATGTTGCCCAGGGAAATTGTGTTCTAGTGGGATTTCCAAAAAAGACCAATTATTTAATTCCTCATTAGATAAGTATTAGTTATGCAAATGTAGTCTTACGGATATTATTATGTCCTTAAGAATATTGAAGTTTTTACGCCAAAAAAAACCGTGCAGTTTCTGAATATTATTATGTAGTACTGATTGAAACATCTTTTAAGGTCGATTTCTTACAGACATGATGGGTCTATATTAGTCTCACAGATTAATATAATGGAAATAATTAATAAATTAGTAAAATAATATAATTTTTTAGTTAATTACAAAGCTATGGTTTTACTGACTTTAGCTAATTGATAGGTATGTTTTGTTATCTTTTGTAAAATTTTATAGAAAGACTTTAAGTGTTGGAGTTGGCATTTTTTGATTAATGTTCTATTGATATTACTGAGATATGTCTCACAGATTAATGTTATCGCTTGTAAAAGTTTTTATGAATACTTGAAGTATTGGAGTAGGTATTTCTTGATTAATGATTTATTGATTTTACTGAGATATGTCTATCTCTCTTCTCTCCTTTTCTTACTTTGTTCTCCATCCAGTGGTATCGTTAGCCAGATGACTTTTCGCTTGAAGTTAGATTTTTGCCACGAGTTCTTATTTCTTGCTCCTCGTATATCGTATATCCTCCATTGTTCACATTTCTCACTATATTGCTTTTGCTGTCTTGCCAATGTTCACAGACGGTGCATTGTTCCCCTTCTCCTGTTACCATCGACAATTTTACATCTCTCTTGTGAAGCCTGTACACTGCAACTTTTTGCTCACTTCACGATTCTTTGCTGTAGCGATCCTTAACATCTTGCACAATACTAGCATGTATTTCTACTCCCTCTCTTGGCTTCTTGTTCTCCTTTAAATCTCTGTCCTTTGTAATCTTTAACACATTTGCACCCACGTGCTGCCATTATTAAATTCTCATCTTTCTTTGCTAAACCCACCAATGCTAATCTAGTTCGCATTCTCCAATTCACGATTGCCCCTATCTGTGTGCCCCCACACAATCATAGCAGTTCCATTAGCAACCCGCTTACTTGCCTTCGGTTGAATTCAAAGTTTTCTGCCTATTCTAGTCTTCTAAGGCCTAAACATAGATATCACATCCCACAACTATCAAACTTCCTCAAAACTCGTCTCTAGCACTAGAAACACTCATCCCCTCTTTCGCCACCCATGTCTCCCTTGCTCTCACTTGTGCACAATAGTACCATCAACAAATTCAGTCTTGTCTCCTCTTACCGCATTATCATCTTGTAGCTGCCACGCCATAGTATTGCTAGCAGGATCTCCCCACATCTCATTTGTCATTCTCTGATGACGACAGTGATGCTGTAGCATCATAGGTCTCTGCTTGCCCCTATTCCTCTATTCCTCACTTGCTCTACTTGCTCTTATAGTGGCCTGAGGTGACCAAATATTAGTTTGTTGTTCTTTGTCTCTAGAGAAGTTTCTCATACTTTCTAGGTTCAATTGTCACCTTTGCATAGGTTACCTTGTTGAATTTGATCTATGCTTTTACTGTAGAGGCATTGTAATAATCGACTGACACTTTCCTCAGCAATTACCTCATTGAGTAGTATCAACATCGTACTTGCGTTGATCCTTTATTTATGAGTGCCGTTAGACATGGCTAGAGCGTAGACATGCCACCATGAGATCAGTGTGCATCATCGTCTGCCACTTCAAGCAGCACATTTCCCCTCAACTCATTTTCACCGATAGCTGCATTGAGATTCTTCCTTGTTTGACTCATCTTTTGCATATGATCATGAAACCAAGTCATTAGAGTCAAAGCTCCCCTTTTCCTTACCAATTGCGTGTTTGGCCTCCCTTGCTTGGAGCTACTCGATATTGGGGCCAAGCTAACGAAACCACCCATTGCTCTTCCTTTTCTCAACAGCTAACTCTTCTCCATCCTCGCCCTCTTCGTTTCAATCTCACGGTTACACCCCATACAATTTAGGGGATGTTTTTCATCCTCCCTTCTTGTACCAACAACAGGATGGGCCTACATCCTGTGGCAACAATAGCAAAGCCCGCAGCTCATGAAGAGCTCACAAATGACATTCAGTTGCAATAATATTCTAGTAATTACTTACTATGTAACTGTCTATCTAATTTGCCCTTTCAAATACTGTTCTTATAATATGCCTTCTAATCTTGTATTGTTTCTAATACGACAATTATTTGCCAATAAACTGCAGCAGCTAAAGTACATTCAAGAAAAGCTAATTACACTATCTAATTGAAACAATTTCAAGAAAAAATGATTGTTTGTCACGAAACGTAGAAAATGGAGATTATCCCAGATGTTTCTGACAAATGCTTTGTCATAACTAGTGGTTTGAAGGATGTATATCAACATGGCATGTAAATCTAATTTGAATACAGTAGGTTATTTACATGTGTAGGTCAGTGTATGCATGTGCAGAATCCTTTTTGAATAAATAGGTAATATATAGGAATGAGTATGTATAATAATTATGACAATGCATAAAATAGATTTTCATTTGAGTTGAGATAGATGAAAAATGTCAAACTGTAAGGTAGGGATCTAGTTCAATTTTTTTATAACATGATGTCAAGCATGAATTTGGACACAACAATTTTTTTTTGCTCCCACTATTTTGACTTCGTTTGGTATTTCAGTTGCTTATTGCATTATACACAGTTTCATAGTACTAAAGGCCCGTTTGGTGGAACTTTCCGGAGCGCAGTCCACGTTGACCGTGTTCTGACCAGCTTTCCGCCTTTATATATTTAGCTCTCTTCGAATTTTGGAAAATACCAGCTTATTTTCCAGCTTCCCCTGACAGCCGGCGCATTCCGCCTCTTGGAAAATGCCACCAAACGAAGCCTAAATTGATTGCACATGGTTGTATTATCATGATAGTAGAAAAGATTACATATGTTGTTTATGAATAGAAATTTCATAAGTAAAATAATGAAGTTATATTTATAGTTTTGAGACATGCAGATGCTTGCTGTGCCGTTATGTATTTTGAGTTTGGATTTATTTGCAATGGAGGCATATTTATGACCATAGTTGCCTATCATCATATGGATGCAACACAATGGGGTTATTAGAGGATAGTCAATCCATCACGAGTTGGCGTTGAGATGTATGGCTTGGCCATTGTAGCTTATGAGTTGTTGATGTGATGGATCTCTTTTTCTTATGTAATTTATTTTTAGTGTTTTATATTATGTATATGTTGTTTTATAGTTAGATACTTTATTATTACCTTATTACTTTGGTCGTTCATCATCTTGATTTAATTTTTACTAAGCATTTTTGCTAACTTTCTTTGTTTTGCTTTTGTAGGTACCGGTCAGATTCATTCTAAAGATTGCAGATAAATGCCCACTTAGTTCAGATGAATGTGTGAGAGGTTGCATATGATAATGTGTACTTTTCCATTTGAGACCGACTTAAATACGTAGTAACAAACTTATTTTGCTTGTTATGGGTATGTTGTAATGCCTAACTTTTTGTTTATTTAGTGGTGGTAAACCGAGAATTTTATAGTATGGACTTGTATATG
The DNA here is from genome assembly GCA_027563935.2 of Costus lasius. Taxonomy (NCBI): domain Eukaryota; kingdom Viridiplantae; phylum Streptophyta; class Magnoliopsida; order Zingiberales; family Costaceae; genus Costus; species Costus lasius. The sequence continues at coordinate 140,032,977 of CM050446.2, forward strand.
TTTACATAGTTTTTGTAGTAGTTTTGATTTGAATTGCATACCTAATTGTTATTTGACCGATTTAGTTTAGTTGCGAATATGAATGATTATGGAATTGTGGTATTTGTTAATATACGTTAATGTTGGTATGTTGTTAAGTATGTCATCCAGCTGGTGATCTTATCCGTGTGGGTGACATTTTATTTGGAAATAATTGGTATATTTGTATGGTTTTGAGCGCGTAATCACTAAGGGTTTGTATACTAGAAAGGATTTTAGGAGGGAAGATTTGTATACTAGAAAGGATTTTAGGAGGGAAGAGATAAATGTCAGAAAAATTCATTGTATACTAGGATGAATGGATCAAAAGAAGGGAAAATTAGATGAATGAATGAGGGAAAATTTTTTCGTTTTTCATTCGTCCAAATTAAACGAACGAATAAAATTAGTCATGCGAGCGAGTTGGCGCTGACCTCATGGGGCAGTCGTCCTTTGCAGCCCTCTGTCATTGTCCTTTGCACCCTCTGCTGCTGACCTTGTGCGGACTTGAGCTTGCGGACCTGAGCTCGCGGATGCCACTTCTTTACCGCTGCAACGGACCTCCTGCAAGCTCCTCCGGCGACATTGCACCAAGGACTCCATCTTCGCCCCCTTCTTCCCCTCCGACGAGCCCCACAAGTTCGCCATAGTTCACAAGGTCTTCGGCGCTGCAGGTCTTAACAATTAATTAGTTTACTTCTCTCTCTCTCCATTTGGGGCAAATGTGACGCTGGCAGGCATTGCAGGATCTTCCGCCACACCAGAGAGCAGACGCAGTGAGCAACCGAGGCCAACTCGAGGATGAGGGATCCGATGTACGGCTGCGTTGGGGCCATCTCCTACCTGTAGAACCAAGTGTCTCAGCTCCAAATACAACTTTCGGTGTACAGACACCGCCGCCGCTTGCCGCTAGAGCGGAGGCTGACTTGCGCGGACATGAGTTCAGGAGGCTAGGGAAGCATCTAAGGGCAACCTCGCGCAGAGACAAGCGCTACAAGCAATATCTTCATAACGTGATAAACACATGATACGAAAATCCCTTCCTCCTATTGTTCCCATCTATCATTTTTTCCCACCCATAGTTTTTTTCGTCCCTGCTAGTAAATACGACCTAAATGTATGTAAGTTGCGGCCATGTTTATGCTTCTAATAGAAATCATACAAGTTTCCATCTGTACTCGATGCAACATTCCACTTGAATCATGTCCGAGTAACCAAGAGATGAAAAGTAAGACAATTAGAATGGCGATGTTAGCACAAGAGCTAAATTAGCTACCGTCGCCTAGCTATGTTGGGTATGCCACTAGTGACTCTTGCGGGGTGCCGGTGTGTGGTCGGCGCAGAATTTGTCTCAAGCTTTTAGCCTTCGAGAGTTCCAGTCTCAGCATCTCCCATACTGCAGGAATCACTCGGGGCCCTTGGAACATGCCATTCCTCTCATACTCCAGAATCCAAGTATTAGCATTGAGATGTAATGCAGCAGAGCTCCATTTCTCGTAGACCCATGAGCTGCCATTGCTTGTTCTTATTGTCGAAAGCAGATTCCCATCTGACCACTGATTTCATTATTACATTTTGTTAAAATTGCACTGAAGACCAGCTTAAACAAAAAGAATGAGAATTGGGCCATAGTACCTCTGTGATCTTGCCGGACATAAGAGTCATTGAACGTCGAGAAAACCCGGTTGAAAGAAGACCAGTCGTGCTCAGGGGACTTCCCCAAACGCTCACCGTCTCTGCCAAAGTTTTGTGCATCACGCATGTCCAGCGGAACAAGAACTGACTGCCCTGAAGTAAGAAGATTCCTGAATCAAACTTTGGTGGCAACGAAAACCTGATTGGAATGCTTAGAAACACAGAAGAGATGAAAACCTGATTCATTTCCCAGTTTGAATCAATCGAACTGCAATTCGAAACTTGTGCACCAACCAATCCCTCTAACTTCTGCTGCAAGAGCTCTAGCCTCTCCTTCAGATCATTCCCGAGAACTCGAGATTCCTCTCCAGCGCGTGAAACTACGTCCGGCACCAACTTTGGGCCGAGTTGATTCAAGATTGCCTCCGAGAAGAACAGATCCGCTGCCCACAGCAAGAGAAAGCCGATGAGAACGTTGACAGAGGCTCTGACAAGGCTCCAAGATTTCTGCTTCTCTGTTATCTTCTTCGCAGCCGCCTTAGATTTCACGGGAGATTGGATGGGCGGGGTAGAAGGAGGGGTAACGGTTGAGGGTCTTCTGGCTGCGGCCTCTGGGGTCCGAGGGGGGCTTTCGTCGGGGAAAGGCAACGGCACGGGGCTAGGCCTCTTGGGCCTGAATACGGAGAGCTTAGTGAGGGAGGACTGGTTAATGGAGGTGGCGCCAGAGCGGATAAGGTCGCGGGTGGCGTGCATGCTGGCGATGCAGATTTTGCAGTTGCAATTGGTGTCCTTTCGGCAGCCAGGAAAGTAGCAGCTCTCGCCACCGCTGCGGAGCTCTGAGGGATCTCGGGAGGAGGAAGTCGACGATCGATTCCTAGACGGCGCAGTTGCCGGGGTGAGCGCTGCCGCAGTCTTCATCGGCCCTCTCGCTCTCTCTCTCTCTCACAAGGCTGTGTTCGATCGGATAGGAAAGGAGAGAGAGGAAATTAAGTGGCTTTTGAAATTTGAATTCTCCAACGGTGCAAAATCAATCGAGTGGTCAGCATTTGATGTTACATTAGGTTCAGGTTTTCAGGAGAACAAGAGAACTATTGGTTTGGGCCTTGATTCATTTGGTCTGTGGATCCAATATATTATTGGGCCGGATTCTGGATGCGCCAGTTCTTCCCCAAGCACAAACCGAAGATTCGAAGCTCCCCTTCTCGCCTTCAACTTTCCACTGCTGCGTTCAAAATCCCTCTTCCACCTGTAATTTCTCCATTCGACCTCCATTGGGTTGTAGCCGATGGCGAAAGCGCAGATGTCTTCTTCGCTCGAGATTCCCTTCCTCCTCTCCGTCAAATTTAAGCGGGCTGTGGAAATGCTTCTTCCTTTCTCCGGTGCATATTGAATCTCAATTAGTTATTTTGTTTTTTCTGGCTATTTGATTGCTGTCCTGTCTGAATTTTTGATCCTTGAGTCTTTTGGTTGGCCGAGTACAGGCTTGGACGCTTGGTGTGCGATACCAATCCTAATGCTCTAGTGTTGGCATTAGTTTGTAGGACTCTCTGTGGTACCATTTTGATGATTGCATGACTGCATTGACCGAGGACAATAGACGGAACACCAGGTGTTGTTTGACAGGTGATATGTTGTCATCTTTGATATGTATGCAAGTAATTTAATCACTAAATTTGCTTTCTGATAATGCCGATCAATTAAAGCATGACAAGTGATCTTCCAATTTTAGCATTAATGGATGACTAATGAGGTTTAATAGGAATAGAGCTAAGTAGTATGATAGAACCAGTTGCATGAAGGAGTTTCTGGGCAATCAAAATGGCTTGTGTGAACTAGGTCTAGTCCATCTTGTCAGGCATGGTCCTCAACCACGTCCAGACTATGTTATGCAGGACATAGGTGAGGCAACGATATATTGTATGCAATCCCTGTATACTCAACTACCTTTTTGCAGGATGACAGTAAGGATGATTCAAGATGTCACACATTTAGCCAAGGACCTTAAGATCGACTTGGTAACCTTCTTCCTAATGATTGTCTTCTATGTTATCATACTGGTGCTAGTAGAACCAACTATGTGTAGAACTCTAGAAACTCCGCCGCTTGCAATCCGAAAGTGGATTGTTAGTAGTACAAATTAGTATTTAAAATTTTGTACCAATAATAGTACATGCACCTCTCCTTAACCACAATACTACAATATAAACCTATAAGTAGCTACAAGAATATAAACCATTACTACATCCTTAATCCAATTTAGTTCTAAGCAATTTCTTATTCACAGCTAACAGTATATGTATATTACATCACCTTCCTATTGAGTATAATTTTTTTTTGTTAAGATTATATACTTAGAAGTACAGTACTGTGAGTCTTCTGTCTCATAGAACATGAGAGAGAGAGAGAGAGAGTTCTTGTATCAAAAATACTATATACGCCTATTGTATTCCACACAATATCAAATAATCCACAACATATTTAACTATATAGATAAAGAAAACCACACCAACGTTGTTAAAGTATCATATGGCCAATAACAGATGGATTAATAAATTATAATGTTTCACTTGAACATTGTACACTAAATAATGATGAAAAACAAACAAAACCAAGAATCAACTGGATAAGCATTGTCCATCAACAAAACTAAGCTACAATGCAAAAGAAAGACGTTGTCTTCTTTACAATCGCTATTGGTAACCTTTCTAATACTAATTGTCTAACTATCTTCTTCTAGTACCACGTCAAGATTACACACATAGTAACAAAATTAAGCTACAATGTAAAAGGAAGACGTTGCTTAGTGTGACACTGTCATCTTTACAATCTCCATTTGTAACCATTCTAATACTAGTTGTCTAACTATATCTTTTTCTAGAATCACGTCCAGATTACACACATAGTAACAAAATTAAGCTACAATGCAAAAAAAAAGACGTTGCTTAGTGTGATACTATCATCTTTACAATCTCCTTGGTAATCTTTCTAATACTAGTTGTCTAACTAGCTTTTTCTAGAACCACGTCTAGATTGATGCAATGGAGGAGAGTTAGAACACAACATGCTAAAAGGGTAAAGTGACTATGATCCATAAGCGATGATAACAAAACAATATTGTGCAAAACTTACAATACATAATCATGCTATACATATCGGTCAATTGCATGTACTGACAGACGGCTTAAACTAAATGCTCAAAACAAGATGGGTTATATGAGTTGGATGCCCATTAGATTGGTATGAATTGATCTGGATCAGTTATAGTGTTGCACAACGCTGGTTAAAAGGCTAATTGAAGAGTTTATAGAGAGACTTGGATGGCAGAGGCAAGGGAATTGTTAAATGTTGAGAGCCGGATGGAATTGTTAAATGTTGCTGTACTGTACTAACAAATTCAGACTTTGGAAAGTACAAGCATACAATGCCATAAATCATCTATCATGACCAAGCATGTCCAAGTTTTAACCCTCCATACAACACTGGGCTACGATAACGTGGAAGTATAGCTGGCGTCAAGCTGGCAAGTATTCATCCTATCATGGTACGCTTTCGGCCTCGTTGTCTCACTGTGAAAAGAAGTGAAATAGAGAGAATTTACTTCGCAGTGTTGGTGTGCACAAACTGCACATAGAAGGATGAAATGGGCAAAACCGAAAGCACCTTGGGCAAGCTTGTTCATCGTAGACGACCATTGTTTGGAAGACTTCCTGTATGCTGCGAGTATTTTATCCATCTGTACAAGGAAAAAACAAAAATGCAGTCATCTAGCCAGATGAGAGAAATTTTCCTAGGCGAAGTTCTCGCATAACAAAGTTAAGCGAGGCTTCATTTGAATCATTGTCATTACTTTGAAAATCATGTAATATTTGATCAACTTGCACAACACTTAGTCGGCATGATATTTAAAGTGATTATAAACAAAAATCGACAGAATAATCCTCAAAAGATGGAAGAAGCATAAGGTAATGTAGGAGAAGGTTTGGTGCAGCAGGAAAATTACCGATTGCCATTTGAGGCATCATAGAACCAAAGTAAACGAAAGACTTATACTGCAGGTACGCAATACCACATACTCAACTTGGCTTATTCCCCCACCTCAACAACAACATGAACAACAAACACACAGCCGAAGGCACAGTAGTCCTTAGAATAAAAAAGTCACAGTAGTCCTTAGAGTAGAAAAGTCAGCCCTCAAAGCACACTTCATCCAAACCGTGTAATACATTCAACTGAAAACTATCACAAAATTGGATGATAAGATTAGAGATTACAAAGATTGATGTTCTTTACAAAAGAAAATGACGGTTTGTTAAAAAACGTATGTTAAAAAAAAGGAAATTAAACAAGATTAAGATGCGGAGACAATGAACGTTGATTCACATAGAAGGAAAAAGTTTATATGAATATTTCTTTCCATAATTGAAAAGACAATTCTAATTAGACAGATGAAACCAAGTGTTGCTATAGTAATTTGGGATGTACTTACAACATTTCCACATGAGGAATGCATAGATAGTAAAGCTCTCTCTAGCACGTATAGATCGACTGCTTTATCCTCCGGAAGAGTTGATGTGAAGCTCAGACCAAAGTCGATAAGGACCTGAGAGGATCATGAGAAAAATATGTTGCCATCATGGCAAAAGAAAGTTCTACAAAATGGTAGAGTGTACAAGCATACATAAATTGACTCAAATCCACATGGATTATATCACACAAGTAGTTACATGCTAGATTGGCAAACTCAAATATGCAAAAACAAGTCGGACCATTGAGTCTTACCAACTGATTGGTCTCACTCCTAACAATCATATTTGAAGTTGTGAGATCGCCATGGATAAGACCCCCGTCATGCAGCTTTCCTACTGCATTTCCTATTTGTGTGGCAATATCATCCAACCGCTCTTTGACAATGCCATTCAATCCAAAATCTAAGAGTATCTCCTTCACAGACAACCCATCCACGTATTCAAATGTCAGAGTATGCAGCAAAGGATCTACAGCATACAGAGCTGGTGTGGGAACACCAAGTCGTCTAGCTTTGGTCATGCAGCGGGCTTCCTGCATACAGCGCATGTTCCAGGAAGAAATGTATAAATAACCAGTTCTCACATGCAAAATGCCATATGGCAAGGCAGGAAAGAATAGAATGCACAAGTGTAGACTCGCACATAAGCAATTGTACTTCATACTCAACAAAAGATCACTACCAAGTGTTGGCTACTTAAAATTATGAAATAAGCAGTAGCTACATTGAACAATAGCATAAAAAGGATTAATATGATAAGAAACTTACTGCATTCAAGCGTTTCACAGTCAGCTTTGAATCAAGTATCGGATGCCTATATCTCTTGGAGAAACGTTCTTTAACGATAGACCTGTGCCCCACAAAATTTGACTCGAACAACCTCTGCAAGAGGCTAGCAAATATCAAAACCTCATGAAACCTCAAGAATTAAAAGCCAACATTTATCATTACTTACAGCTTCAGCCCCCTGCTTCACAAGTACACCGAACCCTTCTTCTGCTCCCTCAACCTCCATTGCCATAATATAAAGAGAAAGGAAGATCTGAAACATAAGAAGGAAAAGAATCAAATAAAAGAAATGTAAACTCCTCGTTGTTTTGATTTTGCCCCAAACAACGAACATGCATCTTGGTGATTTTTGGTTCTTCAATTGTTTCTATTTTACAAAGAGTGGTAATGACATCTCTAAATAGTAAATATCATTGCTTTGCTATTTAATAACTCTTTTCTCATGCAGATGGAAAATTCCAACAGATGGGCATCCTAATGGTCATTGAGAAACAATAACTCCAGGTCTTCTGTACTGTAAAAAAATCATATTTTTTATCGTGCTTTGTGATTACTATCGAAATCATCTTCTATGATAGTTATATGAAGGAAAAAAAGAATGTAACATATTCAAGCAAACACAAAAAGCTATCAAAAGGAGGAGGAGGGAGGGAGGGGAGTATAAATTTTCTCTGTTAAGGAATTAACCATATCACACGATGTTTTTTGACTTTGATTGATTGGGTCACATGCAAGTGGTGTCCGTTGCGATTAACTGATGGGGAAAAATCTCAGTTTACTACCCATGCCTTTAACTTATTTTAGTTTTACCTCTCAAATTTGCTCTTATTTTTTAGCCAAAATTTTAAAGACTCTTCCTTCAATTTTAAAGACTGTTTTTCAAAAGATCTAGGTATGCAATATGGAGGACTCCAAATCAAAATCGAAAGGAAAAAAAAATATTATGAGTCCTAGTTTAGGGTTTTCTATACCAACAAACCTAGATGAGCCTTCGTTGTCGGCTACTTCAATGAGTATGCGGCATCATGACGATGGGTCGTCGGTGTCGCTCTCTACAATATAGTGGGCTTGTGGCGACAGCGGCGATGAGTAGTGGGCTCGCGGTATGTTAGCGACAAGATTTAGAAATTAGGGCAAAATGTAGGGCCCAAATCTGATCGGAAGAGCGAGGCACAACTTGGCCAACATATATGTAAGAAAACCAATAAGGACGAGGGCACGTGAGGTTTGTATTTGTGCAAGGTTATACTAAAAGAAAGAGGGGTTGATTGCAAAAGAAAAGAAAAAGGGGAAAAAGAAAATACAAAAGGGCCGGTTTGGGTATGTTGTGAAGCCAACTCGTTGGCTAGGGATTAGGGAGCAGGTGAGGTTTTGATTTATTTAGGGATCGCCTTCTCCCCTCCTTCCTGCCCTCTAGTTAATGATCCTAAACACCTATCTAAGAAAAATTTTGCTGTAAACTAAGCTGTGTTTACTAGAAAGGATGGAAAAGTGAAGGGGAAAGAAAATAAGGAAGAAGATTTTCCTTTTTAGAGGAAAGAAAACTTAGAAAATTTTCCTTTCTTCTGTTTACTTAGAAGAAAAGAAAATAGGGTGGAATGATATATACATTCCATATCTATATTCTTCTACTCTTATTATTAAAATATAATTAAATACTTATATAATATACTTTATTACAATCATTATTAAATTAAAAATATTATAAAATATAAAAAAAATACAAATATACTAAAAAAAATCAATATTTAATAGCTGAAAATTCAATATAAAAAAGTCCAATGAAAACCACATCTTGCATTTCTAATGCAATTCCATAGAGACCCAGTAATTGGCATTTTATAGTATGAATAGTCTATTACAATTCAGATTTTAACGTCCTGTGAAATCTGGCTTTAACATCCAAAACCAATGAAAACCACATCATTGTCACAAGGATAATTAGCATCCAGACCAACTGATCTCCATTTAATTACACGAGCTTAATTGAAGATTAGGGAATGCTATTTGTTGAGAGGCATAACATAGTATTTCCACAGGTGGATAAGGCCCCTCCAAGGCTTACCGGTCCATGACAATTAATCATAACAAAAACAAACAACAATATCAGCATACTAAATCACGACGTCAAAGAGTGTCAGAGTGAAGCTTGTCTAGTTAATTAAAAAAGAGTAAAAATCTTTATCTTTTCCAATACCATGGCAACTTTTGCATATCAAATGCACCAATACCGAAAGCACTTGTGAAGGTACATTACAAGTCAAACACCGTTTTCTACATTATTAGCCTCAACATAGTTTACATTGAGGCAAAAATTGGATCTCAGGCAGAACCAAAATCAATATAGAGGTCAAAACATAAGACCAAGGAACTACAAAGAAAAATAAAATAAGACAAATTTAGCACAAGCATACTACAAATTCTTAGGACTGCTTTGATTAGACCAACGCATGGGGTTCAGAAACAATAGCATGGGCATAGAATCATTCAATTTTCAGGAAAAAACAGCAACTTATTAGAATATAAACCAATTAAGTGAATGGAATTCAAATCAAATTTACATAAACATTCACATGCACAAACAGAAATAAATAGATCAATATGAGAACTCCACTGTGCATCCAAGTATGCAACTACTTCAACAAGTAATTCCAACTTCGCATTACACAATCAAGTCAAACGAACAAGAAAAAGGATAGTAACGTATGACAGAGCAATATGAAGGCTATTAAACTAAAAGAGGAAGTTTCACAACAGATATTAGCAAGTTTTACTGTCTCCACTGCTACATCACCAGAAAAGTTCATAGAGACAGTTGATAATTCTAAAAGCTTCTCTACCCAAAAAGATTGGGATCCCTTAGCAAGCATGCCGGAAAAATATCCGACTTTCATAGAAGTCTTTCCATTGTTTCAACTTTTATTTTATTTTGGTTTTGCAGAGAAACCCGTCACCTGCAATGTCAATACACATCAGACTTGCCAGCAGCCTAACATTCTCAAATTCACCGATGGAGTCTCCCAGGCTGAGTCTGTCGGCAAACTAAAACTGAGCCAGATTCAATATACAGCACCAACAGTTCAGAATATGGCTATGACTTCTGATCTTCCTAAAACTTAATCTACCCCTCTGCCTTGCACGCCAACTAAAGCTCAATTACGTCCAATTGAGCAGGTTTTTTACTCCAAGATGTTTGAAGAAGCTGAAAACAATAATTCGGAAAGTCGGAAGAGGCAGACTAGGGTTTCGGCCGGACCAGAAGCGCGGCAGAAGGGGAGGTGACGACGGCAGAAGAGGAGGTGACGGCGAGGCAGAAGAGGGCGGAGGCTGGAGAATGGCGAAGGAGGGCGCGGCGGAAGAGGCGGAGGGCGGCAGGAGGGGAGGCGGAAGAGGCGGAGGGAGCAGAAAATACCTTGTGGAGGCGCAGAAGATTCGACCGGCGTTCGAATGGAAGCGGCGACCAGGCGACAGCGGTGATCGAATGGCGGTGGTGAAAGAATGGCAGCAGCAAGGAAACGCGTGAGAAGAGGGGAAATAGGGTAAGCGTAACAAGAGCTTGCGTATTGCTTTTCCGCCGTTTTTCCGCTCGAATCGGGCTGATCGCTTAAACGAGGAAAAATGCTTACGTTTTCCTTCGGATTTTCCGTCCCAACTTTTCTCTAATTCTTGATAAAGGATTTTCGATTTTTTCATCCTTTCCACACTCTTTTCTGTTCTAATAAACAAGGTGTAAATGTCAGTATAGTATGAGTAATTAATGGGTCTAGGGTATGTTAGTAATGGTCTAATGGATGCAATGACTTTCTCTTTTGCCGTAGAGTTCGTGGGCCTTGATGTGGCCAAGCAGGTTTTGAAATGGCAACAAGGGCTTTGACTTACCACGGTCCCATATGTCGTTGGCCCATTTTTTTCAATTTCTATAGGAACAAGTATTGGGTTTGTCATGAGTTCACATGAGTAGACTTATTTCATTATCTGTGTATGGATATGAAAATGATGGTCTGATTTCTATGTTGAAGTGAATAATCAACAGTACTAGTGTTTGTTAGTATAAATTTATGAGTATGATGAAATTATTTAGTTATAGAAGGGACGAATATAAATTATATATAGATATATGAGTGTATGAGTAAATTTTGAGGAAAAAAAATTTCACAAATTAAAGACACTACAACCCGTGGCTCTATCAACAGTACTATGTATTTTAAACTTAAAATAGATAATTTTTTTTAAGAATTCTCTAATTTTTTATTTTTTTAAAATTTTAAAAAAGAATCATACAAATATAAATTTAATTTTTTTAAGAATTTTTAATTTTTTTTAAAAAATTCCCTAAGTGCAAACTATACATAGATGATATATAAAATTTAAAAATTCATATTTATTATTCTTTTTATTTTTTTATTATTTTAATTTTAAAATTTGGTATTTATTAATATTTAGTAAAAAAATTAAAAAATATATAAATTAAAAATCCCAAATCCCTTCGTCGTCTCCACGCGAGAAGGGATTTGGGATCTCTCCCCGCTGCGTTCGGCGCCTTGCCGACGGCTTGGCGACGGGCGACGGCAAGGTGCAGCGACAGGCGGAGACGGCGAGACGCGTACGAGCGACGGGCGGAGACGGCGAGACGCGTACGAGCGACGGGCGGAGACGGCGACAGCTGAGACGACGATGGCGGAGACGACGACGGGCAGAGGCAGCGATGGCTGGAGGCGACGACGGGCGAGACGCGTACGAGCGAAGCGGCGAACACTGTGTAGAAAAAGGCCGCTTCCGCATTTCGGGAAAGCTCCTACCGGGCAGCTTTCTATCAACAGTGCAGCTGAGAAGCTGCGTCCCAAACGCCTCCACTTCCAACTTTTGGCTGCCCGCAAACGTGGAAGCCGCCCAAACACAGCATCCAAACGGGGCCACTAGCTTCAGCCCCCTACTTCACAAGTACACCGAACCCTTCTTCTGCTCCCTCAACCTCATTGTCATATAATATAAATAGAAAGGATGAACTGAAACATATAAAGGAAAAAAATCAAATAAAAGAAATGTAAACTCCTCGTTGTTTTGATTTTGCCCTAGACAACGAACACGCATCTCGGTGATTTTTGGTTCTTCCATTGTTTCTATTTTACAAAAGTGGTAATGACATCTATAAATAGAAAATATCATTGCTTTGCTATTGAATAATCCTTTTCTCATGAAGATGGAAAATTCCGACAGATGGGCATCCTAATTGCCACTGGGAAACAACAACTGCTGGTCTTTTGTAGTGTATAAAAACCGTATTTTTGATCGTGCTATGTGAATTCTATCAAAATCATCTTCCATGGTAGTTATATGAAGGAAAAAGGAAGAGTATAACATATTCAAGCAAACACAAAAAGCCATCGAAAGGAGAGGCGTCACAATCGGAAGGAGGGGGGCAAAAGTATAAATTTTCTCTGTTAAAGAATCAACTGTATCACACGATATTTTTTTATTTTGATTGATTGGGTCACACAGAAGTGGTGTCCGTTGCGATTAACTGATGGCGAAAAATATCAGTTTACTACCCATGCCTTTAATTTATCTTAGTTTGACCTCTCAAATTTACCTTTATTTTTTAGCCAAAATTTTAAAGATAGTTTTTCAAAAGATCCACGTATGCAGTATGGAGGGCTCCAAATCAAAATTGCAAGAAAAAAAAAATATGAGTCAAAGTTTAGGGTTTTCCATACCAACAAACCTGGATGAGCGATGACAACGAGTCTTCATTGTAGGCTATTGCTTCAACGAGTAGGCGGCATCATGATGACGAGTCGTAGACGTAGTCGTCGGTGTCAGTCACTCGTAGGGTGATGAGCAGTGGGCTTGTAGCGACGGTGGCAATGAGCAATGGGCTCCGGCGATGTCAAGATTTAGAAATTAGGGCAAAATGTAATGTCGACTGTAAACTAAATATTAGTGACAAGATTTAGAAATTAGGGCAAAATGTAACGTCGGCTGTAAACTTTAGCATAGTGTGAGTGGTTAGTGAATTTAGGGTAAGTAATGGATGCAAATGACCTTCTCTTTTGTCGTAGAGTTCGTGGGCCTTGATGCGGAAATTAGGCCAGCTTGGGTTTTGAAATGTCAACAAGTAGGGGTGAGCATTCGGTAAAAATCGAAACCGATTTTACCAAAATTTATTTACTGAAATTTTTTTTACCAAAATATTAAAAACCGAAACCAAACCGAATTTCCTACAAACCGAACCGAAACCGAATTTCGGTAAATTCGGTAAATTACCGAAAAGTTAAATTATTATCGATTTAATTAATTATATGATAGATAATTAAGTTATTAAGTATGAGGTAATAATTTTTAGAATTTTAGTAACTAGTTATATTATAATAAGATTAAGAAATAATATAATATATTATTTTTTTAATATATAATATATATATATATATCGGTAAATTCGGTTTTTTACTGAAATGAAACTATAAAACCCGAAATCGAAACCGAAAACCGAATTTCATAAAATTTATTACTAAAACCGAAACCGAATGTTTTTTTACCGAATCGAATTTACCGAAATTTTCGATAATCGGCAAAAATTGAAAAAAACTGAACCAAATGTTCACCCTGATCAACAAAGGCTTTGAGTCTACAACGGTCCGATACGCCTACGGCCCATTTCTTTCGATTTCTATAAGATCAAGTTTTGGGCTTGTCATGAGTTCACATGAGTAGACCTAGCTATTTCATTATCTGTGTATGGATATGAGAGTGATGGTCTGATTTTATGTTGAAGTGAATAATCAATAGTACTAATGCTTGTTAGTATAAATTTACGAGTATGATAAAATTATTTAGTTATAAAAGGGACAAGTATAAATTATACATAGATATATGAGTGTATGAGTAAATTTTAAGGAAAAAAAACTTCACAAATTAAAGACACTACAACCCATGACAGTGACTCACAAATAAAAGCAATGAAATAGCTTAACAAAAAGCTATCTCAACCGTTGTCCTTCTATGATTTTTTGCTTTTATGTTAAGTTGTTTGTTTAGTTGAGTGGTCGTATCAAAGCTCCCAAATTCCAAAAGTCACCACAACTTTTGGCATATTTGTCAACATTTTGGAGATGTTGGAGGGATTATACTAATTTATAGTAACGACTAACTTTTACATCTCATGCAACTATTGAATACAATTGCCCTCGAGTGGCAACAGTTTGGTCAGGTCTGATTTGCCAAGCCGACCCTAAACCTAGCATAATTACTTGACCCTAAATCCGACACATCAAGTTTTAAACGCTTTACTCACACCCGACCTCGATGGGTGATAAGTCTTCTAGCAGAAATCCAACTCTGTAATGAGTGGCAAGCAAGCGACGAGGGAGGCAAGCAAAAGGGGGAGAATGTGCTACGATTAGTTTTTTTTTAATACACTATTAACTTGGGTCGTGTGAGTTCAAGTTTAAGGTGGGTTTAAAAAATCTCACACCCAATTTGGACTCGACATATGATGAACTTAGATTTTTTCGATGAAATTGAATCTAGTCGGACATGAATTTTTTTTTTTTTTAATTCCCTGTCTAATCAACACTGATGTAAGAAATTTTCATATACACATATGTATTACAAAAATAGGAAATAACATGATGGCAATAATCCTACTACCGACGCGAGGTCGCGGACTATTTCAATGGCGACGGAATCCAAAAAGAAATTATCGGCGAAAGATATTGGCGACAATTCAACAATGATGCTCAAATATAATTGGGAAATGCGGGTTCGGCGGACTGCTTACCTTGATTTCTGGCGAGAAAAAAACGAAAGAGGGAAGAAGGTTGCCGCGGTTCGCCCAAGGAAACGAGACGACGGCGACGACGGCGACGCTCGGTCGGGAAGGGGATGCCGCCTCCACGCACCGCTCCACCCCGAGAGAAAGAAGAAGGCCGCCGGAAGCCCCCCCAGAGACCGCGCCGTGGGAGAGAGGTTGTCGGTCGCCGGAAATCTCACCGATCGGAGGAGGATGGAGCGGGGTAATCATCGACCTATGGTTTTGCAGCGGCGAAAGCAAGGTACTGGCATATTTGCATATAAACCTATACGTTTATGAAAATTACAAGCAAGCCGTTGATTCTCGCTATCCTGCGCCTCTACATTAATCGAAACGAAGGAAATTAGGAGTAGCATGACTTGTGATCATCATAAACAATAACGGACCTCACGAGTCAATGAGTCATGAGTCACAAAGCTGGAGAAGGCTTGAGCCATGTGAATTGCTCCCGAGTGCACATGTGATTCTAGAGATGGATCTGTCGCTTGTGAGGAAAACAAAATATTAAAAGGGTAGGAAAAGGTGACTTTTTAAAGGCCCCCCAATAGATTCAACAACCCACTCATGAATGCTCAATTAGCAGTCACACATGGACTTGAAAGGTGTTTGTGCACTCTGCATAGGTCTCTATAAATAAGATTCTTTCAGTGGACGTTCTATTGAGGGTGTTTAGTCACAATGGCCATTCGATTGAAATATAAGAAGACAAATGATCAAATAGCTCGTGTGTTTATTTCTTGTAGTTTGACGATGAGCTAGCCTCCTCTTTAAATTAGAGAGAGACTAGAACGGGAGAAAATGAGCTGTTTTTCTTTTTATTTTTTTTCTTTTCAATTCTGTCTTTCTAATAAAATAAGAAAAAATATATGTGTTTTTTTTACCTTCTCCCCCACTTTTCTTCCAAAAAAAACACAGTCTAAGAGTGACTAAGGAGTTACTTGATCATGTAAATTTTTATTGGTAATTAAGTATACTCCTTAATGCCGTGCTTCAAGCTGGATCAAAGGGAGTGGAGTGAAGCGAGCCACCGGGTTCTCTATACTTTATTTTGAAAATGGAGTTGGCCCATTTACTATAATTATGTTCCTCCGGGATGTGGTTTTTTTGCCAGTCCATAATTCAAATGTCAGAGAGTTGGATGAGCATCAAACTCTTAAATTATCTACAGCTGGAGTGAACACATGAACGAGATCCGGCAAAGCCTAAGTGAGGAGTCCACCTATCTTGGTGCACCTCACAAGGGTTTATTATTAATTTTTTTTACTTTTATTTTCCTGATCGTATCGATATAAATATTGTAATAAAATTGATAGAGATAGATATACTTTGTAATTATTTATTCTTATTTATTGATATAATATAAAAAATAGTTGAGGTTATTATACTAAACATACCTTTTATAGTTTAAAGAAGATAGTAGCTCATAAAACTTAATTATACATTTTAAAATAATACTAGCAGCAATAAAATAATAGCTTATCAATTTTTCTTAGCAATAATAACATAACTCTCTGCCAAATGAATATAGTAGTTAAAGTAATGTAACTAATTAAAGAAGACAGTAGCTCCTAAGAAATATTGGGTTATTGACTTGGTGTATATTTGTCATGTAGTCAAGAGTACTAAGTTTTTTAGTGTATTTAGAGTGTCTTTTTGCTAATAATTAATTAAAATTTATCTCTTAAAAATGGGATAAAACTTCTAGGCGGATCC
The DNA here is from genome assembly GCA_027563935.2 of Costus lasius. Lineage (NCBI taxonomy): Eukaryota > Viridiplantae > Streptophyta > Magnoliopsida > Zingiberales > Costaceae > Costus > Costus lasius. The sequence continues at coordinate 140,049,467 of CM050446.2, forward strand.
AGTAGCGAAGAAGAATCCTGCACCCTGTCTTAGCTTTGACGAGAGAGAGAGAGCTTCACTAAAACGCTGGTTTCTGTCTCGGTTGAGACAAGCGAGCCACCGGACAGCCAAATAAGTAAAGTATTTGTATTTAATTAGGAGCAGCAGAGGAGGGAACGCAGGACAAATCAGTGAGGCCTAATGGCTCCGAGTAGGATCCGGTGCATCACTCCAAGCCTTAGACCGCGCTGCCCACGCTCCATTAATCACCCTTCGCATTTGGAGTTGCACTGCCGATTTGAACACCGCCAAGCACCCACCTCTTTCCCTGTTCCCGTCCTTTCTGCAGCCTTTGCTTTTTGTCCCAACAATGCAAAGAAAGCTAGGAGCCTAGAGAGAGAGATAGGAGGAGGAGGAGAGGAAGAAAAGGCGGAGGAGGAGTGGATTGAGAGCGGTGGATGAGAAAAGCAGGCACCTATGATCCTCAGTCACAGTTGGTTGTTAGTGCTCGCTTCAGATTTGATCCATGATGCAGCTTTTCCTCGCGAAAAATTCCATCTTTTTTTTAGGAGTGGATTGAGAGCGGTGGATGAGAAAAGCAGGCACCTATGATCCTCAGTCACAGTTGCTTGTTAGTGCTCGCTTCAGATTTGATCCATGATGCGGCTTTTCCTCCCGACAAATTCCATCCTTTTTTTTTTTTCGTACCCCATGTTTTTCCTTTTGATCTGCATGGTGAAGTCCGCTGCACTTAGGCTTGCTGGAGTCTGAAATTCCTGATGTTAAATGTCATTGCCCGCTGCGATATGTTTTCCAAGCTGCGTAGTGTAATTCGATTTTGATGATGCCGAGGTCCCGATCTTGCGCAAATGTGTTTCGGTTTCGGGTGATTTGTCTGCGATTTTTTGTACGGGTCGTCTTGTAAGATTGGAACCACTGGAACCAATGAGAAAAAAACCCTTCTCTTTTTTTCCTTGATTTCCGTTGTATCATTTTGCATTCGGTGATTAAAGACTGGAAGCCATTTAGTATTGCTTACTTTCCGAATCCTTTTGTTACTTGCGAGATTTAGTGTGCTGTCGCCCGGGCCTCGTGGATTTGGCGTAGAAAAATCTGTCCTTTTATATAAGAAAAATGTTACTGGAAAAGCCAGTTGAACTGCGTCATTGGTTGACCTCCGGTCATTTCTTGCTCTGCCTATTGATGATTTCATTTTCTCAGTAGCTTCGATCTCTTTAGAATATTAAATTGAAGTTTTCAATTAAACTAATGCTCCAAACCGCATCCTCGCTTTGCAGATGATGGATCTGGCTAGGTGGACAATTACTGAGGCATGTTTCCTTTTTGTGCTTACTTGAAGAATTTGAGGTTTTGAGTAGGAGATGGAACCTCCAGGTGCATTAAGTGAGTTATTCTTCTCAGAAATATGCCTGCTATGTATTATCTTTGTGCTGCTTGAGAATCTTGAAGCTCCCTCTTTGTTATCTCGATGCCCTACGAAGTGCTAAGATAAAGGTTTACAAAATCTTCTGGTTGTTTATAGCCTGTTTTGCTTTTTTTTACCAAGGATTTAACTCTACGCTTCTCCACGCCCACTTCTTCGTCGTCTTCTTCTTCTTCTTCTTCTTCTTCTTTTTCTTTTTCCAATTTTTACTTTGTGCAATGCGTAGGTTCATTGTTGTAAAATCTGCTGATTTTATTCCTCTGATTTTGTTCCTCAGTTGCTCTGGTATATATATATCTATTTCCAAGGACATACAATTTGAGCCTTTTTTTATAGAATAGTATAAAGTTTGTGCAATACTTCATGGCGACCAAACTACATACTGAACCAAGGCGGCATTATTCATGGTGGTGGGATAGTCATATTAGTCCAAAGAATTCCAAATGGCTTCAGGAGAATCTTGCAGGTACCCAACAAATAGTCTTTTCTCATCAGTATCTCCCTTGAAAATTTGACATATATTTATTGAGCTTCAGCCGATGGTATACAAATTTGTTTAAGGTCTTATTTACTAATTAATTAAAATTCTGATTCAGCATTGCTAGCATTTCTTTATTGAATGCAAATTAATCATATCTTTTACTTCTTTCATGACTCTTTTTGCTCTCAAACAGAATATTTACTTGGCAAAAAGAAAATTATATTACTGATTGTCATCTTGCACAATTAATTATGAACTAGCAGTTCCTTTTGTTGAACATAGAGACATAACCAATCATTTCTTCTGTAATAACTTATTCTCCTCTTATTTGAGAACTTACATGAGCTAGGCTGGATAGTTATCAAATTTATATTCTTCTAATGTTTGGGAATTGGGAGAGTCATTTAGTAGGATTTTATTTGTTGATAACAAGGTCTAAGACGATTTAAGTGTTAGGGTCCTATTTGGGGTAGCTTTTCTGCTGGTATTATGAAAGAATCTGTTTGTTGTGCTCTGCTATACCGAGCAGTGTACTGTTCTGCGATCATCATTGGTACTAACTTTTTAGAATTGAAATTAAATTAAAAATTTACCTGAGAATTGATAGGAACTAGAGGCCGTATATTATTGTGTAATTGGTACCCGGTTGATAGATAAGGAGATCTAAGTGGGTCGGGGATCTCACCATTACAGTAGGGAGGGGACTATGATATCAAATGAGTTTAGTTGGTAGGGGAGATTGATGGAGAAGGAACAAGTTGGGCAGGTAGGAGCGAGCAGATTGCTTGCAAGGGAGGTCAGCAGTAGGGGAGACCAACAACATTCGGTTAGTACTTGGTACAAGCTTAGTGCCCCATAGGGAATGTCGGTTAACCCTTTTGGGGCAAATGGAAATGAGATCAGACATTCAAGTCCTAAAGAAAATCAGGAGTAGGCAGGACGGACCCGACGAAACCTCTAGAGCACCGGGGATCACTGGAATACGTTCCAGCAACGCCACCATCTGAACAACGCAGTTTCAAAATAGTGTTGATCGCAGAAAAATGCTCTGTGCACCCTCGCACCTCGCAGCAGCCCCAAATGGAGCTTTTATTCTTTTGTCAATTATTTTTCCATGCATTGGGGAACATGCTTTTTATCTATTACTTGTGAAGTCTTGTTCCATCCTTGGTTGCCATGCAATGTTGTCTGTATATGTGTGAATTTGTTCCATTATTATCTTTATCCTGACTGTTTTTTCAGTTATACATCCCAATAATGATAAACATTTTTGTTATTTATGCGCCTCTTTGCTGGATTTTAGGGTTGATATTTGAACACATTCTCCATCAGCACTTTATAAATTAGTCTTCCATCCATCATGTTGCGAAGGAACAAATTTTTTAAGACTAGTTCTTTGTATGTTGTATATGGTTAACCTGTTCAAATTTTTAATTAAATGTATTTTCATATGATTGACTTCTACAGTATGTCTCATTTAGTTTTTATTTACTAATTTCGTTATACTATAGAGGGTAATATAGTCAATCAGAAAATATCAATGACTATCTAGGGACAAGTATCATCAGCAAGATGTGCATCTTTGCTTTCTGATATCATTGGTAGGTTTGTAGTCATATAGATGAAATTATCAGACTATTATTACCTTGGAATTCATTGATAAATATATAAATTACATGAACAGATGCAGACATGAAAATCAACACAATAATCAAGCTATTAGAAGAAGATGCTGATTCCTTTGCAAGGAAAGCAGAGATGTACTACAAGAAGCGCCCTGAGCTTATGAAATTGGTGGAGGAGCTCTATCGAGCATACCGTGCATTAGCAGAAAGATACGATCATGCTACTGGGGCTCTTCGGCAAGCTCAGCGAACAATGGCAGAAGCATTTCCTAACCAAATCTCGTTACTAGTTTCAGATGAATTATCTTATGGTTCCGTTGGCAATGATGCAGAGCCTCACACTCCTGAAGCACCACCACCACTTCGGGCATTATTTGATCCCGATGACCTACAGAAGGATGCACTAAGCCTCTCATCAGATTTGCATGTAATTAAGAGAAATGGGGCATATTTCGAGTCCAATGATTCTTTATCAAGCAAAAAAGGTTTAAAGCAATTGAATGAGATGTTTGCATTTAGGGATGGACCAGCATGTACATCTGAAGGGAGAGTAAGGAAAGGCCTAAATTTTCAGGAGGAAGAGGGGGAAAGTAGTGAGGTTAGAACACTCATGTGGTCCCGAGAGACAATTCAAGTTCAGGAAAAACCAGATGCAAATTATGTGGTGAAAGGTCTCCAGCAAGACATCGCTCAGTTATCAGCTGAAAATGAAAACATGAAGAACCAGATAATGGAAGAAACTGATCGAACTACTAGAGCCGAGAATGAGCTTCAAAAACTTAAGGATACTATCTCCAAATTGACCTTGGAGAAAGATGCATATGTTACTCAATGTCAGGCATCTCTTCAAAAAATTGCTGCTCTTGAATCTCATTTATCTGCAACGCAGAATGAATTGAAGAAAGTCAACGATGAGATGCTAACAAAAGTCAATCGGCTGCAGAGTGTTGAAGAAACTAACCAATTTCTGATGTCAGATTTAGAGATGCCAAGAAAGAAAGAAAATATGCTAGATCATGAACTTACCCGTAAACAAGATGAATTGGAGAAGCTTCATGATTCCATTGATGAAAAATACCAGAAATTCATGCAGGCTGAGATAGCTCGCTACTTGTTTGAAAAGCTGCATACCCGCTCTATGGAAGAGATAACACATTTGAGTCGAGAAATTGAAAAGGAAATTAAAAAGTCAAGTGAAATGGAACAGTGTAACATGGATCTTCACAGAGAGATTTGCAAACTTAAGGAGGAAACTAGCAGATTGCATGAGCAGAATATCCACTCTTCCTTGACGATAGAGGAACTGAAAGACAAAATAATATTATTGGAGGAGAAGAATAGGACATTTGAAAATGAAGTTAGGTTATGTTTGTCTGATAAGGACACTCTCAACCAAGAACTTAGCCGTGTTAAAGATGATAAAATTCTTCTAGAAGAAAACTACCAAGATCTAATCAAGCAAAAGGAATTAGTCAGCATACATCTTGATTCCCTTGAGGAAGCCGTAAAGCTTTTGCAAAATGAAAATTTTGAGTTGAAGGTAGTAACTAAGAAACAGGAAGCTGACAAAGATCTTCTTGTCAACAAGCTAAAAGATATGGACATTGTTTTAGGGAAGAATGTTGTCTTAGAAAAATTGCTTTCAGATGCAAAAATAGAGTTACAAGTTCTAAGAGGAAATATTTCAGCACTGGAAAAATTGCATGATTCTCTAAATGGTGAAGTATCCACACACATTACTGAGAAAGAGGAACTCATATCCCATGCAGAGATTCTCAACCAGGAAGTGAAAAACCTTTCAGAAAAAAATCGCTTCTTGGAGAAGTCTCTATGTGATGCAAGTAGTGAAATCGGATCATTAAGACCAAAGCTGAAAGGCTTTGAAGAATTATTCCAATTGTTCAATGAGCAGAGATCTGATCTTCTCGCTGAAAAGAATAGTCTTCTTGCACAGATACAGATCCTCACTCAGAATGTGGAGGCGCATTCAGTGGAAAATTCCTCATTGGAGAGGTTATTGTCTGATATCACCAGTGAAGTTCAATGTCTGAAGTCAAAGTTGAAGGTCTTTGAAGAATCCTGCCAGTCGCTCAGTGATGAAAATTCTGAGCTACTTGCTGAAAGAAAAAATTTTGTTTCTCAGGTTGAGATTCTTACACAGGATGTAGAGAAGCACATGGACAAAAACTCCTTCCTGGAGAATTCCTTATCTGACATGGGCAGTGAAGTTGAGGCTTTGAAGGAAAAATTGAAAGAACTCGAAGAATCTTGTCAGTGTCTTGGTCGTCAGAATACTAGTCTTCTTGCTGAAAGGAATGCTCTTGTCTCTCAGGTAGAGGTATTTACACTAAATGTTGAAAAGCTTTCAGATAAAAACACAACCTTGGAATACTCACTATCTGATGCGAACAGCGAAGTTGGGCATCTGAGATCAAAGTTGAGAGATTATGAAGAATCCATGCGGTCTCTCAATGATCAGAACTCTGGTCTTCTTGCTGAGAGGAATTTTCTTCTTTCTCAGGTGGAGAACCTTTCTCAAAATGTGGAGAAGCTTTCAGAGAAAAACTCCTTCATGGAGAACTCATTATCTGATGTAAACTCTGAAGTTTGGTGTGCAAGGTCAAAGTTGAAGGAGTCTGAGGAGTTCTGTCGCTTGCTTAGCAATAAGAACTCTAGTCTTATTGCTGAAAGAAATACCATCCTTAATCAGGTTGAAACTCTTACTCAGAACGTGCAGAAGCTTTCAGAGAGAAATTCCTTCTTGGAGAACTGTCTTTCTGATATTAGAAATGAAGCCGAGTGCTTAAGGTTAAAGTTAAAAGAATTTGAGAAGTCTTGTCAGTCATTGAGTAATCAGAACTCTAATCTTATTGGTGAAAGAAGTACTGTCCTTGCTCAAGTTGAAATTCTTTCTCAGAATGCAGTGAAGCTCTCAGAGCAAAATTTATTATTGGAGGACTCTCTATTAGATATAAAAAATGAAGCTGGATGCTTGAGATCAAGGTTGACTGAATATGAGAAGTCCTGTCAGGCTCTTAGTGATCAGAATTCTGATCTTCTAGCTGAAAGGAGTGATCTTGTGTCGCAAACAGTGGCCCTTACCCAGAACACGGAGAGGCTTTCAGAAAAAAATTCTTTGTTAGAAAGCTCACTAGTTGCTGTATGCAATGAGGTCGGATATTTGAAGTCTAAGTTGAAAGATAGTGAAGAATCCTGTCAGTTACTCAGCAATGAGAACTCTAATTTTGTAGCTGAAAGAAACACTCTTCTTATTCAGATTGAAACTCTTACGCAGAATGTCGAGAAACATGCTGAGAGAAATTCCATCTTGGAAATCTCTCTATCTGATGTAGGCAATGAACTTGGGTGCTTGAAGTCAAAATTGAAGGACTTTGAGAAGTCCTGTCAGTCCTTGAGTGATCAGAATTCCGAGCTCCTTGCTGAAAGGAGGGATTTTATTACTCAGGCAGAGGTCAATACTCAGAATGTGGTGAAGTTTTCGGAGAAAAATTCTTTATTGGAAAACTTGCTATCTGCTATAAGCAATGAAGTTGGGTGTTTAAATTCTAAATTGAAAGATTGTGGAGAATCCTGTCAGATACTCGGTGATGGGAACTCTAGTATTGTTGCTGAGAGAAATATTCTTCTTATTCAGGTTAAAACTCTTGCTCTGAATGTGGAGAAGCTTTCTGAAAGAAATTCCATCTTGGAGACTTCTCTGTCTGATGTAAGCAATGAAGTTGGATGTTTGAGGTCAAAGTTGAAGGACTATGAGAAATTCTGTCAGTCATTGACTGATCAGAAATCTGAGTTTCTTGCTGAAAGGAATGATCTTATTGCCCGAGCAGATGTGCTTACTCAGAACTTGGAGAAGTTTTCAGTCAAAAATTCTTCACTGGAGAACTCACTATCTGCTGTGAGCACTGAAGTTGAGTGCTTGAAGTCTAAGTTGAAGGATAGTGAAGAATCCTGGAAGTCACTAAACGATCAGAATTCTAGTCTTCTTGCAGAAAGAAGCACTCTTTCTGCTCAGGTGGAATTTCTTACTGGCAACGCGGAGAAACTCTCTGAAAAAAGTTCCTTATTGGAGAGCTCATTATCAGATGTAAGCACTGAAGTTGAATGTTTGAGGTCAAAGTTGAAATACTCTGAGGAATCCAATAAATCTGTGAACGATCAGAATTCTTGTCTTCTTGCTGAAAGGAACGATCTTCTTTCTCAGAGAGAGGTTCTTGCAAAGGAAGTAGAGAAGCTTTCAGAGAGGAATTCCTTCTTAGAGCATTCCGTTTCCGAGGTAAGCAGTGAAGTTGGGCCTTTAAGGTCAAAGTTAAAAGACTTGGAAAGCTCCTGCCTGTTTCTCAATGATCAGAACTCTGGTCTTCTTTCTGAAAGGAAAACCATTTTATCACAGTTAGAGATTCTTACTCAGAATGGAGAAAAGCTTTCAGAAAAAAATTTGTACCTAGAGAACACACTGTCTGACTTCAGTGCTGAAGTTGTTTGCTTGAAGTCAAAGTTGAAAGACTTTGAAGAAAAATGTCGATCGATCTGTGATCAGAAATCTAGTCTTCTTATTGAAAGGAACACTCTTGCCTCTCAGGTCTCCACCTGACATTCACTCTTTTTTTAAGCAAATATCATATTTTTTAAAATTGGATAACAAAGTCCATTGTGTGTTTGCCAAGGCTGCAAGTAGAGTAAGACACTATGCAATTTATTACCAAGCTATAATTTGTACCCCAATTAACTTATTCCCATGTGTGCGTGACAGGTTGAAACCATCACTCTGAATCTGAAAAATCTGGAGAATAGTTTTGTTGAGCTGAAGCACAAGTACGGGAAGTTATCTGAAGAAAGGGATCTGTTGAGCAATCAGACAAGGGACATGAAAAATCTTTTGAAACTAGAAAAGGAAGAGAATGAAACCCTTCTCCAATCGTGCAAGAGTCAGCTAGTTGTATTAGAGAACCAGAATTTTCTTATGCGACAAGAAAACATACTTAAAGAGGAGGAGCTTGAAGAAGAGCAGAGTAATATCATTGGTGCCTTGATAGAAAATTTTGTCTTGGAGAGAAGTTTGTGCAACGTGAATGATAAAAACTTTGCTCTTTCTATCGAATGTCAGAAAAATCTGCAGGCATGTAGAAGCGCCGAGCTTCTTGTTTCACAACTTGAGCAGGAGAAACTCATGCACATCAAAACCATAATGTCCTTGTCAGAGCAAAATGAGAAGTTAATAAAGGGAATTTGCTTTTTGCAGAACACCCTAATTGTTGAAAAGAACTTTGGTTTCTTGGATGAAGATCAGGATAAAGATCCCTTAGATTTTATATTTGAACAAATTTTGTGTTCTGTTTCAAAGGCTGAGTATGATAATCAACTTATGCACCTTGAGATATCAGTTCTTGTCACCCTTCTGAAGCATGCAAAGCTGGAGCTGGTTAGTTTCAGATTGGAGAAATGTTCTCTTGAAAGGGAGCTTGGTATTAAATCCCAGGAAATTCTATCTTTGAGGAAGGAACAGAGTGAACTCCTTGGTTTAAATGAAAATTTAATGAAGGAAATTGAAATAAGCAATCAAAGGGAGAAGGACTTGAGGACTGAAGCGAATGTCCTATGTGATCAGTTGAATGATCTTCAAGAGTCTCTTCGAACATGCAAATGTGAATTACTAAATTTAATTGAAGAAAAAAAAATTATGAAGGAACAATTTTACGAATTGAGGCAAATACATAATTTATTGGAAGAGGAAAATCTTGAAGTGCTTGCAGAGGCAATGAAGCTAGATCATCTTTGTTTACTGTTTAGAAGCCTAAGCATCGAGCAACTGATGGAGCTAAAATCTTTGATTTATGATCTCAATTCTCTTTATTCTGCTAAAAATAGTCTTATTTCTGAGGTCAACAAACAAAAAACAGTAATAAAGATGCTGAAGGCAGACAATTTGCTTCTTGTTGAGTCACTTGCTTGTGTGGAAGAAGAGTTAAAAAACAATTTGCTCCTTTCAGAATTTGATTTGTTTACAGCTACATTTGTCTGCGAGGAACTAAATCTTGAGAGAGAAAGTATAGAGAATCAACTAGAACATACACAGTCACACCTATCGGAAATAAACCAGAAGGTTCAGTCTACCCAACTAGAGAACCTTAATTTGTTTAAGATTCTTCAGGGTCTTCAGCTAGAAAATGAAGCAACTAAGCTTGTTAAAGAAAATTTAGAGCAAAAGATTTCTTATTTATCTGAAGTAGTGTCTCACAAGACTGAGGATATTAGATGCCTTGGTGAAGCAAATGAGCATCTGCAAGAGGAAATTTATCAAAAACAAGGAGAAATTGAAGTGCTGATGAGGAGGGAGGAGGGTTTACTTTCAAAACTTCAAAAAGAAATGTATGAAAATGAGCCCTGTGAAGCTGAAATCGAATCATTATTAAGTGAGATCCATCTCTCCACATTTAGTGCAGCATTATATGAGGATAGAGTTATTGAACTGATGATAGAAGAAGAAGTTAGTTCTGTCATGCGGAAAGAGATGCTGATAGCTGAGGTAGCTTTAGTTAAGGAGTACGTTGATAGTTTGAACAGAAAACTTGATTTTGGAGAAGTAGAAAGTCAAGGATTGAAGTCTCGTTTAGATATTCATTCGTCTCTGGTTACATCTTTGTGGAATGAAATTGCCTTCCTGGAAAAGCAAATCGTGGGAGCGGCAAAACTAAAATTAGCAATCCACCACAAAAAAGAGGTTCTCTTCTATTTACTAAATTTGTATGTGTCCGTAGTTACTGCTAAATATTTATTTCTTAGTACTCGCTCAATAATTTCAAGTTAGTTATGCCTATGGAAGATTTTGGGCGTCAGAAAAGTTGCTATCTAGTAGGTAAGATATCCTCGTTAAATTATTATTACATCTTCTTAAGCATTGTTTCTTGGCAGCAAAATTCTTGGCTGTTAAAATATTGTGCATGAATGCTTTAACTTTGCTGTGCGACTGACTAACACAGAAAGGAGCTATCTAAAGCATGTGTAATACGAGGGCATTAATGCAAAAACAAGCTTCGGAATAGGCCAATTTGTGAATACTAAAAATTTCAAAAGGGCCTTAATATGATAGTTTGACTCATCTTTCTCTTTTGAGCTTAAGAAGGTTAGTTGACCTGACTAAACCTCAATGGAAACTGCGACTTACTGATTGAAGCCACTCTTTTTCTAACCATCCATAAACTCAGTAACGTTTCAACATTAGTATCGCGTAACAAAATATTAAATTTCAAACAACATTTGCTACTCAGTTTTACATGCTCGTGGTAGAACGTCTATCATTTGAAATTCTGCTTAAATTAATATGTATGATTATAGAATCCTACTCTTTATTTTCTCATGTAAGTCTAACTTGTTAATGATCTGAAACATTCATTTTTGGTACTTTACTTTTTTTGTCTCCTGAATTTGTCCTCGCTTCCTCATATGCAGCACAATGACAGCCAACCTAGCGAGTGTCACGAGGCAATCAACGATGAATGCGTTTCAATGTTGGAGAAATTGATCAGTAAAGTTAAAGCTCTTGAAGAAGTGTTCATGCACACCCTAAATGACAGAGAGCAAGAAAAACCTGTTGCTAGCACCAACTTAGCAAGTACAGAAACTGAAGTTCTAAGGAGAAAAGAGCTTGGACTGCAACAAGAGGTTCAGTTAAGCAAGAATTTGAATAGAAAGTTTGATGTCGGACTAAATGATGTTGAAATCTCCAAAGGGAAGAATGGACTCATTATAAAGGATATTGAGCTCGACCAGGACTCAAGCTCTTTGCCTCGTAGAACCATCGGTTCATATGGCTTAGGCAGGATCAATATTGATGAGATTGATGATCAATTGTGGGAAGCTGCTGAAAAAAATTACAGCAACCGGATACCGAAGGCATCAACAGTTTCTGTGGAACATGACATAGAACCTGTTGAGGAAGAAAAGAGTGAATACCCTTCTTCAGAGTTGATGTTCGAGGAGTCGAGCATCGACAAGTACCAAATTCCTAAAAGTGCTTTCGCATCCCGCCAAGAGTGGAACAAAAGACTCCTCAGGAGGCTCACAACTGATTCGCAGAGGTTATCAGACCTTAGGACAACTGCAACTGAATTAAAGAGGAGAATGGATGCATCTCAGATGGGGAAGCTTCCCTCAAGCTTGGGGTACGATAAAGTTCAAACACAGCTTAAAGATGCTCAAGGATCAGTGGAAGGGCTGATTGATATGAATCGTAAATTGACAAACAAGGCTGAAGAGTATTCTCCAGTTGGAATTGGCTCGGAATCTGAAGATAGCAGCAGCACGGGAAGAAAACAAATATCAGAACAAGCAAGAAAAGAATCAGAGAAGATTGGTAGGTTAGAATTGGAACTTCACAAAATCCAGTACGTCATGTTGAAACTTGAGGAAGAGCATGCTAGTAGGCAAATTAAAGCTTCAGATAGAAGAGCCAGCACACTACTGAGGGATTACATCTATGGAAGAAGAAGAGATGGCCGTGGGAAGACGAAGAATAGCCCCTTCTGTGGGTGTATCAGGCCTAGGACCAAGGGGTGACCATCGACCTGTGTTGTTCTCGTGCTCATTTACATAGAAGCACAACAAGTTCACAGAACCGACAGCAGTTATGTTGGCTAGCTGCAGTTTTCTCCTCAAGCTGTAAATTGCTGAGTTCTTGATCAGGGTGGTGCTCTCTAATTGTTATGTTATAAAGAGAAACTGTACATTTTAGGTCAGTTCACTCTCGATGAGCGATTTAATCCCTTTTTTGCAGTATGTTTTGTTCCCGTCATTCTCGTCGTTTAGTCATTCCTTAGATTAAGTTCCTGATGATGTTGATGCGTCCTTAACATGTTGAATACTTAATTTATTATGGAAGCGCTAGCTCTCTTTCTCCACTGCACTTGCATGGTGACAAATTTTACACGTCGTGCATCATGATTTTAATATCTAAGGCCTAGGTTTGTTATGCAATGTGAATCAGCAGGTAAAAGTACCATTTATTTCCAATCTTAGATACGGATCTAAGTAATCAAGAACAGGTATGGATGACCTCAATGATGTGATGGAACATGGTGGCAGGACTGTCGTCGGATCGGAATAGTATGTATAAATTCATTGCTAGAGCTATTGTGCAGTATAAGATCAATAGTATCGAACAACTGAAACCATGTGTTATTCTCCTGAATTGTCGAGCGGTCTATCAGACTTCAAACAATGCAGTCGGATACGATTGACAACAAAAGTAATTGGTGATATCTTGAGATGAATATCGATTGCTGGCGTAGTCAATGATGATCTTTTTGAAATGAAAAAAAGGGGGCATGTGTACTCTTCTCCAACTATAGGTACAATAGGTGAAGAGTTTGCTTCCCCTTATCCATATGGAATAGAGAAAGGCTTCTTCGTTTACTAGACCAAAATGGCCTTCTTTGCAATGTCAACATCGATCGTGACTATATTCCTTTTTTTTTTAAGAAAAAAAAGAGGTAAATATTCTCTATCTACTATTGCACTCGGTAACGCGAAGAGATTCAGTATAATATTTCTACTTTGCACTCGGTAGAGCATGATTTATTGCTACTTTTGCCGTCTGCTCCAGTTGAAATGCAGCTTTGGGATGCATATTTCTTGTAGTTCTGTCCGACCACTGTAATACACACTATTATTCTCTTAAGAGCAACAGCTCCATTATTCATTTATTAGAAACACCTTCCACTGCCACTTTGGAGTTTTGTGTCAACTGAAGGGACTGATTTCTATTTTTTTCATTTGCCAATTTGCCTAGTGGTTTGTGAATATGATGTCTCTATTACTGTAAATCTGCATGAATTTGATCTAAAATCGTAAAGAAAAGGACTAGAATGGCGAAAGAAATATTAAAGAATGTTGGTGTCGACAGAAAAATTGGACCTTTAGCCTCATAACAGCGCACAAAAAAATTACTGAATCAAACAAACAGCAATAGTCGGCACACGTGAATAATTAGTTGAAGCACATGACCGACAGGAAACTCAAGCAATTTTTTTATACCTTATTTTAATTATTTTTAGAGGGACAACTATGTGTATTTTATTAATATAATTTTGGTGGAGTAATTGTTTACACTAGTTGTGACTGCAGGTTACTGAGACGTCATAGCTATGGCTTCACACTCGGACACAAGTTATGTTGACCGAGTTGAAAATATACTACATGAAAATATACTCGTGTCTTAACTTTATAGATAGCATGTTTCTGCTTATATATCACATAAGCACACGATATGCCCAAAGGCCCTCTGGCGTTGACTCTCGCTTACTGCATGAGCAAATACGCCACACAGGAGGCTTTCAGGAGCAGCTTCTCTAATTTTGCACGGATTATACCATCTTTTTCGCATGTATGATGATTTAGCTACTTCCAAGGTACGCAAAATTAATTATAGTAATTAAATATGCATGCATTGAACTGATAATAATGTGTGTTAATTTATTTAATCTTACAGGCTGAGATCGAAAGAGGCCACGTTCCAAAATGCGTCCAGTGCTGCATGCATGAGAGAGACGTGAGTGAGGTGGCGGCGCGGCAGATTAAGGAGATGATTAGGGCTACGTGGAGGACCGTCAACAGAGAGCGCCGCACGTGTGCTTCCTCCCCTCCTTGGATGAACACTTCAATGACGTGGCAGCGAACATCGTTCGAACGGCTCAGATGTTTTATCAACACGGGGACGGCTATGCCGAGGCCGACGGAGAGACTAGGGATTATGTCATGTCGGTCATCATCAAACCTATCCTTGCATGAATAAATAAATAAAATTCTTAATTAGCAAATTAATCTATAGAAACATAACTGTAGATTATGCGACGATTTAGCTAGGCAATGAAATTAGAACTTTCAGGGAAAAGTCAAAACTATGACCTCGAATAATCTTAAATTATCCGACATTCATGGAAATAATTTCTAAAATCGTTGGATTAGAAAAAAAAAATCAATAGATTTTGGTTAAGCAATGCTAATTTACACCATCGAACCAAATACAGTGTTAATTGACTACTCTCGTTGCTTACATCATTCATTGCTATGTGAAATTAGTTCTCCTGCTGGGCTGGAAGACTGAATTGGAGTAGGCTGAATTGAAATCTAAACTGGGTCGGTTGACTGGATCAAGCCACTTGACTGGCCTGCACTCCAATGATAAACACGAGCGCTCATACTCTATTTTTATTATTTTTATATCAACAATATTTATATTTTATTAACATGTATAAACTTATAAATATATTTTAAATTTTAGTTGACTAATTGTTCATATATATTGATTTTAGATATTCGTGTGTTGATAGAACATCATGTATATTGATTTTAATGTTCGTGTACGTTGACTGAAGCATCAAAAGATCCAGCATGATGAGCTGCTATGACATCAGAATTTGATGCTCTTCTTCGAAATTGGACTTCGGCCTTAGTACCACGGTATTCATCTATGAATATAATTGGATGTAAATGGATTTTTCCTTTAAAGAAACATGATGATGGAACTATTGAGACATAAAGCACGTCTTGTTGTCAAAAGCTATCGCAAAATACAAAGTATTGACTTCACATAAATATTTAGTCCTATTATTAAGATTATAACTGTGCGCTTTCTACTAGGGGTGTGCAAAAAATCTGTTGGAACCGTCAAACTGCGATTAACCGAACCGAGCCAAACTGATTTCTGGTTAACCGAAACGAACGGTTCCTTAACCGGTTGGGTCAGTTTTTTAGCGGTTCCAACAGTTACCGGTTCGATTACGGTTCGTGACTTGGCCGAACTGTCGGTTAATCGACCGAACCGATATATAATATATTTTATATAAAATATTTATTTATATATAAAAATATATTTTTTATATTAAAATAATTAAATTTATATAATTAACCAAACCAGTTAACCGATGATTAACCGAAAACTAGCGGTTAACCGAACCAGTTTACCGACAGTTAACTGAAAACTAGCGGTTAACTGTTGGTTAACTAGTCAAATTAGAAAATATATTATAATTTAAGAAAAAAGAATTTATGACTGGTTAACTGGTTGACTGGTTAACTGTTTGACCGGTTAACCGATCAAAATGGTTTGGGAACAGTTCACAGTTTTTGTTGAATCGAACGGTTCGGTTAACTAGTTGATCTAATCAACCGATTCGGTTAACCGGCCATGCACAACCCTACTTGCTACTTGCTAGCTCTATTAACTCAAACTGGCATTTATGTCAATTGGATATATCTAATGCATTCTTACACCATCATCTTGAAGAAATTGTTTTTATGGAGCAACCCCCTTTCCATCCACAATTTTCTAACCATGTTTGTGATAACAAAATCACTATATGGACTCCATCATGCTCCTCAAGCTTGGTTTCATCGTCTAGGTAGGCCTGACAAAAAATTATACGACTCACCAACGAACTAGTCGGGAACTAGTCGCCGGTGAACGGAGAGTGCACCGCCGATGAATCGTCACCGAAGAAGCCGCCGCCGACGAGAATCCGAACCCAATGAAAACGTTGCTCGCGTGGAACCGGAGATCGGAAAATCCGATCTCTCATCCGCGTCTGGCTGCCGGCGCCGGAGGGGATGAGTCCCTCCTTACCTCAGGACACCGGTGAGTCGATCTGAAGCCTTGTGCCGACGAGTCCACAGTCGGAACCTCGTCGCCGGCAGGAATCGTCAAACTCTGTCCTCAGATCTGCTTTCGCCCGTCGCCAGACCTTGCCCAAGCATCTATGATTGCTTGATTGGCAACCTCCCCTCAACGAGGATGGATTTCCATCCTCGCCGCCACGCGAGCACCGATCTCTGCCGTCCGATGGCTGGAAATCATGTTTTCACTGGGGTGAGATTGAATCTCAACCCTAGGCTCATCCACGTTGATTCCGAGGTGGATTCCACGTCCAATCGCCGCCGCCATCACCGCTCCGTCGATTCGAACCGCCGGCCACCTTCCATATCCGGCAAGCACTCCTCCAGGTGGCGAGATCGACGGCGGACGGTGAGCTTCGCTGGGACGAAGCTGAAACAGGGGACGTAATTCCCCAATCACGCGTACGCGTGTTACGTGAACCGGCTGAACCGACTGGAAGGATGGTTCAGGCTGGTTCGGGGCTGATTTGACCTCAGAATCGCCCCACGGTTGACCCTCTTCGATGCACACGCTCGCAAGCTCGTGCGAGAGGGTCCGGGGTCCATGGGTCGAGTCGGAAACCCACATCCATGTGTGAACCCACACTCCGTGGTTCGACTCAACCCTCGCCCTATGGACTTATGTCAACCTCAGTGACACAATCGCACACCGAGTCGTCCAACACGGCTGATGACGAGGGGTTCTACCGTCGCTCCATCTCGGTATGCTTTGGGATTTGTGCTAAATCCCGGGAGCATCACACTAAACATGATAGCATAATAAAGTTGTTGCTCAACAAACATATGGAGCACGTGAATCTTGCTCAACACACATGTTATCAAAGCTTTAATTGCGACCAACAGTTAGTTAGGTTTGCTTCTTTTAAAATTCTTACCTATGATTTACCTTAAATAATATGGAATTTTAAATTTTTAATAATTTTCTAAATCTCTTTTTTCTTCCTCCGTTGGCTCTCTAAAATGTTAGCTAATTCAATGAACTTGGAAAGTCATATATTTTGAATAAAAAGAATTAATTGCCTTTTATTTATTTTTATTTATGTGGTGTCTCAATTGGACGCGATGGTATGGAATTAATGATTTGTTTTCTTGTCTAGTGTTTATATGTAAATATCACTGACAGACTTCTTTTTCATTGTATATTTTAATCGTGCGTTAGAAAATTCAGATGCATGTATCAACGAGTAGATATTTGATAGTGTTTAATGCTTTTCTGAGGCAAGAATTTTCTATAATTTGAACATATTTATAATTCATATATAATTTGAATATATGATACATAACCGGGACTACATTTGATAAAGTATGGACTAGATTTCATCAAATATTAATTAAATTTTTTTAACCATATTTTTTAGATAATTTAGTCAATATTTTATCAAATCTAGTCAATATTTGATAAAGTATATATGATCCAGAACCTATATATATATAGCATGGTTATCAAGCTCAGCTTCCAATAAACTGTCATTAGCTCTTTTTACTCGGTGAACAAAGAGAGGCCTTCGGCAAATGCCATCTTCCAGCATTACTATTCCTTCATCGTTGATCACAGGCAAGCTCCAGGTCAAGCAACAGCAGCGCCGCCACGGCTGCCTTCCTCTTCCCCCGCGAATGATCCGGTGCGTCGTCGCCGATCAGGCTCCGGCCAGGAGAAACGCCAACTTTCAGTCGGGCTTATGGAGCGATCGCTACATACAGTCGATCGCTAGCAGTAACGAGGTGGACGTGATCGATTATTCACCATTTTTTTTATATATATTAGTAACTAATATTAATTTAAAAAATTGCAGGTAGAAGAGAAGATGAGGGAGAACAAGATAAACATACTGAAAGAGAAGACGAGACGAATAATAAACGAGGACAAGAATTTGGAGGACCAACTTCAACTTATTGACCATTTACAACAGCTTGGAATAGCCTATCATTTCAAAGATGAGATTAAAAGTGGTCTAGGGAAAATTTACATTTCTTTGGAGGACGTAAGCAAGCAACTGGAGAATAATCTTCACGCCACTGCTCTTCTTTTCAGGCTTCTTAGAGAAAATGGATTCGACATTTCAGACGGTGATCAAGCTTTTAGTTCATTGCTCATTTGCTAATCGCTCTATGATTTTGCAATATTCTAACGTGAAAAACTTTACTGAATGAAGATATATTCAAGGGCAGCATGAGCCGTTGCTTTCAACAAGAAATCAAAGGAACGATATCGTTGTACGAGGCCTCTTACTTTGCAAAGGAGGGAGAAGCTCTATTAGATGAAGCCAGGGAGCTCACAACGAAACACCTCAAAAGCCTCCTCGTAAATGAAGGATCCCTCGAGCCCCAACTGAGAGAGCTTGTGACCTACGCATTGGAGCTTCCATTGAATTGGAGGATGAAAAGATTACACGCGACGTGGTTCACTGAATTATGCCGAAAGCAAGCGATTGTGCACCCTGCCCTCCTTGAACTCGCTATATTAGACTTCAACGAGGTGCAGAGCATCCACAAGAGAGAACTCATTGAACTATCGAGGTAATAAACCACGTCGAATTTTGGTGTAATAGTTAGCCATTAAATTTAATTCTAACATGTACAAAACTACGACTAGATGGTGGGAAAATCTTGGGCTTGCACACAAGCTTCCGTTTTTCAGAGATAGGTTAGCAGAAAATTATCTGTGGACTGTCGGCTGTGCCTTGGAGCCAGAATTCTGGAGCTACAGACAGATGCAAACAAAGGCAATATGCTTGGCGGTAGCATTGGATGACATGTACGATGTGTATGGTAGCTTAGACGAGCTCGAGCTCTTCACAAACGTTGTTAATATGTGGGATGTTAATGCAATCGACGCACTTCCAGAGTACATGAAGTTGTGTTTTCTATCGATCTTCAACCTATCAAATGACGCGGCTTACAGAGTCCTGAGAGACAAAGGCTAGGACGTATCGCCTTATCTAAAAAGAGCTGTATTATATCTCTCTCCCTCTCTCTCTCTCTCTCTAACTCATTCTATTTTGTGTCTTAATGAATTATACTCTCTTTGGTACAGTGGGCGGATCTATGCAATGTCTTCTTTCTAGAAGCAAAGTGGTACCACCAAGGCTATGCACCCAAACTCCAAGAGTACATGGACAATGGATGGATAACATCGATAGGCCATGTGATCGTGACTCATGCTTATTGCATGAGCTCTGAATTAACTCGCGAGGCTTTGGAGAGCTTTACTAGTTATCCAAAAATTACACAATGGTCTTCTACGATTCTTCGACTTCACAATGATTTGGCTACATCCGCGGTATAATATATACGTGTATATGTATATGTATAAATTTTGAAATATTAAATTTTATAATCTGAAATTCGCAGGATGAGTTGGAGAGAGGAGACACCTGCACATCTCTACATTGCCTCATGCATGCGAAAGGTGTTTCAGAGGCAGGGGCGCGAGAGAGAGTGAAGGGACTCATCATGGCCAATTGGCGAGCAATAAATGGAGATCGAGCTTGTGCTTCTTTGTTAGAAGAATGCTTCAAGAATGTGACAGTAAACTTAGGTAGAATAGCGCAGTTCTATTATCGATATGGAGATGGGTATGGCAAGGCTGATGGGGAAATGAAAGCCCAATTTACCTCTTTATTGCTCCAACCTATCAAGCTTTAAAGATGGTATTGTAACAAAAAAATGTACTTACATAGCCTTGGTGATACTTCCTATAATCTTATTCAAGACTAAAGGTATATTTTTATGACTACTTAGTGTTGTATTGGTCCATGCTACACAAATACTTTTAAAAGGTAATATTTTGGAAGCAATAAAGGTGTTGCTAATAAGTTTATTTGTATGACATTTTAGAAGCTAATCAATAGCAGGTGCTAGTCGAGCACAAGAGTTAGGGGAGAAAACTCAAATCCAACTCGATCGAATTTCTGACTAGAATAATCTAATTTGACTACACGTGGAGTTGAGTTTGGGTAAAATCTAATTATTATAAGTTAAATTAAGGTTAAGTATGAATTTTTTAAATAGTTTGTTATTCGTTTTTACTATCTCTATCGCAATAGTTTGTTATTCGTTTTTACTATCTCTATAGATTTTATGTTAACAAAGCCGTCATCACTGTTGTTGTTAGTAGGATAAAAAAATTTGAATTATGATAAACTAATAAAAATTAATAATCAAAATGGATAAATATATATAATAATTAAATAAAAGAAGAAAAGTAGCCTCGCATATTGACTGTTGTTTTGTCCTAATATACAACCACACTTACATCTTTTTCCGTGCAACAATGAAATGTCTATTACAGCAGCTTTCAACAGCAACACAATAAATGAGGCCTTTAATTATTATGAGAGAAGAGAAAAAGTAGCCTCGCATATTGTCTGTGATTTTATTTAATTATTGGCTTGATTAGGGGGAGATACTTATTTAGCTCAGTTGTTGATTCAATTGATATTTTACAATTTTTTTTAAAAAATTAATACAGATTTGTGTTTCCTTGATTATTATGATAATTATAATAATTATAGATTTATGTTATATCTCTTGAAATAATAATTTTTATTAGCATTTTGATTTATGTATTTGATATCAGTTAGATTTTTTTTTGGATACCATGGTATTATTGTTATTGTTATGATTGCAAAACACTAATCTTGTTCTTCACATGTTGGCCACCGCCATCAAAGGTTTAATTGCAGCAATAGTTAGATTGGTTTGCTCTTCTTTTGATAGGCCAAGTTAAGTAACCAAGGCCAAATTTGATACTAAAATGTTATTATCATTGACTAAACTCTTTATCAGTTGGAGTGTTCTCTAGGACGGAATTTTCGTACATTAAATCTAGTAGCAAAATTTATTAGATTCAATATATTTTTTCTTCTTTCCGTTCCAAAAAACACAATTAACCTAGAAAGTCATAAATATTTTGAATGAAACAATTAATTATTTTGTTTGTTTATATGGTGTTGCAGTAAAGGCGTTGCTAAGAAATCAAGTTATATTGCATTTTAAAAGCTATCAATTCATGTGCTAGAGTTTGGAAGAAAACTCAAATTCGACTCGATCTAACTTTGAGGGGAAAAAATTATAATTTGAATGGGTGTCGATTTGGGTTTGAATAAATTTCAACTGTTATTTGTCGGGTTAAAATTAAGCATGAGATTTTCGAAACAACTATGATTCTCAATCTCAACCCTTCCCTAATATGAAAATTACTTAATTACCCCCAAACTTAAAACTTAGTATAAGAGAAATTGTCATACATAATTGCATCACCTACTTCATCGATGGCCGAGGACAAATATACTTGGCTTAGAATATGAATTGTACTGAAAAGAAACAGCAGCATGTCTTCCTTTGAAAATGTAACTATTTTTTGCCATAATGAACAAATGGCCCATAGTAGGGGTGAGCATTCGGTGAAAACCGAAATCGAATTTACCAAAATTAATTAATCGAAATTTTTTTTACCGAATTTTCAAAAACCGAAACCGAACCGAATTTTGTAAAAACCGAAATTTTACCGAACCGAATTTACCGAAAAAATTCGGTAAATTACCGAAAAGTTTAATTATTAAAGATTTAGTTAATTATATAATTAGTAATTAGGTTATTAAGTATTAGATAATAGATTTTATACTTTTAGTAACTAATTATAATATAATAAAATAAAAATATAATATAATATATTTTATTTTTTAATGTATATTGTATATTTTATATATTTTAATATATATATCGGTAAATTCGGTTTTTTATCGAACCGAAAAAAAAAACCGAACCGAAAACCGAAAACCGAAATTTAATAAAACTTAAAACCGAAACCGAAACCGAATTTATTTTTACCGAACCGAATTTACCGAAATATTCGGTAATCGGTAAAAACCGATTTTACCGCACCGAATGCTCACCCCTAGCCCATAGGACATAGGCATTGTCACGCCCCAATTTTTCGCGCCTAAAACTAGGACGTGATAGCACAGATTACACAACCTCTGTGTAACCCGTCAGCTAACACACCTATACAAATAACTATGCGGAAACGTGAATATGAATACAATGCGCGCCTCACTACAATAAGATCGCTCTCCCAGCAGTACAGATCACTCAACCTCCTATCTGCCTAACCACAACTGCCTCTAGCTCAGCCTAGATGTCTGACCGAACCTCTGAAGCACTGAACTGAGTGGCGGATTAGGGTTTCAAGACCCTAACCTCTTTGCACACTTCAGGCGCCCTGTCCACACACACGAGACGCTGGCAGATATCTCACCCAATGAAAACCCTAGACAGATATCCACAACTACCGGCCTGCTTAACCTAGGGCAATAATAATACTACACAGCGAGCGAAGGATGGTAACAAGCACAGTGCTTGCGCCCACCTAAGCTAAATCCAATAAAACTCCAATGAAAACCGCCTCTCCTCAAGTAATAATACTCAAGGTATAAAAGGACCCTATTCCCTAATCCCGGGAATAGGTACACAAATATATAACAATGATCAATAAGCGTTCATACAATGATTCGTTTAGGGTTATACCACTCCTCGCGTATGAACAATGATGAAGGTGGAAGAACAGCCCCTCTCCTCAAGAAAGCCGCCCACCAAAGTCTCCACAAGCGCTCCTCACCAAGGTGATGAGAAGCCCAAACCCTAGGGTCGCCTCCCTAGGTAGTTGATGAAGATAACCTCCTTCTTGAACTCGCCTCTAGTTCAAGAAGTCTTCAAGAACAGCCCAAGAACTCTCGTGGACAGCAAGTTGCTTCCACCCAAAGAGCCGCCGGTGTTGATGAAGATGGAAGAAGATCGCCGGATGCAAGAGCCCTCACCTCAAGGACTCGCCTAGCCAAACGCCTTCTTCAAGTCTTCTTCCTCGCCACAAGGAAGAAGATCGCCTCAAGCTCCAAGAAGTTGTCGCCTCCAACAAAGCTTCGCCTAAGCTTGAGCGTTTAGGGTTGCATGGTGTTGCCGCCAACCTTCACGCCAATTTAAATCAATGGATCGGATCTTCAAGTTGCCAAGGGATCCAATCCGCCAACTTAAGTGAACCGCTCCATTAGGTTTGAACCAAGATGGATCCAACCCAATGTCGCCTAAGTGAGGATCCAAGTGGGTTATGAAGACTTAATCCACTAAGTCTTATTGGATCTCACTTACTCCTCCTTATTGGATGTTCTCATAAGTTAGCACATGCAAGACATGTGCAACTTATTCAAACACTTAGCCATTTGCGCCAAGGGCCTAGAAAGACTAGATCAGCCCCCTAGGTCCCCTCCAAGTGAACCCTGATCAAGTCTAGATGAGACCTGACCATGGTTAGGCTAACCCTGGTTAAGTTAACCATGGTTAAGCTAACCCTGGTCCACCAAAGAACTCCGATGTCCTCCAAAGTTCTCCAAAGCACCCCCAGGCTATGCCTAAGGATAAGTAGGTAGATGTACCTGCAAAAACATACTAACACAGGTGTTAGAAACCTAACTCCTCTAGTAGGCTCCCTGCAACACCAGCCTAGCTCCCCTCTAGACTCCTCCATCCCTCCCCAGAACCCCGCTGGATCCATAGGATGGGCTGGGGTATAACCCCAGCATACCCAGGGCATCACAATACTCCCTCACCTGAGATGGCACTCGCCCTCGAGTCCATGTGATCCTGGTACGCTCTAGCAAGCTCCTCAAAATGAGCTATGTCCTCAGTCTTCTCCCAAGTCGCATCCTCCTCAGGCTCCTCCGTCCACTGAATCAAAAATTCAGAACGTCGACCTCCAGGTGAACCAGACCCATAGACTCTATGGTCTAAAATCTTCACTGGTCTCTTCCCAAATTCAACTCTGCCCCTCGCAGGTTGCCTCCTCACCTGTCCACGGTCGGGATGCCTATCATCTCCATGATACTTTTTAAGAAGACTAGTGTGGAATGTAGGGTAAAACTGTAGCCATCTAGGTAAATCAAGCCTGTAAGAAACTGGACCAACTCTCTTTATGATCCTAAAAGGACCTTCATATCTTCTTACCAAGCCTCTGTGATATGTTCTGGCTTCTGTCTTCCTCTACATCTGAGGTGTGAGTTTGAGAAGAACCAACTCTCCACCTCAAACTCAACGTGCCTCCTGTCTCTGTCGGCATAGAGCTTCATCCTATCTCTAGCCTCCCTCAGAGAATCCTGAGCTTCCTCCCACAGCTCAGTCCTATCATGCACAAAATCAATAGCTGCTTGGCACTTCCCCCCTGCGCCCATGTTTAAAGTATCCATGGGTGTCAATGGTTGCCACCCCAATACAGTCTCAAATGGGCTCTTTTCTGTAGCAGATGATTTCTATATGTTATAGGCAAACTGGACAGTGTCCAGTAGCCTAATCCAATTCTTCTATATAGCAGAGACATAATGCCTAATAAGTCTACGCCAGCAATTTCTGCACCCGATTTTAAAATTTCAGTCCATTGATTTTGACCGCACGCTTGTTTTGAACGCCATGCTCGTTCGAACGGATCCTCTCTCTCACGTGCGTCGAACTTGTGGCATGGCTTGCAGCAGCAAGCATCGCCGGAGTAGGGAAAGGGGCCTGTGGTAGGAGAGAGGCAACTTGTGCCCCACGCCCTCAGCGCTGGGGCAAGAAATCTTGCCGGAGTTCGCCGGCCAGAGTCCACACCCGAGATCGGCTTCGCATTCGTGTGCTCACCAAGGTGGCGGTCAGCTGCCACCGCGTCCACGTCCAATGTTCTAATCGAAGCCTGCACATGACGTTACGTTCGCGTTGGAACGCAGGGAAGGTGGCTGTCCTTCCGATGAATGGGACGTTCTTGTCTGAAATCCTGAATCCAGATTTTCGTTCGCATTGAAGAGGGGAGTCAACACTGCCAGATCCGAGTCCATCCATCGTCTGCTTTCGAAGCCCGCTGCTTCGTGTCGATGCACGTCCGCGATTGCGACGGAGGGGCTCCCGTCCTCCGGCGAGCAAGTCTTTCCTTCCGTCCGACGAGTTCTCATATCTCCAAGAGAGCTCGTTGCTCAACTTAGGCCACTACCTCGAGCTCGCTGGAACTATGCGGAAGAGAAGAGACAACAAGAGGGGAAACTAGGGACCTCACCGAAGGGAGTCGATGTTGGGTGTGCTTCGAACCACACCACCCACACCACCGAAGCGCGCCAGACGAGGGCAGCCACTTGCCTTCACCGGAGTCGCCAAGCCGTTGTCGGAAGGAGCGAATGGGAAGGGTTGGTCAAGGTTCGTTCTCAACCTTGCCGAATGGATTTTATCTTGTTCCCATCACCCGTTCTCCCTCATCGCCCCTTTGGTTCGACACTCGCCTCCCTCAGTTCAGCCTCCCCCTCCTCAAGCTCACTCGCCGGCCCGCCTTTTATAGGCACTCTGCCTCGCCTCCACTGCTCGCTAGTTCCCCATGTTGTTGTCGTCTCCACGCGACAGCACTGAAGCCAAGCGACCGGCCTTCTATGGTGAAGGTGCGCCATACCTTCCCACGCCGCATGGCAAGTGGGCGCCCAGCTCCCTCCTTTGGCCCACTGGGTCGAACGACGGTGCCTCATCCTTTTCCGATCTCATGTGTGGAGCTCGCGTCTGCGTCACGCAGTGTTCTACCAGGCTGATGGCGCATGCTGAAAAAATGGCCAGACGCCGGAGGATGTCACTGCTGGAGCTTGACGAGATGACAACTCTCACGTCGTCCCTCCCGTCGAGCCGCCACTGTGGCCGATGTCGATGTCGATCGAGGCAGACAAGCGATTTTGCCGCACAAGTCTTCCCCTAAATTGATTTCGAATTGAATTGCTGGCCAATTTTAACTCGGTCAATGACCTAGTTGACCGGGCCTAGACCATTGGACCTTTGGGCCTAACACTAGGCTTATAGGAAAATGATGTTGGGCATCTGCTAAACGTTTCTTTTATTTTGGGCAAATTAAAATCATTAAAAAATATATAATTTTTGATACTAAAATAAAATTTAAAATTTTATATCTAAATCGTATGGCCCAAAATAAAGCATCACATGAAGACTCTATTATGCCATATGTATGGACATAAATTATTGTGCTAGTCATTTTTTTAAAAAAAAATTAAGAAAATTTAAAAGTATCTTTTAAAAGTAAAATTAAAATAATAATAATAAATAATTTTTATTTAAAATTAAATTTAATAATAATAATTTTAATAAATTATTAAAAATAATAATTTTAAAAAATAATTTTGTCATCGAAAGGATGTAATGCAAAAAAAATATAATTATAGTTAAAAAAAAATAGCTCCCTTTAGATTTTTTAAACTTATGTTAAACTTAGAAACAACTTGCCAAACATCTTAGCTTTTTAAAAATATGTTATTTTGACCAGCAAAATTCTGCTGTGCCAAACATAGCAAGCCTAGCAAAAACAGCCAACCAATTTGAGTACATTTCCTGCTTACTACATAGAACTCAAATCTTTTACCAATAGATAAGTTGTATTTCCTCTTGCAACGAACTGATCTAAAAGAGGTGGGTATTTGTTGACACAGATTTATATAGAGATTTGCATGTCAATTTACTCATAGAATCATACCTATCTCACGACTTTAAGCCTTACAATTGCCTGTATTTGGATACATCTATGGAATCTGCACCTGTTTCGGTATTTTCATGTTTCAGGTCAAAAGGACCACTTAAAAGGGTAGATACTGACACTTTGGTAGCAAAGGAGCTCATCTTAAACCAAGATGATCCGATCTGGAAGATTTCAGATTCATTGAAGCCTTTGCTAGAAATCACGACCGGATCCCGATCAGAATCATGCCCGTGATCGTCGCTATGCCTGAAGCTAAAAACGATAAATCACGACCGGGTCACGACCAAATTCTCGCCCGTGATCGCGGACCCGCCTATTAAAAAATCACCGTTTTCTCCCATATTTCTTTGATTTAACCTAAGGGGAGGCTGAAGGGCACTAAGGACTATTCTCCTTTGTTGACAAAGGGGGCATGAAGCAGCTTTCGGCTGTAGATTTGCTCACGAGATGGTGACTTCATGGAAGAAAAGATGGCAGCGTTGCAGGGCATGGAGGTTGGCAGAAATCCCTTTCGGCGGAAGCTTTGCAGCAGGTTCTCTTTGCAGGGCATGGGGAAGAGAAGAAGCTGCAGAGGAGATGGAGATAAAAGGGGGGGGGGGGGGGTGAAGAGAGAAAGAGGGGGGCTTCGCACGGGAGAACAGAGAGGAGGAGGAAGCGCTTGCTGCTAGGAAGAATAGAGGGTGTGTATCAGAATCTATTGATGATCTTATTGTGTTATCACCTCAAAGAGGAGCTTGTAAGGGAAATCTAGAGGTAACATCCCACCTCTTGAATTTCTTTGATAAATCTCGCTTAGCAAACATATGATCCTATCTTTGTATTGTATTTCCTGCACAATTTCATATATGCGCATGTTGTCAAAAATTATCATTTGTGTTTTTATCATGAGAATGATAGGCTAAACTCCTAATCAGGATGTAGGAGTAGCCCTTTTGATGCCTTATTATCTTGGTAGTCTAGCTCTAATTGCTATAATCCGGCTCGATCCTATGCGCACGCATTGCCTGCGCGTTCCGAAAGAATGCGCTTGAGCTTTTGCCCCTTGATTTGAGGTTTGTAAATCAGATAATCACGAGGAAACTCGCTGATTGTCTGTACTCAACCTAGGGGTAGTTAGGGTTTTAGACGCGTTGGGAAGACCACAAGTCCGACCGCGTGTCGGAAGCATTTGATCGGGGGTTTATCAGATTTGTTTGATCACTTTGCCTACGTCTCCCGAAAGGGAGCGTTTGAGCCTGTAATTCCTCGTGTGGGATTTGTAAGGCAGGAATTGTTGGGGAGAATTCTCTTGACGAACTGCACTCTCCTTGTATTAGCTCCTGGATCTTAGACTCACTTGGCAAACTTCTTGCACGCCAGTACGTTAGACAATTTAGGAACGTTATGCCTGCGCAGCCCGAGAGGGCGTGCTTGAGCCAAAAGTTACGCGGGGGAGGTTTGTAAGCCAAGAATTCTTGGGGAGGACCTCTTTTGTCATCCTGTGCCCATCTTGGAAGTATTAGGAGCTTAGGCGTGTTGGGGAGAAGCGTTTCTGACCGAGCGCCAGAACCTAACAGATTTGACCTATAGCCGTGATTGTGAATGCAAGCCAGCTATCGGAGGGAGCGACTACCTAAGTGACAAGGAAGCCGAATCCCTTGAACTAAACTGGATGATGGCATTAGAGTCTGGACTATTCATCTGTAAGAAGTTAAAGCGGTGAACCCACATCCTGATATTTCATACTATTAAGAGTCTCTCGTGCAATTCCTCCAATTACATTTCCGTGTATTTAATTACTTAACATTTAGACTTCGCTAATTTCACATCGTCTAGCTAGCAAATTCGAGATCTGTCGGTATTTGTCCATCAGTCCCTGTGGGATCGATATTTTATTACTTCGATAGACCCGTGCATTTGCGGGTAACGCCTACTATATCGGTGGGTGCTATCAGTATTGACATTTTCCAGTGACGAAATTTATGGCCCCTTGCGCTATCAAATTCTATGAGGAACCGCTTGTTAACATGAACTTAGCCCATTGCAGACTTGATTGCAAGTACTTCAGAGGGACTTTGACGATAAGCAGCTCCTGCCACTGCCAGTAAAGTTGAGGAACCAAAGATGCTGGAATGGCTTACCATTTTAAAGATGGCATTAAAAGTTCTCTAGGGATAATTTATAATTCTTTGGAGGACATAAGCAAGCAATTGGAGAACAATCTTCATGCCACGGCCCTTCTTTTTAGGTTTCTTAGCGAAAGTGGATTCAATATTTCAAAAGGTGATCAAGCTTTAGTTTATTGATCATTAGCTAATTCAATGCTCTTTGTTTTGATCTATGATTTTGCAATATTCTAATGTGAAAAATTTTACTGAATGAAGATATATTCAAGATACCAAAAGATGAAAGGGGCCGAGTCATTTTCATTAAACATGAAATTAAAGGAATGCTATCTTTATACGAGGGCTCTGATTTTGCAAAGGAGGGAGAAATTCTATTAGATTAAGCCATGGAGATTGAGCTTGTGCTTCATTGTTAGAAGAATGCTTCAAGAATGTGACAGTAAACTTGGGTAGAATAGCTCAGTTCTATTATCGATATGGACATGGGTATGGCAAGGCTGATGGAGAAATGAAAGCCCAATTTACCTCTTTATTGCTCCAAC
Organism: Costus lasius; assembly: GCA_027563935.2. Classification (NCBI taxonomy): domain Eukaryota; kingdom Viridiplantae; phylum Streptophyta; class Magnoliopsida; order Zingiberales; family Costaceae; genus Costus; species Costus lasius. The sequence continues at coordinate 140,078,870 of CM050446.2, forward strand.
ATATCAAGCTATAAATATGGTATTGTAGCAAAAAAAAATTGTACTTACATAGCCATTGTGATATTTCTTATAACTACTTAGTGTTGTATTGGACTCATACTATGCTAATACTTTTAAAAGGTGTAAGCAATAAAGGAAGTTAATTTATATGGCATTTTAGAAGCTATCAATTTGCACCTGAGTTTGGCGAGAAAACTCAAATCTGACCCATCTAATTTCTCACTAGAAAAATCTAATTTGACCATGTGTCGAGTTGAGTTTAGGAAAAACCTAATTATTATAAGTCAAATCAAGGTTAAGTGTGTGATTTTCAAAACTTTATGTTCAAACCTCTATCCCTCCTATTGGATGTCATTCACTTTTGCTATCTTTGTCACAACTGACAACCTGACAACTCAAAACCAGGAACCGCAAGATAGATTCTATGTCTTGTTATGGCTGCAATGTGAAAATCTTGTTCTTCACATGTTATTGGACATTGCCATCTAAGTTGTGATTGCATCCAATAGTTAGATTAGTTTGCTCTTCTTTTTATGGAGTAATTAAGTAATCAAGGCGAAATTTGATACCAAAATTTTATTATCAATCACTATAGTCTTTATTACCGGAACATATAGGACTTTTCTTACATAAATAATAGGGAATTTTAGGATGTGTTTACTTGGACGAAAAACTTGGAGGGAAGAATGGAAAACACATTGGTGAAGGCACTTATCATCTCCAATTGGTGAGCAATGGAGATTGTTTGTGCTTCTTTGTTAGAAGAATGCTTCAAGAATGTGACAATAAACCTAGGTAGAATAGCTCAGTTCTATTATCGATATGGACATGGGTATGGCAAGGCTACTGGGGAAATGAAAGCCCAATTTACCTCTTTATTGCTCTAACCTATCAAGCTTTAAAGATGGTATTGTAGCAAAAAAAAAAATGTACTTACATAGCCTTTGTGATATTTCTTATAACTGCTTAGTGTTGTATTGGACTCAAACTATGCCAATACGTTTAAAAGGTGTAAGCAATAAAGGAAGTTCATTTATATGACATTTTAGAAGCTATCAATTGGCACCTGAGTTTGGCGAGAAAACTCAAATCTGACCCATCTAATTTCTTGCTAGAAAAATCTAATTTGACCATGTGTCGAGTTAAGTTTAGAAAAAATATAATTATTATTAGTCAAATCAGGTTGAGTGTGTGATTTTCAAAAATGTATGCTTCAAACCTCTGTCCCCACTATTGGATGTCATTCACTTTCGCTATCTTTGTCACAACTAACAACCTGACAACTCTCAACCAGGAACCGCAAGATAGATTCTAGGTCTTGTTATGGCTGCAATGTGCAAATCTTGTTCTTCACATGATGTTCAACACCGCCATCTAAGCTGTAATTGCATCCAATAATTAGATTAGTTTGCTCTTCTTTTTACGGTGAAATTAAGTAATCAAAGGAGAAATTTGATATCAAAATTTTATTATCAATCACAAAGTCTTTATTAGCCGAACATTTAAACATTTAGGACTTTTCTTACATAAATTGGGGGTCATTTTTTGTCATTTTGAATATTATTTGACCTTTTCAAATTTACCTTATATAAAAATAAGACGTTTTGTTTAATGAGTTCTAGCTTCCAACAAGGGCAAATACTGAATAATCTTTGATTGAAAGATCTATGTTATAAAATAAAAATAAAAATAATAGATTAACAAAATGCTTCATTAAATATTATAACAAAAATACATAATTGAATTCAAAAAAAATAATAGAATGAAAAAATCTTTGCCAATTGAGATTTTATAATTTTTTTAAAAATATATATATATAGATTTGTGTTTCCTTGATTATTATGATAATTATAATAATTATAGACTTATCTTAATTCTTTTAAAATAATAATTTTTATTAGCACTTTGATTTATGTATTTTATATCAATTAGATTTTTTTTAGATATTATGATATTATTGTTATTGTTATGATTAATAAACAAGAATATTGTTCTTCACGTGTTGTTGGCCACCGCCATAAAAGCTTTAATTGCATCCAATTATATATATAAAAAAAAATTTATCGTATGTCTAAACATAAACATAAAAGGTATATGTTTGGAGCTATTAGATACACGAACAACTGAGAAGGACTTTTTAATTTTCTCAACAACAAGATAGTTGTATGGAGCCTCATCTTTATTACTTTAATTGTATATAAAAAATATATAAATACAATTATAAGTGGACACATAAAGAACAAGATCTGTTTCACATGCCTGCACATGACATGTGCTTTGAAAGGTTTTACTAGTTATTCAAAGGTTACACAATGGTCTTCTATGCTTCTCAGACTTCACAATGATTTGGCTACGTCAACGGTATAATATATATTAATAAATGTATATGAAATCTCAAATATTGATTTTTAAATTATGAAATGTGCAGGTAGAATTGGAAAGAGGCGATACTTCGACGTCAATCCATTGCTTTATGCATGAAGAAGAAGGTGTTTCGGAGGTGGTGGCTCGAGAAAGAGTGAAGGGACTTATCATGGACAATTGGAGAGCAATAAATGGAGATCGAGTCTGTGATTCTTCGTTTGAGGAATGCTTGAAGAATAAGGCAATAAACCTTGGAAGAATGGCCCAATTCTTTTATCAACATGGAGACGGGTATGGCAAGGTTGACGGAGAAATACAGGCTCTTGTTGTCTCTTTGTTATTCCAACCCATCATCAAACCCTAACATGTACATGGCATTGAAGCAGTGATGATAATATTCTTATTCACCACTACCACTTTTTATCTATTATTGTTGTATTCAATAAAAATATATACAAATTTACTAGAAGAATAAACATGTTTTGTGAGGTTTTAAGCCCGGTTTAGTACGGCGAAGTTTTCGGAGAAAAATTCTTTATTGGAAAACTTGCTATCTGCTATAAGCAATGAAGTTGGGTGTTTAAATTCTAAATTGAAAGATTGTGGAGAATCCTGTCAGATAGTCGGTGATGGGAACTCTAGTATTGTTGCTGAGAGAAATATTTCTCTTATTCAGGTTAAAACTCTTGCTCTGAATGTGGAGAAGCTTTCTGAAAGAAATTCCATCTTGGAGACTTGTCTGTCTGATGTAAGCAATGAAGTTGGATGTTTGAGGTCAAAGTTGAAAGACTATGAGAAATTCTGTCAGTCATTGACTGATCAGAAATCTGAATTCCTTGCTGAAAGGAATGATCTTATTGCCCGAGCAGATGTGCTTACTCAGAATTTGGAGAAGTTTTCAGTCAAAAATTCTTCACTGGAGAACTCACTATCTGCTGTGAGCACTGAAGTTGAGTGCTTGAAGTCTAAGTTGAAGGATAGTGAAGAATCCTGCAAGTCACTAAGCGATCAGAATTCTAGTCTTCTTGCAGAAAGAAGCATTCTTTCTGCTCAGGTGGAATTTCTTACTGGCAACCCGGAGAAACTCTCTGAAAAAAAGTTCCTTATTGGAGAGCTCATTATCAGATGTAAGCACTGAAGTTGAGTGTTTGAGGTGAAAGTTGAAATACTCTGAGGAATCCAATAAATCAGTGAACGATCAGAATTCTGGTCTTCTTGCTGAAAGGAACAATCTTCTTTCTCGGAGAGAGGTTCTTGCAAAGGAAGTAGAGAAGCTTTCAGAGAGGAATTCCTTCTTAGAGCATTCCCTTTCCGAGGTAAGCAGTGAAGTTGGGCCTTTAAGGTCAAAGTTAAAAGACTTGGAAAGCTCCTGCCGGTTTCTCAATGATCAAAACTCTGGTCTTCTTTCTGAAAGGAAAACCATTCTATCACAGTTAAAGATTCTTACTCAGAATGGAGAGAAGCTTCCAGAAAAAAAAATTTGTACCTAGAGAACACACTGTCTGACTTCAGTGCTCAAGTTGTTTGCTTGAAGTCAAAGTTGAAAGACTTTGAAGAAAAATGTCGATCGATCTGTGATCAGAAATCTAGTCTTCTTATTGAAAGGAACACTCTTGCCTCTCAGGTCTCCAACTGCCATTCACTCTTTTTCTAAACAAATATCACTTTTTTTTAAAATTGGATGACAAAGTCCATTGTGTGTTTGCCAAGGCTGCAAGTAGAGTAAGATACTATGCAAATTTATTACCAAGCTATAATTTCTACCCCAATTAACTTATTCCCATGTGTGCGTGACAGGTTGAAACCGTCACTCTGAATCTGAAAAATCTGGAGAATAGTTTTGTTGAGCTGAAGCACAAGTACGGGAGGTTATCAGAAGAAAGGGATCTGTTGAGCAATCAGACAAGGGACATGCAAAATCTTTTGAAACTAGAAAAGGAAGAGAATGAAACCCTTCTCCAATCGTGCAAGAGTCAGCTAGTTGTATTAGAGAACCAGAATTTTCTTATGCCACAAGAAAACATACTTGAAGAGGAGGAGCTTGAAGAAGAGCAGAGTAATATCATTGGTGCCTTGATAGAAAATTTTATCTTGAAGAGAAGTTTGTGCAACGTGAATGATAAAAACTTTGCTCTTTCTATCGAATGTCAGAAAAATCTGCAGGCGTGTACAAGTGCCGAGCTTCTTGTTTCACAACTTGAGCGGGAGAAACTCATGGGCTGCATATCAAAACCACAATGTCCTTGTCAGAGCAAAATGAGAAGTTAATAAAGGATACCCTGCTGCCATCCCTTCTGCCAATTTTTTTTCAGATTTTAGTGCATGTTAGCAAAAATGCTAATCTACACCATCGAACCAAATACAGTGTTAATTGACTATGCTCGATGATTTAAAATCATGTTAGCAAAAATGCTAATCTACACCATCGAACCAAATACAGTGTTAATTGAGTACTCTCGATGCTTACATCATTGATTGCTATGTGAAATTAGTTCTCCTGCTGGGCTGGAAGACTGAATTGGAGTGGGCTGAATTGAAATTTGAACTAAAATTAGTTGACTGGATCGAGCCACTTGATTGGACTGCGCTCCGCTCATAAACACGAGCAGATCTTTATTATACTTTATTTTTATTATTTTTATATCCACAACATTTACATTTTATTAACATATACAAACATATAAATATATTTTAAATTTTAGTTGACTAATTATTCAAACTAGTATGTAATCAACTAATTTCAACATCGTGTATATTGACTTCAGATATTCATATATATTGACTTCAATATTCGTGTATATTGATTGAAGCATCAAAAGATCTAGTATGATGAGCTGCTATGGCATCAAAATTTGATGCTCTTCTTTGAAATGGGACTTAGGTATTGGTAGAACCACATTAGTCTATGAATATAATTGGATGTAAATGGATTTTTTTCCTTTAAAGTAGTATGCTGATGAAACTATTAAGAGACATAAAACACGTCTTGTTGCCAAAGGCTATTGCCAAATACTAGGTATTGACTTCACACAAACGTTTAGGGCTTGTTTACTTGGGGAGAAAGTTAGAAGAAAATGAGAGGAAGTAGGAAGGAAAGGAGTATAGACTTTTTTATTTGGGTGGACGGATAGTTTAAGAGGGAAAGTAAAAGAGAATCTTAGGCATTAAACCCTCCATTTGTTTTTCGTCGAAACTATGCCTTAACTTTACTAACTTTACCCTCACTTTTCACCGCACCACTACTCGTCCTCGCTCTCTACGAGTTTTCCTCGACTACTCGCCCTCGCCGTCACTGCTCGTTCTCGCTGCTGCTGTTTGTCCTTGCCATCGCTACTCATATTTAATATTTAATAATTCTATGATATTAATAGTATTTATGTAATACAAGTGAAAAAAAATAAAAATTGGGGTTTATATATCAATCCTTCAAACTTTCTTTCTTTTCAAGTAAACACAAGGAAGAAAAACTTATAACACATTCTATCCATCTATTTTTCTTTTCTTTCCTTCTTTCCTTTCCTTTGCACTTTCCATCAGTCTAAGTCCTATTGTAAAAATTACAATTGTGCACTTGTTTCTTGTTAGCGCTATTAGCTCAATCTGGTCTCATGTTAATCGGATATATCTAATGCATTCTTACACAGTCATCTTGTAGAAACTATTTTTTATGGTGCAACCCTTTGGATTTGTCCTCCCACAATTTCCTAACCATGTTTGTTATGCAAAAAAAAATTCTATGCTTGTTGATGACTTGATAAATCACTTGACAGTGAATTTACAATAAGAGATCTCAATATAGCGCATTACTTTCTTAGCATTGAATTATGAAAGCACTCAAGTAGATACCATGTAAATTAATGTAAATACATTTTGGATCTACTTACTCATCAAAAATGGAAGGCTTCAAACCAATCTCAACAGCTATAGCCACTGAAGCTAGGATAGAATCATCAACCCTTATGGAGGATGCAATCTACAGTTTTTATCTTAGCCACTGAAGCTAAGATAAATTATATAATATATAATTTTTGTAATAGCAATCTACAGTATAACTTTTTAGCTAAAAGTACTATCACAATTAACACTTATCATTTCAACTCCACCAAACGTAGCGTTATTCAGCCCTCTCCTAATAAAGTTTATCATGTGAGTGAAAACTGTCCTAGCTAACGAGATTCGTATATAGTAAGTAAGCACTGTACAAATTTGTATACATTATTTCTATAAATACATTTGTATCATCCCTATGTAAATCTTGAGAAAAAAGAATACAATTCTTCTTTCATGTCTCTCATCTTATTCTCCACTTAACTCGTCACGACAGTTACGTAACAAAAAAGCTTTAGAGAGCAACTTTCTACTTATCCACATATTATATAGTCATCTTGCACACTTGTACGATGATTTAGGTACTTCCGAGACAGACTATAATGAATAGCTTAGTAAGCAAATTATTTATTAACTTAGTGAGCCGATTTAGCAACGTGACCCAATTAATTAAAATACTTAAACCCAAATTAACAATAACAAGTCCACTGGTACTTTTTTAACTAGCAAAACTAAAAGTTTTAGTTGTATCACACTGAACCTTAATATTCTCTATTCTAGTATTGATTATTATGATAATTACAATAATTATACATATTTTTATTAAAAAAATTATTATTATTAGCACTCTGATTTATGAGTGTCTTATAAGTTAAATTTTTTTGGATATAATGGAAATATTGTTGTTATTATTCATTTTCAAAATAAAATTGGAGTGCGATAATTTATGTTGGTTCTCAACAAATTTTTTTTAGTGAAGGTAGAATATGTTTCAAAACAAAATTGCCACTCAGTAAATACATAGGCAGCACTTGCACGTTTGTTGGCGACCGCTGTCAAAGCTTTTAATTTCAGCCCAACAGTTGGTTAGATTGCTCCATTTCATTGAATTGAAGTCTCTCACCAAAGTTTTTGTCTACCACAAAAATCTATTTTTTATTTTATATTTTATTCTAATGGTTTGGAATTGATGATTCGATTCGTTGTCAGGTGCTGATACGTGAATATCACTTTGAAATTTATTTTCACGTGAATATCACTTTCAAATTTATTTTCGGCAAAAAGAGATTGTTCTGTCTTAGGAAAAATAAAATATATATCTAATAATTAAAAAAATGTGGAAGTATAATGTTGGAGCGACGTATCTAATTGAATAGCGGTCAATTAACTCATATATATTCTGAGCCAACCATGTGGAAGTATAAGTTTTTGTCTCTCACCTAAGTTTTTGTCTTCCACAAAAATCTATTTTTTATTTTTTATTTTATTCTAATGGTTTGGAATTGATGATTCGATTCGTTGTCAGGTGCTGATACGTGAATATCACTTTCAAATTTATTTTCACGTGAATATCACTTTCAAATTTATTTTCGGCAAAAAGAGATTGTTCTGTTTTAGAAAAAATAAAATATATATCTAATAATTAAAAAAACGTGGAAGTATAATGTTAAAGCGACATATCTAATTGAATAGCGGTCAATTAACTCATTTATATTTTGAGCCAACCATGGTTGGCTGTTAATCCAACCATGGAGCCAGATCGCGTCCGTGGAGGAAAGCTCGGAGCCAGATTGCGTCCCGAAAACGCTCGCGTGCGTCTCCTTTTCTGCCAACGCCGCCCGACGCTGCTGCCGTGTACACGACGCCTGCGCCTGCTCCGCCGCCTGCAGCAGTCCACCTCGGAAAGCCAATGCATCTTCGCCTCGCGCACCTCCGCGCGCGCTCCGCCATCGGAGCCGGGTCGCCCGCCCGACTCCGCTCCATCATCCGCTCAAGAGGAGGACGGGCTCGTGGGCCTCCGCCGTGGCCCAAAGACGGTCCAACCCAGCCCATCATCATCTGGGCCTAACAGACACCACGGTAGACGCGCAAATTGCATCACTACAATAGTAAGGCTGCGTTTGGCAACCCGCAAGTCAAGCAGGCTGTGGGTCAAAGAGATGATGTGGTACTTCCTTTGTCACAAATTTAATTTTCATTCGCCCAGCACGCCCCGCAATGTGAGAGCATGGGTCGCATGGGTGCGGCCTGCCCCACGCGCCCCATAATTCCAAACACCCCCTAAATAAGTTTTTGTTGCCGGCTCGTGGCCGACTCACTCATACAGTCATGATTTCACTTGTTGGTGATAAAAAATAATTTTAAATTTTTTATATTAGTGATAAAACTATATAATTTTTATTTAAAATTATATAACATATAAACTAGCAATACTATGTGAAATAAGTATTACATTTTAATTTAAATGAGAGAAATTTGTTTATACATAAACCAACCCTTACTTTTTTCGGTGTCCCGTGTCCACTCACTCATGTACGATAGAGGAACAACATAGTTGGCATTGAATATGCACTGTGCTTGAAAGAGAGCACCATGTGCTCCTTGAAACCCTCTGTCTAGAGAAAGGATAGATTTAAAAGTGGTCTTAATGTAATTTTTGTTTATTGTGGACGTGGAAAATGTGGCTATATTTTGATAATTCCTTGTGATGCAAAATGGGGGTATCGAGATTTTTATTTGGGTAAATTAAAATCACAAAAAAAAGGAAAAAAAAATAAAATTTTATTGTATGTCCAAAAACTAAAAGGTATATGTTTGGAGGCTATTTGATACAAGAACAACTGATAAGGAGTTTAATTGTCTAACAACAAGAAATTTGTATGGAGCCTCTTATTACGTTAATTATCTATAAAAATATATAAAAATACAATTATCAGTGGCCACATACGTGCCATTCAAGCTTACGAAAAATAAGATCATATTTTACATGCGCAGATACATCTACATATGCGCAAACGCTGTTCCATAAAAATTTTAAAAAATAATAATAAAAATCTCAATTATCATTCATGGAATCGAAATGTATTATAGGCATCCAAAATAAAAACAAATTATTAGGCAGCCAACTTGCCTAATAATTATAGACTTATCTTAATTCTTTTAAAATAATAATTTTTATTAGCACTTTGATTTATGTATTTTATATCAATTAGATTTTTTTTAGATATTATGATATTATTGTTATTGTTATGATTAATAAACAAGAATATTGTTCTTCACGTGTTGTTGGCCACCGCCATAAAAGCTTTAATTGCATCCAATTATATATATATAAAAAATTTATCGTATGTCTAAACATAAACATAAAAGGTATATGTTTGGAGCTATTAGATACACGAAAATTTATCAATATTCTATCAAAAATTTATGAAAATTAATTAATGCATGTTTGTGACAATAATGAATTGTACTGTTTGTGACAATAATTAATGCATGAAAACAAGTATGAACGAGTACATATTTGTTAGTGTTTAATGCATGTCACAAGCAGTTATGTGTCACTTTCTAACTTGTTTTAGATGCAAGCAGTTATGGAGAGAACAAAAATGCGACAATACAGAAACTTGTTGTTATAACAGATATTGCACCACTTACTTCATGGGTGGCCCATTGAAGTATGATAGAGCAAAATTAAGGTTGGCTTTGATTGTGAATTGTACTGAAATGAGAGAGCCGGAGGTGAGCGGACTTGGCGCAGAAGAGGAGATTTAATTGACTAGATTTTACAGGGACAGCCGGAGGTGAGCGGACTCTGCTGCCGAGACAGGGTTGCAGTGGCCCCATTATAAAGTAGCTTTTAAATTGATTTCAGGAAGAAGCTGTTTGATAATTACAATCAAAAACAAAAAAAATATAACTTAAAAAGTAAAACTTTTAGAAGCTAGAAAGCGGCATTTCACTCCTACCAGCTGCAACCCAATTGTCTAGAATTCCAACTTTGACTGTCCACCCCATTATAACTCAAACGTGATCTCTCTTGTGACTTGTCCACTGCATCAATGTATGAAAAAGTTCAAACTGCAATATTTTTATACTCAAGTCAAGATATCATCAATTAAACTAAATGATCAAATAATCAATTACAGAAAACACACAATAGATACCTAATCAACTATAGAAAACACACAATACACACTAAATTTCAAAATGCAAATTACCAGGAAGTAGACTCTGAAGTAAAATGTAGAATCACTATCAGTATTGCTTACAACCAAAAGAAGCTCCAAACCACAATCCTAATTCCCATGCACGCTGCATACTTCCAGTAACTAGTAAGTAGTAAGAAAGATCAAAGCATTTGATTCAGAGAAAAAAAAAACTAGAAAGAGTCATAAAAGCTTAATTAGGATGCACAACAGGTGGATAAAAAATGTTTTACAGCAAACCAAAGTAACAATTTCACCATCACATTAATCTGTATAAACAGACTATGTTAGTAAATTATAAATATATCAAAATTTGTATATAAAATTATTAGTTACTTACCAACTTTTAGTAACATTTGCGAATCAATAATATTCAGTGCAGATTAAATTGTTGATATCACTGTTAATAAGCAAATAACAAAAACTATATATATATATATATCAATAAAAAAATAAAATAATGTGAAAAACTAATTGTAAATTTATAAAATATACCTTTTATCAAATATTTCAATATCTTCTATGTCCTCTTCTACTTCGTGATTATAAGCTTGAATTCAATCTTGAGAACAAATTAAAGCTTCTAACATCGAAGAAGACAATGAACTTCTAAATAGATCAAGTACACGACTGATTGAGATAGGAATTGCGAGAGTATCACATAACATCAATGATAAAATTGGAATCCTCATAGAATTTATTTTCTACTAACTTAAAATATCAAATTGAGGATTTGGATTTTTAGCATCTTCCATCAAATATTTATCCAAACTCAGGAGAAGAAGAAGTGAAGAACTAGAAAAGAAAATAAGGAAGAGAAAGACTATGGCAGATTCGCCGCTCAACGCTTGTAAAGTCTGGTGGACTCGCCGCTCAAGGAGTGATGGAGGACAAATAGAAATTAGGGCTGAGTGGCTGAACTGCTGAAATCTGAAATTTGTAATCGTACGTGCTCTCCATATCTTTTCCTTTTACTGTTTCTGTTGCTGGTGGAAGCGATCTTTTAGGGCTCTGCAGTTGGTTTGCAATCGGGATCAGCTCTGATGCTTTCCTTCTTGGCGTGATTGCTCTTCATCCTTGCTTTATTCGTGAAAGATTAAGCATCATATGCCTGCCTTGCCAATCTGATGTGTGTATAATCTGTTATGTGTTGGCTAAACAGAGGATATCTGCAATCAGAGTGTGTGGTGTGGGAAGGGAACCTGCCAAGTGTCCTCTGATGGTATCCTTGGATTCGTTTGCAATTGCAACGCAGGATGGACTCAGTTCCACATCGGAGTTCACCTCAAGTTCCTCCCCTGCATCATCCCCAACTGTGAGTCTTTATCTCTCTCTCTCTCTCTCTGAGTTTTTTTTTTTTTCATTTTAAATATCGTGCAGTCCATCTATTAGGTAGCGTCAATTACTCGTGCAAGAATGATTCCATGGATCTAGCACCGTCTCCCGCTCCCCTGCCGAATCATACCATGTTCCTACTATCCGACCGTAAGTTTTGACAATATGAATGTTTTCTTATCTTCCTCTAGAAGTTATACTGGTGTGAGATTTGCCCATTTAAGCTTTACGTTCTCTGCTATCTCCAAAAGCATGCTCGTATTCGTATTGTGGTGGAGGTACCTGCGTGAGTATCTCAAGCTTGAAGCATCGTTGTGAATGTAAGGAGGGATCCAGCAATCTCTTTAACCAAAGCAGTTTCCCTTGCTATAGAGACTGTAAGAATAAAGAGTTTTCTCACTTCTTTTGGTAAAAAAATAGCATCATAAGTATGAATTCATCCCATCACAAACAAGTAGAACATGTTTACATGTTCCTTTGGAGTTGATTGCGCTAAACTCGGAATCCCACTGACCAAATCTTCACCGCCTAGTGTATCCAACAACAGTAGTTCATCAGGTGGAGGTAAGGTTCAGCTTCCATGTTTGCATTCAGATTCATGGTTGAAAAAAATGCCGTTAAAAGGCTGAAGAACAATGACACATTGTCTTGCTTTTTGACAGATATGCCTGCACCCAGTAGCTTGATGTGGATGATTCCTTTGGCTGTTCCAGTTATTCTGGCTCCAAGGAGATAGGTATAAAACATAGTATGATGCTATTTTTGCAGCATTTCGTATGTTTTATTTTGAGAATGGTTGTAAATAACAACTCGAGCAATTGCCTGCTTGGACACTATATTATACACGAACAAAAGACAGATTATTGCAGCATTCCCAAATGTGTTCTCTTTTTATGTGAATTAGTTCAAAATTACTAGGATGGACTACAATCAATGTTGGCTGATACAAATGTAAAAGACATCACTAAAGCACGGTTCAAGCAATTGGGTTGATGATATCATTCCTCATCAAGAAGATGTCAACTGTTCAATAAATATTTCATGACCATTACAGTTTTTGATTTGTTCTTACCGCTCACACTCACGCACGTCATCCCGATGGACAAACTGTTGCTGAGAGTGTAGATAGCCATGAAAACCAGATTGATTGGATGGCGCCGCCGGTAGTGCAACTGCAACATAGGCCACATTGTTACGCCATGTTTACGAACACCAATCCCGAAAGTCGCATCTTTAGCGAAGTAACAACAAAAAGAACAAATGTCCACATCAAATAATCCCTAATTACCGAGAAGTGGCAACAGGAGGAAGGCGGGGATGGCGGCGAATACTAACTGGGCGGCGATGATGGCGTATACCTGGCGACCTTTTCCGGGATCTTGGGACCGCCGTCCCGACACCAAGTCGACCTTGGTATCCTGGGCATTCGACATGTCGCAGGAAAAACCTAAGATTGGAGCAGTGTGGGAGTGTGCGATTGTGACTGGAATGTATAAGAGAGAGGAGAAAAGGTGGAGCGAGGAAGGAGAAGTGTGCGATTGTGACTGGAATGTATAAGAGAGAGGAGAAAAGGTGGAGCGAGGAAGGAGAAGTGTGCGTTGGAATATAACTTTATTAGGGTTACTGATCCAGATGGAGAATTGTGTGTGGGGGAAGCGAAGTGAAGGAGAGAAGAGGAAAGCGCCAGGCAGAACAAAAAGGAAGAGATGACGCGCTGGGGCTTGCTTTCTTCCGGCTTTCTTTTTTGCAAGTGTTAATTGAATCAATTCTAAATCTAAGTGGAGAAAAGGCAGCTCACCGTTTCAATTTTTTTTTTTTTTTTTTTTTTTTTTTGTGCACCATGCCTTGTCACTTGCCCACAGCATCAATAATTGCCAGAATAACACAACCATATGTGAAGGCTAAACGTGAAGGCATAAGACAAGCAACCGAATTAATCCATTAATCCGTCGGGCTCCTATCGCATGCAGACACGGCCTAGGCCTACACTTCTGTTGAGTGAGGATCGCTGCTAGCATATAACTATAGATTTTATGCTTGTAGGTTAATTCAAATCCAAACGTGGCCGGAGGAAGGAGATAACTAGAGTTAAAGGGAACCAAACAGTTAAGGACGGGCTAGATGATCAGTAAGAAAGTTGCCCTGCGTATCGGCCGGAAAAACAAACGTATTCTCACAACAATAAGGCCCAAACTAGCATCAGCTATATCGATCTCAGCATGCATTCGGCACCCCTACAGATCCCAGTCTGCACTCCCACGGTTCGACAATAATTTCTTCAAGCTATCTGAACCTGCAAAACAAGCATGATTTGGGATAATTGATGGTTCTCTTTCAAAAGAAATGACCTTGAGCAATTTTTAATCACAATTCACATCGTGACAAAGTCAAAGTGTTTGACCAACATGAAGACTTCCTATGAACATTCTCAATACAATAAGCTACATTTGGGAGACATTCGCCTATGGCGCAGTGTAATCTTATTAATGTGGCGAACATTTGGCAACTCAATTCTCTGTTGCTCTAAACAGGGTAAGTAAGGAGAGGAAGAGGTTGATGATATCAAGATACAGGGCTACTGCAGCCCAGATGTATTCATCGTAGGAGTAGCGTTTGATCAGGTTGTCAGTATCGTAGATAATGTATCCACTGAAGATAATTGCAGCCAATACACCATAGATCACAGAAGAGATCCTTCCCAAAGGGAAAAAGAGCTGGAGATAGACACCATAGAAAAGCAACAAGTTTAGACATTTTTCAGAATTCAGAGTAGTAATTACTTTGCAATTGCGAGAAACAGGTTTGTCATTAGTGCTAATTACCTGAATGAGAGCAAAGAGCATCAGTATCATGATTGAAGCGAACAGGAATGGACCAAGGAAGCTGAAGTCATGGCCTCTGGATGCAGCCCAAAATGTGTAAAGCGTGAGGCTCACCACTACGACTGCTGTGAGGATGACCGACTCAAGAATTACTTTCCCTGATCAGCAATTTATATGTCAATGAGATCAGTTGATCGATCGATAGCATGCCAACTAGCCCTAAATTAGTATGCGCCAAACAAAAAAATAAACACTTGTGAGCTAAAATGAGGGAAAGAGTGATGGTAATGATACTACCGCTGGTGAAGGCACAAGTCAATCCAACTGCGAAGCTGATGGAGACGGTAAAAAGGCCGAGCAGAATGAAATTCCAAGGGTGATGCTGGTAGTAGTAGTACAGCGGACACAGCACTGCCAAGATTTAAAGCAGACGCACACCAATCCCAACGGAATTGTTACAAATTTTAAACAAAAATAAGCAAGATTTAAACCAAAATCAAAAGGGGGGAAGTTCCCTGAATCGTACCGATGAAGGGAAGAATGATGAGGAAGATGTAGAGGCCGAGTCCGGCGCCAGAGGAGACGAAGAAGAGGGAGACGGAGGGGACGGAGACGACGACGGCCGCCACGGCGACGGTGAGCAGCATCTGAATTGCCAGGATGGAGTAGATCTTTCGGATGAAAGCCCACCGGAGAGCCGGAGGCTCCAGCATCATGGGGTAGAGCGGCGGCGCCGCTCCCTCGACGTCTCCGCTCTTCGCGTACGGCGGGCGCGCCCACATCCTGTTCTCTTTCTCCGGCGAACAAGCTTTCCTTTCCTCGATGTCTCTTCTTTCGGCGATCCGGTGAAAACGATGACAACTTCCGCACTGAAAACCGACTTCGTGCGCTGGATTTAAAAAGAGCTGGGATTTGGGATCGGTTGCGGGCGAGCAGAGCAGCGGGGAACGTTCGAGACGAGCGTGGATGACACGTGGTGCTTCATTTTGATTGTTGCGGGCACAGTAGGCAGTAGTAGCGCCGAGAGGCTTCCGGATCCGCTCCAACAGTGAGACGGCGGATTTGGTGCAAGTATAGTTAAAAGAAATAAGAAAAAAAAAGCTTGATTTCATTATATTTAGAAAAAAAAATGAATATTAAGAAGTAGATTGCTTGTAAGGTGAATTATCTAAATGGAGCATCTAATTCTCGAGCACAAGCAGCACGAGAGAGGGAAGAGTGGAATCTAGGATGAGGTGGGCCCACCTACAACTTTGGAATATGCTAGAACGAAGGAAGCAAGTGTAGAAAATTCCCGAGGAATTTGGACTTGGAGAAGGGTCCAGTGAGCGATTGGGCTCGCGATAAGGCCGGGCCATAATGGACAGATTTGCTCCCTTCTGGTGTTTGCTCATCCGAAAGATCCAGTCCACTGTTCTAGACGCTCAAAGTGACACGGCCGAGACAGAGAGAGGAAATGTCTTCATCAAATAACTTTAATTGATATACTAATGAACCGTAATGAGGAAAGCAGCAAACTTGAGAAAACGAAATTTCGAGGCAATCTGTTGGTTATTATTTCGTATTTAATTTATACCTGCATACACTTAATTAGATCCTACCACTAAAATTAAACTGTAAAAGAGTTAGTTTTAAATATTTATCTTTTATTTTATTGTTAGGAGATTTAATTTTAATCCAAGCCCCCTGCGTCGCAATCAAGAACAAAGATTCTAACTTTAGGAAATTATCCGTGACAAGGACAGGAAACGACTGTCCTAAGCTGTCACATTTAGGGTCAATGGTCACTGTGACAATATGACAAGTGCAAAGATGCAGTTGGCTCGTGTACGATGTAAGAAATTGTACATCAATATATATATATATATATAACATCATTCACGTCTTTGCCGTCCGATCATTTATAAATGTGAATCTTAATGGAAGAGTCATTATGCCATCCGCTTTCTGAGCGCGCGATATAAGTGGATCCAACTCCAGCGAAGAGATTCTCTCCTTCCCATGGCGTCTTCCGCTTTCTCCAACTCCTCCACCCCGGCCACCGACGGTGGAACCGAAAGAAAGCCACTGCGCGTCTTCTTCATCCCCTTCTTCGCCTCTGGCCACATGATCCCCATGGTCGACCTCGCCTGCCTATTCGCCGCCCGCCCTGGCGTCGAGCCCACCCTCGTCCTCACCCCCGCCAATGCGGCCCTCGTCCGCCCCACCCTCGACCGCTCCGCGGCCGCTGGACGCCCCGTCGGCCTCCTCATCTTCCCTTTCCCCGCCGTCGGCCTCCCTGACGGAGTCGAGAATATCGCCACCGCCCCCGCCGCCGAAACCTGGCGCGTCTACAAGGCCGTCGACCATGCGCAGTCGAACCACGACGATATCCTCCGTCAGCATCGCCCCGACGCCGTCGTCGCCGACATCCCCTACTGGTGGACCACCTCTATCGCGGCAGAGCTCGGCATCCCCCGCATCACCTTCCACGCCGTCGGGGTCTTTCCCCAGCTCGTGATGAACAACCTCTTTCCGGTGCGGTCTGAGATCAAGGACCGAGCGACAGTCGTTGTCCCAGGTCTTCCGGGTGCACGAATCGAGATCCCGCAGGCGGAGCTGCCGGGCTTTCTCAAGAACGATGATCACATGAGCGGCACGTGGGACCGAATGAAGGCGGCGCAGCTGGGCTGCCGCGGCGTCGTGGTCAACACCTTCCACGCGCTGGAACCGGAGTACTGCGACGAATACCGGAGGGCGGACGCTCGGCAGGCGTGGTTCGTGGGGCCCGTCGCTCTCGCCACTTCCGCCGGCGTCGAGAGGGGTAGCGGGGAGGCGGCCAAGGAAAGCGGTGACAAGTGCCTAAGGTGGCTCGAGTCGAGGGAGGAGCGATCGGTCGTTTTCGTTTGCTTCGGCAGCTGGTGCCACTTCACGATGGAGCAGCTTGGCGAGTTGGCAGCGGGACTGGAGGCGTCCGGGCGGCCGTTCCTCTGGGTGGTCAGGAAAGGCCAAGGCGACAGCGAGGAAGAAAGCAAATGGATGCCGGAGGGATGGGAGGAGAGAGTGGCGGGACGGGGGCTGGTGGTGAGAGGATGGGCGCCGCAGGTGGCCATACTGGGCCATCGGGCAGTGGGGGCGTTCCTGAGCCACTGCGGGTGGAACTCGGTGCTGGAAGCGGTCGCGGCGGGGGTGCCGATGCTGACGTGGCCGCTAGTGTTCGAGCAGTTCTTCAACGAAAGGCTGGTGGTCGAGTTGGCGGGGGCGGGGCGGCGGGTATGGGATGGGCCGCGGAGCGAGGCAGAGGAGGGGAAGACGGTCGTGCCAAGGGAGGCGATCGCGGCGGCGGTATCCCAGTTTATGGAGGCGGGAGGGGAGGGGGAGAAGGCGAGGAAGAGGGCGCTGGAACTGGCGGCGGCGGCGAGGGCGGCGGTGGAGGAAGGCGGGTCGTCGCAACGTGATGTCGACGCTCTCGTCGACGAGCTGCTCGCCGCACGCGCGGAGAGGGCGAAGCAGCAAGCTGCGGCTTCCATTGGCCAGTAGGATTCTGTAGAAGCGCCAGCCATCTACAATAATTTCGCGTTCATGGCCGGCTGCCATGAATGGTTGGTAAATTGTCGCGAGCAAACTAGGAATCGTAAATCAATCAATAGCCAGAACTATGCCTCGTCCACCTCCTCTCCGGGGCGGCTTTCAATTTAATCGGGTTAAATTAAATCGAAACAGAAATTTCAATTTGGTAAAATGGAATCAAATTTGATCTCATCACGTATGATTAGTTTACTGTCGGTGGTGACTTACTTCTGTATCTATTAATTTTTTAATTCATTTTTTATATTTAATATTATCATCATCTGGTGCAATCTGACTCTTATGAATTATTTAAAACTAATTACAAAATCATACGCATACAAACAAAATATAGGGAACCCCGTACGTTCAACTTCCCCGTGCGCTGGAAAAAAAAATTTCTAGGCGAAGTTATGTTTCCTGCCGTTCATCCCATACGCTATCCGAATCATAAAGCAATACACGTACCTATAATTTTATTTTCATCAGTGGATCCGCTTGTTTTGTCGTCTTTCCATCTGCACATACTGACGGCAAGCTGCATTTAATAAACAATCCATGAAAAAGAACCCGCGATCTCTCCCACTAGCTATCTTTAAATATATATATATATATATATATATTACATACACATTAGGCGTCAGGAAAAAAGGAGAAGGATTTCTCATCCCATCTAATTGATCGCCGTTTGAAGAGATCTATGGAGACACAGTTTCAAGTAATCCCTTCTTCCTTTCCTTCCACTGTTCTTATGTCGACGATGATTTAAGTCTTCAAGTTTGTCTAGTGTCTTGAGGATATCGAGATGTAAGTTTTAGTATCAGGATTGATGATCAAATGTATTATTATCTGGTTCGTTTTAGGATGGGAAGGAGGAGGTTCTTCGAGCTTGGTACATTAACGACGACAACAGCGAGGAAGCCCGGAAACTTCCTCGCCACCGTGAGCCGGAGGAATTCGTTTCCTTGGAGAAGTTAGCAGGTTCTGTAACTTGTTGTTTCTTCTTTAATTCAGCTCAACGCTCGCTTTGTTTTAGTTCACCGTGAGCACCGAGGCAGCGGCTTCACCTGGCACAGCTCCGACGAGGACTCTGACTCGGCAAAGCTGCTCGATCTGAGCAGCAGCTTGACTCAGTGCTACAGCTTGCTCCGACGAATCAATTCAGCCTCTGATACCACTTTCTTAGATTACTAATTTGCCGAGATCTGATTTGATGCAACATTTTTGGAGCACATACAACTGAGACTGAGCTCGGGATCAAGAGAAGGGAAAATATGTGAATTAGAAACTGCTTCTCCCATTGATTCAATCACTGGAGTTTTACATGTATTTATAGGGAGATTTACAACCGATTCATCTCTGAAATTCAATGCAAAACATTTGCCCGATGCGATTTTCGTTTAATCTCCCAAAATTCAAAATTAATTTCAAGTTTATCCATAAACAAGGAGTTCCTGAATCATTACTCTGTGCACAGAACTGGGAGTTCGCAGTTGGCGTTTTAGCTCCAGCGACTACGACGGCGACGAAGATCTGAAAAGAATCCGCCAAGCCAGAGGCTTCTCTCATGCTGTATATTGAATCATAATGTTCCTCCGTTTTGTTATCTGCATGAATGAATGAATAAATAACACTTTGGATCGATTATTAATTTGCAGTTCGCTTTCGAGCTGCACCCTGAAAGAATGCCAAATTTTGAGGCCAATATGAAGTATTTGTTTGGGGAGCACCTGCACCCAGCTGAAGATGAAACTACTTACTGCCTCGCAGGCAGCGGTAAAGTACTAAATGCACGATTTATTTTTAACTTATTATCTTTACGAAAATGTTTCTTTTTGAAATTTCTATCAGGGTACTACGATGTGAGGGAACCAAATGACTGCTGGATTCGCATAGAATTGAAGAAAGGGGCCATGATGTTGGTGCCTGCTGGAATGTACCACCGTTTTACACTAGACACAAACAATTACTTCAAGGTGAATTCTTCTTCCTCATATGAATACCAAATGCAAGCTTTTTTAATCAGTATTTTCCAAACTTGAATGCCATTCCAATACATTAAGTGAAAAATCTTAATTATATATATTTGCAGGCAGTGCAGTTCTTCGTGGGTAAACCAGTAAACATAAGTGTGCAACGAGCTGATGATGAGCTCCCTGCGAGGTATAATGCTGGATCCATGTCCCTCATTAATTTTCCGATTTCTTCTTCTCCTGCCTTTAGAGTGCTTCCTCTGATCATATGGAATAATTATTTTCAGCAAGAGCACAGTGAAGGCCACTTGAAGAAGAAAATGGAGGATATATTGTTGAATAAATGAGTTATGGATGTTTTGGGAGTTTCTTTTTATTTTGAATAAATGAATGTTTGACTGTTGTATGATACTGCTCCTTCGATCTACCAGCTGGGGGTCTCTCTTAATAGATTTCAGATCTTTGATTTATTCACTCTCAAACAAACACAGGAATTTTATACATGCTAGATCTTCTACTTTTGCTTACCAAAGGGCATCTACTGACTACTGTTCACGAATCAGCAATTGTCAGAAAAATATCGCTTTAATTTGCACCTAGACATATCATTTCAAACACTTGCATTTGATGGATAATGAAAGCTAAAAAGGTGGCAGTAATTCTGATTCGACCGCTACCTTGATAGATGGTCCAAGCTGATTAAAAATCTACCATTTTCTCAATTAAATACTCTCTGAACATATACTTCCAAATTAGGGCGTTCACACGGAGGACCTTTTCCCCGAGACGAGGATACGAGACGTCAAACAGAGCGTTCACACTGAGTTCGCCATCAAAGGAAAGAACGTTTTTGATCGCCAACAAAGCACATTTAAAATCTTTCGTACAATACAAGCGAACGTTCTAGATACGATTCACTGCCCACGTGTACGGCTCTGGGATCAGATTCTGCATGTGGTGGGCCCGCGTAATACCTACTATTCCACGTAACGTGTGAACGCGCACTCGGGTTACAAGGATCTTCTTTGGCAGAAGATTTGTCCGAAGAGCGCGATTTAGCTCTGATGCGTACATTAGTTGGAAAGATTTGTCGGCCGCCGTCGGATCCTCAACAAACTTACCAAGAAAGGGTCGTTGTTTCCAACTTTACAATGGATAGATTAGGCTATTTTTGATGCCAAATTAAAAGGAAATCCAGGCTGGCGGGAAATCAATCACTGCCACGTTTGGAAATCTCTGAAGCTGGTTGGTGTTGGATTTGGAGAGGATCCAGGACATGTGTATCCGGTCCATCCTTAGCTCCCTATATGTATCACGCCGTCATGGACCAAAGCAGGTAGCTTGCTCTTGCTGTTCGGTTGATCGCCTGCCATTAGAGGATGGAGGCAAAGATTCATGTAAACACATATCCTTCTTCTTCCTTCCTTCTTGCTCTTTCTTTTAATCGATTGTAAACAGCTCATTCATGGCATAGGACGGCCTGAAGGAGCAGGAGATTATCAAAGCTTGGTATTTAAACAAAGACGCAGATCAGGAGGAAACGCTTCCTTGCCACTGTGAACCCAAAGAAGTCGTTTCCTTCAACAAATTAGCAGGTTATTTTCATGAATTCTATATATACCTATCTAGATTTATGCATGAATTAAATTAGATTAGATCCTGAATAGTCACTGTGTCGATAGAGCTGGGGATTTGCTGTTGGTGTCTTAACAACAACGACTATGAAAACGACAAAGATTTGGAAAGAATCCGAGAAGCCAGGAGCTATTCTCACACTGTACGTATGCACTATAAGTTCGTGTAAATTCGGATGAGTTGAAATATAATCCAACTTCCCATTTTCGTGGAAAAAAAAAAATTCTGCAGTACACTTTCGATGTGCACCCGGAGAGGATGGCAGACTTTGAGGCCAAGGTGAAGAGTTTCTTTGTGGAGCACCTGCACCCGAATGAGGAAACAACTTATTGCCTTGAAGGCAGTGGTATAAACAAATAATCAAATATTATGACAAATTACTTTGCGAATCTGGCTCTAATACTTTTTTTGTGATTAAATTGTTGCGAAATTAAAACACAAATTTTTTGTGATTAATTACAAGGTTATTATGATGTGAGAGACGAGAACGACAGGTGGATTCGGATAGCTCTCAAGAAAGGGGGGTTGATTTTGCTACCTGCCGGGATCTATCATCGTTTTGCTCTGGACGCAGGAAACTATATTAAGGTGGCGAGCGTGCATGCATGCATGCGCGTCCTTGCATTCGTCTTTCCTCGTCCCATGCAAATGTCACTTTGATCGAATGGATTATAATTCAATGTTATTTACAGTTTTGTGTGCATGCTGTTTCTGATATTGTTTGATGTCTGAAGAACTAATAATGTTGACTCTGCAGGCAGTGCTGTTCTTCGCGGGTAAGCCGGTTGACTCAACTTATAAGCGCCCAAGCGACGACCTTCCTGCGAGGTAATCATGAAGTTTTATTGTTAGAAAAAAAATTGAAAACGGTCAGTAGCTTGAGGCTGGCGATTAGTCCTATATAACATTTTTTTCAACCTTCAGTATTAAGAAGACAAGAAAATTTCTTTCAAGATTTTATCCATGACTTCAAACAAGATACACTAAAGAATTTAAATACATAAATACTTTTCATCACTTTCTATGTGGGACTATTATCACCTTTCCAAAATCGCCACAATTATACAACATTTATCGATATTTTTGACTTCTTCTTCGTCTATAAATTGAAATGTTCATAATATTGAAAAATAAAGAGATCTTATTTTTCAGGACGGAGTACATCAAGACCTTGAAAGTCAAAGTGCCTGAATTAAGCTCGCTAGTCAACTGAAATGCGTGCTCGCGATCTGTTTCTCTCTTTAATTTAATTAAGTTATCAAAATAATGACGCTATCGTGTTATAAAAGTATTTTAGTCAGCTATTTGTGTGTAATTCAGTGGGTATCAGCCTCGGTGGAGCAACTATTCCTATTGAAAATAAAGGAATGTGATGATCTTATGTAGTGTTAATGGTGTGTATATACTATATAAATTTAAATAAAAAATATATAATTATCTTTTTTAATTTGAGAAACTATTTACTAATATATTTTTATCCAGTATATTTCTATGAGTCCACGCGAACTGGCTGAAAGAGAAATAAATTTAGCAGAAGGACACCCAACTGCCGCATCTGCAACCGGGCGGCATATGTAGCTGGATGCCTTAATCCATGAGATGTGAATCTCAAAGCAGCAGCGGGAATCGCAAAGTATAGTCAATTTCATGATGATCAACGTAAACGAAAATATAATCATTGTTTAACCTTGGTTTAAAATCAACTTATACAAAACTAGTCAATGTACACGAACTTCTGAGCACATTACACGAAAATTAATATTATTACACAAAATTTTGAATATATTACACGAAAACTAAGCGGAACTAAAATTATTACATGAAATTCTGAACAGATTATACGAAACTAGGTGAGATTACTTAAAAAATAGGCGGAATTACTTAAAAAATAGGTGGGATTACACGAAAATCTGGACAGCTTACAAGGTAAAAATCGTGTGAGTTGACTTTTAAACCAAGATTGAAGGATAGTTAAATTTACGTATATATTGACTATTCGTGTACATTGACTTTGTTTTAAAATTCAAAAAGTAAACTTTGAGATTCGCATCTCGTAGATAAAAAGCACCCAGCTGTAGATGCGACAATTGCTATAGTTGAGTGCCTTCTGCCAAAATTTTTTTGGTGAAACTTCGGCCCACAGGCCTCGGGTTAGGACTTTTCTCCCACAGGCCTCGGGTTGGTGTTTGTATGTGGACAGAATTTTTCTAATACAATAAATTGTTCTAAAAATAACTAAAATTTCCACCTACTCCTGACCGGATAACTCTCAAGCAATCTCTTTCCTCTCTGACGAATTATTGAAGGAATCTTGTTCTAAAATATACTTATTTAGTTGACTGACTTGGAATTTTAAGTCCTAATTGCGTTGAATTTTCTATTCTGGACTTTCCGGTACAATAGCAACCACCACAGATGAGCGTATGATTGGAAACTATTTTGAGTTCAGATTTGTTTCGTCGGTCTTCATCTCTGTTATTGATTAATTTATATTCAGTTCAGATGGATTTTCTGTTCTTCGTGGAAGAGGATGCAAACAAAAGAATTTGATAAGTAATTAGAAGATAAAATCTATACAAAACTTTTGTACAGAAACAGATTTTTTTTTATCGAGGAGCCTATGGCAAGCGTTTTCTGGAACGCTGGATACGGAGGATCCAGTGCTTGTGTAAGAACTGATCCCTCGCCAAGCTCCTCACCTGCTTCATATAACTTCCAAAATCCAACACCTCCGCCGCCAACGCTCTATCCAGAGCATCCTCCACGTCATCAATGGCGAGGACCGCCGCTTCCTCCTCCAGCAGCCGCCTTTCCGTCCCGGCCTCCGCTTCCTCGAATCCCACCACCTCATCGAATGACGTGGCCAGCACTGACTCGCACCCACCGTGAATCTCCTCCAACCAAGCCGTGAGCTTTGCCTCATACTCCGCCGCATCCTTCAAAGCCCTTTTCAATCCCCACACCTCCGCTACAAGCTCGCGCAGGCCCGCGTCGATAGCCATCGCTCTGTCACGTAGCAGATTCTGCCTGCTTGTCAAGCGCTCGAAGTCAGCATCGAATTGAACCTGCAGTTGCTTCGCGTCGCTGATTAGCCGCGCAGTCAGCCGGTCTATCGCTTCCTTCCGCGACGCGAGGCAAGCGTCAGAAGCACTTGCCGGCGCATCCGCTCTTCTCGAGCCGGAGTCGTATGGGTGACACAGCTGAAAGATCTCGACGAGATTGCGGGCGAGGCCGGCGAGGTTGGACTTGGGGTAGTGCCACTCGTTAAGGTAGAAAGAAGTGACGGCTCCCTCGGAGTCGAAGAAGGGGTGGTCGCGCACGAGGGTTTGGTCGGCGTTGGGGAAAACGTAGACGAACGGCGGCTTGAATGGGTAGTCTTCGTGCAGCCAGATGGTGACGAGGACGTGAGGGGCTGAAGGGGATACGGGAAGGAGGCCGTGCGCGTGGAGGAGGTGGGCGGTGGCGCCATCGTCGCCGGTGAAGGTGTCGGAGTGCGGGGATAGGGAGGGGTAGTCGTCGAGCAGGGAGAGGAGATGGTTGCGGATGAGCCACTTGAGGTCGGGATGGGTGTAGGAGAGGGCCTGGTCGCCGGCAGCTTGCAGAGCGGCTTCGATGAAGCGGGCGGCAGAGAAGGAGACCATGGTTTGCCTCTCGGCAGCGGTGGCGGTGAGCCGGTGATGGCCCGAAGATATGGGTCAATAATGAATGTGAGAAGCAGGCGAGAAATTTAACCAGGGCAAGGTTCTATTACTTGGCGGCCAAGGTTGACATTGGCAACGCGTTTTAAAACATTTTAGCGTTGACCAGATTTTGAGGTGTTAGAGTGATTGCAAAGTAATTAAGAGTCAAATAAATAATCAACATCAAATCATTGAGGTGACTTGACAATTAAGTATGGTCCGTATGGTTGATTTGAATTGGCGATCGCCCCCCGTCTCTCCTATTTACACTTCATTTGGATCCTCAGAATTGGTAATGAAATGATTATTAAGAACTTGATCCGTGTAATTTAACTACACAACTACGACTTAAAAAGTGTTCAAGTTATCCGTCTACTTCCATTTTCAACTTTATATATCACAATTTGTAGCAAAAAGAATTTGATTGTGGTGCAAGTCAGGTTGACCACGCCACTCGGATTGTGTAGTTTCCAACCAAGACGGTCGGGAAACTTCACTTTTTCATTTGATCGAGTCAACCTATATTGTCATCTCTGTCATCAGCTGCAATTGTGCGATTTGATTAATGCATCCCTTGATTAGACTTTTCTGACTCAAATACAATTTCCGGTTAATTACTTTTAACCTAATTCATATAATCCCTTGCACCAAACACCTCCTGACGATTTGCATGGCATGACCACACTAAGGTGTAACTCATGACGACCTTTCCTACCTCATCTAAATCTTGAATCATCAAAGTTCGTTTTCAGCCAACAAGTTGCCTCACAAGTTTCTTTCCTTTGTGAGGAATCAGACTAGTTCAAGTTGCTAACAGAGGTCCTGTCCCAGATACATTTTACATACTTTAAGCACTACTTTGTGAAAGATGCGGTGACAATATGAAGAAGAACGATCTTATTAGTCTCTAGTACAGTATATGCAAATAGATACCAAAGAATGGTTGCCAATGAGACTAGTTTGCCAGTGTTATCTGTGCACTAGAGAAGGATGGGCAAGGACCAAAAGCATGTACACAAGATTGAATTTTCAACCTTGATTATCTGTCCAAGTGAGCTAAGGCTTGCTTTTGAAGTTAAAGGTTAAGAATCTTGATTATCTGATTTCATATGCTACAAAATTGAATTCAAGACCAAAGTTTCACCCTAATTTGGGCAGTAACTAAAGAATTATGCTAATAAAGCAAACTCAGCATCACACCTGAGCCATTTATTTTCCAAATCTATAATCACCAGGAGATCCTTAGTTTGGTGAGCTGCTCCAGAATTCCAAAATAACCATGGAGAACACTGCAAGTGTTGGAAAATGCAACAAAAGCTTCAATCCTAGAAAATGTAGCAGCTAGTCCAAACCCTGATCAGTTATACCTCAATCAATCAAGAATTACTTGTTATCAGAACATGGGCCTGAAACTGGATTGATTCCATACACTTCATAGAATAGAAATGCTCGATTGCTTGCTTTCCCATTCAATTTGTTGCAAGAACAGAACTGATCACATTTCAAGTCTGTCTATCCATCTTAACCGTCCAATAAAAAATTGCAGTCCCAATTAAAACATCACTCTCCACCAAACTTTCCTCGATATAGGTATGCTAGACTTTCCCTTGGCTGAGTGCTCCTAGACTAGCACAAGCTGTAAGCATGCCCACCTAATGTGTCGCAAGCCAGATGTACGTTAGTACGTAGCTTCAAAAACAAGAGGAATGCTTTCTTAAGCCTAGAGCTATGGATGTACCTGGGGATCATTGAACTGAATAGTCGATATAAGGGGTACTCGTCTGTTCAAAAGGGAACTGAATACATTACTGTCACCTATTTGCAGTACCAATCCAAGATGGCATTCTAAGATTGCAGATTAATATCTGAGGAGCAGACGTGATATCTCCACCTTTGGCATACGTATCAATCAGAGCCGCAGCTGACTCCAAATTTCTTCTAAATGACCCGTTGATGAACCCATTTACCCAAGTTCAGATCCTGCAGCTGCACACATGCTAACATCAGAGCAACAACCACTGCAACATCCTGTGGTGTGACATTATCTGGTAGCATCTCCTTGAATAACCCAACAGCTTTTGAAGCAATTCCAGCTTTACTATAGAAAACTATCACTCTTGTCCAAGTCACTACATTCCAAACAGGCATTTCGTCAAATACTCTCCCCGCCACATCCACCGACCCAAGCGTTACAAATCCTCCGATGATTGTTGTCCACGAGACCACATTCTTATCGCCGATCGATCTGAACATCAGAATTGCATGAAGTAAATGTTCCAACCCTAAATGCACATGGAGCAAAGAGTTTGCGATAAGTGCGTAAGATACAGGATAGAGTCTAACAAATAGACAACGTACCATCAGTCCCTCAAGAACAGACCCGGAGACCGGAGGAATCGGACAAGAACCTAAAGGTGTATGCGTCGGACGGAGCATCCCGGCGACGAATTTTGCGGTGGAAATATTCACAGTGGTTTCCTAGAGCACGCCCGAACAATGGCGTTCCACCCAAAAAAGGTAGGCGTTGACCGTAGTAGAAGAGATGACCAGAGTAATCACAAATCGGTTGTAGATGGAAGTGGAGGTGGTAGCTGCTATAGGTGAGAAAATGGATACCTGTGTCGGTATATATTAAATTTTTAATCTCGAACTCTTAAATTTTAAATTGTAGATATCGATATCAATGGTAAATACTAATTTAGAAATACCAATACCAAATTATTGAAAATATTAATAAAATTTTTTTAAAATTTTAAAATTTAAAATTAATAAATAATATATAAATAAATATAAAATACTTTTAAGAAATTTTTGAAATGCGGCATGCGCGTAGAGTTGGACTATTTGGTTCAGAGTTGTAGTTGTTGGGCTCTTGCTAAAGAAGTAAAAATAAAAATAATTTTGTTGCGTTACTTATTTTCAAATGACATATTAATGTCAAAACCAGTGAATTAATCATTTAGCTCTTTTTATTACAAAAATGTTAATAAAAAGGGTTTTCCTCTTGGAAAAAAATTTTATTTTTTTCGGTTGGAAAAGTGCAATTGCACACCATTATTTGATTATCTCGTACGCTAAAACCAAAAGTTGGAAATAAATGTTACAATTATCTCAACATTTTGTAAAAATGTTTAGAACAAAAAATTTTCACCTAGAGGCCCACGGCACACAAGGCACAACGCGACACAAGCCGAACACGACATAGCCCATAAACAAGCTTTGGGGTGAGTACAACACAACCCACTTATTAACTATTTTTTTAAATTTTTTTTTATTATTATTATTTAAATAATATTTTTACTGAATTAATATTTTTTATTTTTTATTTTGTTTATATTTCTCTACAATTATTTAATTTTTTTAAAAAAATATTTTTTTTTTGAGAAACACTTATATTTGTAATTTTTTTAATATATAAATAAAATTTTAAGATATAAATAAAATTGAATTAAGATTTTTTTTTGGTTAACTTACTCTATTAGTATTAAGAGGATATGAGTTTAAAATTTTATGGAGATCATTTTGCAACTGCATCTCAAATGTCTCGCGTGCCTACTAAATTATGACTCGTGCTATACTGGGTGAGGCAATTTCTTCTCTTATGTATATTAACTTGTATCATATATTGACTTACATTACAATTTATATTTTGCATCAAGATGGCCTTCATGTTTATTGACTTGTATTAAAATTTATATTTTGTATCAAAATTCATGTCTTCACACCATTAGTGTAACTTTTTTGAATTACATCAAGGATCCAACCCGCACAAATCCATCCTCCGTCCGAAGGCAACGATAAAGTACTAGAACCTCAACGTGCTCACCAATCTGTCAGGGATCGGAGGAGTTCGGATGTAATTCCACTGTTATCCGACCCTAACGCTATCTTTTTGTGTAAAACATGGGATGTGTAGATCCATGTAAAAACAGGGTTTGACACATGTGTGCCATGTGTTTTGGTCTTTGGGGTTGTGATGCACTCGGGGGACTGTGTTTTCACAAGTACTTCAGGATGGGGGGCTCAAATGTGTAAAATTAGCCTACTCATCCCTTGTGAAGCCTTCTACTCACACCCCTTAGATTATGTACTTGGGATAGTATTGAGAGGGGTGGTAGTGCCTTGGTTAAATGCAGTCTTGTGATCCCATCTATTTGCCCACTTGTCAGTGTCTTGTCTGTGATATGGGGTCACTCCTCCCCTCTTGTCACAATAGCCCTTTTCCCACTAGGCTCTCCCATTACGGGTATTATCCTTGTGAAATTACCTTTAACTCTGGCTTTGATACCACTTGTCACGAACGGACTTTCCTTAGTGCCTGATGTCCGTGCGACACACTACTTGGAGTAGTGCTAAGTCTTCTTCCCACATGCACTTACGAACTAGCTTATGGCCACTAAATAAACCGAGGCAACAGAATCCAAAGGCAACACAATGACACAATGATCTGAATAAAACACTAGCAAGTTACTTGAAAACGGTGAGTAAAATGCTTGGTGAAGGGTTTAGCCAAGTGATAAGTATCCGCAAGTGCACGGATTTATCGAAGTAATAAAAGTTATCGATCCCACGAGGACTACGAAGCTAAGTACTGACTTCTCGACTTGTTTGAATTCAGGCGGACAAAATCAATGGTTCTTCTAAACTTTTACGGACATGCAAACTCGAAAACAGCTTTTTAAAAGGTTCAGTTTCTAACGAGTCGGGAATTCATGGGTTCGCCACATTGACAATTATGAGTTGTTAAAAGAATAACTAATTCACAGAAATTATCTAACATGAAAAGAACTCTTCCTAAGGTGCATACTACCTCCTCCCGAAGCGTAGTACGGTATTCAACAAGATTAACTAACTACTCTCGTGATAGTTAACCCAATTGAACCCCTTAAGCTCTATGAAGCGTTTGTTTAACCCTTCAGACAAATCCAAACTACTCCCGTGATTGGATTCATAGGTCTAGTTGAAATAGATTGGACGTTGCGATTCACCTCCCGGTCCTTCTCGCAACGTCTAAGACGTAAAAATACTTGGCCAGGGTAAATTACGAGATAGGTAAAATTTCAACTAAATCATGCAGATAAATTCTAATGAAAATAGTAAAAGTATGGATTAACTCATAAAAGTCAAAGGGCTATGCCCAATCATCCCGACAAAGGTTTCTACTCGCTCATGTTAGTATAGAAATCCATGGTGTTTTGATGAGCTAGTAAACGCATAAAAGATTGCAAGAAATCACTAAAAAGACTACAGAACCGCCTTCTCCTTGATACGAGGATGAGGATTGGCTGATCTATTGTCGCCTTCAGGGGAAATCTCGCCGGGAAAATGTTTGAAACCAGGTTTTCGCCCTTGTCGCAGCCGCCGTTCGCTTTCGTCCGTAGAAGCTCTCTTAAACTGATCAAAATTCCATCTTTATAGCTAGACCGGTTTAGAACCCATCAAAGAATGGTTCTGCAAAGTTTGACTCAAATCCGGTTCAAAACAAGTGAGAATCGAGCGAAAAACTCGTCAGGCGGAAACTTTTACGGCCCGTGATGTGTTTACAGCTTCGGCCGTAATTCTTTCGGCGTATAATGCTTTTGGTCACAGAAACTTTTACGGCCCTTGATAGAATTACGACTTCACCCGTGAAAGTTTCGGTGGACTTTTATACTTAGCCGATTTTCAGCTCTCGCTCGTCGTCGTGTTTACGGCCGAATCCACAATTACGGCCAAGGCCGTAAATGTCTCGTTTTTCACCGTTTTTGCTCCAAATTTGACGTGTAAGCTCGTGATCTCATCGGGAATCGTGCTTTGACCTTAAAACTCTTGAAATCCTTCATTTTTATGCCTTTTTTCCTATATTTTCAATAAAACAAAAAAAGTAAAGATTCTGTGCAAAGTAAGATAAAAACATCAGAAGTAACACAAAATCATGCAAATAAGTCCAAAATATGATGTAAAACATAGGCAAAAACACTATATAAATACAACGCATCACCAAGCATCCCGCCGGTATATTATTAATAAAGCAAGATTACACAGATAATACAAAGACACTAAACAAACATTAAGTGGACCCTAGACTTAGAGACTTGATGGAGAGGACAAGTGTGTGGAACTTTACAATTTTATACTTGCATAGGATCACAAGACTGCATTTAACCAAGTACTACCACCCCTCTCAATGCTATCCCACATACACAAACTAAGGGGTGTGAGTAGAAGGCTTCACAAGGCTTGGGTGGGCTAATTTTACACATTTGAGCCCTCCATCCTGGGTACTTGTGAAAACATGATCCCCCATGCGCGTGTACATGCCCCAGGAGAGTTCCCCGAGCGCATCGCTACCCCAAAGACCAAAATGCATGGCACACAGGTGCCAAACCCTATTTTTACATGGGTATACCTAAGTACATAGATTTATGACAAAAAGATACATCGTCAGGGTCGGGTAACATAGTTTTACACTGAACATCCCCCGAACCCTAACACAGCAGCCGCAATATGGTACTGGAACCGCAAAGTACCCACCAACCGGCTGCAGCCTGTATTTCTCCGCAGTGACTTCGCCATCTACCGGAACACTAACTTTTCCAACTATGGCACCTGAGCCATCGCTGGGTTCCTCTTGCAAGAACTACTTCGAGGAAGTCGGCAGGTCCCAAGATACCTTTCGCCGCTACAGTAGCGATTTTGTCGCCACATGGATTTCTTCGCATCCTACTCCGATGAAACCAACGAGCTTAGCACCACCTTCACCAGCTATGCCTCCTCTGCCATCAGCGGTGCCCGGGAGTTCACCTCCAATGGCGATGAGTCCAACCTGCCTGGGAATAAGTTCACCAACTACGATGCCTTCACTACACACTGCTATCAATCTAGAAAATACTCTGCCTTAGCCAACATGGGCGATCAGTCCTTTGTTGGGTACGGTAAGGGCGACAATAGCATTATCTCCGAGTTCCTAAACTATGAAATAGGCACCGTCATCGTCGGGTTCAACTTTAGCAGCTACGGCCAGAGCACCTTTGCTGCGAATGATAGCTTCTGCAGTTATAGGTTCAATAGCAATAATCCGGATAACACCTTCCATTCATACGGTGATGGCGCCGCTGACCAAGCTTTCCTCCTTGGCAAGCTCTAACTACCATCCCACTCCTCACGTCACTAGAACTCCAACCAAAGCTCTCCCCTTGCAAGAGTATTTGGCCTATGTAGGGACCCCTGCACTTGGCTTGTGGAGAAGGATCCCGATTTCGGGGTCCAAATAGGTTTTAAAAAAAATAAAAAATACCACGATAATCTACTCATCGAGATCTATCCAACGGTACTAAAACTGTCATGATTCAAATCTTATACAAGGAGAAAAAAAATCAAAAAATATAGTAGAATTTATGATAGATTATATTCTACTATAATTCATGATTTTTTTCCTCATCGTATAAGATTTGGATTGCAACAATTTTGGTGCCTTTGGA
This sequence comes from Costus lasius, assembly GCA_027563935.2. NCBI lineage: Eukaryota > Viridiplantae > Streptophyta > Magnoliopsida > Zingiberales > Costaceae > Costus > Costus lasius. Next base: position 140,111,718 of record CM050446.2, read on the forward strand.
TAGATCTCGATGAGTAGATTATTGTGATATTATTTATTTATTTTTTAAAATCTATTTAGACATCAAAATTGAAACTCTTCTCCATAAGGTGAAATGAAGGGTCCATTCCTGGGACTTTTTTTCCCCTTGCAAGTGTTGCTTGCCTTGCCCTTTTTCGATGCCTCCCCTCACTCGTAAACTAACCTCCATGTTCAGGACAGCTGGCAATAGGGATGGCAACGGGCGGGTCGGGGTCGGGTTTTGTCATCCCCGACCCGACCCCGACTTCCCAAAACCCATCCCTGACCCGACCCTGAACTCGACGAGTTTAGAAAACCCAACTCCACACACGACCCCGCGGAAAAACCCGACCCTGACCGGTCTAAGAAATAAATAAATATTATAAGTAATATTTTAAAATTATTTTTTATTCCATATTCATAATATATAAATAAAAAATATTTTACATAAACTACATAATCAATTTTACATCAAACTACTATAAATTTAGTACCTAAATTATAACTTAGAATGAGTAAATTTATCATTTTAATGATCGGGGCAGGTTCAGGGCGGGTACCTGAATTCCAATACCTGACCCTGACCCGACTTTATCCCGTCGGGTTTTCCCCGAACCCGACCCGATACCCAGTCAACTTGAGTTTTCCCCGTTGACTTCAGGTCGGGTCGAATCAGGGCGAGACGGAGATGGATTTTTTTGTCATCCCTAGCTAGCAGACCTCTAGCAACTTCTGGTGTTTCTTACAAGTAGAGGTGGCAATTCGTGTTTCACGTGTCATAACGTGTCGTGTCATACTTGACACGTGACACGATTGTGCTTGACACGAACACGACCCGTTTATGTATACGTGTCAATATACGAAACACAGACACGACCCGCTTATTTCACAGGTGACACGACACGACACGATTAACACGTTTAATAAATAGGTCGTGTCACATAACATGACACGACACGGCATGATTGACACGATTTATAATATAAAGTTATTAGATGACACAACACGACACGATTGACACGACACGACACGAATAACCTGTGTAACTCAGTATATTAAAATTATCTATAAATTATTAATTTTATATAATATATATTATATATGGGTTAGACGGGTCAACCCGCGACACGACACGACACGACACGAATTTTAGCGTGTCATAAACGGGTCGACACGATAATGACACGAAACACGATTATGTTAAATCCAAACCCGCGAAAACTCGTGTCGTGTCGTGTCGTGTTGGCGGATCGTATAATTTTTTGCCAGGCCTACTTACAAGTCTAGAACCTTGCTGTCAACTCCCTAATTTTACAGGTGCCAGTCGACTTGTATCGTTTCCCAATCCAATGATCTTTACAGTTTACCCTAATATAAGAGCCTAGAAGGAGCGGACCGTACCCGCCACAAGTTAAAATGAAATTAGACCCGCACCAGGCCCACTATGCTCTCTCCACCGTTGAAATTAGTCAACACAACGTCTTGTGTGCCCAAGAGTGGCACCCGCTTTGTGGCGTCATAGTGGGGAAGACAGTACGAGGGTGAACGGCGGTAACATCCCTCGATTAGTTTCTGCCACCAGAGGCTATTCCTATTTACTATTGTTATTCGGTGCCATGGGATACGCCTGTATGTGGTAGACATCCTGGCTATCAAAACGAAGGAGAAGATCAACAGAGAGTCACCATCTATCACCTTGACACGTGAGACTATAGCACAAGCCATGGGGCCTTTATGATGGGGTCTGCTCCAGGCAAGATCGAGGTGTGCCACTGATCTTCGAGGGAGAAATGATGTAGGCGGTTTCTGATTGAGTCAAATTTGACTTGATAGTTAATAGTTATAGAAGTCTCAACACTTGAATGGGTTATTTTAAGAGTATCTTTGGGAGTCTTAATACAAATTATATATTTTTTGTGTATGTCTTTTAAATTTTTTATCCTACATAGGGCTTTACCTTAATATGTTTTATTTTTAACAATATCTAAATAAATTAAATATAATTTAAATATCGATATGAAGCAGGGGTAAAATGTATGAATCATAAAATTCACTAAGAAAACCGCTTTAATTTAACTTTAATTTAGAACAAGTGGTCCGTTGGGCCATGGAAACGGAGGAAATGGCCTAAACTGTACCAGGTTTGGAATCTTAAATTGTACCAAGTTAGGAATCCTAACATGTACCCAGGTTAGGAATGTTAGGAATCCTGGCTTGGGTCCTCGTTTTCAGCTAAAACAGTTTTTTTTTTTAATTTTTTTATAAAAATAATCTAGTCCTTGTAAACTATGTACCAAATTTGAAATATTATAGATCACATATATGTATAAACCTATACAATATCACATATAAGACAAAATCATATTTACTATATAAAAAAATAAAACATTATATAAAATATTATATATATATATATATAATCTAAAATATCCCAAATTTAATATTATTGGATAGGTTATAAAAAGTAGATTATTTTTTAAAAAAAATTAAAAAAAAATTATTTACCCTAAAATCAGGGTACAAGAATTCCTAACCTGGTATTCATAACCCAGGTTATGAATTTTCTTCATGGAAACGGGCTCTATGAGGCGTGCGAGTATATAATCTCCAATCGAGGGGGAGAGAGGGATGGAGAGCGCCAAAAGGAGGGAGAGAAAGGTGAGAGAGAGCGGAGCGTGAGAATGGGTAATTTGATCACCAAGGAAGAACCTCCTCCCATGGTGTTGGTTCCTCCCATCTTCGATTTCCCTCCCCTTGCTGCCCGCACCAGGTCCTCTTCCTTTCCCCTAGATCTCTGATTTGCCCTTTTGATGAAGCAATATCGATCGGACTGTGCTAGTTTCCCTGAAAGAGCTCCTAGGTCAAGGATTACGGGTTCGTGTGTTTTAGATAGAGTTAGTGTTTGGTCTTGCTTGGGTTGAACAATTGAGTAGTGTATGAACTCCGATGGCCATGTTGAATCACTGAAGTCAGATGTGTCGGTTTTTGAAAAGCCTGTAAGACTTGCGGATTTCTGTAAGGAACTTTTAAGAAAGTCATCAATGCTTATAGAAGAGGAGTGATATTTAAAATGCTCGGAAATATTGTAATTATGAGAGTCTAGATTTAACTTATTGGATTTGGTTCGTTGATTCTCATTTCTTTTGAATACTTTGTTCAGGCTCATCTACTTACACTTTACTGTCCATTCACAAATCTGGTTTATTGTTTGATGCAAGGGGCTAGCTGCAGTATACGTATTTATTTTTAGTGTGGTGTAATTAAATGTTTGCGAGATATTGCAGATGCATTTATTCTTCTTTCGCAAGGGAAAACGCTTAGTTCATGTAAAGGAATAAGTTCAGTATAGGAACTTTTAGATTGCATCATGAAACATACAGGTGTTTATTTCTCTGCAATAGGTGATTTGTAAATAGAAATATTTTTGTTTGAGTGAAAGATACTCAAGAATTTGGCAATCTCATTCACTATAATCCAATAAGTTATACTCGGAAAGAAAAGAAAGAGAAAGACAGGATAAATAGGGGAATAAAAATATCTCTGCAACAGTGATTGAGGATTCAGCCGGTACCTCCGGAACCTTGGTCGGAGCCAGGCGGCGACAGAACGAAGCTTTCGGGAGCAGCGGGAGTACTGTACCAGTCTGCCACGAAGCTTTCGGGAGCAGCGGGAGTACTGTACCGGTCCTGGCAGACCGGCTCCTCAAACCTTGCTCCCCATTCCCCACAACCCTATTCCATAAAATAAACATTCTATCAACTCTACCGCTGAAAGTTATCGTTGGCCAATAGAATATAGTAGTAGATCAAATATTGCATTTGTGGTTCTTGCTGTTTAAAAATGCTGACTATTCATTTCATGCCAACAAATCGATAACCAATTAATAGTTTTCTATTTGATATGTGTAGTGTACTAGTGTTATGACTGCCATTCTTGTCACAATTCAAGATATTGATTGAACAGGTTTGTCTATCTTTCATCACTGAAATGTTTCCAACCATTTAGCACTAGGTTGCATTCATCGAACATGTGACAATTTGTTTCCATTCTCATATAAGAGGTATTTCATGTTTCCAGACCAACTGCCATCATCACTTTTGTAGGAATCCTTTAAGTAACCATTAACAAGTAGAAGTCTGACATTTTTTCTGGCAATTTTGCATTCCAAATATTTCTCTAAGGGTCGTCTATTTCTCTTCTAATGATAATGGTTCAATTGTTTATGATCATGGTTTAGAATCCACATAAAAGGGTGAATATTAACAATACAACTGTAGGTGACATTCACTACTACAGAATGATATTGCAAATGACTGTGGCCTTATTATGTTTTTCAATTATGAAAACATTATATTTTACTAATTATCTTTCACCACATAATCATCCTATGATCCTTAAAATAATCATCTCTTTTCTTTTATTCTCAATTATCAAATATCAATTGAGAATTGTATCTACCTGTGGTTTCTTCTTCTATATTAAATACGACCACCAATTCGCTAGCTTATCTACATTATGTGATGATACAACAAGATTTCCCCGTTGATACAAGAGGTAGTGACTCGATGTGTAACTTGCTCTATAGTAGTGGACCGTGCATGATTGCATTCACATTTCCTCATCTAGAGGAAGTTTCTCTTGCATTTGCTTATAAACTTTGTGACATGTTTTGACATTTTGAAGATGATAAGTAATTTGGAGGGAACTCAACATGCTCTTAACAGGGGCCAATCTCCCTCTAGAGAGTGTTCTAGCTCTCAAATAATAACATGGTATCTACTTTGTTGAGAATCTAATTTTGCATGGTTAATCATCTTGCGTGAGCAATTTGTCAAACCCATCCCATAATTTATCCAAGGAATAATCGCCTCTTCAAATCTCAGCATCAATGACTTGAGATTAAGGATCTTTGTGACATCATCCTCAAGAAATATAATCAAGTTGCCTGCATAGTTAGCCATTATGAAGTTCGAATTTAATGTTCTTTGTCCACTTCTTTGATGATTCTTTTGAGATTGACCTTTTCTATAATTTGGAAAATACATCAGCTCCCAAAATAAATAGATATGGGAACTTAGTCTTCTTAAATGAGAAACTTGGCTATTTGGTTGTCCACAATGTTATATCTAGCTGAATACTGTTTTGAGATGTAGTGTCAGTATACTAATTTTTTTTCATCATGATGGTAAAGGATGCTCGTTCCAGCTTATGACTTGCTGTTTGGGAAACTTCCTTTGTGCTGTCTTTTTGAAGACTACTTTGAACAAGCAGATCGTCTCAGTGCCTGGATTATGCTGAAACCACTGGAAGATCCTAATGTAGATCTAATTGCAACTGTATCCACTCAAGTTATCGTTATAGCATGCTGATGATATTTTGATTCGGCTTATGCACTTCTAATTGTATATATTTCATAAAATTTTTTATTTTGCTAGATGTGGTTCAGTTAAGGCATATGATATATGTTAAAAGGTGTAGATTCAATAAGGTGTATACAAATACATCTGTTTTAGTATACCATTCTCTTAGTAGTAGTGTAGTGTGAAAGTAATTATTACCATTAAGATCATCCTTGTTGTTCTATTCAAAAAGAATAAAATAGGCAGTTGTTTTGTCTCAATTGCATGCATAATGAGTTGAAAATTTAGCTGTTCTCATAGTATACCATACCACAGTCTCCAACATATTGTTGAGCCAAATCAAGTTTACCTTAGTGGTGAATTTGGTTTTCTACCCAACCATAATATCTGCTGTGGACAAAACGGTTCAAGCTAGTTTCTCTTATAAAAAGTTGATCTAGCAGCATAGCTTTGATGAACCTTTTCTATCACATGCATTTGGTAGTTGAAAAATTTACTTTCTCCTGAGGGACAGTCAGTGAATTCATTCATCAAAAGGAAAAAAAAAAAAAAACTATGATTTAATCTGTTAGATGAAAATATCAAAAATTTATTTTGCTTTTTATATTCTTCATAGCAAGGATCTGTATATTGATTGATACTGTTTTGTTCAAAATGTTAGGGCTGCAAATTCATATTGAAAGGAAATAAAGAAACAGATATGAACAAATACTAGACACAGAAATATATTTTGATATGTATTTGAATCATAGTTTAAGGTTTCGGTCTGACAGCTCGGTCCGGTATAGTTTAAGGTTTCGGTCTGACAGCTCGGTCCGGTCAACTGCCAGACCAGTATGAACCGGTTGGTACTGGTCAAAAACCGGATGAAACCGTCCGGTCTGCCCTTCCACCTCCCGCTCCCGCTTTTGCTCGAAGCAGAAGCACTAGGAGGAGCTTCCGCCTCCCACTTCTGCTCCCATCCTACCTACGCTGAAACTCCAATTGCATGTACCGTGCTCCGACACATGGCCCGAGCTCGGTGGCACGTCGAACCTGTATTGGACCGAAATTTCGGTTGGTACGGACCAAAACCTTAAACCATGATTTGAATTTGTGGTTCATGTTCTTTTTGCACCTTAGTTTGTGCTAGACTTCCACATTGATATGTATCAAAAGTCAAAACCACATTAAGCTTTGAATTTTCCTTCATTTCCATTTGAAAATTGACTGAAATACTAGAATAGAGTTTAAGCATTATAATTTTATTTTGGTTTTCTTTTTATCATCTAAAGATTATGGAGTTCTTTTCAAAGAAAAATTGCTTCCTTAAGTAACAGTAGGTATCTGGCCCGCTTGATGAAACTTCTGGGAAGACTGTTGAAGGAAATGCATTGTTTCGTTGGCAAAGGTTGTAACTATTATCATTATTATATTCTTATAACAAATATAATTTGTTTCCAATAGATTATCCTTTAAAGTATATTTTGTTGCAACTTATTTCCTTCTCTGATAGGGACTTGGATGATCCTAACACTTTTATGGATCTTTTGGTGTCGATAGATGATCCGTAAGAATGTTTCTTTCTTGGGAGCATTTCTTTCCAAGCAATTAATATTATCATTTGACATGCGCCGTTCTTTCTTAGCATCCTGCGTTTGAGATCATGTGCCTACTATCCCAAATATGGATTGGGAGCTTTTGGAGTATTTCCATTGTTAAAATCAAAAAGGTAAATTCCAATATTCCATCTCCTGTAATATTATAAATTACAATTATCTGTGTTCTTTAAAGTTGGAAGATGAAAAATTATGTCTTACAATATGCAAATTTGCAGCAAATCAGATTTGCAATATTTATTCTAAGCAGGTAAATAACTAACCAAATTGTTGTATGATCTTAATGAGGACAAATGAGTTTCTGTATTTCACTCTTTGCACTTATATAGTTCTATTCATGACGCAATTGAATTCAGGTGTCTTTCTTTCATTTATTTATCCTGAGAAACAGAGATTTCTTAAGTCTTATCTACCTTGACAAGTCTTCTGCTCCGGAATTTAATTAACATGCAGAGTGCACCCTGAAGATTTTGGTGTTATGGGCTTGAGATATGGAACAGAAAAGCTATCAATTGGGAGTACATTTATGCCATTTCCATGTAAGTGTTAAGTATGTGCGTATTCTGGTTCTTTTCCTGATTTATTGTTCAATCCTTCGAAGTTGTGCCAAATATAAATTTATTGTTTCAAAACATTTATTTGCTAACAAGAATACTGAAATTAGTGCACAGATTGGCTTTAACACGTTGTTTAGCTGATATTCAGATTCTGTGGATGTTTATATGAACATGTAGGGTGTAATTTGGCTGCAGAACAGGTGTTTTAAACTTTTCTTCTGATTATTATGTTTAAGACCATGCGGAATAAAACTACAGGTATTGTAATAAAATCAATTTGAAGAAGCTTAAGCTGTGATACATTCTAACTAAAAAGTTGGAGAATGAAAGATTGGTTAAATATTTGTGCTACATTTTGATGATGCAATAGGTGCAAGGACTTAAGCAATAAAGTTCGTGCAATTAATTTAAGATAGCATTTCCCACTTTTTTTTTAACAGAATTTGCTACCTTTGCTTAGTACATAATAGGACGGCATATATCATATATGTATATATACATGTACATGTATGTATGTACATGTACATATATATACATACATATATATGTACATGTGTGTATATATATATATATATGTATAGCCTGCTTCAACTTCATTACTTGCATTTTCTCTACCTCAGAGTTTCCATCTTTACAAAATTGCCAATTGTTTTTGCCACAATCAATATTTACTTTTTGGTTGTATCTTCTGATTTTATTCTTAGAATGGAACAATAAAATATGGTGTATAAAATTCCTGTGTATTTGCTATTTTAAGATGCCTCTTGACCTCGCACTCCTTGATCTGCTAGTTCTTAGGGAACATACAAATCTTATCGTGTATTTCTATTTTAAATTCTCATAACATTGATATTTTATTGTTCTAGTAACCAGAGATTCTCCAGTTGATGCATGGCTGGTGGGCAGGGCAGGAAGATTCAGTATTGGAATGTTGTACAGGCCCCTCTGTGAGTTATTCTTTTTGTGATTCAATTTCCCTGTACAATGATTTTATATGAATATTATTTATCTTAAAAAAATGTTTGCAATATTATCTTGTGACATTGTATGTATCATTGAATATTTTCCATAAGAGATAATATCTACTTCATGTGAGACGTTGTTGAACATCAATTGCACTCCACTTCAATATCAGCACTAAAACTTGAAAGTTGAAACAAGAGAAGAGAAAAAAACAAATGAAAAGAGAAAAGTGGGAATCTAATTTTTATTTAATTAACTAACATAATCCATCATGAATTATATTTCATTTGTCTGATATGCTATACAAACTACAAAGCCGTGGTTTTGTTTTATATCTGATGAAAATGGTAGATTTTTTCATTTTTTTTTGTAAATGGCAGAATTAAATTAAGTTACACAAAATATTCTTATGCTTTCTCAACCATGGGCATCGAATCAAGAGGAAGATTTTTTTATTTTAATATACTAATTTTGGTAATAATGTTTTGATACTCACTCATAAATTTGAGCATCAAAAATAGAGTTGGAAACTTTTTTTTTCTTATTTTACTATACACTGTTTCACTTCATAGGTGAAAGCAAAAAGCCTGTGTGTTTCAAGGATTTTAAGAACTGGAGCTGTGCAATTAGTTATGGGGTTGGTTCAAGCAGTCCTCTTTGTCCTTCTTATAATTTCAGCCTTGAACTAGCTAGAAACTCACAGGTATGTTTTGTCTCCTTAAATACATCCGTGTGCTACATTAATTATTGATATTTATTATCCTTCATTTGAAAATATGTTGTCAGTATAAATTCTGGTGTAATGTGCATTTGTATATGATGGATCCTTTAAGTTCCCTGTTAAGCTTGAGATATATATTTCTGATTAATTTCTGAAGAACTTTATCTAATGCACTTTGAACTCATTTTAAAGTGAATCTTATTCTAATAAGTTGCAATTGAACCATCTTCCTGTGAAAGGACAAACCAGAGTTTCTTCAGGTTATTTGTAATTGTGATTGTTTTAAGCATCAAGGTTAAGAGCATTAAGAAACATATGTCAAAAAAAAAAAAAAGCTAAGCTGGTGTAAAAGTGATCTTGTATGACGGTTTTAGGTTTTCAATTTCAATCTAGTAAATGAAGATTCAAATTTGTTGTACCTTGAGCTAATAAGGTAGGTCAGATAATGCCGAGAAAGTTTATTGATATAAAAATCAATTCAGTATAGAAAAATGATGGTGTGGTACTGCTATGCAGATTGCAGTTCAAGCGTTGCACCAATAAATAACTGCAAATTGTGTCAGAGAAAACTTGATAGATGGCAGTAATACACACCATGGCAACTTAAAATAATATTGGAGATTTCTACCTCGAATCTGGACGATTAATTAGCATGCTGGGAAGCCTACCTTACTGGTTTGACATTGACGAAGTAAACCAAGCACAAAGACAGATAGGATAAGCAATGAAAACATTATGCAACCTCATACTATGTACGGGAAGGGTAATTGATTATTCTTATGATTTATATTCTACTTTATTTTATAGCCTATTTGGATGAAATTCTTATTTCTTTTTGATATATCAAGAATAGCCTTGTTCATGTATATAGTATGGGTCATGGGGTGCAGAAAGTTACATTTTTTTCTGAATATTCCTCTAATTCTTACAAGACAAATGATTCAACATTTTATTTCCCTTGATACTCATTCTTTTATGCAGTTAATTGCATCTTTCTATCAGCATCTTGTGGTGCAAAGAAGGGTATGTCTAGTTTGGCTTTGCATACAATTATATTGCTATTTGATGTTTTATTCATGACTCAATGCTTAGCATCTAACAGGGAAGGCCAAAATCCATCTTGTTATGTACGTTGAACTCACTACTAAGTTTCTTCTTGGTTAGAGTGTAAATAATCTCTAATGCATTAGTATTATACTATTATCTCTTGTATTCATTATCTTTGCATCCATACTGAACTTAAACTACACATGGATTGTCCCATAATAGCTCGATTGTCCCATACTATTATGGCCCCAGTGGTCAGTGATTGACAAACCAACTTCCAAATAAAACAGTAGAACGTTTTAATTTGTGGCTTTAGCATTGTAAGTATATCTCCATTTCTGCTATTTTGTGTTGCTTCAATTTCTTTGCTCATTGGAATATGCATTATAATGAGATCATAAACAATCAAAATTCTTAATTATATTTTTCCATTGTATGTTCCATCAAATCTTGTATGCTTCCATTTGGTTAAAACTTAAAATTTTTGAGTGTGTATTTGGCTCAAGGTTTAAAAAATTATTCTGTACCACCTAGTATGGATGATACCTACTAATTTGAACTCCGTCTGATACCATACGTGTAGGTATGTCCTATACGTATTGGTCCAAAACAGGACCAGTGCACCGGTTCAGTTCAAGATCTTAATCCTTGATTTGGCTCATGATATTTTTACCATTCAAGGAACATGGGAAGACATGGAAGATTTTCATGTTTGGTTAAACACTTTTGATTTAAATACCGACGAATATAACTGGCCTCAGAATATAACATCCCCTAAAAATTGGAGAGTGATTCCATCAAAATAAGTTGTAATCTAAATTATTCTATTGTTTGAGCAATTAAAGTTTTCCAAGTTCTATTATGACTAAGGCACATTTTATATTAATATATTAAAAGTAAAATAATATATTTGATACACTAAATTTCACCTTGTCGTACATAGGATGAGTTAAACATATCAATATCTTTTTAGTTTCTAGATCTAAAACTCTCAATGCAAGCGCATATCATAGTTCAAATATACCAACTCTCGTAGATGATAAGAGAACTTATTACAAAATTTGGTGGTCCAATGGCTGAGACACGAAATGTCTTATAAATAGATGTGTGAATTTGATGATCTCTACTTTCTTGCAGAAAGTCCTCTCCCACTCTCCTAGAATCACCTTCCACTCGTATCTCCGTTCCATATAGTTCATCTCTCACCATATAAAATAAACCAATTGGAATAAAGTTAAGCCGAATTATATTATTTTAGGATACTTCGATGATTACATGTTGCCTCTTTGTATAAAGGTTATGACAATGATAATGGTAATATGTATTATGAACTAAAGTAACTTAAAAAAATTATGATAGAATAATATATTTTATGATGTTGCCATAGAGGAGTTTTCCATGGTGACAACCCCATATTCTCCAACAATCACTCATAAATTCTAGGAGGCAAAGTTGATGTGAAGTTGAGTTTAATATAAGATGTAGTAGATAAGAAAGTGTCTATTGCTCTAAAATGAAATTTCATCTTTCCATGCATGGGAGAAAAGGAAACACAAGGCGCTAAAATATGAGAGTTATGTCAATGCAAATGCAGTGATATGAGTGTTGCTTGTTCATACTATGAGAAAAAGGGAGGGAGGGAGGGAGGGAGTCATCTGTCCATGCATGAATTGTTATTTATGCAACTAGGAAAGAGGAGAGACATGTGAACTGATGCTTAGCACACCAAAGTATTGGTAAAAGTTAAGAAGAGGGAGGGAGGGAGTCATATGTCCATGCATGAATTGTTATTTATGCGACTAGAAAAGAGGAGATATCTATGCGACTAGAAAAGAGGAGAGACATGTGAAGTGATGATTAGCACTACATTTTGTTGTGTCAATGAAGATGGAAGGAAATGAGGAAAAAGGTGTTGCACAAAATGAGAAGACTATAGTAGAAATCTATGAGTGGTGTAAATAGGCAGATGTATTGGGATAAAGAGGTGTTGCTGCATGCTGAGGGAAGGGAGAAAGAGATAGAGGGACAAATGTCTTTTGCTCACTGTCATCATTGGCAAAGTCATGGAATTTCATGTTTGAAGAGCTCCCTATAACCCAATTTACTCAGATAGGAAGTTTGAAAAAGTACTTGGAATCCAATGTGTTTTGGTGCTAAGTTGGAAGAAAGAAAATGAGATCAGAGTTTGCAAATTTTGTCCCAACATACATATTGTATCTTCTTGCATATCTGCATATGTTTATGCTTCACGGACTATCCAAGCTTACAATAATGTGATTCTTAAATTATCCTGCAGGCTTACGTTTGTCATAATTTTTTACAATAGATTTGTGTCAGTATTATCTTTTGGCTTGTCTTCTATGGACTTTAATGAGACTATGCTCTTTTGCTTTTTTGTGTTTTCTTCTTTCTTAAGTTTTCCTTATTCTTTGTTGTCTTTCCTTTTCATTATTTTTTCGTTTGTGACCTATGAATGAAGTTGATGAGCATTTAAATGCCCGATGCTTAAAATAGCCCTATAAGATAATTGGATATGTCAATTTACATGACCTCATTCTTTCAAGCAGGTGAAAAATCCATTTGAACAGAGTCAAATAGTTGGCATTACAAATTATATTGACTTCGGCTTTGAGCTAAAGACCAGGTAAATTTTGTCACAAGAAATTTTTTAATTGTTGATTAAAGAAACTTGTTTTTTTTTCTTCAAAGAATCACTGAAGCCAAATCAGTGGGGACTGGTGACAATTCCTCGTTCCTGTTAGCTGCATCTTGGCAAGCTAATAAGAATTTCTTGGTGAAGGTGAGGCATGTGACTAAGTGCAGTTTTCCCATATTTTCCTTCATTGTGTAAAATTTTCCTTCGCCCAGGGAAAATTGGGTCCATTTGGCTCTTCAATAGCTTTAGCTTTCAAATCTTGGTGGAAACCTTCGTTCACATTTAGCATCACAGGTAATTTCACTACTTGAAATGTTTTTTCCCTTCTGAACTTTGTACTCTTTGGATGTTTCAAGGTTCAAACTGAACTAACACCCTCTATGAAGGAAAGGAGGGTGAAAATGATATTTTTGCTCGTATACTAGGAAAGGAGGGTGAAAAGGAGAGAAAATAATATTTTCCCTATGAGTATGGAAACCAAAGGAGAGAAAGAAGGAATGAAAATATGCTCATTTCCTTTTATTTTGGGATCAGCCTAAATTGGGCAGAATGTGTGTTATTTGCCTTGTCTTTCCTGCTCCGCTTCCTTCGCTCCCACCGCCGCAGAGGGGTGGAAGAAGGCGGAGCAGCCCGGCAAGAGCTTGCGCAAGGCCGAGGGGGCACAAAGAAACTGGAGGCGACTGTTCGTGTGGGTCGTGCACATCCGCTTGCTAGTGGCAAGGATGGGGGCAGGGCGTTCTCATTCACCCATCGGCGACAGAGGTGGGGCGCTTCCTGCTTGGCACGCCAATGGATGATCACTCTTCCTTCTTCCCTCTTTTTTTTTCCTTATAATTATTCTTTCTTCCCCTTTTCATTCCCTTATAAGTAAACAGAGCTTATAAGCCAACTAAAGATTCGAACTTTGATTGACAAGGGCAGCCATTATAGATGGCAGTCAAGAAAGTAGATTAGGTTGACGTGGCCTTAGTATGTGGCCAAAGAATTGTTTTTATTGCATTATGCTGTGATTTCAGAAATATTGGTTGCGTGTTATAATGAATCCCCGGTATTGTTTTTGCAGCTATTAATGACCATGCGCGTGGAGAAACAGCTTTTGGATTCGGAATCCGTGCTGAGGATCTAAGAGAACCCAGGTCTTTTTCTATCAAATAGTTGTTAGGATAACCATCGTAATCGTTAGTACAATTCTCTTGTCGACTACTTTTACCATCATATTTGAAATTATGAAGTCGGGCACCTTTTTTTAGAAGTCCTTGTTAAAAATTAAAATTTCCAGCTTTATCGTTTACAACAGACTGTAGTACTAGCTTCTCGTTGTTTTCCCATTTTTCCACTATCTATTTGTTATAAAACGATGCAGTTATCAAAGAGCAGACCCAAACTATGTGATGCTAACGCCAAACAAGGAGCACCTGGCACCAGCTGTGATTCAGAATTTTGGGAAGCTACCTTTGTTTCAATCAAATATAAATTCAGGCAACTATGACGATGTGCCAAGTGAGTTGAAGCCGATAGGAAAGATTTTCTAACTGTTTCTTCATATTAAATTCGTTGAGGAGCCTCAGCAATTTTGTTATCTAGAACAACTGTAATGGCAAAGATAGGTTTTCTTTTGGATGTTTTCAATGGTGTCGAGGGGCACCCGAAATTTTGGTTTTCTGCATAATGATTAGTGTATTGTCTCATAAGGTGTCCATCTTCATTCCAAGTCGTGTATTAAAAATATATAAATACATTTGGGATCCTTTTTTTTTTCTGTGTATTTGTCGATTGTTGAAAAAAAGAACAATTAAATTATACTACTCTTTTGTTATACATATATTTCAATTATTTGTTCCCTTTATGCAAGAACGCACAACGGTTAACATCAATTGTTGTGGCTGGCTGATTTTTGCACCAAACTAGCTTAGCATAGGAAAAAATATTACAAGGGGCATGTAAGGTTACACAGGTTATTCGTGTCGTGTCGTGTTAACCGTGTCGTGTTGTGTTATCTAATAACTTTATATTATAAATCGTGTCAATCGTGCCGTGTCGTGTCATGTTATGTGACACGACCTATATATTAAACGTGTTAATCGTGTCGTGTCGTGTCTCCTGTGAAATAAGCGGGTCGTGTCTGTGTTTCGTATATTGACACGTATACATAAACGGGTCGTGTTCGTGTCAAGCACAATCGTGTCACGTGTCAAGTATGACATGACACGTTATGACACGTGAAACACGAATTGCCACCCCTACTTTTAAGGACCTGTTTAGCCTCACTATTAATTACTTTATAGCTGTGTTAAATTGTGCTGCGCTGTCAAAATTTATAAAATATTTAATTAATAACTTTTTTAATTACTGTTAAAATTTAAAATAATAAATAAATATATTATTTTATTTATTTTTATTTAGTATTTAATTTTAAATTATTTAAAATAATAATACTTAAAATTTTAAACATAATCATATAAATTACTTTTTCAAAAAAGCAGAAGCTGCAAAAGCATCAAACTGTAGCTTTCTCAATTTCTGTTTTTTTACTATTTTTTTCTGTTTTTGTTTTTTATTATCAAATAGTTTTCCATCTGCTTTCAACTTGAAAGCTGCTTAAAATTAACTTAAAAACGGGACCAAACATGCCCTAATAGTTGCCAACGGCAAGTAGGGAAAAGTATGACTTGCTATGATAAGAAAATAAAATATTTCTTTAAATTGTTTTCTTTGTAGCCAATGTAATGGGATGAGCTGGGGAGCGAAGAGAAATTGGCAGGTGAGAAGGATAGTAATTTTATTATCCAAATAGTTTTTAAAAAAATGAAAAAGATTACGATGATCTATACATTTTAAAATATTCAATAGTATTAATATCTGAATGAATTTTTTTACAATGAGAAAAAAAAAAATCATACATAACACAAATTCTATTATCTTTTATGATTTTTTTTTTCATCGTAAAAAATTTTATTCACGATGATATTAGCACAGTTGAATAGCTTAAAATGTTTAGATTATCCTAATATTTTTTATTTTTTTAATTATTTGAATTGAATTTTGAGAATTCTATTTTTTTCAGAAAAAAAATAATGCTCCAGAACTTTTTTTTTTTCTCTGCGAATGCCATCTCGTGGATGATTTGGTTGTGCTTGATTAGATTATCTAATTTATCTTGGTATTGTTTTAGTCCCACATCACGAACTGCAGCAATCGTGGGCGGAGAGGCGACTACATTAGAACGCAACCTGCCCTTGTAAAACTCATACCTTTCTCGGCCTTTTGGCTAAGATCGTAGTATGTGTTCTTATCAGTCTAATGTCTGATACGTGGGCCATCGGCCCACTATGATATTAAATTTAACTTTTTATGGGGGCCATCGGTCCATTACAGTAGCTTGCTGCTGGGTCCTTCGCGCGTCGCTCAAGCGTTGCACTATTCCATGGGCTTGGCGCACCCCTACCAAATCTCATTTGTTAAAACTTTTCAACATTAATCAGGCTCAATTGTCCCGATTAACGACAGCTTTGAATTAATGACAGATAAACTATCGCAGAATTTTGAAGTCCTGATAAATGTTGTAGAATGCACATAACACAGAGAACCAGCAAACATTGTTTGATTGAATATAAGAAGTCGATAAAATTACTTTTACGGCCTGTTTCGGTGGAAGGAAAGAAATCAGTAAAGAAAGGACGGTGGAAGGAAAGAAATCAGCAAAGAAAGGAAATAAGGAGAGAAAGGAATTTCGGTGGAAGGAAAGAAATCAGCAAAGAAAGGAAATAAGGAGAGGAAATAAGGAGAGAAAGGAAATAAGGAGGGAAAGAAATGATTTCTTTCCTTTATAGGCCTTGTGGAAGGAAAGGAAATAAGAAAAGAGTAAAAAATTTATAAATGAATTGTATTATACATAATACATAAATAATTAGTAAAATTATAAATATTATAGTTTGTTAATTATTAAAAAATATAAAAGTACTATAAATTCTTATTAAAAATTATCAATAAATAATTAGTAAAATTATAAATATTATAGTTTGTTAATTATTAAAAAATATAAAAGTACTATAAATTCTTATTAAAAATTATCAAAAATTTTGATAACATTTCCTCTATATTATAACACAATACCTGTATATACAATATAATAAATTCAACAAAATATACATACACCACCAAAACATAAATATCATCAATTCAACACATAAGTACCATAACATAAATAGCATCAAGTTCAACAACAAATAAAAAAGAGCACAGTTGTATACCATCTACACAATGATGGTTTAAAATACAATATGGATGAAGTCCAACACAAGTCCAACTAAAGTCTAACATCAAGATCTACTAACATGGATATGTTATTAATTCATCAAGCGACTCAAAACTTCACCACGTAGCCAATCTGGAGCTATGCTACCTGCAGCTCCAAGAACAGCCACTTTGAAAGATGAAGCTTGCGGTTGGAGTTGACATTTTGCTCGCCGGCCTGGCCTCCCCAATTTTGGCTTGAATGATTCCCAAACAGTAGTTTTTCTTCCATTTCCCAGAAAAGACGATTGGGCTTTGCAGTCAACAGATGCAGCTGCTTTCAAACCACTGAAATTATTGAAAAGATGGAGAGATTTTACTTCAATTGCCAGGCCCATCTTAGTTCCATAGCAAAAACAATGAATTAACTTTTGCTACAGATCCAAACTAGTGTACAAATATAAGTAGTTCATGTATTCTTGAAGCCATCATCCAATCAAGCGCTCCGTAATATGATAACATCCAATCACTAGAGTACAAAATAAGGAGTGCTCCTAAAGTTGTAGTGATCTCAATTGGAAAGCTTCAATGTGATCCTACATTCTAAAACCTTTTCATGTGCCCTACAAAGGATTTTTGTTCTTGTTTCAAGGATATCGAATGTAACAGTAAGCATTCAACCATCATGGAGTACCATAAATTCAGATTATCATATCAATTATGCTTTGCAATATAAATTTTATCTTTTGAGTCTACTTGAATTGTTGTTACTTGGATATCATATCAATTATGGAGTACCATAAATTCAGTCCATAATTTTAGAGAAAGAATCATTTGTCTCATCCAAAAAGACATAAAAGCTTAAATTTTGACAGGGTCTCAATCTACTTTGAGGCGATCAGTGAAAACAGAATCTCCTTTTAAAAAATTATAAATTATGTTATTTGAGCAACAGTAAACCAAAGCTCTTTCTCTCCATCCTTAATTCATTAGGGAAACTCCAAATATTAGCCGCAAGCATCAACATATCAGAATTACACGAAAGCACAAGCCTCGTCCTATGCGCACAGAACAGCGGGCCAAGATTATAGTGCGCAAAATCAAAATTGCAAAGAAAGGAACTCTGCCCACAAACACATGAACCAATAACGATCAGCCAAAAAGACCCAAATAGATTGGCAGATTCACATAAAAGGGAGAATTAAACAACATCCTCATAGAAAATCGGACGAAATCTTTGAAGCCCCGGACTAGAAAAAATGCGAACTAGCTCAAAAACAAAATCCACTTAGAAAAGAAGATAAATGCATCTAGATAATCGATCGAATAAGGGGATCAAGAAAAACAAAAAGAAGGAAGCGAATTACCCGAGCGAGATAGCAGAACCACAAATTTCCAAGAAAGCCAATCGGGGAAGAACTGGACTACTGCAGGAGAGAAGAAGTCGATTTATACAGAGGGGCGCGGCGAAGAGAAGATCAGGCGTTTGCCAAATTCAATAAACCCAAACTGTACCTTTCAGTCGAATGCGGAGAGGAAATCTGGGAGGCTTCCGTCAGTCGAATGCCCTCACCAGAAATCTGGACGCGAGGGAGGAGGCTTCCGTCGGCGACGACGCGAGAGCCGCTGACGAGAGGGCGAAGACGGCGAATGTAACAGGTTGCGGCGAAAGGGCGAGGTCGAGGTCGAGGGCGAGAGTCGAAAGGGCGATGGCGAGGTCGAGGGCGAGAGTCGAGGTCGAAGGCGAGAGGCGAGGTCGAGGGCGAGAGTCGAGGTCGAGGCGAGAGGCGAGGTCGGAAGGGCGAGAGTCGAAAGGGCGAGAGGGCGGACGGAAACGAGGTTTCCGTTGAAATAAGAGGGAATACTTTTGGGGAGAAAGGAAAGGATTTCCTTTCCTTTCCTCCCTTAATTCCCTTCACTGAAACCAAAGAAATAGAGGGAAAGAAATCCAATTCTTTCCTTTCCCTCCCTATTTCCTTCCACCGAAACAGGCTGTTAGGTATAACTAGGAAGCTGATATTATTCCTTTGGAAAAAGATTTAAATTTGATTGGATCATAATATTTCAAAAACTTAATATGAATATAAGATATTTACGTGCTGAACAATAACGCAAACAATTATAATATAAATACAAAATATTAGCATTGATGAAAAGAATCCATACATAAACAATACAGAAAAGAAACACAAATATCCACCTCGGATTTTCAGGAGGAAGAGTGACGCCTGCGGCCCGTGCGTTTGCCGTTGCGGTTGCCCAAGAATCCCGCCACGATCTGCAAGGACAGCAGGGAGCCTCGCTTGGCCACCTTCGAATCCATCCCCTCCTGCTCTTTCTCCTCCGTCCCATTTCCAAAGTCCACACTAGCAGAGCTTCTTCGAGGGAGAGGGGCAACCTTGGTTGATTTGATCTTATTCTTCCCCTTCCTTTTCTCCGCCGCGTCGATGAACACCAACTTCTCCTTCCCGTCGCTCTTGCTCCGCCCCGTCACAAGATCCTTAATCCGCCGCAGCGTTAGCGACCCCGTCGACGTCTTGCCAAGCCCTGGAGACCACTGGCAGTACGGTCCGAGCATCGGGTCGCCGACTACATCCACCTCGGTGGACGACATCGGCGCCGAGTGCATGCTCGACTCCGACCCGATCTCCTCCTGGTCCTTGGGGTTGCCGCCTTCGGAGCGGTAAAGGGGGCGGATCAGGCCGCCGGAGAAGATCTCGTCGGCAGAAATCAGCTGATCTCTGCCGCCCGCCGAGTTCCTGAGGACGGCGGTGAACTCGAAACCGTCGTCATCGGCGGCGGCGCTCTTGTAAGGCAGCTCGCAACGGGAGGCGCACCAGTCGTCTCCAAGATCGCGTAAGCTAGGAGAAGCCATAAAAGCGGCGGCGGCGCTCTTGTTGGGCGGCTCGCAACGGGAGGCGCACCGATCGCCTCCAAGATCGCGGAAGCTAGGAGAAGCCATGAAACCGGCGGCGGCGCTCTTGTTGGGCGACTCGCAACGGGAGGCGCACCGATCGCCTCCAAGATGGCGGAAGCTAGGAGAAGCCATGAAAGCGGCGGCGGCGCTCTTGTTGGGCGACTCGCAACGGGAGGCGCACCGGTCTCCTCCAAGATGGCGGAAGCTAGGAGAAGCCATGAAAGCGGCGGCGGCGCTCTTGTTGGGCAACTCGCAACGGGAGGCGCACCGGTTGCCTCCCAGATCGCGGAAGCTAGGGGAAGCCATAAAAGCGGTGGCGGCGCACTTGTCGGGCGACTCGTAACGGGGGGCGCACCGATCGCCTCCAAGATCGCGGAAGCTAGGAGAAGCTATGAAAGCGGCCGGCGGCAGCAACTCTTTTCGCTTCCATGGCGCCGCTTCCACTTGGTCTTTTTCGTTTTTTTATGGTCGTTGGCTTTCACGTTTTAGCGGATAATGTGCTAGTCTGTAGAGGGACGAGGGTTCATTGAGGGAGGTGGCGTGAGGTGGAGCGAATGAGTCGGAGACATGGACCATTGAGAGCAATTGGAATTAATCTCTCCAACCTTTCTTGTTGCGCTCGTCTAATTATACTCCAAATCTTCCAATTTAAGAGCCTGGACAGCGTCCACTCAATTGGCACGTTATTAGGCCAAACTGGCGTTAGATTGAGATTCTAATTTAGATTTAATGTCTGCAAAATGATGATTTATTATGAAAACTTTGCTTCATACTAGACAAGACTTTGTTTATGTTTTAGGCAGGGAATCAATCCCAAAATCTCAACTAAGGGACTGCAGCAATATGATTCCTTACATCGAGTAATATCCAGATGAAAAATGCTTAAAATCCAGTTTGGGCACATTTGAGAAAGTGGTATACTGTTGAAAGAAAAAACACAATAATTATTGGCATATGTTCAATCGGGTACGAAACAGGAGCAAGCGAGGCTTTGCAGAATCTCCCTCTCATATTTCTGCTCATCAACTAAGGACAAGTAGTTCTATCAAATGATTCTGGTATAATGCACTTGCAAAGCATCTTTAATCTGTTCACAAGCTCTAGCTCATGGTTCACACAAAAAAAATCAAATATATCAAAAATAAATAAAGTGCAGAGAATATTCCAGGCAACTGTGGGTTCATACCTATGAAAATTTCATCGTATCGAATTAGATAAGAATATTCCAGGCAATTATGGGTTATATCAAATGAGGAAAAACCCGTAGCGCAGGCATCTAAAGATTCAAAATCTCTTTTTTCACTTGTAATCTCTGTATCAAGTTGTGGTACCTGGGGAATAATGTTTTCTCCAAGCTTGAGTATAAAAAGTACGGTAGAAGAGCTGTAATGACAACGAGCAGAGTGACTAGCCAGTAAAGCGGACTCGAATAGCAGGCCTCGAGGAAAACTCGGTATGCAGTTGTTGATATAAATGGGGGAAAAAATCCATAAATCACTAGGAATATGTACCAAAATATGATGCTTCCCCAGATGACAAAGTGCTGAATCCATGTGAAGTAGCTGAGGTATATTGCTAATTGACAGTTCACCGTCCATACAACGCAGCTATACATCGTTGCTCCGAGGATTTCAGAGCCTGCCACACGTCCATCCTGCCTGAATGCTTGGTAAAAGATGACTCTGGTTGTGAAGTAATAAATTATTAGGGAACAGCAAACTCCATTAGTCATCCAACATAAAATACGAGGCCAGCTGAAAAAGATGTTACGAATACCATCCTGATGCAACTTGGGAAACTGCAGAAGCGGGGAAAATGTCAAGTGTGAGAAACATCGTTTTCTATGGTGATGACGCCTAACGAGAGGTTTGTATAATCCTTACTCTGTCGAATCCAAAAAGTAGTGATTCCAGAGAATTATTTGTGGAAAAGACAAAATTCTATTCCAAATATTGATGAAAACTTTAGGACAAATGCCATGGCATTTATAGATGGAGAAAATGTGAACACGATGCTAGACATGATAGAAGTCTCTTGGTCACATAAACTCATCTAAAAAAAAATTTTCATTATACAATAACATACAGCATAAATGCAAAGGGGAAAGGAGTAAATCACAAGGTTCCAAGCTTCCTACATGTCATCACTTAGGCAATGCCCATGCAAATATTTTTACCAATGAACTAAGGAACATATGCATAAATAAGGCAGTTAGTTTCCAAAAGCAAGAATTAATATTTGGGGCATATCTAGAAAAATGAATCTTTTGTGATAATACTATACAATAAATGGAGGGTGCAGTCTTCCACTATTCTCCAATGATCAAAACGTATCCCGTACTACTGTACCAAAGAATTACTTTCTGGAGCTTATATGAGATACAACAGTGAAGATCTAATTCTACAATATTTTGACATTGAATTGGATGCACCCATATGTTCTGCAAAATATGTTATCAGCATGTACTAAACATGATAAATTATGAACTTTGGAAATTTAAACACGAGATTTATACCTTAAGGCAAAGACGTGCAGAAACATCCTTATCAAAAACACCCAGGGCAATAACTGGAAGAGATGTGAAGGCAACACTGTAAAATGATATGTACCAATCATTATAAGCAGGCTGCCCGGAGAAATAAGCATGGGCCTCGAACCAGAAGAGAGTAAAGCCAAACGTGATGTTTTTGTAGAAAAAATAGCATATCTGTTCACCGCAAATAAACAAAAAACAATCAAAACAGAGAAGAATCTCTGATTTCATAGGGTAAGTTGTGTAGTACAGAGAAAATCGAGGTAGGGAAACTCTCCACTAATATGCATTATCTATCACCAGCCATTTATTACAAAAACTGTCCTCAAATTTGTAAGAGAAAAGTAGATATAAAGCTAAGAGGCAACAAGACAAAAAAAATGAAATATGATAGATGTTGGATTAGATAGGAAAAATGAACCAGCTAATGTAAGGAACGTGTGTTCGTAAGACTAATACCTCTTTGGTATTTTGTTAATTTTCTCTAGAACTGTGGTTCCAACAAATATTTGTACCTCAGAGGATAAAATGAGTATAATTGTGTAAGATATTATGAAGAAGGTTTGCACTTAGTAAAAGATTCCATAAAAGTTAATAACCAACTAAAAACAAAGAGTAACAGCGTTAGGATTAAATGTATGGCATATTCACCGAGATAGTGGCATAGGAGCTATATTTTTGATTACCTGGAATATTTATTGCAAAAAAAAAAAAGTTAAGTGAAATATTTTTTATCCACAAAACAAAATAAAGGAAATAAGTATTTACCATGGCCGAAATCCGCCTATAACACCAATGCCCATGAACAAGCAACAGGCGTTCCAGAAATCGAAACTGAGCTATAGCAAAGTCACTAGACATTACAGCCTGCAACCAAGCAATTTAAGTCACATAAGGCAACATAAGCCATTATGATATAGCAATACTTCCCAACTAATTATTATGCAACCAATCAAACTCAACAAGAAATATACATTTGCAATTGTGTATTTCTATATCAGAAGCATGTCGGTAGAAAACTAGATTTCTCTTTCTAAACAACATATGGCTACCAGAAATCTGCAGTTTAGCCAAATTGAAAATTTGCAATTTCGTTGAAGAATTTATTGAAGCTAATTTACTACTTGCAATGAAGAGTATTTAAGTTCCACTCCATTTATCCTAGTACTTCAAAGGAGCTAAGCCTAGGAGTTAAGCAGCTTCATCTTCAGTTTATTAGAGGCTTGCCTAAGCTTGTTTGCTGAGACTAACAAGTCAAGTTTGTGCCCAAATCTTATGTTAAATTTTCTGATGAACCAAGCTTTGACATAACAAAAAGAGAAGCATATGAAGAATCAACGTTGATTCCGTAATTAGTTAATGAGAAAAGTACTTAGACATCGTATATAAATTAGCTCTTATATATAACAGAAAAAAGTTGAGCGCTACTTAATTTACTACAGTTTTTTTATTATTAGTTTTTGTTTAATTCTACTTAGGAAATCTTATTGTATTTCTGTACTCAGTTTAGAGAAGCAACGGAAAAATAGATAATAAGCCAAACCAATAACTTGAACCTGCATTCCCTCAGCACCGCTAATACCAACACCAATGTCAGCCTCTTGAAGCATGCCAACATCATTTGCTCCATCACCAATTGCGAGTGTAGTCTTCCCCGTTCTTATTTTTACCAATCTAGTGACCTGTATTCTCAGGCTTTATCAGAGTATTTTTAGAAGTTTAAATAAGAGAAGTGATTATTCAGACATTACATAGCAATGAAATACACACCAGTGCTTTCTGCTTAGGCGAAGTTCGACAGCAAATAACAGATGCACAATCAATCGCCAAATCTAAAAATGAATGCTCCAGACTTGTTGAGAGAGCAAAAGCCAGGGAATCACCATCAATTATTAGAGCGAAAGGAACACCACTTCCTTCCATTTTGGAAACTCGGGACTGTGCTTCACGTATTTGCTTGGCAATACATTCATGTAAAGTCTAACAAGTTACAGATTTGTGAGAAGTATTAAGAACAAATGCATGACAACTTATCATTTAAGTTTATCTCCACACCTTTTCAAGAGCATCATTAACACAATCTTTCTTCAAAGTGATTATATCTGGCTTATCAAGAGTGATAACAAATTGCTCCATTCCTTTCCTCAGTAATTGGCAAGCAAACCTGCAGAGTACAAGTTTAATCGTAAATGGCAGAGAGATGAGAAATGTTGTAGTTCAGTAAAGTGATGAAGACAATCACCCTATATTAATTGCAGTTTCCAATTTATCACCAGTCAAAATCCAGATCTTAATTCCAGCTTGTGCAAGTTTGTTAATACACTCAGGAACCTGATACACAGAAAAGATATAAATCAACAGGACCAAATGATACAGTACACTGCCCATGGCTACTTAAAAGTGGAATGCAAGAAAAAGAACTTATTGGAGTGAGATCAAGATGACCAAGTACAGTTATTCATCAGTCGGGTGATTATCATAATAAATGCAAAGACACATTAATTATTTCAGACGGCAAAGTTTAACTGACGATAGGCTCTTAACGTAATGAATTAGAGAAGGTAAATTTCTTAATAACAGAAAACGTACAGAAAAAAAACACTAAAGCAACAAATAGAGAAAAACCACAAAAGCAACGGATAGCCTATATACATAATTTGTAGAGAATATTTTACCCCCTTCTGTAATCTATCCTCGACAGCTGTAGCTCCTAAAAGGATCAAATCCCTCTCAATTCTGTCAGCCGCTTCATCCACAATTGCATCATGATCAGCACTGACTGAATTTTTGGCTTTCACAAAATCATCATGCCATGAAATGTATTCTTCTACACTTATTAAACGATATGCAACTGCTAGTATTCGTAAACCTGACTCTGAATAATCACTGATGTGGCATTTAGTATTATGTTCAAATAACTGCTCATGCTTGGAAAGCCTTTCAAAGATAACACTAAATCAAGAATAAATATATAAAATGTGTGAGCTTATCAACAGTGATGAAATGGTATAATCAAATTCGGGCAGACTTAAACAAGCAAACCTGTGAATAAAAACAAGCAAACCTGTCTGCGCCCTTGCAAAAAAGTAATAACTGATTCTCTTGGGTCCTTACAATAACTGACATCCGTCTACGAGCACTACTGAATTCTAGCGTATTGAGAAGTTCGTACGTCCTGACATTCGAAAAATGATTAGAATGACCAGAACCAGAGGGAAGATAAAAAAAGAAATATCTAGTTAATGAATAGCACCTATCAACCTTTCTGTCCAATCTAGGATCAAACTCATGCAATGAGATGCTTGTCTGAGTTCTTCTGTAAAATTCAAAACCAAGCTCCCGTGCAGCTGTAACAAATGCAGCTTCATCTGGGGATTCCGCTTCATAGAAAATTTCGTCAGATTTATTCAAAACAGGTATAGCTGTATGGCAGATTGCTAATACATGAAAAAAATTCTGTATGACATCAGAATTTGGTTCTAAAACCCATTGTCCATGCATTAGCCGATTGTCTCTGAAGCTGAATCCTTTGGGCAACATCTTGGAGATTCCTTCAATGTTGTGGTTTTCACAGGGAAAAGGTTTATCATCAAGTTCCTCCAACTCATTTTGTACGATACTTGCAAAACTTTTCTCAGCCTCACAAGATTGACCACCATAAGAAATACCAGCTATAGAGCACTTAACAAACTCCATTGAGTTACATGTCAGAGTACCAGTCTTGTCTGATAGTATAGTATCAACCTGTCCAAGTTCCTCATTCAAATTTGATGTACGTGCACGTGCAGGCTTATCACTCTCCTCACAATACATTTCCTGGTCCCGGTCTATAAAGAGACTTTGCAAAACCTTGACAATCTCTATGGATATGTACAATGAGATGGGAATCAAGCATCCATATAGCATAAGTACTGTTAGGAAGTGAAAAAAAGCAGCCAAAGTTGCCCGTTGAGGATCAAAGTATATTGATGATTCATCTGGTCTTAAATACCACCTATAATTTCCCAGATGAGTTTCTTTTCCAGTTTTGATACCAAACATAACGGAACCAACGGAAGAAATAAAAACTAGAGAACAGAATAGAACATAAATTATCTTATCCATTCTCCTCTCAATGTTACTCCGCTTTGAGGGAGGATCCATTGCATTTTGCATTATTTTTGTGTCATGTCCAGTGAAAATTACCACACCATAAACTTGCTGAGTATTTCTAAGCTTAGAATCTCTCAACAGAATTTGTTTTGGAGCAAGGTTATATTGTACGCCTTCATAATTTAGAACACCAATGAAAGAGTACAAACGTTCATTAGGATCTTCACATTTGATATGTGCTTCAAATGTCTGGAAAGAACGTTCTATGTTCAAGATTGTTGTTACTCCCAAGCTTTGTTTTCGTTTCAAGTTTGTCTCTCCATCTAGGTTTGTGGTTTCAATATAACAAACGCCATCATCATAACTAGTAGAAAGCAAAAATAAATCAGCAGGGATATATTGGTCCTTCTCAACTCTGACAATATCTCCAACTCTAAGTTTCTTCCATTCAGTATGGTAAAAAGAATGTGCTCCATCATAAACATAAACCTTCCGATTGTTGACCTCTATATCCTGAAAAGAATTCAGAAACTAGATAAAACACAATAAGATGCATGACCACCAAGCATCCAAGTGCCATTATAGTTTGAGAGAGAGAGAGAGAGAGAGATCGGTAATTTCACAAAACACAAAAAAAAAATATAAGAAGAGTGTTTAGTTGCTTTTTCATGTCCTCATAGTCAAATAAAATAATATATTTTCATCTTGATCTCACATTCCATGATTACTATGATGTGATAATGTGAAATATCATTACACTCTTTGATGTAATCCATCTAAAAGGCCGCTCATGATTAACCATCAAAGACATGAAGTGTCAAGCGAAAGATAACTGTGTCAAATTCTTTAATGTGAACATAAGATGAAAGATGAAAGGATTAGCTGAACAGCTATAAGCCTAAACTTAAGCAAACAATTACAATTTGTCAATTTTTCCTTAAATTACTTCACGGCATCAAATAATTGAAAAGAAAAGGTGAGAAGCAGATCCCCACTCCGGTGTGGACATGTTGCCAATTAACGAATAACAGAAGATAGTAGGTCATTCAATATGAAAAGTCGGTAAAAGAATAATGTTAAGCTATTGAAGACATTAAAAAAATAAGTACCTTTTGGTTCCACGTTTCATTTGAATTCAGATGCATGTTTCCAAAATTTTAATAGTTAAGCAGATAGTATTAGACATGCTAACTAAAACATAAATTTCGTGCAAGAAAATCCCACTTCTCTTGATTCTCCATAATATTTACTGATGTGGGTAGAAGGCGACACAGTATATGATGTTCACCAGAGTGACTAAATTTCTATATTTGCATTCTCCCGACACGAGAAATACCTGCTTCTTCCGCTGCCAATCTTCGAATGCCTCCTTGGCCATAGTTGCTCCCACGACGAAAACGAGGGGAAGGAGGATACTAACAGCCCGATACGGAGCAAGCGGGCTGAAGGAGATGCAAGCTACGATGAGGAAAAAGAAGTTGGCCACCCTGCGGAACTGCTCAAACAGGGACTTCGGCACGAAGTTGGCCACCGTATACTTGGTAGTGGAGATCGAGTTGTCGGGGTACTTGAGGGCCAGCGCCTCGGAGCTCGCGGGGTCGTTGCAGTGAACCGTCCTAGAGTAGCCGGCGTCGCCTCCGCCGCCAGGGATCTGATCGGGAGGAGGAGCGCGGCTGCGGCGGCCGGAGAGGGAGGCCATCTCGATGAGGAGCCGGGCCGATCTCAGCCATTTGTCTCCGGCCATTGGGGAAGAAAGCGCAGCCCTGTAACCCCAAATTTCGATGTCAGTCAAGCTAGTGCAATACGGTGGCGGTGCGTACAAAGACGCGTTTTCAAGTGGCAAATTTTAAATTTGGACCCATGTATTTGGAATTTTAGATTCCGTGAATACGGAGAAATTTTATAGGAATCCGCTTTTTTAAAGAAAACTGCCGTTGATCTGCGCACTACGCGCACCAGTCCCAATGCAGGGACGTTCATTAGGATTAGTATTAGTAATTAATATTAGGATTAGTATTAATAATAGCATTAGTATTAATATTAATATTAATATTAGTATTAGTATTAATATGAATATTAATCTTAGTATTAGAGTCTTTTTCTTTTAGCTTCGAGATTTGCATTTATTTTAATCAGGCTTCTGAATTGCTCAGCTTCTGAAAATTTTAGAAATATGTGGATTAAAATGAAACACGCCCGAGCATACTAACTTTATTGAACAATACTAGCCTGTCCTATTTTTGAGTAAATTTAAAAAATCAAAGTCAATAGAGGTGAAATTTTTTATTTAGTTTTATTTAAAATTTAAAATTAGTTTTTTAAAATAAAATAGTTTCAAGTTCAATTTAAGGAAATTTAGTGAAGTTTAATTCGAGTAACAGAATAAATATCTCTATGCGCGTTGGAAAACTGAAGAGTGAAGACGATAAGATGAGAAACGTGGGGATAAGAATTGAGACCCAAGGCAGCTCGAGTCAGCCGTCTGATTGAACGCTTGTGTATATAGACCATCCGATCAAAACAGATAAATTAGAAAATAAAAAATAATAAT
The DNA here is from genome assembly GCA_027563935.2 of Costus lasius. NCBI lineage: Eukaryota > Viridiplantae > Streptophyta > Magnoliopsida > Zingiberales > Costaceae > Costus > Costus lasius. The sequence continues at coordinate 140,140,945 of CM050446.2, forward strand.
TTTAATCAGAGATGGAAGGCAGCCATGGCGCCCATCATCGGGCTCGGGCCTCCATACAAGCCCAATGAAAGCCAGGAATTGAAGCCCAATTTGGCGGGAGACTGTGCAATTCCATAAACGCAGGTTTCATTCCACTCGAATTTTCGATAAATCAGTTGTTTACGACCATAGTTGGAAGAAAGGTTTGGGAAGAGAACAATTTACAGCCTTGAAATTAACAGTTTTGTGACTTACACCTGGCCAAAAACTCCTCCAAGCACTCACAGCGATTTTTAATTCGGCAAAATTAATGGTGGCGGAAGGAAAACGAGGGAGGAAATATTTACATGCCCCACCGATCGAGTGAAGAGCTCAAATGGCAAAGACAGTAGCACTACTGCTTTCCACGCTCTTCCTCACCGGAGGCGCCAGGAGCAGTGGCGTGACCGCCGCCTGCACCAGTGTTCTTCCCGAACCTCTGAGCGGCCGAGAAGGAGACCCTCCCGAACCCCCAATTCCCCACCTGATACAGCTCCATCCACACCCTGTCATCCGCTTCAGCTCTCGAGGGCAGACTCCCGCGCACGCTGCGTGTTCCTGCGACACTCTCCCTCGGTTTGCTTCTCCTCGCTATGATCTCTGAGCTCTTTCCCGCCCTTCGAACGTCTGCATCACCGGCGTGAGCCACTCTTCGCCGCAGGGAAACTCCTCTCCTCCTCAGCGACTCCAAGCACCTTCTCGACACCACCCACGGCACCTTCACCAGCGCCAGAGCGAGCACGCTCACCACAGCACAGGGGCAGCAACCCAACGCTATGCAGTCGGCGAGGAGGACTGCGGTGCATGACCGGCACGAGACACCCGAGCAGTCGACTTGGTCGCCGGCCTCGTTGGACGCTGGAAACCGATATCTCACTGGCGGTCCAGTACTGTTTGATCTCTCCATCAACTTATCTGGAGAGGTGCTAGCAATTGCACCACAACAGAAAAAAAAAAAAAATCATGGATGACGCCTTGTAAGAGTTTGACACAGTATTTGATTGGAGTTCTGGAAGAGACTAAACGCAAAAGAAAAACAAAGCTTGTTCTGCATGTGACAGTACATTTACTTTGGGAGGAGCAAGCATGCAGCTTTAGAATTCGAGGTGTAATAGCTTCAGGCCTTATTAAATTCATCACAACAAAAGATCAGGCTCATAAAGGAGAAGATTTTATGTCTATTCTTTTGTAAAACTGAATCATCATTATTTTGCAGAGCTGGGGTCTACAAAGTGCCATTTTGCAGGCAGCACAAGTATAGGGATGCGGTTTCCTTGACAGGGAAATTTATTGAAATGGTGAAGTCTCTGCGCAGTTTGGAAATTGGATAGCAACATTCCACCAAGTCACCAAATTAGGAACTTTTGAAGAGAAGCTGCAGTATGTAGCTGTCTCTAGTTTCTCACTTGCTATTTTTCAGAAATTAATCACTGAAATGGCACAAGCTGTAGCTTTGAGTAGGTCTTGCAATGCGTTGGCATGCAACCAGTGGTCTTGCTGGATTGTAATTTGTAATTAAAGGACAGATATCAAATATGTCCGTGTATTAGAATATTTTGAAAGCAGAATTTGAAACAACAGCAAAAATAATTTAATAAGGGATTACACGTATGCACAACCAAATCTGAACCTAAACAAAACACAAGTTTTAATTAAACAACAGTAGAAAGAAAGTGGCCCTAGCTCCATAAAAAGGACATCATCTATACACTTATTCAAAGAGCCAGATGAAATTATTAAACGAAGAGCATATTAAAATCATTTATCCAAGAGATTTGTGTATTATATTAAGACATATATTTGCCGTCTGCAAAAGAGATCAAAGTGCAAGCCACGTTAATCATTGACTTCATTATAGAGCAGCATAGTTGTTTTGCTTGCAGGAATTTGGTGCGTCATGCACTATGACCCTTGAAGAACTACACCTAAATGACTTGCAAATTTCACAAAGCTAAGCAGAGCACTAAAATTTTCTACTAATACTAGAATTTCTTCTACTCTAGTCGCCCAGGAGGAGCGGTTCATGCACTTCAGGAATTGGAGTATCAATAGAAGTTACAGCAAGTGAATCAGTAAATCCATCCGAGATGGCTGCTACCAGACTTTGAGTTCAGCCTAAGTTTTCTCTGTTTAGTCGCACTAGCTTTATGCAGTCTATGGTTTTCGAAGACCATTATTCAAAGAAATGAAACTGATATCAGTATTTCCTTGTTTCAAAATATGAACTTTAAGTGCAAAACAAATGCAGAGTTTAAAAATAATAAATGATGCAGGCTAAAGGACATAATAGAATTGGTTGGATAGCTAGAAACAAGAACCATAAGCAGAACAATCATGCTTCATGCAAACTTCAATTTGAGCAGTAATGATACTCCTTAATGCTAACATATTGGACTAATCCTCGTTCTCAATCAGTTGTATCTTGCAGAAATTGAAAAGGGACTCTACTTACCGATATCTCAATCTTAATTATCACATAAATTTTATCTAAAGCTCGTTTGCAGAAAAAAAAAAGGAAGTGTAGATGTTTGGACACTAACCTGGAGCAAAACGAAAGAGACGGTGAAGGGCGAATCATTGGAGATGAAGCAGCTCGACCAGACCATAGAAGCAAGCACCTACAAGTTTTGTTGGACAAGCCGAAAGATTATATGTCAACTGGAAGAGTTATTAATGAAAGGACAGGAGCTTGTTCTCTGGTATCTGTTTTGCCAAAGACTAAACCCTGTCACATATATATTCCATACACACGGGTGCCGTGCATTTCTATGTTTTGACCTTCAATAAACTAATTATTGTCATATCACAGCCTGTAATGAGTAAAGTTCTAAATCTTGCGTTATTTATTTAGAAGGGAAAGCTCATTGTCTAAGAAAGTTTATCCGTCTCCAAATCAACACGATCAAGCACCTCTACTCGATGATTGGTGATCTACTTTTGAATTATAGAATATAGTTTGCAAAATATAAAATAACAATCAAACTTATAAATTCTATAGATCTTACAGTGAACGAATACCATATCATCCATCAATCTGCGTTTTTGATGATATTTAGTGACAAAATCAACGCAGATTGGCATAGCTAGGCTATAGAATGCCGCATAAGCACAGATACAAAACAATTTACTCAATTGCAAGGTAATTGTATAATTCCGCATCCGCAGTTCCAAGTATGGTTCACATGATAAGAAACTCCCTTACCTTCCATCTTGGAACTGGCAAAGTCCCATAGGAACTGTTTCTATCTGCCAAGTTTTGCGGCAATATTTTTAGGTATCAATAAGGATCCAGCTTTGCGCTTCCAATAGAATTGTAAACATTTTTCAGTGTCATGCTGTCGTATAAGCATTATGCCAATGATTTCTTCGTATATATAAACTTGAGCTGGAAGCTGAGATGTAGTCCAGTATCTGCTTATACTTGGCCATGCAATGGCCAAAATTAATCAATCCTGAAGAATGCCAAAGCGTATAATATTGGTGAGACTCGGGAAAATTGAAATTGTCGTGGTAAGAACACTTGAACAAAACATTAGCATCTCTTATGCAATTACCCTGTTATTCTTAAAGTAGATACGAAGCATATAAGATTAAGTACAACGACGAAATATCTGTCTCATTAATAAGGAAAATGAATGGTCTAATAAATACAATATCTGTTGTTATATTGCAGAACTAATTGAAAGAGAACCAGTACTAATGATATAAGCTTATTCTTTTCCTGCCAAAATTGTTTTGTGAAAAGAAAATGCAATAAGTACGCCTGCCTGGAAAGATGTTGTTTGCCCGCAAGGTTGCTCTCCGCAACAAAAAAAAAAGATGAAAATGTTTAGTGTCCTTCACTATGATCTCTTTCATAGAATAATCAGATGGCATTCCTTGTGAATTTCTCAAGTTCTTTACAATTCCCACATTAACCTAACTAGCAGAAGTGACAAACGAGAGCCGAGAGAGAATTAGAAGAAGATTAACATTACGTTAAGATAAGTTGTCTGCAACAAATGGTATAAGCCATGTATATAGATTTTAAAAACAACTCTAACAAACAGGTTACAAGTTCTCTGCATAAACACATGATTTAACAGACTTAGTAAACACTTCAATAACAATCATAATTAATAATTAATACTCGTAATAATTATGACATTATTCTCTCCTGAAGAAAAGAATATGACTCAAATGAGTTAAACTTTTGCTTGATTTGCACGTTGACAAGAGAAATGAGTATGAAGGTTTTGTACAACTTCTTGAGAATATGGTACCATATGAAAAGTCAATGATTATTGTTGTCATTCCTAAACCTTAAGATGCTTACCAAGTGTTAAATTACACAAGTCTTATTTCAAAATCCATACATTAATTACCTTAGTAATATTGGTCACCAAATCAAATGAGATATTTCCTTTGGTTATACAATTGTCTATGTATTCATTACTTCTCACATTGTGGGTGACAATGATAATACCAAGGAAGTGTTGCACCAAAGTAGCATAAGAATATAACCTACAAGAAATCAAATATGCAAGGATGTCCAAATGTCCTCTAGTAAGATAGTAAATTTTCAAAACTGAAAAGATGAACTAATATTTAAGTATGTCGGGAAGTTAACAACATAAGCATGCACAATTTCCTCACTAAATATAATAAACTAGACACATGGATGTTGAGTTTGTTGAAAGAATTCTAAGGCAAACATTCAACGTATGCACACAAGAACTTAAACACATATTATATCTCTCTGTGATGTAAACCAACATACAATTTATAGTTACCATTAACCAAAGCAGTAAGCATGGGCAGCAACAACAACATCTAAGCAATGAGCACATGCGGCAATAATAGTACATTGAGGGTTGGGTGTGACATTATCAAGGCAGCAAATATGAAAAAAATGTGAGGCAGTGGAGGCTCTAAGTAGGACTCCAAGCAATAGTTACTTTTGTCAATTTGTGGACAACAAGCAATAGTTGCTTTTGTCAATTTGTGGACAACAAGCAATTTATATTGTCAGGCAAGTGGCTAGAAGCAAAATGGGAGTGCCAATGAAGACCAATGATGAGTAAAGAGGCACTGATGGTAGCTCTCATTGTTTGTGAGCAATAGTAGAGACTTTGATGGTAGTGCAGTAACACGATGGGCGATGATGGCAGTTATGTCAGGTAAACTGATATTGGACTTTGGGATTCAAGCAGCAGTGGTAGACTATGGCACATATTTTTATAAGGTGCACTACTAAGGATGAGTTTGCAATTAACAAGTATTTTTATGAGGGTACGATGTGAAAAGGAAGCAATACACTGGTGGATTTTGGGTGGCAGGTGTAGGTGGTTGGATGTATGATGGAAGGAAGGGATACTATGACCACAGTGGACTGAGAATGGCGGCCAAGTGTTGATGCAGTGGTGTAATCAGCTTAGAGAAGAGAAGTGGTTTGTGTGTTTGAACAAGAAAAAATAGGATCCGCTTCCGCGTGGTACCAACTAACAAAGGAGAGCCAAACGAGAGATGAAGAGAAAGGCAGAGAGAGAGAAAATGAGAGAATGATAAATATTTCATGAAGGTGTCTCTTATAATAGGTATATGTCTTGTATATGGGCTTTAAACACAAGCCACAAGTTGTCCCACTAACACATGATTCTACTAGACTTAGTAAACATTTTAGAAATAACCACAATTAGCAATTAATACTTACAATATTTACGACATCAAGAAGCACTAGTAGTTGCAAATCCAAGACATCTGCTCTTTATGATGCAATAGCCACTCTTATTCTACTCCTTGATCTTGACTTAATACTAAACTGGTGTGTGCCACATAAATAGCCATTTTCCTTAAGCCTATTTTCCAGCCAATTGACCTCAGCATATATTACTCGCATATTAGATGGTAAAGGCATCTACTGAAAACTTATTAATGTGATTAACAATCTAAATCCAGCTAAAGCCAGGTTCCTTCTTCACCCCATACTCCTCCATTTCCTTCCTTATAAAGGATGCATCGTCAAGTTTACCTCTCTCGTAATAAATATTGGACATCATGACGTACCCAAATGAGCTTTGAGGTTCTAATTCCATCAGCCTCTGGCCAGCTTTTTCTGCAATGCTAACCTCTTTATGCTTCCTGCAAGCTCCAAGCAATGCACTCCAGACCACGGAGTCTGCTTCCATTGGCATTGAACTTATCAAAGCTTCAGCCTCCTGCAAATTCCCAGCACGCCCAAGAATGTCGACCATACAGGCATAGTGATCGAGCTGAGGTGTAATTCCATACACTTCTGACATCATCTTGAAGAGATGGCGACCTTCATTGATGAGCCCACAGTGGCTGCACGCTGTAAGAAGTCCAGAGAAGGTGGCAGAATCAGGTGGAACAGTCATACATCTAAAAAGACTGAGAGCTTTCCCACCTTGACCATGAGAAGAGTAGGCCTTGATCATTGAGTTCCATGACACTACATCCCGAACCACCATTCTCCCAAAGACATGCTCTGCCATGACAATGCTACCACACCGGGCATAGGCATGGATCAATGCATTAGAGAGCACTAAAGAATCTCCAAAACCATACTTCTCAATTAGTGCCTGTATAGCAGAGCAATGCCCCTCTATCGCCAAGCCTGCGAATGCCTTTAGTACAATCGAGAATGTATATCTATCAAGCCTGAAATCTTTATGCCGAAGTTGGCAAAAAAGACGAATTGCCTCTTCTGGCAGCTTTTCAGCAAATGAAGTCATGATAGCCGTCCAAGATACAATGTCATATTCCCTAACCCCACTGAACACTCGATAAGATACGTCGGCGCCACCGCCCAAGGTGGAATATGCCTTCACGAGAGCAGTTGCAACTACAACCTCACTATCATAAAAAGCTTTGATAATGACAGAGTGCAACTGTTGACAATGCTCAAGGCACGAACACGAGGGGATCACACTTACTAACGTCGAGCGGTCAAACCCGAAGCTACCTCGCTGCATTTCGACAAACAGCTGGAGTGATTTTTCCCACTGCGCATTCTTTTGGAACCCTGCAATCATTGCATTCCAAGTGATGAGGTTCTTGAAAGGCATGGACCGGAACACGACCCAGCTATCGTTGCACTGGCCGTCGCAGCTGGAGTACATGGTGATAAGGGCATTGGCAACGAACACATTAGCGTCAAGGGAGATCTTAGAGGCAAGGGCGTGTACCTGGCGGCCGTGGCAGGCACGAAGAACCCCTGCGCAGGAGCTAAGGGTAGTGGCCAGCGCAAACTCGCTGGGGATGTGGTGTCGGAGCATTCCCGCGAGGAGGCGGAAGCAATCGTCGTGGTATCCGTGTTGAGCGTACCCGGAAAGAAGTGCGGTCCAAGAGACAAGATTACGTTGCGGCATTTTCTCAAACAAGCGGCGTGCGAGGCCGAGGCGACCGCACTTGGCGTACATGTTGAGCAGATGATTAGAGACGAAGAGATCGGGCGGCCAGGGTGAAAGAGATAGCATGCGGCGGTGGAGGCATCGGCCGAGAAATAGAAGGCGCCGTTGCGCGCAGGCGTGGAAGGCGGCAGCGAAGGCGGAGGAGTGGAGAGGACGAGATAATTTGAGGAAAGAGAGTGCCCGAGGGAGGTGGCCGAGAGCGCAGAGGCGGATGATATGGAGGCAGTATTGGTCGGGAGGAAGCGGTTCATCACCAAGCCCGACGGCGACGAGCGCTGCCATGCAACGGAGAAAAAACACAGGTTGGGCAGTTGCTGCCGTTGACGAAGAACCCACAATGTCTCAAGTTATTTAAATATTTTCCTTCCTAGTTTTTATTGAAATAATTTTTTAGATCATATATTTTCCTCTTCCGTCGGGATGTGGGCGTACGTCAAGATCTTTTATTAACTTATTAATGATTAATTATTTGGATTATTTTAGTTAAAACCTAAAATAACAACGAACTTCATACTGGAAAACCTTGTAATTTGCTCCCCATTTCCACCAATTCCTGCAGGAGTTTGTCTATCTCCACGTACGAAGAGCCACCAACCCCCGCAGCCTTGGCCGCCGCCTCCCCGATTTTCTTCGCCCTCCTCCTCACCTCCTCCGCCTCCTCTCCTCCGCCCATCATCCGTAACACCGCCTTCGCTATCTGCTCTGCTGCCACCACCTTCCTCTCATCCTGCTGCTCCCTCGCAGCGTACTCCACAGCCCCGACGCTGATCCCAATCCCCAGCACCTCCACCACCAGCTTCTCGTTGTAGAACTGCTCGGCAAACAGCGGCCAGGTGACCATGGCCACGCCAGCGCATATGCCCTCGAGGCACGAATTCCACCCGCAGTGCGTCACGAAACACCCGACCGCTGGATGGTCCAAGATCAAGGTTTGAGGCGCCCACCCTCTAATGACCAGTCCCTTGCCCGCCGCCGCCGCCACCCGTTCCTCGTACCCTTCCGGCATCCACTCTGCCCTACCATCGCCGCCCACTTCCCGCACCACCCAAATGAACGGTAAGTCGGCGGCCTCAAGCCCGATCGCGATCTCCCTCAGTTGAGCCGTGGAAAACTGGCTAATGCTTCCGAAGCAGACATATACAACAGATCCGGGTTCTTTGGAATCGAGCCATTTCACGAACTTCTCTAAGTCGATTGGAGCTTTGTCTCCCCTGTCTGACTTCTCCAGCGCGTCCTGGTTGCAGAGGGACACGGGTCCCACGTGCCACGCCCTCCTGCCGGTGGAGCTCCGGTAGTGTTCGGCGTAGCCCGGCTCTAACTCAAGAAAGCTGTTCACCACAACGCCGTAGCTCTGTTCCGACGCCTGCTTGACCTGCTTGTAGAACTCCATCATCCACGGCGCATCGCGTCCGTTCCGCTGCTGCGACCGCCGCATCTCTACGCGATGGGGGAGACCGGGCACCACGAAGGATTCGGCGTCGGCAGGGAGAGCCTCGAGGGGCTTGTGCAGCTGTACGCTGCGCGCCGCACAGAGTGCGAAGAAGCTGCTGCCTTGGAACATGAGGCAAGGCAGGCCGATCTCGGTCGCGGCCTCTACTGCCCACGGAAGGAAGAAGTCGGCCACGACGACGTCAGGCTTGTGGTGTTTGAGGAAATGCTCGAACGGGCCGCGGAGCAGGGCGGCGGCTTCGATGAACTTGCGCTTTTCTTCCTCGGTCGTGACTCGGGTCATGTTCTCGCAGCCGTCACGGAGGCCGACGTCCGCGGCCGGGAAGGGGAAAGAGGAGACGGTGATCGGGTGGCGGTGGCAGTGGGGGTATTTGTTGGCGCGATCGATGGTGGGTTGGACGAGTGCGGCGTTGTTAGTGGTGGTAAGGATGGTGGACTTGACTCCGCGGGCAGAGAAGAGCTTGGCCATGTCCACCATGGGGATGATGTGGCCTGGGGCGAAGAAGGGGAAGAACAGAACGTGTAGGTCGCAAGACGGCAACTCCATTCCGAAGATTGTGGATAAGAAACAACGAAGCAGAGAGGAAGCCCTCCGAGTAATTTTATGTAGTGCTGCCTTGGGGTGCAAGGTCCGGAGAATTATAATGTATTCCAGTTGTTTGACATTTTGCCTCCGTGAGCTAATTTAGCATTTAACCGGATTAAATTTCGTTGACTTGTATGCACCCATTGATGTTGGAAATTTTGAAGTGGTTGTTGCTTCTAGATGAGTGCAAGAGCAGTTTTGCAATCCATTTCCAGTTCAAGAAGATAAGATTCACATATAAATAAGTCAGTACAGATTTGATTATCAAAAGTTTAAAGCTATAAATAAGTCACTACAGATTTGATTATCAAAAGTTTAAAGCTTTGTGCTGAGTCGGAAGATAGGTACGCAGCAATTGCCAACAGATAGGTACACAGCAATTGCCAACAGGCAAGAACCTTGGTCATTTCGGATGATATAACCCAACCCTCCATCAATAGTCTTGTGGAGCCAAGATCTATCAACATTCACTTTCAAGCAACTTCTACTTAGGAGGTTTCGTCCAGTGGTATAGTCGTCGATCAAGACTAAATTCCCTCATATATGAAAACATCTAGCATATCATTGAATTCGACTAGGGCCAACCTAATAGTTTCCATCAAAACAGGTTTTTTGTTTTGGAAGAAAAACAAATTCCGAGCATTCAATAAGATCCAACTGATAGTCAAAATCAAAGAAGAAATAAGCTTTAGTTCAAATATCCAATCATCAGAAGCCCAAGTGCTTTGGAAATTGAAAATCACATTCAGTTTATCTTCAAGGTAATTCCAGGCGAGATTGGTAGAAGGACATTTAAATAAAAAATGAAAAGCATCGTCCGGACCAATCGAACAAAAACAACACGTATTGGCCTTAGAGAGTCAATTTTAGCTAAATAGGTGGTAGGAATCCTTTAGAGTAGCAGCTTCCAACCAAAGATTTTAATTTTTGGGGTAACATATAGCCGTCATAAGGAATTCCACCCTCTCCAAGGGTCATTGAGGCCCGTATGGTTATTGAGAAGGTGGCGATAAGCAACCTTGGTCAATGAACACCCATTAGAAGCCTCTTGCCAAACCCAAGAATCATCACAGGGAGAAGAAGAGACCTTTACATTGGTTATAATACTAGCAAGAGGCGAGCCAAGCTGACAGTGTAGCATTTGTTCATTTTATTTTTGGTCCTGAGAAGTTTGAAACCATTAGATTGTCAAAACAAAGATTAGGGGCCTATTTGGCCCCGCTGTTAATAGTTTTATAACTGTGCTAAACTGTGTTGTACTACATTATGTTGTACTGTCAAAATTTATAAGATGTTTGGTTAATAGCTTTTTAACTGCTGTCAAAATTTAAAATAATAAATAAATATATTATTTAAAATAATAAATATTTTATTTTTCTTTAGTATAAAAATTTTGAATTATTTAAAATAATAATACTTAAAATTTTAAATGAAATAATGTAAATTACTTTTTTGAAGAAGCAGAAGCTTCAAATTGTAGTTTTTCCAACTTCTACTTTTTTGCTACTTTTTTCTACTTCTACTTTTCATTACCAAATAGTTTTCTTTTTGCTTTCTACTTAAAAGCTGATTAAAAAAAGTTTAAAAGCGAGACCAAATAGGCCCTAAATACAATAAAGGTTGGATTGTAAGCAATTGGGAGGTCAAAGCACCAAGGCTGCAAAGCAACATTGGTATCCTGATCATTTCCAATGCATTTTACAAGACCATCCTTTAGTGCATCCAAATCTTTCAAGATACCTCTCCAAGTCCAACCCATTTTATCCTTCTATTTGACATTCCAAGGATTAGAAAGGTCATACTTAGCTAAGACAATATTATTCCAAAGAGAATCTTCTCGATTAAGAAGATGCAGCAGCCTTTTACATTGAGTGGCAGGTCTGATAAGGGAAAAATCCTTAACACCGAGACCTCCCAAGCTTTTCGGCTGAATGACTTGCTACCAATTAACCAAATGCAACTTCCTAGAGTTAGAGTGACCAACCTAAAGAAAACTGCGAGTGAGCTGGTTAAGCTTATCAAGATATGTTTTACGCATCCAGGTGGCAGTGAGAGAGAACACAGGAGTGGAAATAATACTAGAGTTTGAAAGGACAAGCCTAGCAGCTTGAGAAAGGAGATTACCTTTCCAAGAGGCCAGGTGATGTTGAAGAGCATTATAGCAATAAAGAAAGGTGGACTTACAAGTGGGTTTGGGTGAAATGAAAGCACCCAAATATTTGAAGGGGAAATGCCCTTCCTGGACTTGGAAGTAATGAAGGATGTGTCTTTTGGTGTGCACATGACAGTTGGCTGCGAAAAAAAATATTGGACTTGAGTAAGTTAATATTGAGACCAGAGATGTGAAAGAATTCAGTAAGGCAAAGCTGCAAAGGTACAAAGCTTGATGTGACATTAAGAAGTAGGGGTAGCACGAAAAGTAAGCACGAGATCATCAACATATATCAAGTGAGAAATTTTTACACTCCCCCCCCCCATGTTGAAAGGACATATGAGTTTCCTATCCACTTTATCTTTAAGTAAAATGCTCAAGATATTAATAACAATGACAAACAAATAAGGTGAAAGAGGATCACCTTGCCTTATCCCTCCGCTTGCTAGTGAAGTTGGCAGATTGAATACCATTTATGACACAAGTGAAGCTAGGGGATTCAATACAAGCTTTAACCCAATTAATGAAGGATTGAGAGAAATTGAGAATACCTAGCCCTTTGTAAATAGCATTCCAGGAGATTTTGTCAAAGGCTTTTTCCAAGTCGATTTTGAGAAAGATAAGAGGATACTTGCCTTTAGAGTTAAACATGGTATGGGTCAGCTCTTGGAGAGAAATGATACTATCATGGATATTCCTACCGTGGATAAAAGTCGATTGCTCTTTGTTAATAAGATTAATCATAAAAGGCTTAATCCTATTCACAAGGAGTTTGGCAAGAATACGATAAGAAACATTGCATAAAGAAATGGGTCTAAAGTCTTTAATAACTTTAGGGTTTTGCAGCTTAGGTATAAAAATGATGTGAGTCCTGCCCCAGGATTTTGAAAGGAGGTTGGAGTGGCAGAAACCTTGAAGACAAGAATTAAAATTGGGCTCAATGATATTCCAAAAGTGTTTATAAAATTCTCTAGTAAACCCATCAGGACCAGGGCTTTTACCACATGGGAGGGCAGAATAATCAAGGTAAGCTTAGAGGCTTGGAAGGGAGCACGAAGTTGACTTGTATAATAATCAATCAGTAAGGCGGCTTTTGGAATTGCACTGCTTCATGCGGCGCTAGGAAGGGCGGCGAAAGCAGAAAAAAATTAGTTGATTTTATTAACACTGTGTTGTGGAACAGTACCGTTACGACTTACAAGCTCTATTCACCAAAGCAGACTAACCCCTGCTGTGCCGGAAAAACTTTTTAAGTAGGGATCCTATCTAGAAATTCCTATGTGGGGGACTTCGTTTTTATAGCAAACATATTTTTTTTAAAAATAAATTATATATTCTTAATCTACATATTCTAAGCTATCTAATGGTACCAATGTTATCATAAAAAAGATTATGTACGATGAGAAATTATACAAAACATTATCATAGAAAAATCACCTGAATTATGCATAATTTTTCCTATGATAATGTTTTTCATAATTTCTCATTGTGCATAATCTTTTTCATAATAACATTAGTATCATTGGATAGCTTAGAGTGTGTAGATTAAGAATATATAATTTTTTTAAAAAAAATATATATTTGCTATAAAAACGAAACCCCTTATATAGGAATTCCTAGATAGGATCCCTACCTAGGAAATGTGCTCTGTTGTGCCCACTGTCATATACATGTAGCATCACGTGCTACAGTATCAAATTGAAATTTATATTAAATTAATTACTATTTATATATTTATATTTTATAATTATATATAACAATTAATTATATTATATTATATTAATTATATTATGTGTATTATAATATATTAATTAATATTTTTTAATAAAAATATAATAATTTTAAATTAACTACTTTAAATATATATAATTTTAATTTATTGCTAAAAAATAAAATTAATAATTAAGTTTTACATTAAAATTAATTATTTTATCTTATAAAAATTAATAATTTTATTAAAATAATTATTTTAAATTTTAAAATAATTTTATTTTATTATAAAAATATATAATTTTAATTTTAATATATTTTATTAAATTAATATTTATTTATTTATTAACAACACCAATAAAACAACACATCTATTAAATAACTATAACAATAAATTGCTACAGTGACAGCACAGCTGGATTCACTGAACACCCTTAACAGTAGGTGTTACAGTGATAATACAGCTATCATAATATAGCTGCGACAGTGCAACAAAACTAAATTGAGTCGCTAGTATGCCAGCTGGCTCCAAATGGAGGCTTGTCGGAGCATGATAGCTTGGGTTCGGTGATGCCTTGTGAGGGAAAACCCCAGATGTCACACCCCGATTAGATCGGCCTAAAACTTACGTTTAATCGTTGTCTTAGGGCCATCCGGCGGAACACCAGAGCGTACGCTCTCTAGGGTTTCCGGTCCTAAATCGAAAACCCTAACTCTCCCCGATTAATTTTTATCCTCAAATTACAAGGTCACTCTGAACCCTAACCCTAATTAGAGAATCAAACCCTAATTCAAAAATACCTCGCTGGTTAAAATAGATGTTGACCTGTTGCTCGATTTTTACCGCTGGCTGACGTCACCCTCCGATTTCGTTCGCCGCTCGCGAACTCAAAATCACGTCGCAAATTTTGACTTCCGCCCGCTGACGTCTGCTTGCGTCAGCAGAAATCGATTTCGTTCACCGCCTTATGTGTTGACTTTTACCTCATTTCGAATGCCACGCATTCGAACGTTCGCTCCGTCGTCTTCACGCCGATGAAAGCACGCCTGCTTTCGTTTTCAATGTCCGAGCTCGAGCACCGCCCGCACTCGATGACTCGCCAGAGGGGGAAGTTACCGAAGGGAAAGGCTCGCCCTTCCTTCGGTTTCTGGTCGCCGACTCGGAGGCAACCGCCTGAACCCCAGCAGCCCGCCGACTGCCAGAAACTCGTCGTCGCCAAGCACGGAAACAGGAATCAAGGGAGGAACAGAGGAAAGCTCGGAGGTGGAGAGGGAGAACCGTTTATTCGTCGTCGAAGGTTACAAGACCTCTCCTGCTCCGACGACCCCCTGGTCGTCGTCCCACTTCCCTCCCTCGCCGGCAACCCCTGGTTGCCAGCTATAGTTCACTCAATCCCTCGCTTAAACTCTCCCAAAGCTCGCTCGAAGATGTTCACTGGATGCCCTCCTCCCCTGCTCTCCATCTCAACGACTTTCAAAGAAGATCCACCGCCTCTGCTTTGTGCCGCCTCCAGACTTCGTCTTCATCCCGAAAACGTTGTTGCATCCGCTTCCTTCGAAGCCCTAATCGCGTGCGATGGAGACATCCGCGTTTGTCGCTAAAGCTTTCGCATCGTTGTCGCCAACGTCCGCTTCTCCCGCTGATGATGACGTCGTCGCCCCGCTGCCACAGCCCGTGTCCAGCGCATGCGGGGAAAACGAGCTCGCGCTCGGGCCTGAGCTTCGCGTGCGGCTGTTGTTTGGCCAGACGTTTGGGCTTGGGCCGAACCGGCCTGACCTAGGCCTGACAATTCTCCCCCGCCCAATTTGGACATCGCCCTTGATGTCCGTCACGAACGGATCTCTGGCCACCATTGCTCCGATCCGACACTGCGGCTCCCTCGTGGCAGTGTTCGGAACTACTTGGATCCCCCCGATCCTCAAAACACCGATCCTCACCTCCTCGGTGTTATCTTCAGCTTTCTCAGCTGGTTCCTGCGCTACCATGGCCACGATCTTCCGCCTAGTGGGGCAATCCTTCAGCCAATGTGGACCGCCGCACATGAAGCAACCCTGTGGCTTTTGCTCTCGTCGTCCCGGTGAACCTCTGTTCTGCCAGTGAAAGGGCCTACCCCTCTCTGGAACCCTGGCTCCCGGCGGGGTCCGTGGAGAGTCGCGTTTTGGTGGGGGAGCCGCGCTTCGGTGGTGTCCTGGATTTCCTCAATGGTGCTAGTCTGAATTTTTTAATATCCACCAGGGACTCAGCCACCGCCGCAGCTGCCCTCCAGTCAACCGGTGCGTGCCGTTGGACCTCCGCTTCTGCCCATGGCTGGAGGTTCCGGATGAAGAGATACCTCCTGTCATCCTCCGACATGCCTGGAAGCTCCAGCATCAATGCTGAGAACGCCCTAACGTACTCCGGGATCGACCCAGTGTGCCTCGGCCGATCCACCTTTCCACGCGCCTGATTCGCCGAGTTTTCAGGAAGAAACTGCCGCCGCAGTTCCTCACGGAAAGTTTCCCAAGAATAACTAGTAGCTCTCGATGTCGAGCTGACTTTGGTTCACCACCAAAGCTTTGCGTCGCCAGTGAGGTATGCGATGCACACCCGCACCCGATCTTCTTCTGGAACATAGTTAGCAGAAAACAGTTGTTCTATATCTTAAATAAAGTTTTCTACCTCTCTAGATGATCGAGCCCCCCCCCCCCCGAACATCGCTGGCTCAGGTACTCGTACCTTCGGCTTGGGAGCCTCCTGCTCGGCCGTCGCGACAGTTCGGGATACTTGCATTAGAGCTAAGCACAGTACCCCGATCTCAGCCTGCATGTCCTCCTTCATGCGTGCCATCTTTGCCTGCTGCTCCTCACGTATCTTGACCATCTGCTCTGGCAGGTCGAGCAGACTCTCCAGGGTCTATTGCAAATTCTCAATTTGCAATATTTGTTGCTCTACTACCCTTTGAAGTCTCTCCATCTGGGGAAGCACCGCCGTGTCCCTGTCACCCGTTATGCCAAGCGTCTGCTCGATATGCGCTATGCGATCACCTTGGTTCACCATCTCCTTGGGTTCAGTCGTCTCCTTGGCTTTACCTTTGTCCTGCTTAGGCCAGACGTCCTCTGACGCTCCTCTGGCCGTGTGGGTGATCTTTTGGAATTTCAAACCCTTCTTCACCTTCGCCGATGAAGGTGTTGTCTTCGCCGACACACGTTAACCTCGCTCTGATACCTGTTGTCACGCCCCGGTCGGATCGGCCTAAACCTGCGCTTAATCGTTGTCTTAGAGCCGTCCGGCGGAACACCAGAGCGTGCGCTCTCTAGGGTTTCCGATCCCAAATCGAAAACCCTAAGTCACCCCGATTAATTTTTATCCCCAAATTATAAGATCACTCCGAACCCTAACCCTAATTCAAAAATACCTCGCTGGTCAATATAGATGTTGACCCATTGCTCGATTTTTCCCGCTAGCTGACGTCACCCTCCGATTTTGTTCGCCGCTCGCGAACTCGAAATCACGTCGCCAATTTTGACTTCCACCCGCTGACGTCTGCTTGCGTCAGCCAAAATCGATTTCGTTGACCGCCTTATGTGTTGACTTTTACCTCATTTCGAACACCACTCGTTCGAATGTTCGCTCTGTCGTCTTCACGCCGATGAAAGCACGCCTGCTTTCGTTTTCAACGTCCAAGCTCGAGCGCCGCCCGCACTCGATGACTCGTCGGAGGGGGAAGTTACCGAAGGGAAAGGCTCGCCCTTCCTTCGATTTCTAGTCGCCGACCCGGAGGCAACCGCCTGAACCCTAGCAGCCTGCCGACTGCCAGAAACTCGTCGTCGCCAAGCACGGAAACAGGAATCATGGGAGGAACAGAGGAAAGCTCGGAGGTGGAGAGGAAGAACCATTTATTCGTCGTCGAAGGTTACAAGACCTCTCCTGCTCCGACGACCCCCTGGTCGTCGTCCCACTTCCCTCCCTCGCCGGCAACCCCTGGTTGCTGGCTACAGTTCACTCAATCCCTCGCTCAAACTCTCCCAAAGCTCGCTCGAAGATGCTCACTGGATGCCCTCCTCCCCTGCTCTCCATCTCGATGAGGCCAGGGTAGGCCGGCTCAATTAGCCCGGTCATGATTCCTCCACACAAATGATGCGAGAATTAAATTAAGGTGAATTGAATGTATTTATTAAATTTGTACTAGTGGAGAAAAAAAGGTGTAGGGTTTGTGTAATGGCCAGAGATAAGAATTGCTTTTTGTTTTATTACTATCTATCCTATTCCAATTAATGAAATTCTTATTTAAGCTTGAGCAGGCCGGCTGAGAAGGGATCCCAAAAGTCCTACATTCAGGCCACCCACTTAATTGGCGCAAGCGGATACTGTTATGCCCGTGCTTGGGCCCATTTTGGGTTTGTAGTTTGGTTAATTATTTAAGCAAAACTTGAATTCCTCGTATTAAATAATTATGTAAATGTTATTTAACTCATTTATAAACTAGTCAAATAGATATGATCTTTTCGTAAGATTTGTTGTATATATGTAAAATGTTTACTAAATTAAGATTATTATTAAATCAGTAGTAAGACTGTGTTTAATGGAGATGACAAAGGGAAAGAACAGAAGGAAAGATAGAAGAATAGTAGAATTTAGTTATTTAATAAGGCGGATGAAAAATTAAGCAGGAAAAAACAAAGGGAAAATTGATTAATTTTCTCTTGAAATTATTCCGGAACAACAAACTTGCCAATTAGGGATGACAATTGGGTACCAATTTAGCGGGTACCTGCTCTACTTGAACCCGTTTAAAGATAAACGGATAGTTGTTATTCGGGTTTGGGTAGTGCATATGCTACCCGAGTCAGGTTTGGGTAGCATAGAGCGGATAGCCACTACCCAAACCCGGATATGTATATATATATATATATATATATATATATATATATATATATATATATATATAGGGGTGTACAAATCGGTAATACCGACACCGAATATATCGATACCGAATTTACCGATTTATTATTTACCAAAATTTTTAATACCGATACCGAACCGAATAAGAAATATACCGATAGTTACCGATACCGAATAAAAAATTATAAATACTTATTTAATATCTAATATTTATATAATATTTTTTTTCATTACTTTTTTATTTTTATAATATTTTTCTTCTTTACTTTTTCATTTTCGCTAATTTCTCTCACTAAAACTATTACTCTATTAGGTAAAAAAATATTATTTTTTTATTATATTATTTATAATCGGTAAAATTGGTTTTTACCAAACCGAAAAAATTTTACCGATATCGATACCGATAACCGATTTGTAGAAAAATCATTACTGATACCGATACCGAATTTACCGAACCGATTTTACCTAAAAAATCGGTAAATCGGTATTTACCGAATATACCGAACCGAATGTACACCCATACATATATGTATATGTATATATATACATATACATATATATATGCATATACATATATATACATATATATATATACATACATGCATACATATATATACATATGTTATACATATATGTATGCATGTATGTATATATATATGTATATATATACACATATATGTATATATATATGTATATATATGTATATATATACACATATATGTATATATATATGTATATATATACACATATATGTATATATATATGTATATATATGTTTATGTATATATATATATATACATATACATACATACATACATACATACATACATATATATATATATTATTCGGGTTTGCGGGTACCCATTTTATCTTACCTTAAATTTGATCATTATTAGGGTATTATAGGTAGACCTGGCAAAAACTGACCCGACCCGCCGACTCGACCCGACTCGACACGAAGTTAGGCGAGTTCGGGTTGGGTTTAATCGTGTTTGGTCGAAATTAAACGGGTCGTGTCGGGTTATAATCGGGTTGACCCGCTTAACCCGATTATATTATATAATTATATATTATATATATAATTAATATATAAATATATACATATACATATATTTATATATCATTTCGGGTCAAGTCGTGTCGAGTTAATCGAGTTAATATTTTTATATTTATATAATTATATATATATATTTATAAATATTTATTTTAATTATTTAATATTAAATGGGTTAATCGGGTCGTGTCGGGTTGACCCGAATATATATGGGTCGTGTTTGGGTTAGATCATCTGACCCAATTAACTAAACGGGTCGTGTTCGAGTTAAGCTAATCGAGTCACGGTTCATAAACAGGTCAACCCAAACACGCCCCACTGACCTGTTTTGCCAGGTCTAATTATAGGGTTGAGAACCTGAATATTAATTGGGTAACAATATTTATATAGGTAAAATTTAGTAGGGTAGATATTTAAGTCGGGTATTTATAGGGTTCGAATATTAAACGGGTAGTTAAATTTTTAATAGGGTAGGGTATGAGTAGAGGTTTTAAAAAATAAACGGGTAGTTATTCGGGTACAGGTAATAGAATAGTTATTCAGATTAGAGTACGAGTAACACAAAAAATGTGGGTACTGTACCCACTGTCATCCCTATTGCCAATTTTTCCACCCTAATCTCACCCCTCTCACATGTTTATATTAGAATTAATTAATTTTATAGTAATTAATAATATTTAATTAATTTTATAGTATTTAATAATATTTTTATAATTTTATAATATTTAATTATATTTATTTAATTTTATAGTATTTAAATAGATTAATTAGTTTTAGAGTATTTAATAATGTTTTATACTTTTATAATATTTAATTAGTTTTACAATATTTAATAGTTGATTAATTAGTTTTATAATTTGTTAACAGTATTTAATAATATTTATATAATACGTGTGAATAAATAAAAAAATTGAGTGACTATATCGATATTTATAATTTTCTTTCCCTTTAACTAAATATAATTAAAATAATCTTTTTTACTTTTTCTTCCTTTATATTTTTTTCTTTTTATTTTTTTATTTTTTTTCTTTTATATTAAACATAACCTAAAGCAGCAGGACTTATCTCTCCCTCATGCCCGTCGATGATTGACCACTCCCAAATGGAACAAAAAGAAGAAGAAAAGGCAAAAGCGAAATCTGACACTGATCTCTCCCTCATCCCCTCGAAGATGATCAATCCAAACTGAAACAAAAAGAAGAAGAAAAGGCAAGAGAGAAAGCTGATAGAGACGAGCTCCAGACTTGGAATTCAACCGTGTTGTCAGAATCAGATACAGAAGACTGTCTGCCTTACGGATTCTCAATCAGACTCTGAAAATTTTTACAGGGTTTGCATAATTCGTCCCTCAAAAGTTCATCGGTGCTGGCAGTGGAGTGTGAATCCGGTTGAGGTATTCATAGAAAAAAGATTCTTCCCCTCTCTCTGTTTCCAAAAAGTATTGCTGCAAATGCCGTCATAATCAGCGGAAGTCAAAGGCATTCATTATGGGGAATGGCGCCACCTGCTACCCGCATAAATTATTGCACCCTTCACCACGCTTTTTGTAAAATAAATCAAGGAACACAATATAATAATAAAAAATGGGAAAAAATAATTCTTATGGATCACATGAGGTGGGACTACATTAACAGCGACTATAGGTTGACGTGGAGTGAATTATAATAATAGAAAGTTAGGGAGTGAAAGAGACAACAGTGATCCATTGACTTTTTCATGTGTTCAAACTTGACTTTATGACAAAGGTTTTAGTCATCTCTAGGCTTCGATATGAAAGGCTTCACATAAAGCATTTCATCTCCTTCAATGAGCCTTTCAAGAGGACACTCCTTTAATTAGGTAGAATCTTATTAGGTGTGCCAAACCGATCGATCTATTTAACAATGTGCCCTAGAAATTAATACTTCAGCACAAAGTTAGGCCCCTTGAAATAGAATGACCATTGACATCATATTCTCCATTCCTCTTGATTAATTAAGCTTGCATGGGGTATGAACTTACGTCAGGTCCTTACCTGTTCCAATATTTATTATAACTCTGATCTAGCCTGCTAATTTTATTTTCTATTTTCTTTGAGCTAATTGATCGATGCAATCATCCACATATAATAAATATCATTAATTCCGTGTCTTTATTCATGCAGAAGACGTCTGCAAAATTGCACTACGAGCTGATCCATCAAATTAGGGAAAAAAAGTCAAACATTTTATGGTCTTGCTCCAAGTTCTTGCTCGGTCAACCATCTCAGGCGAATTCCCGCCTACGACTGGTCTGGATCTTGATTTGCGGCTTTGTTCTAAAGGAGGACATAGAACGGAGCGATTAGTGCTTGAAGCGAAATTATTACAGTTGAAAGTCAGCGTGGAGATGCATGACGTGGCATAAGATATCTGACCTGCCCATTGACTCTCCAGTGTGGGTGGACCATCGTCAGTCTCGTCCTTAATTATTGGAGCATTTAACTTGGTCTGCGAATGGTAGACAATCTTATTAAAACAATCCGCATATTATACAAATCTGAATAATAATTACTTTCGAGGGGTTTAAAAGTAAAAAAAAAAAAGCAACGAAATATTTATTTATTTATTTATTGTCTCCTATAAGCTGAGAATACATTGAATTAAAATTAATATATGAATAATTATAAATGAAAAACTAGTTTAAATATGAAAAGTTCGCCCTACTTTCAATAATTTAGTAGGACCAAGTCAAAGTGTTGTTTAGCAATCTTAGTCTCAATACTATTGGCAAATAGTTCTATAACTTAGACGAGCATCACAATGTTCTTACTTGCAAACCGACCACTTGTGCATTATTGACTAATTTTTATTTGACTTAGGTATTAGAGTGTTACCAAGTTCTTGTTTTGGTGAAGGATATTCAAGCCTCTATAATGGTCATACGAGGGTCTTTAGTTGATTCAAGTCTACTATTCGAACTAAGTCAACTCCAAGTTCTAAAACATAAAAATATATATATTATTTTAATAAAAAAATCTAAAACATTGGCATGCTTATAAGAGACAAGATTACTTAAGATAGCATTCAACAATAAAATCGATTGATGTGTATTGTCAAATATAATGATGCAAGTAGGTATACGCATCTTTCACATAAACTAAATAATAACCCAAAAAGTTAAATTAAAGATCCGAGGAAAGTCAAACCTCAGCCTACCCTTTTTAATTTTCAATCTGACTCACCAAGCGGAATTAAGACATGGGCGAGCATAAGAACATGTTGGTGGTCCAAAAACAAGGCGGAAAGACATCGCTAGCTGTGCCCGTTGACACATATTTCAGCGGCATGCATAAATTTGACTTATTGCAAAATACAAAAAATAAATCATACTAGACTTTGACTCAACACTCCGCCATCTGTGCAAGATAGCCATGGCTTTCAAAAGAAAAAAAAAAAAAAAATCTCGCTCTAATTTTTATCCATAAAAATATTTTACAAGATAAAGATTTTTTTAAAGGAAAATCAGTGTAAGAAGATTAAGGATGCAAGCTTCTCATGCGGTAGCAATCCTTGCCTGCCCATTGCCAACCTATTCATTACTAAACGTGACATTTGTCGCCACAGCGAATGCACTCGCGAAGGCATGCATCGCGTTACATCGCGCCTCAAACCTGTGGATTTTCACACCGTCGATTGACCGGCCGCCCGCCGCCCGATCTCCTCTGCCTCGATCCGCCCGTTTCATACCGATCAAACGGTCAGCGAAAGCGACCCGTCAACGCCCAGCTGGCGCCGTAGTCGCTGCGTAGGATCGCAAACCACGCGGCGGGTCAGCACCGGTCTCCCACGTGCCTCAACACGGTCAAAAGCCGGTGCTCGGCTCCCGGCACGCGTCGGTATACGCGTCTTCTTTAGCAGGAGCCTCTCCCGGTTTTGGAGTTCGGATGCTCGTCTCGACCGGCGAGAGCCGGTCCTCGCTCGGTCCACGTCGCCGACTCGGCTCCTCCCGCGTCCCCATCCCATGTGATTGCGGGCGATTACTTCCCCACACATCGCGCCTTTATTTTAATCGCCTTTTTTGTGCTAAAGAAAAAGTCTACATATGGATAGAGAATCCTCATCCCTCAATTAGTCCTCCCCTTTCCTCCGCGCCAGCCAAGTAAATCGAAACGGAGCTAGCTAGCCGCACTCGATCTCCATGTCAGGAGAAGCTCAGGAGAGCGAGATCAGCTACGGCCAATTCCTGTTCCATGACGAGCTGTCGATGCTCTTCTCCAGGAAGCCCGCGGGGGGCGGCGGCGCCACCACCGACGCCGCCATTCTGCGAGATTTCGATCTGCAGTCCTTGTCGCCCCTTATGAGCTTCACGGACCTATTTCATGGCACGTCGACGGCAGCCATGCTCGGTAATTACGCCGCGGCCGGTGAGATGGTGGTGGATGGGGTCAGTGCGGAGAACGGAAACAACGGCTTGCGCACGCCTGTGTCTGGCAGTACTGGTGCATGTGCTGCCAGCACGCCTAACTCACCCACGTCTTCGTCGTCGACTGAGGCGGCCGGCGATGAAAACGGAGAACGGTGGAAGAAGGAGCGGGTGAAGCAGGAGGACGACGAGATGGAGAAGCAACTGGCTTCAGGGGAACTCGAGGAAGAGGGTGACATGGCTAAGAAAGGGTAGGTTATAATAATATTAAGCCTCTTCCCGTTTACTAATTACTGCACTATATATCTCCTTGATATAAGTGATTGATTCAAGAAGAAAAGCTCTATAGAGAGTAGATTCGCTTCTCGTGCTCTCTTTTGCGAATCTTGCTTCTATTAGTGTGGAAGTAAAATTCTTTTAGACAATCTTCTCTTTTATTATCTTGTATGATCACATATTTGACTGTATCAGATGCAAGAATTGTATGCATACATAAATATTCATTTCTATTTACGTAATTGTTTATAGCCTCTTGCTTTGATCGATTACTTATTCTTGCTGAAATAAATGTCCGAAGCAGGAACAAGCCTAAGAAGAAAGGAGAGAAAAGGGAAAGAGAAGCTCGTTTTGCCTTTGTAACCAAAAGTGAAGTCGATCATCTTGAAGACGGCTATCGGTGGAGAAAATACGGCCAGAAAGCAGTCAAAAACAGCCCTTTTCCAAGGTTAGTCAAATTCAAATTCCGGTACACACACATTAATTTGCACAAGTACTCGACCAATTGTTTACTCGTATCTAGGTAGCTAGGTTAATTAAACATAAACGTATCCTGTCGTCGACGTCCAAATAATTAATCTCTAAATTGTGCTTAATTGTCAATTCAGGAGCTACTATCGCTGCACTACCCAGAAGTGCCCCGTGAAGAAGAGAGTGGAGAGGTGCCATCAGGATCCCTCAATCGTGATAACAACGTACGAAGGGAAGCACACTCACCGGTGCCCGGCCACAGTGCGAGGGAGCACGCACCTTTTGGCCCCTCCTCCGGAGGCGTCGACAGCGAGCTTCTTCCAGGAACTCCGTGTGCACCAGATGCCTCACCTAATGATGGTCAGCAGCAGCGCTGCGCCTCCTCAGGGCCAACTGCTTACCAACCCTAACCTAATGTACCATCAGCTCTCGATCGCGAATGCAGCGCCGCCGCCGCCTGTCCAGCAGCTCCACGATCAGTTCTCGCCTGACTACGGGCTGCTGCAAGACGTGATCCCTCCCTTCTTTCATGGCAGCCACCAGTGACCTAATTTTTAGTTGTATCTCTAGTACGAAGACTGTTGTTCTAGGTAGCTAGCTAGAACAGTACGTTCTGTTCATTAGTTGTTTACATCATTAAATAATATTTTGCTTAACTATCTCTGCTGTTCTCCCTTGTACATCCATCTGATCTCGCAAATATCTAAAACGAGATTTCTAAATCTAGTGATTCTAATATTTTATTCGCACGGATTGTTTATTATTGTAATTTTTATGCTAAATTGATGTTGATTATTTCTAAAGAGGGATTATGCTGGAGGAATCAAATCAATTGCTAGCTCGTACGACTTACGCTGCTGAGAAGGGATTGATTGTTTATTAAACATATCTATCTCAATTTTCTGAATTAGTGAGGCTAATTATTACCTCAAATGGGCTAACTTTTAGATCTGCTATTCTTGTTCATTAAGATCAGATTATCTGACATATTAAGCTCTTCAAAGTCAAATAAAGAACAAATTAATAAGCACAACGAAAAGTTGGCTTATCCATCTATTTATTATCTTTCGTAGATATAATTGTAAGGACTTAAATTATGTATGGTGTTAAATGTACAAAAAATAATGCGATTTTTTTTTCTGAAGAAAATAGAGTTGTGAAAAAGTACATAATTAAAGCATTGATGTGATTTAATTTTATAATATTGATATGATTGAGAACATGAATTGTTTATGAATTTAATGTACGAATGACTTACTCTTTTGTCTTTAAGCTTAATATTTTATTATAATCAACTAATCATCGATCACTCAAGCTTAGATTATATCACCATTTTTTTTATTAACTATGAAAAATACTTATCCATCCAAAAGCTTTAATTTTGCCTTACTTTTGGATAAAATTTATCTTCAGAGTAGGAGATTAAAGTGCTCTTGTTGTTTCCGGTTTTGAGAATTAATAGATAAAGTGTTATTTAGTTTGGAGGCGGTATTAATTTTTGTTAGTGTTTAATTAATAAAAAGATATAAACGTTTTCCAATTTTCATCTCATGTTGCTAAATGGGATAATTAAATGAGGTTTATACAATTGAATAAACTCAGGATTTTAAGGTCATTCATTATTGAATTGATTATCTTGATCTACATTATATTTAAATTCAATGAATCTAGATTCTATATATATAAATGATTGAGGTTGCAATGTAATTTCGGTTGTATGTTGGGGCGGATAATCTGTAGACAATAGAGAATCTAATGATCCAGATATTATAAGGTATGTTTTGTAGGATAAAATTCATTGTGAAAAGAATGAAAAGAGCAATGAATCTAGATAGCTTTCAATTTAGATTCATTGTTCCTTTTATTTTTTTCTCGATGAATTTTATTCTACAAAATATAGCCTAAAATATTTGAGATGGTGGCTCAATTAAATTTTTTTAGAACTATACGTAAACGAAATAGCGATATTTTACCTGCATGGTTTGGATTCGTATGAAGTATGATGCGGCAGATGCCTAAATTCTTTTTTTAATACTTCTTGGACGGGAGCAGGCAAATGCCGGGAGATCCGCTTAATCTATGTGGCACGTGCCCCATGCGCTTCGTTTGGAACTTTTTCTAATGAATCGTCAAGATCTCTCACGTACGCGTGTTCGCTTCAGTTCGTGCATGCGCGACAAATCCATCGCCCGTGAAGTGTAGATCTGCAAGGCCTCTTTCGATCGGAAGCAGTCGGCGGCGGCGACGAGGGCGAACCGGTGTGTACTTTTTCGATCTACTAGCTAAATAGGCTCTGTTTTTTTCCTTATCAGATGATCAGCTTTTATGCAAGCCAGATTCTTACAGATCTGATGAATTTACGGTTTATTCTGGCTATTTGTTTGTTTGAATTAGATCTAAGCGAGCAATCTGGTGGTCGCTGATTAACCATTTGGTCGGTTTCCGTTTAATTTGTGGAATACTT
The DNA here is from genome assembly GCA_027563935.2 of Costus lasius. Lineage (NCBI taxonomy): Eukaryota > Viridiplantae > Streptophyta > Magnoliopsida > Zingiberales > Costaceae > Costus > Costus lasius. The sequence continues at coordinate 140,167,802 of CM050446.2, forward strand.
TCAATCCTAGCTGACTTTTACATTCTGTTGTGTCGGGCGTCTTCTACTCAGTAGTTTGAAGAAGATATTGTTGGAAAATGTATAGTTTCTAATTATTGCATCTAAATATTTTTCTCATTTTTATTTTTTTTAATTTAAATAAATAAAAAGAAAATTTATTACAGAAGTTTTGCAAGCATGGAGTTGCCGGTAATGGCGGCAGTTACGGTGTGGAGTTTCTTATGCGGCACGGCTGTGCTACTACTCGTGGCGTGGGCCGTTGAAATGCTGAACTGCTCGTGGTGGACGCCGCGGCGGCTGGAGAGTGCGCTTCGGGCGCAGGGGCTCGACGGCAGGCATTACCGCGATGGGTCCGGAGAGGACGCGCAGCTCCTCAAAGAGGCCCTTGCCAAGCCCATGCCCCTCTCCCACGACATCATCCCCCGCATCGCTCCTCTGCTCCACCGCGCCATTGAAAAATACGGCACGCGCCACTCTCCTCTTTTTTTTTCCCCTTGCTCTGCTTATGCTTGCTGGTATGCCGCAGAGAGTGTGCAACGTCCTGGAGTGATTATTGCGACATATCGCTAATTTGTTTTCCAAAATTGTGCAGGGAAAGCATCTTTCGCGTGGTTTGGATCACGGCCTGGAGTAATTCTTGATACATATCGCTAATTTGTTTTCCAAAATCTGCAGGGAAAGCATCTTTCGCGTGGTTTGGATCACGGCCTGGAGTGATTCTTACGGATGCTGATCTAGTGAGAGAAGTGCTGTTGAACAAGTCTGGACGCTGTGGAAAGCCAACGGTAAACAAACTCACCCGGCACTTTATCGAAGGGCTGGCAACATATGAAGGTGAGAAGTGGGCCAAGCACAGGAGGATACTGAATCCTGCCTTCCATGTTGAGAAGCTAAAGGTGATTGATTCATGGCAGAAATTTTTGCAGCATTGTAGATGTTTGTTGGAATGACTCACTGATAATATACGATACACAGCGAATGTTGCCAGCATTTTCTGATTGTTGTGCTGAGCTGGTTGACAAATGGGAGAAAATGGCGGGCTTTGAAGAATGTTTTGAGCTTGATGTTTGGCTTGAACTTCAGGGCTTAACAGGTGATGTACTTTCAAGAACAGCTTTTGGAAGCAATTTCGAAGAAGGGAGGAGGATTTTCAAACTTCAGGAAGAGCAAACTCAGATCCTCTTTCAATCTATGCGTTATGCATATATACCTGGTTATAGGTGAGCTTTTCCCTATTCAAGACGAAGGATGCAATGATCTAATTATAATGGCAAATGATTTGAATTTTCATATACACTTTTCAATTCAGTGTATCTACTGGATTTGCTATTTGTTGCTTATCATACAGGTTTCTTCCCACCCGGACAAACAATAGAATGAAAGAAATTGACAGCGAGATTAAAACAGTTTTAAGGGGCATAATAAATAAGAGAGAAGAGTCTGTAAAAATAGGCGAAGGTATCACTGATGACCTGTTAGGCTTCTTGCTTGAGTCTAATATGCAGCAATTTCAGAAACATGGAAGCAGAAAAGCTGGTATGACCACTGATGAAGTAATCCATGAGTGTAAGTTATTATACTTTGCAGGCCAAGAGACAACATCTATATTGCTTACATGGACAATGGTTCTCTTGAGCATGTACCCGAGCTGGCAAGAACGGGCCAGAGAAGAGGTTTTGCATGTATTTGGGAAAGACGATCCAGATTTTGATGGCTTGAGCCGCTTAAAGACTGTAAGCATCATTTTTGTGTCATTTTCTTTTGCTTAGATGACCTTTTTTCATGCAGTTAGATATATTGATTGGTAAAGCAATGCGCACGAAGCTTTCATGAATATTTTGCAGCTGTGTTAGATCTGATCGATCGATCAATTATTTCAAAAGATTAAATGCAAGGAAAAAGTGCTCAATTTACATATTTATGATGCCATAAACCAGCTCAATAATCTATTAAGTAACATGTAAATGCATGAGAATAGTTGAACTAATCCACAGGCTAACTTGCCTTACATAGAGCTCTAGAAGAATAACACAAAACTAGATTTGATAGGTTTATCCACTACTCTAAAATCTATATATCTACAATCTTATATGAGGTCTATAATCAAGCATTGTGCATCTAAAAGAGTTTGTTTCTTCGTGAGTTGCAGGGTAAATGGCTTGCCTTTTTACTCTTTTTAAACCAACCTTATTATGGGTAACACAACTCAGTTGTTTTTTGACCTTTACACAGTGTATGTATATTTAACCAATGGTAGTCATTTCATTCTCATAATCCATGGTTAAAATTGTGCATGAAAGAACTTATTTTTGTCTCTTTTTAGAAGTTATTTTGACAAAAAAATACAATTCAAAAATTCTGATACACTTATACTGGTATGGCAAGGAACCTATACACTTATACAGTGGCTCAAACACACATCTGCTTTGAGATAATAAAGATCCTACTTGAGTCTGACTTTTAATTTTCCTCTCATCACTGTAAAATGAAACAAATGGTACGAAAATGCCATAATGTTTTTCTTCCATGCAGGTGACAATGATTTTGTATGAGGTCCTCAGGCTGTACCCGACTGGGACTTTCCTCCTTCGGCAGACATACAAGACAACGAAAGTAGGAGATGTAGTTTACCCTCCAGGTGTGCTGCTCGTGTTGTTTATAATATTTGTTCACCATGACCCTGAAGTGTGGGGCAATGATGCCAAAGAGTTTAATCCGGAGAGATTCGCAGAAGGATTCTCAAAGGCCAAGAATTCCTTCTTTCCATTTGGCAGGGGCCCTAGAATTTGCATTGGCCAGAACTTTGCACTGCTGGAGGCTAAGATTGGGCTTAGCATGATTCTCCAACGATTCACGTTTGAGCTTTCACCATCTTATGTCCATGCCCCACACACTGTTATTACTGTTCAACCTCAATATGGTGCTCAACTAAGGCTCAGAAAACTGTAAATCATCCCTTGCTACACTGGAATTTTCTGTAGTCGTTTTGCTTGTACAAACTTTGGCATTTCTTCAGAGGTTTTTTCCGTTGATTGGTCATGCTCAGAGTTGGGTGCTCGGTGACCATGCGACAAAATTTTTTTCAGTTGGGTACCCAACTGCACGGTTGTGCAGTATGTGTTTAGGATTTTACGATCATCGTGAAATAATTATCGTGAAATTTTAATATTGTGAAATGTAATCGATTTCACGATAATTCTTTGTCACAATGATCGTGAAATCCACACACAGATGGGTACCCTGTTGCGTGACCGTGCAGTTGGGTACTGATAGGCCCCGCAAGTGTACGGTTTCTATCGCAGTAGTAAAATATCGTCTCAAGGGAGCAGAGTGTCAAGTACCAACTTTAAGTGTCATCAATAGCTAGACAAATCAAATTTGAAATGAAAGAATTGCACTAAAAACTAATTTATCGAGCCTAAGAATCAACGACTTTAAGGGAAAATTACAGTTTAAGAAGTGTTCGGAACTTCAGGTTTTATCACGTTGAATACTTTATATGTAAATCAATGAATCAAAACGAATTAGAAGAGCTCCTATTGTTGTTGGAATACAAGACTGTTGCTCTATTGTCACAAAATAACTTGAGTGGTCTTTCAATACCATTGACAATCTGCAGTTTTGAAATGAAATTACGTAGTCATATAGCATGATTGGATGCCTCATAACAAGCAACAAATTCTGCTTCCATAGTGGAAGATGCAACAAGTGTCTGCTTAGCACTTTTCCAAGATATTGCACCTCCAGCTAATAAAAACACATATCCAGATGTCAATTTACGACTGTCTTGGCATTCAGCAAAGTCAGAATCAGAATACCCAATGATCTCAAGACTGTCTAACTTTCTATAAGTGAGCATATAATCTTTTGTGCTTTGTAGATATCTGAAAACTCTTTTAGTTGCAACCCGATATTCTCTACCTGGATTACTTTGATATCTGCCAAGCATTCCAACAATGTATGCAAGGTTAGGACGAGTGCAGACCTGTGCATACATCAAACTCCCTACTGTCGAAGCATAAGGGATATTTTCCATAAATCTAGATTCAAATTCACTATCTGGACACTGTTTTAGACTGAATTTATCTCCTTTGGCCATAGGGGTTTCAAGTGGTTTATAATTTTGTATGCCAAAACGTTGCAATACCTTTTCAATATAACTCTTTTGTGATAATCCTAATATTCCTCGTGAATGATCACGATGAATTCGGATCTCTAATACAAAAGATGCTTCACCAAGATCTTTCATTTCAAATTATTTTGAAAGAAATTTCTTAGTATCCTGAAGTAATTGCAGATCGCTACTGGCAAGCAAAATGTCATCCACATAAAGGACCAGAAAAATAAATTTACTCCCATTGAACTTATGGTACACACAATCTTTAACAGTATTCACCTCAAAGCCAAATAAGAGAATTACTTGATGAAACTTTTGGAACCATTGACGAGAAGCTTGCTTGAGTTCATAAATAGATTTCTTCAATTTACAAACCAATTGAGTAAATCCGTCTGAATCTAATCTTTCTGGCTGTAATATATAAATTGTTTCCTCAATGTCTTCATTGAGAAAAGCTGTCTTAACATTCATTTGATGAAATTCAAGGTCAAAATATGCTACCAGAGCCATAATTATTTTAAAAGAGTCTTTCGATAAAACCGGAGAGAAAGTCTCTTTATAGTCAATGTCTTCCCTTTGGGTGAATCCCTTAGCGATAAGACGTGCTTTAAATCTTTTCACATTGCCTTGTGAATCCCTTTTGGTTTTAAAAATCCATTTGCAACCAATAGTTCTCACTCATTCAGGCAATGATACAAGATCACAAATGTCATTGCCTTTCATAGATTGAATTTCTTCACCCATGGCATCAATCCACTTTTGAGCATTAGAACAACTAATTACTTCATGGAAGGTGAGTGGATCATCTCCCACTGAATCAATATTATCCTGATGTTCTTGAAAAAATACAACATAATCACTGGAAATTGCACTTCTCCTGTCTCTCGTGGATCTCCTTAGAGGCTCTGGTTTAGATTGAGATTGAGTTTGTCGAGTTTGATCTTGATGCTCCTCATAAACACTGGATTGAGGAACAGTTGGATATTCTAGATGGGTAGGAAGCTACATTGTCTTCTAAATGCTGTTGTTGAATAACATTTGGAATAAAAACTTGATCATGGTCAACAACAGCTACAAGAGGAATATCAACTGATTCCTCTTCTAAGACAAAGTCATTAACTTTATCTCTCCCCCCCAAACTCAACATCCTCAAAAAATCTAGCATTTCCCATCTAAAAAAAAGTTCTAGATTTGAGATCATAGAATTTGAAACCCCTTGATTTCTCAAGGTATCCTACAAAATAGCTACTAACAGTCATTGCATCCAGTTTCTTTTCATTTGGCCTAAAAGGCCTAGCCTCAGCTAGACATCCCAAACATGAAAATGTCTTATGGCAGGTTTCTTACCTATCCATAATTCATAAGGGGTTTTGTTTGTAACTTTCGTAGGAACTCTATTGAGAATATAGACTGCAGTTTTTAATGCATCTTCCCATAGTGAATGTGGTAAAGTAGTACGACAAATCATACTCCGTACCATATCCTTAAGTGTTCCATTCCATCTTTCTGATACATCATTCATGTTAGGAGAACCAGGCATGGTGTACTGTGGAATAATCCCACACTCACTAAGAAATCTAGCAAATGGACCTGGACATTGTTCACCTGATCCATCATACCTGCGGTAGTATTCACCACCACAATCGGATCGTATGGCCTTAATTGATTTTCCAAACTGATTTTCAATTTCGGCCTTAAATAACTTAAATATGTCCAATGCTTGTGATTTCTCATGCATTAAGTACAAATAGCCATATCGAGAACAATCGTCTATGAATGTGATAAAATATTATTGGTCATTCCATGAAGCCGTAGGGAAAGGTCCGCAAATATCTGTATGTATCAATTCTAAGACATCCTTAGTTCTCTCGGCTATAAATTTTCTCTTGTTAGTGGTTTTTCCCTTAATGCACTCAACACAAATATCATTACTTGAATAATCAAGTTTGTCAAGAATTCCTTCTGAAATAAGCCTATCAATTCTCTTTTTAGAGATATGAGCCAAATGCTTATGCCATAAAGAGAGAATTTTCTGTTGATAATTTACGTTTAATGCCTCTAGTTTTAGTATTATGGGACTCATCACCTAAATTTACTGTTTTAAGAAAAATAGAGGTTATCAATGTTAGATAAATAATTGGTTCCAACAAGTTTAGAATTTAGATAAATGCTACATTTTCTGTTACCAAATGAACAAATAAAACCTTCTTTGTCCATTACAAAAACTGAAACCAAATTCCGTCTAAAAGACGGCACAATAAAAGTGTTTTCCAATTCTATAAAAGAACTAGTATTTAACAATAACCGAAATATCCCTATGCCTAAAACTTCCACTGGATTTCCAGCCCCCATAAAGATGAATTTTTGTTTATCACTAGGCTTTCTGAAGTTTAGGCAACCTTGCATAGAAATACTTATGTGGGTTGTAGCACTAGAATCCAACCACCAAGTGTTTCTAGAAACTGAAACTAAGTTGACTTCAGAACTAACAAGACCAAAAGGTGAATTATTCAAATAAGGAATGCTATTTAAAGTGGTAGTAATAGCGGAAGCATTAATCATGTTAACTGCAAAGAGAAGCAAGTACAAAACACAATAAGCTCATAGAAGCATGTGATGAAAACAAGTAGTGAATAATCATAACATTAATAAAATCTCATCTCAAGATAACCAGTGTAACATCAAGTCTAGTCTTTGGATATATAGTTGATTTACCATTTGGTTATCTTGTGTAGTAATCGAGCATTGATGATAAGATCCTCCGGTCAAGTACTTAGCCTTCCTTTGAGCTGACTAAGCACCCACAATGGATACCTAATAATCATCACACACTCATTACCATATGTGCATGTAATCCTTTGGCCAAACAACACTCGTCCCTTGGGTTGATATGTTGCCCGCATAAAGAAAAACACACACCCTGCCTTAATAATTCACAGTTCAAAAGATTTTACAGTAGATGTCACTTTGGTGACTATTTTGAGAAATCAATTGAAATGAAAAATTAAGTATACCTTAACTTAATATTTTATTATCAATGAGTTTTAACAGCAGATGTCATTCGAGAAGTCCAGAATCATTGGTATTTTGAAACCAAGACAAGGGAAAAGGAAATCCTTGCTACAGATCCAAAATTGAATAAAGATAGAATAGTAGAGGAATTTTTCTAATTCCATAATTAAGAAAACAGGAGAAAGAAATCAGTCGAGATATAGGAAGGATGATTTACCTTATTGCAATGAAGAGAAGAGGAATAAGATAGAAGGAGAAAAAAAATGACGTCGCTTCTTAGGAGATAACCTTCACCCATGCACCATTAGAGAAATTCCTTCGTTGTTGCCCCATCAAAGAAGAAGAATGGATGTTGTTGAGATCTCGCTGCTGCCCAAGAAGAGGAATGAGGACTCGATGCCCTCACGAAGAGGGAAAGGAATAAACGAATAGGAAAAAAAAATCCTTGGCAAGAAAGAAAGAAGAGTTTAATAAGATTTGTGCCACTTTTCACAATAGTCCTAAGTTTTCTAAAAAATTATAATTAAATTTTGTATTAGAAAATATGAATAATTAATTTAAGAAAATTAATTATGACATTGGGTGTAGGGACTCAACGGCAGGCATTATCGCAATGGGTCCAGAGAGGACGTGCAGATCCTCCAAGAGGTCCTTGCCAAGCCCATGCTCCTCTCCCATGACATCATCCCCTGCATCGCTCCTTTGCTCCACCGCGCCAATGAAAAATACGGCACGCGTCACTCTCCTCTCTTTTTCCCTGGCTCTGCATATGTGATGAGTGCTATCTTTATATGATTTAAAGTATCATTCATATGATCTTTTCAGGCTTTATTCTTGTTTTATAGCTTAATTTAGCATTTCTTCTTGTAAAGTTCAGAATCTTCACTATTCTTTTGTTTGTTTATGACTTGTAGGTTATTTTACCCTATTTTCAAAAAGACTTTGAAGATTAGAAGTTACAAGAAGATTTATCACATATTCTCAAGGCTACAGGAAAAATTTTAGATTTTTTGGAGCTTTGTATGAAGAACACGGCCTGGCCGTGCTTGTGATCACAACCGTGTTCATCGCGGCTTCAAAATCCGCATTTGATGAAGAGAACATGGCCTGGCCATGCTTACCGTCACGGTCGTGTTCGACCGAAGCCAAAATCAACCGAAGTTTTCACCGGCGTGCACACGGCCGTGTTCGAGCGTTCCAGAGTTTTTCGAAGTAAACACAGCCTGCCCGTGTCCTGACGCACGACCGTGCTTACTATCCTGTAGTTTACCGAAGAGAACATGTCTTGCCCGTGTTTGCCGTCACGCCCTTGTTCGTGTCCGTAGATCCCAACCTTTCACCGTTTTTTCATCAAATCAGACGCTCCAGATGCCTAGAAATTGGGGGAAACTCCCAATTAATCTTCCTAACCGCCCAAGGTTTTGAGAGGAGTATAAAATCAAGGATTTTGGGTGGTTACAGGGTTCGAATCATTGAGGAACACGACTAGGGTGAAAAGTGGCAATTTTGCTTGTTTGAGGGCTTGATTTGACGGATTTCTTAGGGGCTTTCGAGAGAAAACTGAAGATTCATCGTCTCCTACCCTTAATTTGTAATTTTCCCTTCTTTCAAAAATTTTTTCTTGGGTTTTAATTGTTAAACGATGTATTTTCTAGTGTAAAACCCTAGTTCAGGACTCAGGCGTAGCCCGTTGAACAATTCTGCACATGTAAAACATCTTTATTGAATCTCAGTGCTATTTTTAATAAATTGACTTATTTTAATGAGTTGTGCATATTGCGTATAATTATTTTGGCCAAACTTTTGTTTGTGTTAAGTGTTATGAGAAGAGTTGAGAGGTGAATCGTAACACTCGAACTTTCTCATTTAAGCTTGTGACTTGAATTACGAGAGTCGTTCAATGTCACTCGAGGGTTTACGATTGTCATGGAGCCCATTGGGTCCTTTTTAAGTTAGTTTTGCTACGAGAGTAGAAGATTAGCTTAAGGAAGACACCAGATTACGCTTTGAGAGGAGGTAATCTGTACGTTAATTTTTAGCATATCACAATATTCCAAAAAAATAGAGAGATGCATGTTGGGGTCCTCAAGAGGAATACCACCAAATTGGTTATGTTGCACCATAGAAAGAAGAGCAGGTTTTATTTCAAAATTATTGGCCTCAACAGTGGACCTAACAATTCCTGATTGAAAACCATGAGCATAGGGAGCAGAATAATCCTTCAACGTCCTGTTGTTATAATTGTTTCCCATTGGCTGAGGTACTCGATCGTTGTTCACATCGAGCTGAATGTGATCCATCTGATTTTCTCCTCCTGGATGGTTCATGTTTTCCTTCTTCTAAATTTGGATTTGCTTCCTTCTTGTCCTGAACATGCGCTCGATCTCCAGATCAATGTCAAAGAATGTACCTGCCCTAGAACTTCTTCGCATAAAATGGTCAGTCAAAATTTTAAAATTCTAGGACAACGGGCAAATAGAGAGGAAAAGAAAAATAGTAGTGCAGTAAAGAAAAACTAACTAAAACCTAGTCTATAAATTCTCAGAAATATACTAATATTAACCGTTGTTCCCCGGCAACAGCGCCAAAAACTTGACACGCCCCGCAAGTGCATGGTTATGTCGAAGTAATATAAAAGATGTCGAATCCCACAGGGAATAAGGCTGAGTACCAAAAAATCCAAGTTTTAATAGCTAGGCTAATCGAAACGTGGTTTTGAAAACTTAAATAATCAAAAACAAGAAGATCAAAGCTACGACGGTAGAGAGTAAATATGAGAGAGATATCATGGCTACGGTTTCCACCACGATGACGATCTTAATCACGCTTAAAATTATCAGTTGTCCGGATTATTGATTTTGGACAAGGAATCTATCCCTAGAGTACAAGGTGCCCTCTCTCGACTGTACACCCCGGTATTCGCCTAAGACAATCTCCTACTCTCGCGGTGTATCGTTTTAGACAGACCTAATGAGTTCTGTGGCAGATTATGAAACCCTCGAGCGAAGACCAAGCACTCTCGTGTCGAGGTCTCGCAAGTTTTACTAAGAGATTCCATCCTTACGATCCTCCTCTCGGTATGAATCGTAACGGCTTAAACATTAAAATACTCGGCCAAGGTAAAATCATGATATATGCGCATCAAAGTAAAATATGCTCACAATACAATCCAAGCAATAGAATTAAGATAGAGTTTGCAATCAAAATCGTCAACGGGCTTCAACCGAGCCCCGAAGTAGGGTTTACGCTACAATCGTCATTGAAACGCTCAAAATCTCTCTTTTAATAAAACTATAAGGAAATGAATCTAAGTGGAAGGAGACGATAAATCGAAAGTATCCGGAAGAAATCGTGATGATCTGACGTCCCAATATCTGAAAATCACCGAAAATCACCTCGTCGTCGTGTTCTTCCACCCTCCGCCGCTTCGTCACTTGATTCCCCAATATTTAGGTCACAAAAATTAGGGATTTTATATTCTACGTGTTCTCCTTCGAATCAGCTTTCCATAGAGTCCTTACTTGCCAAATTTGGATACCAAACGGGTTGGAAATCACTGAAAATCCGAGTAGAACTCGGTCTCGTGTCGCCTAGGTTGAAATCACGAGTGAACCCCGCTGGGTTCACCAGGCCGTGATTCGCTCTGAGCAGTTTCGGCCAAAAGAAATATGGGTGAACCACGCCGGGTTCACCTGACCGTGAAGTGCACTGGCCACTTTGCGCTGCGCATCAAAGAGAATCACGGGTGAACCCCGCCGGGTTCACCTAGCCGTGCTTTTCTTTGTGAAGAATTCTACAGTTTGGCGAAAATGCTGGTGAACCCCGTGGGGTTCACCTGGCCGTATTTTTCATGCCAACTCCGATTAAGCCCAAATTTGACGGGCAACTTCGTTTTTGTATTAGAAATCACCATATGGCCTTATAATCTTCAAAAAATGTCAAAATAGGATGATTTTACCTGAAATTCCACAAAAACAAAAAAAGTGAAGATTCTGAAGCTTTTAAGCAAATAAGCCTTTAAAGAGTATGAAAGTATCAAAATAAGCTTAGATTTATCATGAAATACAAAGAAAAAATACTACGAAAATGCAAGACATTAGTAGTGCGGTATGAGAAGTTCAGGTGGTTGCGCCATCCTGGGTTGTAAGTGTTGGAATATGGATTGTTGATGGGATTGAAGTTTCCAACAACATTCATGTGTTCAGGATGATTTGGAGTCAACTGCCCATCTCCTAGCTGGCATTCAGCACCTACGTAGCATGCAACTCCACACACCTCACAAGATACACAATTAGCGTCTAAAAAATTTACTGACCATGAATCAATTTTTTTAGTCAAAGAATCTACCTTCGTAGTAAGAGCAGTCAAAGTATCAAGTTCGAATTTTCCTGTTTTCCTGGAAGGTGTACCTCGCTCAGAAGTCCATTGATGATAATTCATAGCCATGTCTTCCAAAAGGTTCATAGCATCTTCAACTCGTCTGTTCATTAAGGTTCCTCCAGCTGCAGCGTCGACTGTGAGCCTTGTGTTGTAGTCCAACCCGTTGTAAAACGTGTGGACCAAGACCCAAGTCTCAATTCCATGGTGCGGGCACATTCTTTGTAATTCTTTGAATCTTTCCCAAGCCTCATATAAAGATTCTCCTTCCTTCTGCATAAAACTAGTTATTTGATTTCTCAGTTGAATGGTCTTGGATGGAGGGAAATATTTAGAGAGAAAGACTTATGATAATTCCGCCCATGTCCTTATTGAAGCCGAAGGTAGCGTGTGAAGCCAAGCTCTTGCTCTGTCCCTTAAAGAGAAGAGAAACAATCTCAACCTGATAGCATTAGTAGAAACACCGTTAATTTTCAGCATATCACAGTACTCTAAAAATATAGAGAGATGCATGTTGGGGTCCTCAAGAGGAGAAGCACCGAATTGATTTTGTTGAACCATAGATAATAGAGCATGTTTAATCTCAAAATTATTGGCCTCTACAGTAGGCCTTGCAATTCCTGATTGTAACCCATGAGCATAGGGAGTAGCATAATCTCTTAGCTTCCTGTTATTGTTGTTGTTCTCAGCAGGTTGGGGCACTTGATCATTATTTATGTCTAATTGAATATGCTCCATTTGGTCTTTGCCTTCATTCCGCCGAAAGCTTTCTCCTATTTCTGAAGGTTCTTTCTATCTCTGGATTGATTTCAAAGAGTTTGCCTGCCCTGGAACTTCTTTGCATAAAAGGGGTCAGTCACAATTTCAAAGTCCCAAGACAAATGACAAATAGAGAGTAAAGGAATTTAGCAGTAGTGTAAGAAAACTAACTAAAGCCCAGTCTACCAATTCTTAGAAATATAACAATATTAACCGTTGTTCCTCAGCAACGGCGCCAAAAACTTGACACGTTCCGCAAGTGCACGGTAATGTCGAAGTAATATAAAAGATATCAAATCCCACACGAAACAAGGTTAAATACCAGAAAATCTAAGTCTCGATAGTTAGGCGAACAGAAATAGGGTTTTGTAAGCTCCAAATGTAAACGAGAAACTAAAGCAACGACTAGAGAGAATATATATATGAGAGAGATCAGGGCTTTAGTATCCACCGCACTGACGATCTTAATTGCAATTGAAAAGGTCAATTACATGAATTCAAGGTTTTTGCATAAGGAACCTATCCCTAAGGTACAAGGTGCCCCCTCTCAGTGGTACACCTTGGTGTTTGTTTAGAACGGTCTCCTACTCTCGCAGTGGATTGTTCTAAACAAACCCTATGCGCTCTGTGGAAGGTTATGAAATCCTCCAGTGAATACCAATCACTCTCGTGTCATAGATTCATAAGTTTTATTAAGAAGATACACCGTCACAATCCTTCTCTCGATATGGATCGTGCCGGCTAACACATGAAAATACGTGGCCAAGGTAAGATCATGAAATATGCATAGCAAAGTAAAATGTGTCAACACAAAAATCCAAATAACTGTTTTGGAATAAAGTTTGCAATAAACAATTGTCAGCGGGCTTCAACTGAGCCCTGAAAAGAGTTTTTACACTATGATGTTCATGGAATCACTAAAAAATCTCTCTATGAAGATAGAAAAACTACAAGAAATTGTTTCTAAGAAGGAGGAGATTCTAAACCGAAGCCAAACTCGAAGAATCATGGTGCTCCGATGAAGAAATCTCCCTAAAATCGCCTAGAAATGTGTTGTCGCCTTTGTCCGTTTGTCCTAGCCGCCTCTTCACAGATTCCTTGATAATTAGGGCATGAAAATTGAGGCTTTTATATTCTTTGTATTCTCCTTTGAATAAGCTTTCCAAAAAGTCCTCCCTTGCCAAATTTGGACATCAATCGGGTCAGAAATCAAAGAAAATCTAATTAGGAGTCAGGCGCTCGTATGCCGCAATTGGAATCACGGGTGAACCCCATGGGGTTCACCAGCCAGTGAAGCACTCTGCACAGTTTCATCAAGAAAGAAGCACTGGTGAACCCCGCTAGGTTCACCTGCTGGTGAAGCTTGCTTTACAGTTCTGCCGAGTAGAAATCACCGGTGAACCCTGCTGGTTCACCTGCTAGTGAAGTTTACTGTGTATTTTGCGTGAGATGCCTCAGAGAGAATCACAGGTGAACCCCGTGGGGTTCACCAGGCGGTGAAGTCTTCAGTGAACTTTCGGACATCCGATGAAAACACCGGTGAATCCTATGGGGTTCACCTGGCCGTATTTTTTAAACTAACTCTGATTGAGCCCAATTTGACGAGTAGCTTCATCTTCTTATAAGGAATCACCCCATGACCTTAGAATCTTCAAAAGACTTCAAAATTGTGTGATTTTGCCTGAAATTTCACAAGAACGAGGAAAAATGAAGATTCCGAAGCTTTTAAGTAAATAAGTCTTGAAAGAGTGTAAAAATATCAAAATAGGCCTAGATTCATCATGGAATAATACCAAATATTACTACTAAAATGCAAGACATCAATCGTAACACTCGAACTTTCTCATTTAAGCTTGTGACTTGAATTACGAGAGTCGTTCAATGTCACTTGAGGGTTTACGATTGTCATGGAGCCCATTGGGTCCTTCTTAAGTTAGTTTTGCTATGAGAGTAGGAGATTAGCTTAAGGAAGACACCAGATTACTGATAGGTGTTCCGTAAGTATACAGATTATCGAAGTAATAAATATGTATCGATCCCACAGGGATCAAATACCAAGTACCGACTGGTTTGGCTATCACAAGCTAGGCAATCCTTCAATGATTTTGAAATGGTTGGTGAGACCTAAAATTATGCTAAACAATTGATAAAGCAAGGTAAACAAAGTCAAAAGTGAGTAATTTCATGACGTAAGGTTCAAGGATGAATAGGATCAGGGCTAGGGTCCACCACCTTGATGTGTTACGCATGTAAGAAATAACAATATGAAAACCACTTCTTTAGTCCTAGGGTGATCCAAGAGTGCACAAGCCGTCCTCTCTTGAGCGATGCGACTTGCGGCTAGGAGTTTACCCAATTTAACGTCTACCATCGTAGGACGCAAAACAGAATAAACTCATTGAGTTCCGGATCGTGCATACCATCCCATCGTTTGTACATGTTGTCCCCTCTCGGGCGATACAACAAGGTGCTTATACGGTTCAACGCCTACTCTCGTAGTACGCCTACCCGAACAAACCCAATGAGTACCAAATGGTATGCACTACCCGTACCTCATCAACCACTCTCGTGCGATGATTGGGGTACTCTTGCCTAGGGTTTCCAACATCCGGACGTGCCTCTCGGCCTTACCAAATGTCTAGGAGCATGAAGATCACACAATTGGAATGCTTCATTCATAGAGTGCAACTAGGCAAAATAAGACAAGCTAGGGTTCATAAAGTGTAATCAAAGTACATGCATAAAACATTCAAGAGGCTTTCCCTAGCCCTGAAACAGGTTTAAGCTACAAAATCCATGTTCCAAAGCAATAGACAAATCGATTTCAACATTAAATCCATGAATAATACAGGCGATCGAATGAGATGAATGAGAAAAGGAAGGTAAGACTCCCTCTAAGAGCAAGAAGCCGCCTGGTAAGGTCCTCCTCTTCCTCTGATCGGTGGTCCGCCCTCTCCACACTCTCGCGATGGAGAGTTTCTTCCTCAGCTCCTTTCTCAGCCGCCGCCTCCCTTCCTCCGTGCGTGCGTGAACGAACCCCCTAAAAAAATCCCTCCTCAATAATCGTGATTAGGGTTTTTGTCCCTTTCCTCTCCTTCTCTTGTTGAATTCCACTTCTACCCCTTTTTAGTCTTCTATCTGACGTGGATAAGTCGAGGGTCGAAATCTGGAAAAATTGGCGTCTGGCGACACAGAAGTCACGGGGTGTGATTCCGGTCGCTGGGTGGACCGTGGTTTTAGCCGCGAATACAGGTTTAGCTAAAAATAGTCGCATTCCCTCGCTTTTCCCCTGAAATGAAGCAAAAACACCAAAGAGTGTAGATTCCAAAGATATTGCAATAATTCCATGTAAATCAGGTGTAAATGCCAAAATAGTGAAGAAATAACAATGGAAATAGCGTATAAAATCCTATATAAAAATCACTTAACAATTACGCTTCGAGATAAGGTAATATGTACCATAGGATTAAACGCCTTAAGTTGTTTACTGTCGGATTGCGCTTCGAGAGAAGGGAATCCATTTTCTAATTCGTTTTGATTCAATGTTTTGCATTTAAAGCATTCAACGGGGTAAAACCTGAAGTTCCGAACATTTCTAAAATTGTAACTTTCCCGATTAGTCGTTGATTTCTTGATTCGATAAATTAGTTTTAGTGCAATTCTTTCATCTCTAATTTTGAATTATCTAGGTATTAATAATGCTAAAAATTGGTACTTGACACTCTGCTCCCTTGGGACGATCTTATTTACTACTTCAATAGAATCCGTACACTTACGGGGCTTACCAATATGCTTGCTGATATGCTAGAGTGTGCAATGGCCTGGAGTGATTCTTATGACATATCGCTAATTTGTTGTCCAAAATTGTACAGGGAAAGCATCTTTTGCTTGGTTTGGATCATGGCCTGGAGTGATTCATACGGATGCTGATCTAGTGAGAGAAGTGTTGTTGAACAAGTCTGGACACTGTGGAAAGCCAATAGGAAACAAACTCACCCAGCACTTTATCGAAGGGCTGGTGTTAGCGAATGACATATTGTACTCATTAGTTTAAAATATTGTATCAAATGAAATGATATCAGAAAAATAGAAATAATCTATAATTACTTTACCATCTACCAAAAAAAATTTGCAATTTTTCCAGTTTCTTGAATTTGGATAGAATAAAAAAAGGTCTTATCAAGAGTCTGCCTCTTCTTTAGATATTCTAGTATACCTTGAGTCTTTCTACAATCCAATTTCTTTCTTCTACGTTTGTGAGTGTAGTTAATACTGTCAGTCCTTATGAATCCAGCCTCATTATTGTTTACACCTACTTGAAAATAATTGTATATTTCCCAATCTTTAATACCAAAATCTGTCATTTGGTTTATTATGCATCGTTGAATAGGCAAAATTCTTCAATGTGATCGCAACATATGTGCATTGTTAGGGCTTGTCATTGGGTGGTTGTGATTGAGCTCTAACCTCCACAATGTTCACTCATCATTTGTGTCAATTTTGAATTCGACATGAGCCTTACAATCTATTCTTATGATTGGTTGAGGCTTCTTTATAACATGAGTTTTATGTTGTTGTCTCGACCCTTGTTTACAACAAGTAAAACTTTTTAATTTTAATGTATCATCTTTTCTGCGCTCTACGTGAAACCTCTTTATACCAAAACCTAGCTTCTAGCATATCTACTGTAACAGTTGTATGCCTCATCTTTGCTATAGAATTTTATACTAACCACAGGTGTAGAAGTTGAATCTAAGGTTGAAACCATCTACAAATATCAAAATATAAAAAAATTATTAACTTTACTAAACGAATAGAAATAACATCTAATCTTGTATATATGAATTAAGTATTTACCGCTTCCTTGTCCTGATCAGTGCAAACTTCATTTCTCATTTGTTGGTTGATTATATATGAGAATTTCAGTTCTCCTACCAGGAGACTTCAATGCATTTGTATTGGTTAGGTCGACAACTTCATTTATGTTCATGATTTTACTACAAATCATAAAAGTTTAGACCATACAGGTATATATTGATTAAGATGAATAACTATATTTCATACTACATTTTATCTAATCATAATACACTAATAAACGTTTATAACATTGTACACAACCAAATTATAATTATATTCAAAATTTATTTTGGTATAACCATTTTTTTAATAACCCTAACTATGACAAAATAATACTATCAATTAATTAACAGTACCAAATATAGAAACTTCTTGTTGCTTTGCTCTCTTCCTCCACTCGTCATTGCTTACTGAAGAAGATACGAAGTAAAGTAGAGTTGGAGAGGGATCACGTATACACACAACAAGAGTTTTTGCCCATCCTCGGCCGCTCAGAGAGAGAAAACAAGGAGAATAAAGAGAGCATACACCGTTTGGGGGAAAAATTATAATTTTCCTTAACCAGAGTTTGGCGTGGATGGAAACGGCGCAGACGAAGAGAGAAAAGTAATTTGAACCGAAGATATTTACCTATTTAATGTGTGATTTGCATCTGCGCGGACCACGCGCCTAGGAAAATTTTTCCTTGCATGCACAAGGAGATCATAGAAGGCAGAATCTTGCAAGGCCATGGCTGCCATGAGTGAGATGGTGCCGGCATCGGCACTGACCCTGTCGAGCTATGCACTGGGAGTGTACGCGCTGCTGCTCGTGGCGGCGAGGACACTAGAGTGGGAGTAGCAGACGCCGCGGTGACTCGAGCGAGCACTCCGGGCACAGGGACTCCGCGGCCCCGCCTACCGCTTCCCCTATGGCGACCTCAAGGCCAGTGCGCGGCTCCTCGCGGTGGGGAGCAGCACGACTCCTCGCTTCCCCTATCGCGCCCGTCTCCCATGACATCGTCCCTCGAGTGGCTCCTCTACTGCACCTCACCATGGAAAAAATATGGCACACTACCTCTGGTTCCTGATATTGTTGACTTATTTGTTTTTTAAAAAAGTGTAGGTTTAGGAAATAACGTTGGCGACAGACGCAGAGTGGAGCTTCTTATGCGGCACGACCGTGCTGCTGCTCATGGTGTGGGCTGTTAAAGGCTGAACTCCTCGTGGTGGACGCCGCGGAGGCTGGAGAGCATTACGCTCCGGCGAAAGATTTCATCACATAAGAGTTAAAAAATATAAGCCAATATAATTATAATTCACACACCAAATCATAACATAGGTTTTTTTTTGTTCTCAAAAGTTTGAATAAATTTTCAAAACTTACAAACCATACAAGAATAGACTAAAGTATTCATATTACAATATCTTTGAACAAAACTCAAAGTTTAGCAACAATGCCAAATTACAAATGTAACAACTCAACAAAACAAAGTTTGGCCATTTATTTTCCCCAAGACTGCAAATTCTATCTAGCTATTCATTTTGAGGTTGAACCAAATTTGATCTTGGAGGCAAAACATAGGGAGTTAGCTAGAAAAACCAAGTAGGAATCATAAAATGCATGCAACATTGGAAAGTTAATTAAATCATTTTTTACTAATTTACATGGTAAACATCATGTCCATACAGTCGTGTAAATCGAGAGCATAACCATTAATATAACCTCACTCTCGAGTCCGCACTCTTTGCTAGAGTATTTCCAACGTTGCTCAACCGATAGAACAATTGTCCTCACACAGCTTGAAGGATGTTGCGCGTCCAACACCCAGGACCCCGATTAGTCTAATAACTTCCCGTCAGGTGACCTCTAGCTAGCACCTCTATAGCCGATCCATACTCAGCACTATAGAGTCCATAGTGGTCTAGCTAGAATAATATAACCCAGCATCAGATCATTTTATGCCACGACATCAAGCAAACACTATGCTGTGTTTAGTAGGAAAGAAAGAAAGTTAAAAAGAAAAGAAAATAAAAAAGAAGGAAAATAAATAAGAAAGAAAATAATAATATTTTCCATCATTGTGTTTATTTAGAAGGAAAGAAAATTAGAAAGATTGATAAACATACTCCTTTTTTTTATTTTTATGTCGATGATGATGATGAGAGGCGATGACAACGATCATGATGATGACAATGGCAATGACGACGGCGATGACAACAATGATGAAGAAAATTGCAAGAAAAGCACGAGAGGGAGAGCGGGTATAAGAAAGAAAATGGTGAAAATAGTTATGAGAAAGGCAAATCCAACTTTCCATTCGATTTTTCGCCCAATTTGGGTGGAATTCAAATAGGGCTATTTTCTCTCTCATTTTCTTTCTATTTTTCCTTCCATATTTCCATCCGTCCTACTAAACACGATTTTATAGCTCTCATTCCAACTTTCCATCCATTCCCTCCTCTTTTCCTTCCTACTAAACACACTATAAAGGTACTAAAATTATCATCATAGATGTTTTAACAAAGCAACTAATGTAATTATCAAGTCATGTCATACTCATCACAATGCATCAATAAATGAATGATGTTGAGTACAAAGGTAAAGAAACAATAATATTCGGACAGAGCAATAAGATAACACAGCTTTTAAGTAAAACTCAAAATGCTATATTGAAAAGTGAAGGAATAGATTCCTACCTCAATTATTGGCTTATCAGAAGTTTTACCAAAATTCAATATTATTGATCAAGTCTAGTCTTGATTTCCTTGTTATCTTAAAATTATATTATCATATCTTTGTTAATTATTTATTAAGGTATGGGAACCAAGTATTAAATATACATATATACCTAACTATTTTGAGGCAAAGATTATCACTTATTCAATAACTCAATCATATTATTAAATGTTAACAAAATAAGTAAATAAAGATTACTATATTGTGTACAGAAATATTCAAACTAATAAAGTTATAATTTTACCATTTCTTATTATGCATTTCCTATCATTTTAATTAAATACTTTATTGCCATCACAACTTGTATTCATAAATTAATTCCCTTTTCAATTAATCTATTGTATCATTGTATCATTGAAAAGGATTAAAAAACTATTTAAGAAATACTTACAAGTTACATGCAAGCAATCCAATTAAATTAAATTAAAATTTCCTTGACAATATGCTATTAAGGATTTGAAAATTAACATTGAGATGAACATTATTATTGACAATATGCTATTAAGGATTTGAAAATTAACATTGAGATGAACATTATTATTGATTATGACTCGTATAGACTAATTACAACTATACAAGTAGTATTTATTTAATTATTTGAAATGAGTCTATTCTTAAACTCGTATTTTACTTTCGTCTTCCAAAAAAACAAATTGAGATGTTAGTGTGGTAAAGAAACATTTTATAAATCTCCTAATATGGTTTTAAAGAAAAATAATCCAATTCTAGAAAGCTGAGATTGCACCAAAGTAACACTAAAATTTAGATAAAATAGTAATTCAATCAACGTATAACAAATCTATTACCTCTATTAATTAAACTATTAATATATCTTGCTATTAGTGTTTATCAAAAGTCATAGTAATATTTTTAAATAGACTTCTCTCTTGATTTGTAAGATCTATAAACAGCTTATGAATTTAAAAAAAAAATTAAAATATTTCCATCAAAGATTAGCTAGAAGTAGACTATGACAATTTAAGTGAAATTTTATGAATCCAATTTGATTACTCTATTGTCAAACACAAAAGGATTAAAAAAAATTGTCAACAGAATCTTTACTCTTGTCATCAACAAAATTGTTCTGTTTAAACTACTCAAAACAATATATATATATATTCTCTAGCAATCCCATTCGAGAAGTTTAAAATTATTGACATTTTGAAACCAGGAGAAGGAAAGAGGAAATTCTTGCTACAAATCCAAAATTGAGTAAAGATAAAATAGTAGAGGAACTTTCCTAATTCAACAATCAAGAAAACAGGAGAAAGCCATGAGATAGGAAGGATGATTTACCTTATTGCAATGAAGAGAAGAGGAATAAGATAGAAGGGAAAAAAAATGGCGTCGCTTCTTAGGAGATAACTTTCACCTATAAACCATTAGATAAATTCCTTCGTTGTTGCCCCATTGAAGAAGAAGAAGGGATGTTGTTAAGATCTTGCTACTGCCTAAGAAGACTCGCTGCCTCTCACGAAGAGGAAGGAATAAACGGAAAGGAAAAAAAATCCTTGGCAAGAAAGAAAGAAGAGTTTAATAAGATTTGTGTCACTGTCCACGTTATTATACTTAAACTCTGCATTAGAAAATATTAATAATTAGTTTAAGAAAATTAATTATGACATTGGGCACAGGGACTCGATGGCAAGCATTACCGTGATGGGTCCGAAGAGAACACGCAGCTCCTCCAAGAGGTCCTCGCCAAGCCCATGCCCCTCTCCCATGACATCATCCCCCGCATCGCTTCTCCGCTCCACCGCGCCAATGAAAAATACGGCACGCGCCACTCTCCTCTCTTTTCCCCTGGCTCTGCAGATGCTGGCTGATATGCCGCAGAGAGTGTGCAATGGCCTGGAGTGATTCTTACGATATATTGCTAATTTGTTGTCCAAAATTGTGGAGGGAAAGCATCTTTCGCGTGGTTTGGATCACGGCCTGGAGTGATTCTTACGGATGCTGATCTAGTGAGAGAAGTGCTGTTGAACAAGTCTGGACACTGTGGAAAGCCAACACGAAACAAACTCACCTGGCACTTTATCGAAGGGCTGGCAAGTAGCAACATATGAAGGTGAGAAGTGGGCCAAGCACAGGAGGATACTGAATCCTGCCTTTCCATGTTGAGAAGCTAAAGGTGATTGATTTATGGCAGAAATTTTTGCAGCATTGTAGATGTTTGTTGGAATGACTCACTGATAATAAACGATACACAGCGAATGTTGCCAGCATTTTCTGATTGTTGTGCTGAGCTGGTTAACAAATGGGAGAAAATGGCGGGCTTTGAAGAATGTTTTGAGTTTGTTTTGCAGCATTATTTTTTCATGTTAAATTTTGATGTTTATATTTTTTTTATTATTATTATTTTACTTTTGTTATTTACATCTGATAGATATTATTATAATTATACAAATGAGATTAAAAATTTTATTATTGTCAGAATAAAAATCCTGACAATTATTTCTAAAGAGGAATTATGCTGGAGGAATCAAATCAATTGCTAGCTCGTACGACTTACGCTGCTGAGAAGGGATTGATTGTTTATTAAACATATCTATCTCAATTTTCTGAATTAGTGAGGCAATAATTATTACCTCAAATGGGCTAACTTTTAGATCTGCTAATTAGGCCTGTAAGTAAGTCAAACACATGCGATTTTCATAATATTCTTGGTCATTAAGATAAGATTATCTGACATATTAAGATCTTCAAAGTCAAATAAAGAACAAATTAATAAGTACAATAAAGTTGGCTTATCCATCTATTTATTATCTTTGGTAGATATAACAGTAAGAACATATGGTTATTTAATGAAGAAAAAATAATTTTTTTTTCTTTTTGCTGAAGAAAATAGAGTTGTGAAAAAGTAGATAATTAAATCATTGATGTGATTTAGTTTTATAATATTGATATGATACAGAACATGAATTGTTTATGAATTTAATGTACGAGTTACTTACTCTTTTGTCTTTAAGCTTAGTATTTAATTATAATTAACTAATAGAAGACTCAAGATTAGATCTTTTAAGATCCACCAAAGATTATGATTAAATTATAATATTATAATTTATGGTAATGCATTGAGAAAATATCGTAGCGAAAGCGTATCTTAAGAATCTATAGTAAAATTCTAAAGTTGAGAAGATCACTTATCTTGGTCTTCTACAGACTTTATGTTTCCCAGACTCAGAATGAAAAAACATCATCACAGAGTCTTGGTAATGGGAATCACCTATATATATAGGGGAAGGAGATAAAATTTCTTATTAATTAATTAAGGAAACACATGCCTGCAGACCACGACATTTTATTTAATATTATTTCTATTTCTAACCCATTACAAAAATAGAAATAAAACCTAAGTGTCTACACATAATAATATTCTATACAAATTTGAGATAATTAAGCCGTAATTATTATTTATTAATCGATCACTTCAGCACGGCCAAAATATTTAAGGTAGCTATATAAATTAATTAATATACATGTGGTCCACATTAATTGATATAACAATCTTCCACTTGGGCCACATATATATTACCTGATATAATTACATACTTTAATGAGCTCTTTAATGCTATCTCTTATCTGAAATTATCTCTATCAATCTAGTCCATGCATATATTAACATAAGATCAAGGTGGCCTTCATCACAATATGAAACGTGACTAGCCCAAACGATGGTCACATATTTTAATACAGTCAACAACATAGATCATGTATGGATGTGTAGTATGGAAATTTCATATAATGTGATCATAACATGCCTATTTCCAATTGGTCTAACTTTATTCCTTATGAGATCAAACCAAAACCTTATGTTCCGAGTAAATCGAAAACTTTATTCTTTAGTGTGTACACAACATAATCCAAGTACAAATTCCCACTAAACTGATATATCACTAAGTGATATAACACCCATATGAGCAATGTGCTCATGAAAGATCTTGGGTGGTAAAATTTTAGTAAATTGATCCATAATTATAGAGTTTGTACCAATATGTTCTATAGATATATGAACATTCTGAACTTTTTATTTAACAACTAGGAATTTAATGACAATATACTTAGACTTTAAAGGACTCCTGTTGTTGTTGGAATATAATACTGTAGATTTATTATCATGGAATAACTTTAGTAATCTTTCAATATTATCCAAAATACGCAGTCTTGTGACAAAATTTCGCAGCCATATCCCATGGTTGGATGCCTCATAACATGCTACAAATTCAGCTGCTATAGTGCAAGAAGTTATAAGTGTCTACTTAGTACTTTTCCAGGAAATGGCTCCTCCAGCTAGTAGGAAAATGTAGCCCGAAGTAGATCTGCGACTATCTTGGCATCCAACAAAATCAGAATCAGAATACCCTATGATCTCTAGCTGATCTGATTCTCTGTATGTGAGCATATAATCTTTAGTTTTCTGCAAATACCACAGAGTTCTTTTTACTACTATCTAATGCTCTATTCCTGGGTTGCTTAGATATCTACCAAGCATCCCAATAATGTACGCAATATCTGGATGCGTACAAACCTGAGCATACATCAGACTCCCCACAACAGATGCATAAGGAATCTTTTGCATTTCTTTAGTTTCAAAATTGTTCTTGGGGCATTGTTTGAGACTAAATTTGTCTCCCTTAGCAATATGCCATCGACATATAAAACCATAAAAATACACTAACTCCCACTGAACTTATAGTATACATAATTATCTACTACATTCATCTCAAAACCAAATGAGATGCCCACTTGATGAAATTTATAATACTACTGACGAGAAGTCTGCTTAAGTCTATAGATGGATTTCTTTAGTTTGCAAACTAGTTGTTTTGAATCTTTCAATACAAAACCTTCTTGTTGCACTATATATATTTTATTTCCTCAATGCCTCCATTGAAAAACGCAATCTTTACATCTATCTGATGTAACTCAAAAATAAAGTGAGCCACTAATATTATAATAATCCTGAAAGAGTCTTTCAATGATAACAGAGAGAAAGTCTCTTTATAGTCAATGCATTCCTTTTGAGTAAAGCCTTTTGCAACAAGACGCGTTTTATATCTGTCAACACTACCTATTGAGTCCTTCTTCGTTTTAAATATCCATTTACAACCAATTGATTTCACACCTTCAGATAGTAATTCAAGATCCCAAACATCATTGTCAAGCCTAGACTTTAACTCCTCACTCATGGCATCAATCCACTTTTGAGAATTAGAATTTTCTATGGCTTGGTGAAAGTTCTAATTCTCCAGTAGATGACCTTAACGACATTTCTTCTTGAGTATGATGAGTTTATTTTTCTATAATAACTTATTGATTTAATTCAAAAGTTCATCATAATTCACTGGTTAAGAAATCTCAGGAATTGAAAACTGAATACATGAATATCAGAAACTAAAATCTGATCATTCTCACCAGTGATCAAGGGAAGAGTAATGAATTCCTTTTCAAAGACAAAGTCTTTAACTTCATTATTTTCCCTCCCAAACTCATCATTCTCAAAGAATTCAGGAATTCTCGTCTCAAGGATAGATTTATCAGTAGGATTAAAAACTTCCCCTAGACCTCTCAGCATAACTAATAAAATAGCAACTAATAGTTCCATAGTCTAATTTTCTTTCATTTGACCTGTAAGGCCTTGCTTCAGTTGGACATCCCCAAGTGTACAAATGCTTCATACTAGGTTTCTTACATATCCAAAGCTCATAAGAGGTTTTATTAGTTGCTTTAGTTGGAACTCTATTAAGGATTTAAACTGCAGTTTTTAGTGCCTTTCTTATAGGAATTTAGCAAAAGGACTTAGACGTTGTTCTCCTAATCCGTCATATCTACTGTAGTACTCACTACCATGATCAAATCTGATGCTCTTAATAGGTTTGCCAAGTTGATTTTCAACTTTAGCCTTAAAACACGTCCAAGCCCTGTGACTTCTCATGAATAAGATAGAGGTAGCCATATCTGAAATAATCGTCTATGAATGTAATAAAATATCTTTGACCATTCCAAGAAGCTAAAGGGAATAGACCACAGATATCTGTATGGATTAATTCTTAGACATCTGAAGTTCTGTTGCCTGCCACTTTCTTCTTTATGTTTGTTTATTTTCCCTTTATACAATTAATACAAATTTCAAAAATATGTAAAATCAAAAGGCTCAAGAATTCCATTAGTCACAAGTCCTTCCATTCTCTGTTTGGAGATATGACCTGATCTTTTGTGTTATGTTAATGGAGAATTCTCATTTGTTAATTTTTTCACTTTGTACCACATATATGCAGAGTTTCATCAAATGAAGCAATTATATATAACATGTAAAGTTATTTAAAGAACTTAATAGACCAGTACTACTTAAGATTTGAATCTTTAGACAAAATAAATTTACTATTCCCAAATAAACAATAATATCCTAATTTATTCAAAATAGGAATAAAAATTAAATTATGTCTAAAAGACGGAATAACAAATGTCTCATTCAAATCTAAATAGTGACTAGTTTTATATAATAACCTAAATATGTCTATTGCAAGAACTTCAATTGTTTTGCTATTGCCCACATGGATGAATCTTTGGCATCAATTGGCTTTTAGCAATTCATGTAACCCTGCATGAACCCTTATGTGAGTAGTAACAACTGAATCCACCCACCATGTGTGTCTGAGTACATCAACTAAATTAACTTCAAAACAAACCAAGTGAGAAGTGTATATTTCTTTATGCACACCAAGCATAATACTTAGTGCAGTCCTTTTGGAATGTGCACCACCTTTATAGAAGAAACAGATGAATACTTGAGTATGTTACTTCTTTGCTTCTTTTATGGTGTATATATTGCAGTTTCTTTATTCTTTTATTTATTTCTTTTATTTAATATGCTTTAAGGTAGAGGTCAAAAGAGCACTCTTTGACTTGTCTTGCTTCAATCTCTCTTCCTCTTATACAAAATGAGAAATTAACTTATTAAGAGTCTATTTCTCCCTTTAGCAGTTATAACTGACCTTAAATTAATTAAATTGTGTAGGAAGAGATATGAGAACCAAATGCACGAGTAAGTATTTAGACAACTCTAACTTAAGTGCCGTTAACTTTGAAGAAAGATGAGACAATATTAATAATGTGCTCTCTTATGTTTCCTTTACTCTTATACCTTAGAGAGATTGTTAGTAGTGTGCCCCTAAATGCTTATAGTATGATATGCTTAATGATCATAAGACTCATGCTATTTAAACTATCCTATCTTTCTAACTCCCTCTTATCATTACAAGAACTTATAGCGGTAAGATTAGTAGGACGTTCTATCCTAAGTGCAAGGTCTAGATCAATGACTCTGAGAACAATGATAATATTCTCTTGTCACGCTTTAAAATTTGTGTCATTCAGCATGAGAATGGAATTAATATTAGCAGTAATGCTGAAAACAGAATTAATAGCTAAATAAACTCACATTAGTTCTAAATTATACTTAAATTAAAATTCAAGTATTAAATAAATAATAAATTCAAACAATGATGGGTGCATAACAAGATACCTAACACAACGTTAATATTTCATCTTTGACATAAATATTAACTTGTAAGTTGTACTCTCATTGTAGTAATCAAACACTGATAATAAGTCTCATCTAACACTAAGCCTTTCTTTGGACCGATTTAATGTTGACAAGAAAACTAAATAATTATCACATGTCATTACCACATGTTTGCATATAATTTGGTCAAGTATTAACCTTCCTTTGGACCGATTAATACCCACATGAATTACATACACACAATCTTAATAATATAAAATAAATTAACCTACACAATATGCTACTTTGGTAGTCATATTGTTTCAATTAATATATTTCATAATGTTAGACTTTTATTATTGAGATAATAATAAAAATAATTATGTCATTATTTAAAATTATTAAAAAATAATTTTTCTAAATTTTATAAAAATTGGCAGCAGGTAGCCGCTGCACAGCACAGCTAGCCAAACAGCTCTCTACTGCTTCTGCTCATAGCGGAAAACTCAGCCCAGATGACTTGGCCCAAATAGTCTCATACAACAGAAGCAGCACAGTAGAAGAGGACAGCCAAGCCCAAGCCTAGAAATCCCGGCCCGGCTGCTAGTCCCAACTGTTTACCTAAATTCAGTCCGAATCCAGTCCAATATCCAGACCCGAAACCCATTAAGGCCAAGGCCCGAACCCAAATCTAACCCGCTATTATCTATACCCAAATCTTGATCCGACTCATAACCTAAATTATGCTCCCAACCTGCTGCCCTCTTCACCCGCGGGTAGCAAGCGCACGTGACTGACGTGAGTCACCCGCAATGCCGCTTGCCCTAAATGCCACACGTGAGCAGCATTGTCGGCGCCGCACGCGAGCAGCAACGCCAGTCCACAGCCGTCGCCGGCGTGAAGGTGCAGCCGGAGCAGCGCACCGCCACCAGCAGCAAGCCCTCATCGCACGTCGCCGGAGCCATCGGTGGAAAACTAGCAACCCACGTCGCTTGGCTGAGACTTCCGCTGGTCGATGGCTCGGCGATTTGTCGATGGCAACAAAGATCAACAGATTAGGGCTAAAAGCCCTAACTTTTTCGCGCGACACTTTGCCAGGAGCCGATGCCGCCTTTCGTCGCTTGAAGCACGCCGAATGCCGCTCGCCAGAAACATCGATTCCCCGGATTTCCGTTGGAGGATGTTAGATCAACGCGATTAGGGCAGAAGCCCTAAGTCCGGACGCCAATCCAGCCGACGACGATGAACACAAGAATAGGGCAGAAGCCCTATCTTGCCAGCGACAGCAACGATAAACTATCGTCGATGATGCCTTAAAATCGGACGCCAACCCATATGCGCCGATCAACAATGGAGCCGTCGGCGATTGAAGAGTCGGTCGATCAGGGCAAAAGCCCTAAATCGTCCGTATCTCACATCCAAAATCGGAAGCAAAACAAATTGAAGATGGACGGACGGCCAGCGATGTCAGATTCGACCGACGAGTGCCGACTGGAAAACTGAAGACGAACGCGATTTCATCCTGACGTCAGCCATGACGTCAACGGAGAAATCGCCCAACCCAAAAAATCGCCTGATCTTAGGTCAGCGATGACATGATCCAAAAAAACAAAACCAACAAACTAAAATTGAACTCAATCGCCGACAAAGATTTCTTACCTAATAGATTTTAGGGCAAAACTCAAAAGCATAACAACGGGTATAAATCTTAGATCGCAAACTGAAAATATGATTGAGAATAATATTCATATATGATCAAAACATAAGAGATCAAACTATAATGATCTAGACAAATATTCTAAAAAATTTCTCAACAAATTAACATAAATAATCTCGCTTTGATGCCATTTTAGGATCGACTCAAGATTATGATTAAATTATAATATCATAATTTATGTTAATGTATTATAATTAAATTTTAATATCATAATTTATGTTAATGTATTGAGAAAATAACGTAAAAGCGTATCTTAAGAATTTTGATGTTAAAAAGATCACCTGTCTTGGTCTTTTACAGACTTTAGACTTTGAGTCTTGGTAATAAGTATCACTTAGAAGGATATAAAACTCCTTAGTAATTAATTAAGGAGACACGCAACAAGCAGTGAACACGATATTTTATTTAATATTATTTTTATTTTTAACTCATTACAAAAATAGAAATAAAACCTAAGTCTCTGCACATAATAATATTTTATATAAATTTGAGATAATTAAGTCGTAATTATTATTTATTAATCGATCACTTCAGCGTGATCAAAATATTTAAGATAATCATATATAATTATTAATTAATACACATGTGTCTATATTAATTGATCTAACATATATTACTATTTTTTTTATTAACTATGAAATATTTATCCATCCACAAGCTTTAATTTTGCCTTAATTTTGGATAAATTTATCTTGGAGATTAAAGTGTTCTTGCTGTTTCCCGTTTTGAGAATTAATAGATAAAGTGTTATTTAGTTTGGAGGCGGTATTAATTTTTGTTAGTGTTTAATTAATAAATGATATAAACGTTTTCCAATTTTAATCTCATGTTGCTAAATGAGATAATGAAGTGAGGTTTATAAAAATTGAATAAACTCAGAATTTTAAGGTCATTCATTATTCAATTGATTATCTTAATCTACATTATATATAAATTCAATGAATCTAGATTTTATATATATATATATATATATATATATAAATGATTGAGGTTGAAATGTAATTTCGGTTGTTTGTTGGGGCGGATGATCTGTAGACAATAGAGAATCCAACGATGCTGATACTTTAATGTCTGAAATATTTGAGATAGTGTCTCAATTAAATTTTTTTAGAACTCTACGTAATCGAAATAGCTGATATTTTACCAGCATGGTTTGGATTACTATGAAGTATGATGTGGCAGATGACTAAATTCTTTTTTTTTTAATACTTCTTGGACAGGAGCAGGCGGACCGCGTGCCGGGAGATCCGCTTAATCTATGTGGCACCTGCCCCATGCGCTTCGTTTGGAACTTTTTTTAATGAATGGACAAGATCTCTCACGTACGCGTGTTCGCTGCAATTCGTGCATGCGCGACAAATCCATCGCCCGTTAAGTGTAGATCTGCAAGGCCTCGTTCGATCGGTAGCAGTCGGTGGCATTGGGAGGCTGCAAGCGGCGGCGGCGACGAGGGCGAACCGGTGTGTACTTTCGATCTACTAGCTGAATAGGCTCTGTTTTTTTCCTTATCAGATGATTATTCTGGCTATTTGTTTGTTTGAATTAGATTTAAGCGAGCAATCTGGTGGTCGCTGATTAACCATTTGGTCGGTATCCGTTTAATTTGTGGAATACTTTCAATCCTAGCTGACTTTTACATTCTGTTGTGTCGAGCGTCTTCTACTCAGTAGTTTGGAGAAGATATTGTTGGAAAATGTATAGTTTCTAATTATTGCATCTAAATATTTTTCTCATTTTTTTTAATTTAAATAAATAAAAAGAAAATTTATTACCGAAGTTTTGCAAGCATGGAGTTGCCGGTAATGGCGGCAGTTACGGTGTGGAGCTTCTTATGCGGCACGGCTGTGCTACTACTCGTGGCGTGGGCCGTTGAAATGCTGAACTGCTCGTGGTGGACGCCGCGGCGGCTGGAGAGTGCGCTTCGGGCGCAGGGGCTCGACGGCAGGCATTACCGCGATGGGTCCGGAGAGGACGCGCAGCTCCTCAAAGAGGCCCTTGCCAAGCCCATGCCCCTCTCCCACGACATCATCCCCCGCATCGCTCCTCTGCTCCACCGCGCCATTGAAAAATACGGCACGCGCCACTCTCCTCTTTTTTTCCCCTTGCTCTGCTTATGTTTGCTGGTATGCCGCAGAGATTGTTCAACGGCTTGGAGTGATTCTTGCGACATATCGCTAATTTGTTTTCCAAATTGTGCAGGGAAAGCATCTTTCGCGTGGTATGGATCACGGCCTGGAGTGATTCTTACAGATGGTGATCTAGTGCGAGACGTGCTGTTGAACAAGTCTGGACACTGTGGAAAGCCAACGAGAAACAAACACACCCGACACTTTATCGAAGGGCTGGCAACATATGAAGGTGAGAAGTGGGCCAAGCACAGGAGGATACTGAATCCTGCCTTCCATGTTGAGAAGCTAAAGGTGATTGACTCATGGCAGAAATTTTTGCAGCATTGTAGATGTTTGTTGGAATGACTCACTGATAATATACGATACACAGCGAATGTTGCCAGCATTTTCTGATTGTTGTGCTGAGTTGGTTGACAAATGGGAGAAAATGGCGGGCTTTGAAGAATGTTTTGAGCTTGATGTTTGGCTTGAACTTCAGGGCTTAGCAAGTGATGTACTTTCAAGAACAGCTTTTGGAAGTAATTATGAAGAAGGGAGGAGGATTTTCAAACTTCAGGAAGAGCAAACTCAGATCCTCTATCAATCTATGCGTTATGCATATATACCTGGTTATAGGTGAGCTTTTCCCTATTCAAGACGAAGGATGCTATGATCTAACTATAATGGCAAATGATTTGAATTTTCATATACACTTTTTAATTCAGTGTATCAACTGGATTTGCTATTTGTTGCTTATCATACAGGTTTCTTCCCACCCAGACAAACAATAGAATGAAAGAACTTGATAGCGAGATTAAAACAGCTTTAAGGGGCATAATAAATAAGAGAGAAGAGTCCGTAAAAATAGGCGAAGATGGCACTGATGACCTGTTGGGCTTCTTGCTTGAGTCTAATATGCAGCAATTTCAGAAACATGGAAGCAAAAGAGCTGGTATGACCACTGATGAAGTAATCCAGGAGTGTAAGTTATTCTACTTTGCAGGCCATGAGACAACATCTATATTGCTTACATGGACAATGGTTCTCTTGAGCATGTACCCGAGCTGGCAAGAACGGGCCAGAGTAGAGGTTTTGCATGTATTTGGGAAAGACGATCCAGATTTTGATGGCTTGAGCCGCTTAAAGACTGTAAGCATCATTTACGTGTCATTTTCTTTTGCTTGGATGACCTTTTTTCATGCAGTTAGATATATTGATTGGTAAAGCAATGCGCACGAAGCTTTCATGAATATTTTGCAGCTGTGTTAGATTTGATCGGTCGATCAATTATTTCAAAAGATTAAATGCAAGGAAAAAGTGCTCAATTTACATATTTATGATGCCATAAACCAGCTCAATAATCTAGTAAGTTTAACATGTAAATGCATGAGAATAGTTAAACTAATCCACAGGCTATCTTGCCTTACATAGAGCTCTAGAAGAATAACACAAAACTAGATTTGATAGGTTGATCCACTACTCTAAAAACTATTTATATACAATCTTATATGAGGCCTATAATCAAGCATTGTGCATCTAAAAGAGTTTGTTTCTTCGTGAGTTGCAGGGTAAATGGCTTGCCTTTTTACTCTTTTTAAACCAACCTTATTATGGGTAACACAACTCAGTTGTTTTTTGACCTTTATACAGTGTATGTATATTTAACCAATGGTAATCATTTCATTCTCATAATCCATGGTTAAAATTGTGCATGAAAGAACTTATTTTTGTCTCTTTTTAGAAGTTATTTTGACAAAAAAATACAATTCAAAAATTCTGATACACTTATACTGGTATGGCAAGGAACCTATACACTTATACAGTGGCTCAAACACACATTTGCTTTGAGATAATAAAGATCCTACTTGAGTCAGACTTTTAATTTTCCTCTCATCACTGTAAAATGAAACAAATGGTACGAAAATGCCATAATGTTTTTCTTCCATGCAGGTGACAATGATTTTGTATGAGGTCCTCAGGCTGTACCCGACTGGGACTGCCCTCCTTCGGCAGACATACAAGACAATGAAAGTAGGAGATGTAGTTTACCCTCCAGGAGTGCTGCTCCTGTTGTTTATAGTATTTGTTCACCATGACCCTGAAGTGTGGGGCAATGATGCCAAAGAGTTTAATCCGGAGAGATTCGCAGATGGATTCTCAAAGGCCACAAAGGCCAAGAATTCCTTCTTTCCATTTGGCATTGGCCCTAGAATTTGCATTGGCCAGAATTTTGCACTGCTGGAGGCTAAGATTGGGCTTAGCATGATTCTCCAACGATTCACGTTTGAGCTCTCACCATCTTATGTCCATGCCCCACACGCTGCTATGACTGTTCAACCTCAATATGGTGCTCAACTAAGGCTCAGAAAACTATAAATCATGCCATACTCCACTCTGGAATTTTCTGTAGTCGTTTTGCTTTTAGGGAATAAACTTTGGAGTTTCTTCAAAGGTTTTTTCTGTTGATTGGTCATGCGCAGAGTTTCTTCCAGATAGGAAATGGGTCAAATGGCACTATCACACCCAAGGTCAGGTCCAATTTGTTCCTTGTGCAGATTTCTCTACACCTAATGCATTCTGGCATGATTCGTCAATCTCCATGGCCCAACTGAAATCCTTGTAGAAAATGAATGGTTTGACTTATGTCCAGTCAAGTACCCCGTGTGTCAGGCCCGGAATTTCCGGTTCGGCCCAAACCAAGCCCAAGCCCACACAGAGACCCAATTCTGGGTCAAAATCGGGTCAACACCCGATTGAGGGAAGCAAACCATGCGTGCGAACGCGTCTTCGCGAACGCTGCGGACGCGAGCGGCGCGGGCGGCGTCGAGCGAGGAGCTCGGAGACATGGACGAGCGGCTTCGGCGGATTCACGAGCGCGAGCGGCCGAAAGATTCGGGCTTCGCTCCTTCGGCGGCGAAATCGGACGCAGGGCGGCGACGGTCGCGAGAGACGCGGACGACGCGAAGCGGATGACTTCGAGCCTTCAGGCGGAAGACGCGGGCGCGGAGACGACGTCTACGACGTCGGACGAAGTAAAGGCGAGCGATGGTCTCGACCTTGGCGGAAATTTCGGGCGGCTGCGGAAGATGCGGAGGACGTGGCTGCTGGCTTGGACGCGGACGCACGCGGCGTCGACGAAGCACGAACCATCCGGAAGCGGATGCTGGGCGCGAAGAGGACGCGAACGAGGAAGTAGGGGAGCTCCTTCCCTATAAAGCCCGACGAGGTGGACGGAGCTCGGGGTGCGCGGAGGCAACACCACAAAGGGGAGCGCGCGACGTATAGCGGCTCTCCCGGCGGGTCGGGGAGGACGCCCCTCCAGGGCGAAAGCCCATTACCAGCGGTGAGCATGAGTGAGCCGAAGACGACGAGCGTCGAGGCGAGAGAAAGACGAAGGAGCGATTGTAACCGCCGATAACCGGCTAGGGAGGGGAAGAGGGCGCCGACGAGGTCGGTTCAGAGATTGTAAGCTTTCACCGGAATAAAGCTTCGTTCTTCCATGTATCCCTCTTTCCTATTTCTGAACTCCGGCAGTGGCGGCTGCCAGGTCGGCGACGAGTGGCCGGAGGCGAGATCGCGAGCGCGGCGGCGCTCGGCAGAAACCACGACGCGACGGCGTTGTGCGTCATGAGGTTGAAGACGACGCGACGTTCGAGGCAAGTCAATACAGCAGCGGTCAACGATCGATTTCGTTTCGAAATCGAATTGATTTTGCTGACGTCAGCGGACGTCAGCAACGGCGATTTTCGGCGCGGCGAAATTTCGATCGGAGGGCTGACGTCATGCCGACGTCAGCAAGGGCATGATTTTGACTTCGGTCAAAATCAGAGAGAAGAGGTATTTAGGGTTGATTTTTCCTGAATTAGGGTTAGGGTTTCCAATCCTTTCCGTGCGAATTGTATTTTGGGGAAAAAAATTGAGCGGGAACTAGGGTTTTGAATTTGGGGACGAGATTCGGTCCGGAAACCCTAGCGCAGTTGCGTTCCGGTGTTCCGCCGGACGGCCCTGAGACAACGGATAAGCGTTATTTTTAGACCGATCCGACCGGGGCGTGACAACAGGTATCAGAGCTTAAACTGATCCAGTAGCAAGGTGAATCAAGGAGATCCGAGATGGAGCAAACGCAGGTGCTCAGCAGGAGCAATTCCAGCGCGCTACGACGTAGACTGGGGCACGAGGGGTTGGGCAATACGTTATGATGTGAACCCAGTCGTGCCAAGTCAGGCGGAGTGCTGAAGATTCAGTGCGCTAGTATGTGAACTCAGTTCTTGCAGGTTGAGCGGAGCATCTATGTGGATGATGCGTTACTGACGTGACCCTGATAAGTATCGAGTTGGGCGAAGCACTATGACACGTGATGAAGAGAGGCATGTGAAACCTCTTCATGGAGCGGCGAGCTCCGATGATAACGACAGGAGAACGACAGACGAACGACAGACGAACATCGAGGACGATGTTCAAATCAGGTGGGGGAGAATTGTCAGGCCCGGAATTTCCGGTTCGGCCCAAACCAAGCCCAAGCCCACACAGAGACCCAATTCTGGGTCAAAATCGGGTCAACACCCGATTGAGGGAAGCAAACCACGCGTGCGAACGCGTCTTCGCGAATGTTGCGGACGCGAGCGGCGCGGGCGGCGTCGAGCGAGGAGCTCGGAGACGTGGACGAGCGGCTTCGGCGGATTCACGAGCGCGAGCGGCCGAAAGATTCGGGCTTCGCTCCTTCGGCGGCGAAATCGGACGCAGGGCGGCGACGGTCGCGAGAGACGCGGACGACGCGAAGCGGATGACTTCGAGCCTTCAGGCGGAAGACGCGGGCGCGGAGACGATGTCTACGACGTCGGACGAAGTAAAGGCGAGCGATGGTCTCGACCTTGGCGGAAACTTCGGGCGGCTGCGGAAGATGCGGAGGACGTGGCTGCTGGCTTGGACGCGGACGCACGCGGCGTCGACGAAGCACGAACCATCCGGAAGCGGATGCTGGGCGCGAAGAGGACGCGAACGAGGAAGCAGGGGAGCTCCTTCCCTATAAAGCCCGACGAGGTGGACGGAGCTCGGGGTGCGCGGAGGCGACACCACAAAGGGGAGCGCGCGACGTACAGCGGCTCTCCCGGCTGGTCGGGGAGGACGCCCCTCCAGGGCGAAAGCCCAGTACCAGCGGTGAGCATGAGTGAGCCGGCGACGACGAGAGTCGAGGCGAGAGAAAGACGAAGGAGCGATTGTAACCGGCGATAGCCGGCGAGGGAGGGGAAGAGGGCGCCGACGAGGTCGGTTCAGAGATTGTAAGCTTTCACCGGAACAAAGCTTCGTTCTTCCATGTATCCCTCTTCCCTATTTCTGAACTCCGGCAGTGGCGGCTGCCAGGTCGGCGACGAGTGGCCGGAGGCGAGATCGCGAGCGCGGCGGCGTCGTGCGTCGCGAGGTTGAAGACGACGCGACGTTCGAGGCGAGTCAATACAGCAGCGGTCAACGATCGATTTCGTTTCGAAATCGAATTGATTTTGCTGACGTCAGCGGACGTCAGCAACGGCGATTTTCGGCGCGGCGAAATTTCGATCGGAGGGCTGACGTCATGCCGACGTCAGCAAGGGCATGATTTTGACTTCGGTCAAAATCAGAGAGAAGAGGTATTTAGGGATGATTTTTCCTGAATTAGGGTTAGGGTTTCCAATCCTTTCCGTGCGAATTGTATTTTGGGGAAAAAAATTGAGCGGGAACTAGGGTTTTGAATTTGGGGACGAGATTCGGTCCGGAAACCTTAGCGCAGTTGCGTTCCGGTGTTCCGCCGGACGGCCCTGAGACAACGGATAAGCGTTGTTTTTAGATCGATTCGACCGGGGCGTGACACCGTGTCACTGGAAGACAAGGCCGGGACACGTTTAAAGCCACTTGAACATTGCCGGGTCAAGCAAGCCATGCGGATGGCCGCCCATAAGTTTTTGATATTATTATTTTTTGGTCAATTGTTCTAGATATTGTACTGCTTCAGTGAACCACGTTCCATTTATTATAATGGGCGACATTAATATTAGATCAATCAATCTCCTCTGGACGTACTCTTCTTGATTGTTGTTTTTGTAGAATATGTGATATTATATTAAAACAAAATAAAAGACATACCAAAAATAAAAAATAAAAAATAAAAAATAAATGACATACCAAATACGAATATCACAGTATTAATTTTATAGTAAATCCTTTTAGGTATATCTTTATAACCTAAAATTTTTTTATGTAATTTCTTATAATATATGTTAAAATATGAATTATTTCTTTGGCCATTCAATATGTTTTTTAATAAAAATGTAACAGTAAATTTAAGTTAGAGTGTGCAAACTATCAATTTTTAGACGTCGAGGATTCAAAATTAAAATTTGTACACGGTAGAGGTCTGGAACCGAAAGTGACGATTTTAGAAGTGCGGATTACTTCTTTTCGCGACTGCTTAGGTTGCGATTGAAAGATTGTTGATGAAAGAGGTTAAGGTGTGAGGAAGCGAGAAAAAGTAATAGAGAGATGAGAAAAGTGTAAATTATTTGTGTATTTTTTTATATTTTTTATAGAGTATTTGGTGTATAATTATATACACAATGTACAGGACACATCCTTTGACAGACGTCCTTTCAACAGCCCTATTACAATTAATCTCATTAATGGATAGAGATTGTAATCAAATCAAATTTGCCAAAGAGTGATTTGGAAAGGTGCGATGGTACACAGCTGCATTGAGTTCATTAGTCTTTGCTGTCATTACTCCCCCGCAAACTCAATGTGGATGGACAAACATTGAGTTTTGATAGTAGACTTTGAAATTTGACATGAGATAGAGACTTGGTAAAGATATCGGCCAGTTGACCGTTGGTAGAAATGTAGGAAACAGTGAGTTGACGCATGGCCACACGTTCTCGTACAAAATGAAAGTCGATTTCCACATGTTTTGTGCGAGCATGAAAAATTGGGTTGGCCGTCAAATATGTAGCTCCAATATTGTCACATAGAAGTTTGGGAATTTGTGCCGAAGCAAGGTGAAGCTCATGAAGGAGAGATTGAATCCAAATCACTTTAGTTGTGGCGTTGGCGATTGATTTATATTCCGCTTCAGTGCTGGAACGAGAGACAATGGATTGCTTCTTGGAGGTCCAAGAGATGAGATTGTTACCAAGAAAAATTGCGAAGCCGCCTGTGGATTGACGATCTTCAGGAGAACCAGCCCAATCAGCATCGCTGTAGATGCATAGGGCACGAGAGGTGCGTTGGAGTAGAAGTCCGTGAAGAATAGTGCCCTTCAAATAGCGAAGTATGCGCTTGACCATCTCCCAATAATGAGACGTAGGGGTGGGCATGAATTGACAAACACGATTAACCGCATAAGCGATATCAGGCCGAGTGATAGTGACATACTGTAAGGCTCCAGCGATGCTTCGATATTGAGTGGGATCCTTCAACAATGTGGATGAAGATGAGGGAGGAGTTGCGGTAATGGGTGTGGAG
This sequence comes from Costus lasius, assembly GCA_027563935.2. NCBI lineage: Eukaryota > Viridiplantae > Streptophyta > Magnoliopsida > Zingiberales > Costaceae > Costus > Costus lasius. The sequence continues at coordinate 140,206,459 of CM050446.2, forward strand.
AGCGGTCGAACACCATCCATTTTGGATCGTTGAAAGATACCCAATATATATTTACTCTGAGATAATAAACAGCCACGTGGATGTGGCAATAGTTCAATGCCTAAGAAGAAGTTAGCAAAGCCCAAATCGCGAATGTCAAATTCCTGACCGAGTGAGTGAATTAATTGATGGACGCGAGAAATATCGGTGCTAGTGACCAAGATGTCATCCACGTATATAAGAATGTAAATTTGAGCGTGGGAGGTGCAATGGTAGAATAAGGATGTATCTGTTTTGGAACCTGTGAAACCTTGAGTTTGCAGCCATCCACTTAAACGATGAAACCAAGCACGAGGAGCCTGGCGAAGACCATAGATAGACTTTTTGAGATGACATACATGATGTGGAAAGTCTGGATGGTGAAAACCAGGGGGCTGCTCCATGTAAACTGTCTCATCTAACTAACCATGGAGAAAGGCATTTGATACATCCAATTGTTGAATGGGCCAACCAGAGCTAGTAGCAATCAATAGTAAGAGACGAACCGTGGTAATTTTGACGACCGGGTTGAACGTTTCTGTGAAATCAATGCCGGGTTGTTGACGGAATCCTTTCGCAACAAGACGAGCTTTATGGCGTTCGAGAGTGCCATCAGCCTTATATTTGAGCCGAAAGACCCATTTGCATCTAATGATATTCATGGAAGGGAGCTTGGGAACAAGAGTCCAAGTGCCATTGCGGAGAAGGGCATCAAATTTAGATGCCATAGCCGCACGCCAAGAAGGATCTTTTGCCGCTTGAGTAAAGCAGGTTGGTTCCGAAGGTGATGAGGAGGCGATTAAAGCATGAGGCAAGGCATGCTTAGAAGGACCTGGAAGACTGATAGGCTTCGTGCTGGCATAGATATCTTTGAGAGATCGAGTGCGGGGATGATGAGTAGAGTCCGCTGGTGATGAAGGCGTGGGAACGAAAGTCGGCGGCTCCAGGTCTGGTATTGCACAGGAAGAGGGCATGGCATCAGGCAAGGCGTGTAGTTCTGGAGCAGATGGCATGACGTCTGAAGAAGAAAGGGAGTCAGATGGCGCTGAACTAGGTGAAGCTGGCAGAGTGATAGAAGATGAGGATGCCGGCAGAGGAGGTGGAGTTGGTGCCGCGCCTAGAAGTCCTTGATAGATGGTAGTGGATGGTGGAGAGCGGCGTGGAGGATGCGGACCTGGATTGTTATGCACTGCAAAGGGAAAGAGAGACTCATCAAAGACAACATGCCGGGAAATATAAATCTGTCCGGTCGGTACATGTAGGCAACGGTAGCCGTGATGCAGAGAACTGTAACCGAGAAAGACACATAAGAATGAACGTGGTTGTAGTTTGTGACGGTTGTAAGGTTTTAGCCAGGGGTAGCATGCGCAGCCGAAAACACGGAGAAAGACATAATTGGGAGAACAAGCATAAAGCTTTTCGAGAGGGATTTGATTTGCTAAGGTAGGAGTGGGAAGACGATTGATTAGGTAGACCGCAGTGGAGACCGCCTCATCCCTATATTTGGTAGGTACGGAGGCATGTTGGAGGAGGACTAAGGCAGTTTCGACAATATGCTTGTGTTTGCGTTCGGCGGATCCGTTTTGCTCTGGAGTGTGGGGACAAGAGACGCGATGATGGATACCGGAGGTTTTGAGATGTTGGTGCAAGCCATGGAACTCACCACCCCAATCAGATTGAACAGCTAAAATACTGCGTCCAAAGAAATGTTCAACATGTTTTTGGAAATGCCGAAAGAGTTCGGTGACTTCAGATTTTCTATGCATGAGAAAAAGCCAAGTATAATTGCTAAAATCATCAATAAAGGAAACATAATATGAATGACCAGTACTTGATAAAACAGGAGCAGGGCTCCAAACATCAGAGTGAATAAGTGCTAAAGGAACAATAGCTCTATTGTTAGAAATAGAGAAAGGAAGTTTATGACTCTTGGCTTGTAAACAAGCCTGACAACGATGAGACACATTATGCGAAATAGTAGGAAGACGATGACGAACTATTATTTGCTTGGAGATGCGTAAAGAGGAATGCCCAAGTCGACAATACCAGGAGGTGGTACTGGTGCGTTCTCCAGGGTGGATGGTAGGTGATGATTGTATATGATAAAGATCATTTTTGAATCCCCCCCCCCCCCGGAGCAGTATGGATCCCGTCGCTCGATCCTTTACAAAGCATTCATGAGGATGAAATTCGAAATATACGTTGTTATCAGAAGTAAATTGACGTACGGAAAGCAAGTTTTTGGTAATTGCAAGAACATGAAGAATGTTGCGCATGTGTAAGGGACGAGTAGAGGAAGGGAAATGTGTATGTCCAAGGTTAGAAATCTACAAACCTGTACCGTTGCCTATATGTACGGTGTCTGGTCCATGGTATGGAATTGCGTCGGGGAGAGCATGATAATCCGGAGTGACATGGTGAGTGGCGCCAGAGTCAGGAAACCAGCTGGTGGAGGATGATGGAGGAGGGGTATGATATATGACGGCGTTGATAGAATGTTGTTGCCTTTGTGAAGAAAAGCCGCCAACATACGAGTTGTCGAAGCGCTTATGGCATTCATGAGCGTAGTGACCATAAGTGAAACAGATTTGACATTTAGCTTGACGACGACCTCTTCCACGACCACGACCACCGTGAAAATGACCACCCCGACCGCCTTGGTGTTGAAAAGTACCATGCTGAGCTGAAGACTTACTCATGTTCGTAGCATGAACTGTTGGTAAAGATGTGTCTACAGATCGCATATATTGCATTTGCAGTAAACGTTCATGAGATGAGAGCATAGCGTGAGCTTCTTCAATGGTAAAATTTTCAATACGTGTAGTAATAGCTGGCAACAAGTTGTCATAGGATGGACCAAGTCACATCAAAATTTGCATCAGAAGGTCTGGATCCGAGATAGGAGATCCGATGGCTGCAAGATCATTGGCAATATTTCTAATGCTTTGAATGTAATCATCAATGGAGCTATCACCTTTTTGTATCACTTGTAGTTGTCTCTTTAGTTGCAGAACACGTGTGTGAGAGTGCAAAGCAAAGGCACGCGCAAGAGTATCCCACACTGCGTGTGCGAAGCAAAGGCACGCGTGTGCGAGAGTGTGAAGCAAAGGCACACACAAGAGTAATGGTAATTGGGATCTGAAGGATCAGGACATAGGAGAGTCCCGTCAAGAATATTCAGGCAATCATGTAAAAGCAACATGGGCATCAACTGAGTCTTCCAAAGCAGATAGTTGTCACAGGTTAATTTAATTGGTTGAAAGGAAATTCCACCCGGAGGAATGGATGAAATTTGCATGCTGTCTGATAGTGTTTCATTACGTGTGGAGGAATTGACTTCAGACATGATAAAAGAAAGTAGAAGAGCTGCGAAAACTGACTCACGGTAGATGCGCGGAGAGCTTTGAAGGAAGGCGGAACAGGTATCTCGCCAAATGTTGAGAGTAGCGGTGGATTGAGGGACGTGGCAGGAATTAAGAAAAACAATCTTTGGCTCTGATACCATGAAAGATTGTTGATGAAAGATGTTAAGGTGTGAGGAAGCGAGACAAAGTAACAGAGAGATGAGAAAAGTATAAATTATCTGTGTATCTTTCTATATTCTTTACAAAGTATTCGGTGTACAATTATATACACAGTGTACAAGATATATTCTTTGACAAACGAACTTTCGAGAGTCCTATTATAATTAATCTCATTAATGAATAGAAATTATAATCAAATCAAACTTACCAAATAGTGATTTGGAAAGGTGCGATGGTACACGCTGGCTGTCATTTGCGATTGCTCCTCAAGCTCTGCCTCAGTTTTCACACGAGAGAAGTCCAGACTTGGCAGTCGGTTGTGGCGGACAGGATGTGGAGCTTGGGATGCAGCGCCGGCGTGCTGGTGCTGCTCGCGGCGTGGGTGGCCCGTATGCTAAACCGGTATTGGTGGGCACCCCGGCGGCTGGAGCGTGTGCTGAGGACTCAGGGGCTGGACGGCACGGCGTACCGTTTCCCCTGGGGCGACCTGGGGGAGAACGAGCGGTTGCTCAGGGAGGCGAAGGCTAAGCCCATGCCATTCTCCCACGACATCATCCCCCGCATCTCTCCTATGCTCCAGGACGCCATTGAAAAACACGGTGAGAGGTCGTCGTGTCCGCCTGTCGCCGCCCGTGCTCTGGCCGGCGTCCTTTCATAACCTAAAACAAATATTATTTGGTTGCAGGTAAAATTTCTTTCTCCTGGTTTGGACCGGTGCCCAGGGTGACTATTACGGATCCTGACCTTGCGAGGGAAATTTTATCCAACAAGTCCGGCTACTGTTCATGATTTGTATAGTTGCAAGCTAGGTCGACAACTTCATTTATGTTCATGATTTTACTATAAATCATAAAAATTTATACCAGGTATATATTGATTAAGATAAATAACTATATTTTATACCATATTTTATCTAATCATAATATACTAACAAATTTTTATAACATTGTACACAACTAAATTATAATTATATTCAAAATTTATTTTGATATAACCATTTTTAATAACCCTAACAATGATAAAAATAATACTATCAATTAATTAACATTACCAAATATAGAAACTTCTTGTCGCTCTTCGTTGCTTACTACGTTGCTTACTAAGCTGAAGAAGATGATGAAGTAAAGTAGAGTTGGAGAGGGATCACATATACACACAGCAAGAGTTTTCGCCCATCCTCGACCGCTCGGAGAGAGAAAACAAGGAGAAGAAAGAGAACATGGACCGTTTGGGGAAAAAAAAATGTAATTTTCCTTAACCAGAGTTTGGCGAGGATGGAAACGACGCAGACGAAGAGAGAAAAATAATTCGAATGGAAGAAATTTGCCTGCATTGAGATTCACGCCTGGAATCCCATTTTAATGCGTGATTTGCATCTGCGCGGACCACGCGCGTAGGAAAATTTTTCCTTGCACGCACAAGGAGATCACAGAGGGCGGAATCTTACAAGGCCATGGCCGCCATGAGTGAGCTGGCGTCGGCATCGGCGCTGATCCTGCCCAGATATGCACTGGGAGCATACGCACTGCTGCTCGTGGCGGCGTGGGTGGCGAGGACGCTGGAGTGGGCGTGGCGGACGCCGTGGTGACTCGAGCGGGCGCTCCGGGCGTAGGGACTCCGCGGCCCCGCCTACCGCTTCCCCTACGGCGACCTCAAGGCCAGCGCGCGGCTCCTCGAGGAAGGGAGCAGCAAACCGATCGCGCCCATCTCCCACGACATTGTCCCTCGAGTGGCTCCTCTGCTTCACCTCACCATGGAAAAAATACGGCACGCTACCTCTCGTTCCTGATATTGTTGACTTTTTTTTTTTTTTTTTTTTAAGTGTAGGTTTAGGAAATAACGTTGGCGGCAGACGCGGTGTGGAGCTTCTTATGCGGCACGGCTGTTGTCACGCCCCGGTCGGAACGGTCTAAAAACAACGCTTATCCGTTGTCTCAGGGCCGTCCGGCGGAACACCGGAACGTAACTGCGTTAGGGTTTTCGGACCGAATTTCATCCCTAATTCAAAACCCTAGTTCCCCGCTCAACTTTAATCCCCAAATTACAATTCTCACGGAAAGGATTGGAAACCCTAACCCTAATTCGAGAAATCCGGAAATCAAAATACCCTAAATCAAAATACCTCTTTTCTCTGATTTTGACCGAAGTCAAAAAGCATGCCCTTGCTGACGTCGGCGTGACGTCAGCCCTCAATCAAATTCACGCCGCGCCGAACACCTCTGTCGCTGACGTAAGCTCGCGTCAGCCGTCCGAAATCGCCTTTGCCGCGTCGATTTTGCACGCTGACGTCCGCCTGACGTCAGCGTCCGAATTCGATTTCAAACGCGAAATCGATCGTTGACCGCTGCTGTATTGACCCGCCTCGAACGTCGCGTCGTCTTCAACCTCGCGACGCACGACGCCGCCGCGTCGTTGTTTCTGCCGAGCGCCGCCGCGCTCGCGATCTCGCCTCCGGCCACTCGTCGCCGACCTGGCAGCCGCCGCTGCCGGAGTTCAGAAGCAGGGAAGAGGGATACGTGGAAGAACGAAGCTTTATTCCGGTGAAAGCTTACAATCTCTGAACCGACCTCGTCGGCGCCCTCTTCCCCTCCCTCGCCGGTCATCGCCGGTTACATATCGCTCACCATCTTCTCGCCTCGACGCTCATCGTCGCCGGCTCTCTCTCAAGCTCACCGCTTGGTAAAGGCTTTCGCCCTGGAGGGGCGTCCTCCCCGACCCGCCGGGAGAGCCGCTGTACGTCGCGCGCTCCACCTTTGTGGTGTCGCCTCCGCGCACCCCGAGTTCCGTCCACCTCGTCGGCTTTATAGGGAAGCTCCCCTGCTTCACTCCTTCGCACCTTCGTCCGCGTCCGAAGATGTCATCCGCGCCCGAGTCTTCCGCCGAAGACTCCGTCCTCAGCTGCCGCCAGCTTCGGGTTGACGACGCCGCGTCCGCCTCTTCCGCAGGCCGAGTCCGGTTTGCTCGCTGAAGACCCGTTCTCTGCTGCGCCGAGCTTCGCCATAGTCCGCCTTTATCGGCGAGCCCGCGTCCTCCGTCCGGAGAAGACGACGCCGTCCGAAGCTCTGCTCTCGTCCGAAACTTCGCTCACGTTCCTTCCGAAATCGTGAAATCGCCGCCTACGATTTCACGCGTTGTCCGCTTCGTCGTCCGAGAACTCCGCCAGCCTCCTCGTCTCTTCGTTCGCGCACGCATCCGCCGGGCGTTGCCACGCCGGACGACTCGTTCGTCCGCTTCCTTCGCTCGCGTCGACCGCAGCTCGCGGGGACGCCGCGTGCGTTCGCCTCGACGCATCGTGCGAAGAGGGTGCCGCCGCACCTCTTTTCCCGGGTCAACATTGATTGTTGACCGGGTTTTCTTTCTCAGCAAGTGGGCTTCTCCATGTAGTGAGCCTGGGCTTGGGTTGGGCCGAACCGGGCTGACCCAGGCCTGACAATACTTCCCCACCTAATTTGAACATCGTCCTCGATGTTCGTCTGACGTTCTCCTGTCGTTATCATCGAAGCTCCCTGCTCCGAGAAGAGGTCTCGCTTGCCTTTCTTCATCACGTGTCATAGTGCTTCGTCCAACTCAGTACTTATCAGGGTCACGTCAGTAACGCATCATCGCATCGATGCTCCGCTCAACCTGCAAGAACTGAGTTCACGTACTAGCGCACTGAATCTTCAGCACTCCGCTTGACTTGGCACGACTGGGTTCGCATCCTAACGTATTGCCCAACCCCTCGTGCCCCAGTCTACGTCGTAGCGCGCTGGAATTGCTCCTGTTGAGCATCTGTGTCTGCTCCATCTCGGATCTCCCTGATCCACCATGCTGCTGGATCACTTTAAGCTCTAATACCTGTTGTCACGCCCCGGTCGGAACGGTCTAAAAACAACGCTTATCCGTTGTCTCAGGGCCGTCCGGCGGAACACCGGAACGTAACTGCGCTAGGGTTTTCGGACCGAATTTCGTCCCCAAATTCAAAACCCTAGTTCCCCGCTCAACTTTAATCCCCAAATTACAATTCTCACGGAAAGGATTGGAAACCCTAACCCTAATTCGAGAAATCCGGAAATCAAAATACCCTAAATCAAAATACCTCTTTTCTCTGATTTTGACCGAAGTCAAAAAGCATGCCCTTGCTGACGTCGGCGTGACGTCAGCCCTCAATCAAATTCACGCCGCGCCGAACACCTCTGTCGCTGACGTAAGCTCGCGTCAGCCGTCCGAAATCGCCTTTGCCACGTCGATTTTGCACGCTGACGTCCGCCTGACGTCAGCGTCCGAATTCGATTTCGAACGCGAAATCGATCGTTGACCGCTGCTGTATTGACCCGCCTCGAACGTCGCGTCGTCTTCAACCTCGCGACGCACGACGCCGCCGCGTCGTTGTTTCTGCCGAGCGCCGCCGCGCTCGCGATCTCGCCTCCGGCCACTCGTCGCCGACCTGGCAGCCGCCGCTGCCGGAGTTCAGAAGCAGGGAAGAGGGATACGTGGAAGAACGAAGCTTTATTCCGGTGAAAGCTTACAATCTCTGAACCGACCTCGTCGGCGCCCTCTTCCCCTCCCTCGCCGGTCATCGCCGGTTACATATCGCTCACCATCTTCTCGCCTCGACGCTCATCGTCGCCGGCTCTCTCTCAAGCTCACCGCTTGGTAAAGGCTTTCGCCCTGGAGGGGCGTCCTCCCCGACCCGCCGGGAGAGCCGCTGTACGTCGCGCGCTCCACCTTTGTGGTGTCGCCTCCGCGCACCCCGAGTTCCGTCCACCTCGTCGGCTTTATAGGGAAGCTCCCCTGCTTCACTCCTTCGCACCTTCGTCCGCGTCCGAAGATGTCATCCGCGCCCGAGTCTTCCGCCGAAGACTCCGTCCTCAGCTGCCGCCAGCTTCGGGTTGACGACGCCGCGTCCGCCTCTTCCGCAGGCCGAGTCCGGTTTGCTCGCTGAAGACCCGTTCTCTGCTGCGCCGAGCTTCGCCGTCGTCCGCCTTTGTCGGCGAGCCCGCGTCCTCCGTCCGGAGAAGACGACGCCGTCCGAAGCTCTGCTCTCGTCCGAAACTTCGCTCACGTTCCTTCCGAAATCGTGAAATCGCCGCCTGCGATTTCACGCGTTGTCCGCGTCGTCGTCCGAGAATTCCGCCAGCCTCCTCGTCTCTTCGTTCGCGCACGCATCCGCCGGGCGTCGCGACGCCGGACGACTCGTTCGTCCTCTTCCTTCGCTCGCGTCGACCGCAGCTCACGGGGACGCCGCGTGCGTTCGCCTCGACGCATCGTGCGAAGAGGGTGCCGCCGCACCTCTTTTCCCGGGTCAACATTGATTGTTGACCGGGTTTTCTTTCTCAGCAAGTGGGCTTCTCCATGTAGTGAGCCTGGGCTTGGGTTGGGCCGAACCGGCCTGACCCAGGCCTGACAGCTGTGCTGCTCATGGCATGGGCCGTTAGAAAGGCTGAACTCCTTGTGGTGACGTCGCGGGGGCTGGAGAGTGCGCTTTCGGTGTTACGCCTCGGCGAAAGATTTCACGACGTAAGAGTTGATATAGCCAACACAATTATAATTCACACACTAAATTATAATATATTTTTTTTTAAAAAAAAGTTTAAATCAAATTTTTAAAACTTACAAACCATGCGAAAATAACTAAAGTATTTATATTGCAACATCTTTGAATAAAACTCAAAGTTTAGCAACAATGTCAAATTGCAAATGTAACAACTCAACAAAATAAAATTTAGCCATTTATTTTCCCAAGACTGCAACTTCTATCTAGCTATTCATTTTGAGATTGAACCAAATCTGAACCTGGAGGCAAAACAAAGGGGGTTAGCTAGAAGAGCCAAGTAGGAATCACAAAATGCATGCAACATAGGAAAGTTACTTAAATAAATTTTTACTAATTTACAAGGTAAACATCATGTCCATACAGTCATGTAAATCAACAGCATAACCACAATATAACATAACTCTTGAGTCTGCACTCTTTGCTAGAGTGTTTCCATTGTTGCTCAACCGATGGAACAACTATCCTCAGACAGCTCGAAGGATGTTGCGTCCAACACCTAGGACCCTGGTTAGTCTAATGACTTCCCATCAGGTGACCTCTAGCTAGCACCTCTATAGTCGATCCATACTCAGCACTATAGAGTCCATAGTGGTCTAGCTGGTATAATATAACCCGACATCAGATCATTTTATGCCACGACATCAAGCAAACACTAAAGGTACTAAAATTATCACCATAGATGTTTTAACAAAGCAACTAATGTAATTATCAAGTCATGTTATGCTCATCACAATGCATCAATAAATGAATAATGTTGAGTACAAAGGTAAAGAAACAATAATCATAGGACAGAACAATAAGATAACATAGTTTTTTAGTAAAACTCAAAATGTTGTATTGAAAAGTGAAGAAATAGATTCCTACCTCAATTATTAACTTATCAGAAGTTTTACCAAAATTCAGTATTATTGATCTACTTGAAGTCCAGTCTTGATTTCCTTGTTACCTTAAAATTATATTACCATATTTTTGTTAATTATCTATTAAGGTATGAAGACTAAGTATTAAATGTACATATATACCTAACTATCTTGAGGCAAAGATTATCACTTATTCAATAACTCAATCATATCATTAAATGTTAACAAAATAAGGAAATAAAGATTACTATATTGTGTGCAAAAATGTTCAAATTAATAAAGTTATAATTTCACCACTTTTTATTATGCATTTCCTATCATTTTAATTAAATACTTTACTGCCATCACAACTTGTATTCATAAATTAATTCCCTTTTCAATTAATCTATTATATCATTATATCATTATATCATTGAAAAAGACTAGAAAACTATTTAAGAAACACTTACAAGTTACATGCTAGTAATCCAATTAAATTAAAGTAAAATTTCGTTGACAAGATGTTGTTAAAGATTTGAAAATTAACATTGAGATTGACATTAATATTGATTATGACTCATACAGACTAATTACAACTATACAAGTAGTATTTATTTAATTATTTGAAATGGGTATATTCCTAAACTCTTATTTTACTTCTGTTGTCCCAAAAAGCAAATTGAGATGCTAATGTGGTAAAGAAACATTTTATAAATCTCCTAATATGGTTTTAAAGAAAATAATCCAATTCTAGAAAGCTGAGATTGGAGCAGAGTAACACTAAAATTCAGATAAAATAGAAATTCAACCACTATATAACAAATCTATTACCTCTATTAATTAAACTATTAATATATCTTGCTATTAGTGTCTATCAAAAGCCATAGTAATACTTTTAAATAGACTTCTCTCTTGATTTGCAAAATCTACAAGTAGCTTATGAATTAAAAAAAATTAAAATATTTCTATCAAAGATTAGCTACAAGTAGACTATGACAATTTAAGTGAAATTTTATGAATCCACTTTGATTCCTCTATTGTCAAACACAAAAGCAGAAAAAAAAAGTTGTCAACAGAATCTTTACTCTCGTCGTCAACAAAATTCTTCTGCTCAAACTACATAAAACAATGATGAAAGAATAGATACTGCTTAAGGAGACAAGTGGTGGTAAATGATTATAACAATTCCAAGTAAACAGAACTTAAAATTTTTTTTCTCTAGCAATCTCATTCGAGAAGTCCAGAATCATTGACATTTTGAAATCAGGAGAAGGGAAGAGGAAATCCTTGCTATAGATCCAAAATTGAATAAAGATAGAATAGTAAAGGAACTTCCCTAATTCCACAATCAAGAAAACAGGAGAAAAAAATCAGCCAGAGATAGGAAGAATGATTTACCTTATTGCAATGAAGAGAAGAGGAATAAGATAGAATATCAACAAAAATGGCGTTGCTTCTTAGGAGATAACCTTCACCCATGCGCTAGTAGAGAAATTCCTTCATTGTTGCCCTATCGAAGAAGAAGAAGGGATACTGTTGAGATCTCACTGCTGCCCAAGAAGAGGAATGAAGACTCGCTGCCCCTCACGAAGAGGGAAAGGAATAAATGAAAAGGAAAAAAAAAAAAAATCCTTGGCAAGAAAGAAAGAAGAGTTTAATAAGATTTGTGCCACTTTTCATATTAATCCTAAGTTTTTTAAAAATTATAATTAAATTCTGTATTAAAAAATACTAATAATTAGTTTAAGAAAATTAATTATGACATTGGGCGCAGGGACTCGACGGTAGGCATTACCGCGATGGGTCCGAAGAGGACGCGCAGCTCCTCCAAGAGGTCCTCACCAAGCCCATGCCCCTCTCCCACGACATCATGGAGAAAAGGCCTGCGAAGGGACCTTGCATTTCAATCAAAAGCAAGGGGTCTCTTGCACGTAAATCAAAGCACTCGCATGTGAATCTCAAAGTAAGGGTAAATTCTACTGTAATTAAATTTCGTAGAATATGTATAGATAAAGTAGAATAAAATCAAATTTCGTAGAATCTGTATAAATAAAGTAGAATACAGTTAAATTTCGTAGAATCTGTATAGAATAAAATAGAATCCAGTAAAATTACGTAGAATTTGCACAAAATAAAGTAGAATACAACCAATTTGGTATAAATTTTACGGTATTTTTGTTAGATTCTATAAAATTTCATTGTATTCTACTTTATATTATACATATTTTATGAAAATTAACTATATTCTACTTTATCCATAAAGATTTTACAAAATTTGACTATATTCTATTTTATCTATACATATTCTACGAAATTTAATTATAGTATAATTCTTAAATGTGAGTGCTTTGATTTAAGTGTGAGGGAGTCTTACTTTTGATTAAAACGAAGGGACCCTTCGTACGTAGGCCCTTTTCTCCGACATCATCCCCCGCATCGCTCCTCTGCTCCACCGCGCCAATGAAAAATACGGCACGCGCCACTCTCCTCTCTTTTCCCCTGGTCTGCATATGCTTGCTGATATGCCGCAGAGAGTGTGCAATGTCCTGGAGTGATTCTTACGACATATGGCTAATTTGTTGTCCAAAATTGTGCAGGGAAAGCATCTTTCGCGTGGTTTGGATCACGGCTGGAGTGATTCTTACGGATGCTGATCTAGTCAGAGAAGTGCTGTTGAACAAGTCTGGACACTGTGGAAAGCCAATAGGAAACAAACTCACCCGGCACTTTATCGAAGGGCTGGCAACATATGATGGTGACACGTGGGCCAAGCACAGGAGGATACTGAATCCTGCCTTCCATGTTGAGAAGCTAAAGGTGATTGATTCATGGCAGAAATTTTTGCAGCATTGTAGATGTTTGTTGGAAAGACTTACTGATAATATACGATACACAGCGAATGTTGCCAGCATTTTCTGATTGTTGTGCTGAGCTGATTGACAAATGGGAGAAAATGGCGGGCTTCGAAGAATGTTTTGAGCTTCAGGGCTTAACAGGTGATGTACTTTCAAGAACAGCTTTTGGAAGTAATTACGAAGAAGGGAGGAGGATTTTCAAACATCAGGAAGAGCAAGCTTAGATCCTCCTTCAATCTATTCGTTATGCATATATACCAGGTTATAGGTGAGTTTTTCCCAATTCAAGACGAAGGATGCAATGATCTAATTATAATGGCAAATGATTTGAATTTTCATATACACTTTTCAATTCAGTGTATCAACTGGATTTGCTATTTGTTGCTTATCATACAGGTTTCTTCCCACCCGGACAAACAATAGAATGAAAGAACTTGACAGCGAGATTAAAACAGTTTTAAAGGGCATTATAAATAAGAGAGAAGAGTCTGTAAAAATAGGCGAAGATAGCACTGATGACATGTTGGGCTTCTTGCTTGAGGCTAATATGCAGCAATTTCAGAAACATGGAAGCAGAAAAGCTGGTATGACCACTGATGAAGTAATCCATGAGTGTAAGTTATTCTACTTTGCAGGCCGAGATACAACATCTATATTGCTTACATGGGCAATGGTTCTCTTGAGCATGTACCCGAGCTGGCAAGAACGGCCAGAGAAGAGGTTGTGCAAGTATTTGGGAAAGACGAACCAGATTTTGATGGCTTGAGCCGCTTAAAGACTGTAAGCATCATTTTTGTTTCAGTTTCTTTTGCATAGATGACCTTTTTCCATTCAGTTAGATATATTGATTGGTAAAGCAATGCGCACGAAGCTTTCTTGAATATTTTTCAGCTGTGTTAGATCGGATATATCAATTATTTTATAAGATTAAATGCAAGGAAAAAGTGCTGAATTTACATATTTATGATGACATAAACCAGCTCAATAATCTATTAGGTTTAACATGTAAATGCATGAGAATAGTTGATCCGCTACTCTAAAAACTATATATCTACAATCTTATATGAGGTCTATAATCAAGCATTGTGCATTCTAAAGACTTTGTTTCTTCAATGGCTTGCCTTTTTACTCTTCTATGGGTAACACAACTCCGCTGTTTTTTGACCTTTATACAGTGCTATGTATATTTAACCAATGGTAGTCATTTCATGCTCATAATTCATGGTTAAAATTGTGCAAGAAAGAACTTATTTTTGTCTCTTTTTAGAAGTTATTTTGACAAAAAAAGTACACTTCAAAAGTTCTGATACACTAATACTGGTATGGCAAGGAACCTATACACTTATACAGTGGCTCAAACACACATCTGCTTTGAGATAATAAAGATCCTACTTGAGTCAGACTTTTAATTTTCCCCACACACTGTTATGACTGTTCAACCTCAGTATGGTGCTCAACTAAGGCTCAGAAAACTATAAATCATCCCTTACTACAACACTCTGGAATTTTCTGTACTCGTTTTGCTTGTACGCAATAAACTTTGACGTTTCTTCAAAGGTTTTTTCCGTTGATTGGTCATGTGCAGTGTTTCTTTGAAATAGGAAATGGGTCAAATGGCACTATCACTCGCAAGGTCTGGTCCAATTTGTTCCTTGTGCAGATTCCTCTACACCTAATGCATTCTGGGCATGGTTCGTCAATCTCCATGGCCCAACTGAAATCCTTATAGAAAATGAATGGTTTGACTTATGACTAGTCCAGTACCCCGTGCCACTGGAAGACAAGGACGGGACACGGTTTACATTAATCTTCTCAATCAATATTATTATTTTTTGGTCAATTGTTCTAGATATTGTACTACTTCTGTGAACCACGCCACAATAAGATAAATATTCTATTTTTAAAAAAATTGTGTTGTCTATATCATTTATTATAGTGGACCACATTAATATTAGATCAATCAATCTCTACTGGACGTACTCTTGATTGTCGTTTTTGTAGAGTATGCGATATTATATTAAAACAAAATAAAAGCCATACCAAATACGAATATCACAGTATTAATTTTATAGTAAATCCTTTTAGGCATATCTTTATAACCTAAAATATTTTTATGTAATTTTTTTATAATATCTGTTAAAATATGAATTATTTCTTTAGCCATTCAATATGTTTTTTTAATAAAAAAAATGTAAGTGTAAATTTAAGTTAGGGTGTGCAAACCATCAAATTTTAGGCAAAATATTTGCGTTTCCATTTTAAAATATTTTTTTTTAAATTTTTTTTATAGAAATATTATTTACCTTTTAAGCTATCTAATGGTATAAATATTAAGGTATTTTAAATTTTATATACGTATAAAATATCCTATACAAGATCACATATATATATATATATATATGATCTTGTATATACAAAATTTAAAATATTCTAATATTTATATCATTGTATAGATCTAATTAAAAATTTTAAAAAAAATATTCTTTTATTAAAAATGGGGCACCCTTTACAAAATTTGCAGCGGGGTTCCCTACCGCAAACATTTGACGTCGAGGATTACGCAGATTACGCACGGCACCTTTCTTTTTGAGACCGCTTAGGTTGCGACTTGCGATAGCTCCTCAAGCTCTGCCTCAGTTTTCGCATGAGAGAAATCCAGGCTTGGCAGTCGGTTGCGGCGGACAGGATGTGGAGCTTGGGATGCAGCGCCTGCGTGCTGGTGCTACTCACGGCGTGGGTGGCACGGATGCTAAACCGGTATTGGTGGGCGCCCCGGCGGCTGGAGCGTGTGCTGAGGGCGCAGGGGCTGGACGGCACGACCTACCGTTTCCCCTGGGGCGACCTGGGGGAGAACGCGAGGTTGCTCAGGGAGGCGAAGGCTAAGCCCATGCCACTCTCCCACGACATCATCCCCCGCATCTCTCCTATGCTCCACGACGCCATAGAAAAACACGGTGAGCGGTCGTCGTGTCCGCCTGTCGCCGCCCGTGCTCTGGCCGGCGTCCTTTCATAACCTAAAACAAATATTATTTGGTTGCAGGTAAAATTTCTTTCTCCTGGGTTGGACCGGTGCCCAGGGTGACTATTACGGATCCTGACCTTGCGAGGGAAATTTTATCCAACAAGTCCGGCCACTGCGGGAAGACGAGGGTGAACCCACTCTCCCGGTTCTTCATTGGAGGACTGGCTTCGTATGATGGCGACAAGTGGGCGAAGCACAGGAGGATTCTGAATCCTGCTTTCCATATCGAGAAGTTGAAGGTGATTCATTTTTGCCCAACGTTGTTGGCTTGTCGCGGACGCACGGTTACTGTTTGTCGAGATGACTCTGTGAACATATCTCTCATATGCAGCGGATGTTGCCGGCCTTCTCCGCTTGCTGCATTGAATTGGTCGAAAGATGGGAGGGGATTGTGGGTTCTGAGGCGTGCCATGAGCTGGACGTCTGGTGCGAGTTCCAGAGCTTGACTGGAGATGTGATTTCGCGAACCGCTTTCGGGAGCAACTTCGAAGAAGGGAGGAGAATTTTCCAGCTTCAGAATGAGCAAGCTCAGCTCATCTTTAATACTATGCAATATGCGTATATCCCAGGCTTCAGGTGCGGGTTTTCTTCCCCAATTCAACAGGATTACGACTAAATTTCACCTTCGTAATTCGTTCCTTTTTTTTTTTTGAACAATTGTTTTAGTTCTGTTTAAATCCGATTTAATCAATATTCTACAAAATTTCAACATTTTCAGCTCAATTTGCTCGTCACGCAGGTTCCTCCCCGCCCGCGCAAACAACAGAATAAAAGCAATCGACAGGGAGGTTCGAGCAGTTCTCACGGACATAATAAAGAAGAGAGAAGACGCTATAAAACGGGGCAAAGCGAGCGCCGACGACGATTTACTGGGTTTGCTGTTGGAGTCCAATGCACAGCAATTACAGGAGCACGGAACCAAAAATGCCGGGATGAGCAACGAAGAAGTGATCCAGGAATGCAAGCTGTTCTACTTAGCAGGGCAAGAGACGACCTCTGTGTTGCTCACATGGACGATGGTCGTCCTGAGCATGCATCCCAGCTGGCAAGAACGGGCCAAGAAAGAGGTTCTCCAAGTCTTCGGGAAGGAGGACAAGCCAGATTTCGATGGCCTGAGCCGCTTGAAAACTGTAAGCGAGTTGACTTTGTTATTCCGAGATGCATTTTAGGAAGACATCGTATCGTGTTCTGAAGTCAACGACGTGGCAGGTGACGATGATCCTGTACGAGGTTCTGAGGTTGTACGCGCCGGCGCCGGCGCTGCAGCGGCAGACGTACAAGACTATGAGGATCGGGGAGGTGATTTACCCTCCGGGAGTACTGCTGTTGGTGTCTGTCATATCGATGCACCATGATCCAGAACTGTGGGGCGACGACGCCAAAGAGTTCAATCCGGAGAGATTTGCTGAGGGAATCTCGAGGGCGTCGGCAGACAAGAATTGCTTTCTTCCGTTCGGCGGCGGCCATCGGATTTGCATCGGCCAGAACTTTACTTTGCTGGAGGCGAAGATTGGACTGAGCATGATACTCCAAAGATTCACGTTTGAGCTCTCACCATCGTACGTCCATGCTCCATACACTGTTCTCACTCTTCGGCCTCAGCATGGTGCTCCGCTAAGGCTGCGAAGGATTTGATAAAGTTTCCGGCTTTCTCAGGTCATGTCAACATAAATAAATATTAAAAAAAAGTAAGGAATATGGCCGATCATGTATGTTGGTCCGACGTAAGCAGCCCATCCACGAATCATTCTATACATCAATCACAATCAGACACTATGACATCACTCGGAAGAATTTGAAGTATTGATTCCTCAACATCACTCGGAAGCTGCCGGTACAATATGTTAAAAACTTGTTCAAGGTGATAAATACAATCATACTATTTTCATGAGTATATACACAAACAAACTTAAATAAAATATCTTTTCCCAACAAGTAACTCTCAATATCTGTGCTTTGCATATTGGGTTCATTTTTTTCTGATCTTCTTATCCTGTCTACTCCTCCTATCCTGATTATGTCCATATCTATCATCCTCTTCATCATCCTTAAAAAATCTAAAATACAATGCAACATATAAGTACTATAAAAAAAAAGAAAATAGTAAGTCATTGTTAGGATCAGCATTATACATAACTTATCCAAAATATGTAATTGAGAAGCAGTTATATAACGTGCTACTTCTCAATTACATACAAAATTACAAAGAAATTGCTCATCCAGGATGTGCTGCCTCTCATATTCATCGCAAGATGTCATAACTCATAAATGAGGTTCCCGTATCATTAAAAGTACATAACAATTACTTTCCTAAAAGAGTAAAAATGCTATAAGAGGGGACTAGTAAAGGAGCATAAATGGACAAATATCATAAACTCTATCAATATGCTGAAATCAAATTCCGATAATTAAAATGGAAAAAATAAAATTCTCGGAGCTGTTAAACATGTTTCAAATAACTAAATAAATACATGAGTAATCTCATCAAATAATAAAGCAGCTTCATAATTGATTGCTTGTGATTATTTACACCAAGAGAGCGAATGATATATTGTACTCATTATATTGAAATATTATATCAAATGAAATAACATTAGAAAAATAGAAATAATCTATAATTGCTTTACCATCTACCCAAAAAAATTTACAATTTTCCCAATTTCTTGAATTTGAATAGATTAAAAAAAAGCTTTATCAACAGTCAAACCTCTTTTTTTAGATATTTTAGTATACCTTGAGTCTCTCTGCAATCCAATTTCTTCCCTCTATGTTTGTGAATGTAGTTAATACTGTCAGGCCTTATGAATCCAACCTCATTATTGTTTACACCTGCTTGAAAATAATTGTATATTTCTCAATCTTTAATGCAAGAATCTGTCATTTGGTTTATTATGCATCGTTAAAAAGGGAAAATTCTTTTATGTGATCGCAACATATGTGCCTTGTTAGGGCTTGTCATTGGGTGGTTGTGATTGAGCTCTAACCTCCACAATGTCCACTCACCATTTGTGTCAATTTTGAATTCGACATGAGCCTTACAATCTATTCTTGTGATTGGTTGAGGCTTCTTTGTAACATGAGTTTTATGTTGTTGTCTCGACCCTTGTTTACAATAAGTAAAACTTTTTAATTTTAATGTACTATCTTTTCTGCGCTCTACGTGAAACCTCTTTATACCAAAACCTAGCCTTCTAGCATATCCATTGTAACAGTTGCATGCCTCATCTTTGCTATATAATTTCATACTAACCACAGGTATAGAAGTTGAATCTAAGGTTGAAACCATCTACAAATATCAAAATATACAAAAAAATTATTAACTTTACAAAACGAATAGAAATAACATCTAATCTTGTATATATGAACTAAGTATTTACCGCTTCCTTGTCTTGATCAGTGCAAACTTCATTCTCATTTGTTGGTTGATTATATATGAGAATTTCAGTTCTCCTACCAAGAGACTTCAATGCATTTGTATCGTTGCAAGTTAGGTCGACAACTTCATTTATTCATGATTTTACTACAAGTCATAAAAATTTAGACCATGCAAATATATATTGATTAAGATGAATAACTATATTTCATACCATATTTTATCTAATCATAATATACTAACAAATTTTTATAACATTATACACAATCAAGAGTTGGAGAGGGATCACGTATACACACAGCAAGAGTGTTCGCCCGTCCTCGACCGCTCAGAGAGAGAAAACAAGGAGAAGAAAGAGAGCATGCACCGTTTGGGGGAAAAATTGTAATTTTCCTTAACTAGAGTTCGGCGTGGATGGAAATGGCGCAGACGAAGAGAGAAAAATAATTCGAACGGAAGAAATTTACCTGCATTGAGATTCACACCCGGAGTCCCATTTTAATGCGTGATTTGCATCTGCGTAGACCCTGCGTCTAGGAAAATTTTTCCTTGCACGCACAAGGAGATCACAGAGGGTGGAATCTTGCAAGGCCGTGGCTGCCATGAGTGAGCTGGCGCCAGCATCGGTGCTGATCCTGCCGAGCTATGCACTGGGAGCGTACGCGCTGCTGCTCGTGGCGGCGTGGGCAACGAGGACGGAGTGGGCGTAGCGGATGCCGTGTTGACTTGAGCAAGCGCTTCGGACGCAGGGACTCCGCGGCCCCGCCTACCGCTTCCCCTACAGCGACCTCAAGGCCAGCGCGTGGCTCCTCGCAGAGGGGAGCAGCAAACCAATCGCGCCCATCTCCCACGACATCGTCCCTCAAGTGGCTCCTCTGCTTCACCTCACCATGGAAAAAAT
This sequence comes from Costus lasius, assembly GCA_027563935.2. NCBI lineage: Eukaryota > Viridiplantae > Streptophyta > Magnoliopsida > Zingiberales > Costaceae > Costus > Costus lasius. The sequence continues at coordinate 140,226,527 of CM050446.2, forward strand.
ACGGCACGCTACCTCTGGTCACTGATATTATTGACTTATTTTTTATTTAAAAAAAGTGTAGGTTTAGGAAATAACGTTGACGGCAGACGCGGTTTGGAGCTTCTTATGCGGCACGGCTATGCTGCTGCTCATGGTGTGGGCCATTGAAAGGCTGACTCCTTGTGGTGGACGCCGCGGAGTCTGGAGAGCGCGCTTTGGGTGTTACATGATGCGTTGCATTTATATAGTGTTTTTGCCTATGTTTTAGATCATATTTTGAGCTTAATTGAATGATTTTATGCAATTTTTAATGTTTTTACTTCACTTTGCATAGAATCTTCACTTTTTCTGGTTTTTATGAAAATATAGGTAAAAAGACACAAAAATGATGGATTTTGAGAGTTTTGAAGCCAAAGTATGATTCCCAAGGAGATCACGAGCCTTCACGTCGAATTTAGGGCGAAAAGGGTGAAAAACGAGACTTTCACGGCCTTGGCCGTAATTTTGGGTCGGCCGTAATTACGCGTTCGAGCAGAGAATGAATACGGCTAAGTGTTGGAATAAACAGAGACTTTCACGGCCGAACCCGTGAATCCATCACGGGCCGTAAAAGTTTTTGTGACTTAAGGGCTGTACACACAGAGATAATCACGGCCGTGGCCGTAAACTCATCACAGACTGTAAAAATTTTCTCCCGGCAAGTCTTTCGCTCGTTTCTCACTCGATTCAAACCGGATTTGAGCCAAACTTCGCAGAACCGTTCCTTAATGAGTTCTAAACCGGTCCAACTATAAAAGATTGAATTTTGATCAGGTTTGGAGGACTTTTTCGGACGAAGACAAGCGGCGGCGGCGACAGGGGCGACAACTTGATTTCCAACAAGATTACCGGCGAGATTTTCACCAAAAGCGACGATTGAGCGACCAATCCTCATCTACGAATCTAGGAGAAGGTGATTATATAGTTTCTTTAGTGATTTCTTACGTTTTTACATGAATTCTTACTCGTTCATCACAAACATCATGTATTTCTTTATTATCATGAGTGAGTAGATACTTTTGTCGGGATGATTGGGTGTAGCCCATTGACTTTTATGAGTTAATTCATATTTTTACTATTTTCATAGATCTATCCTCATGATTTAGTTGAAATTGTACTTAATTCGTAATTTACCCTGGCCAAGTAAGTTTACGTTTTAGGCGTTGTGAGAAGGACCGAGAGGTGAATCGCAATGCCCGATCTATTTCAATTGGACCTACGAATTCAATCACGGGAGTAGTTTGAATTCGTCTGAAGGGTTTAACCGACTCTTCACAGAGCTTAAGGGGTTTAATTAGATTAACTATCACGAGAGTAGGGTGTTAATTTAGTTAAATACCGTACTACGCTCCGGGAGGAGGTAGTATGCACCATAGGAAGAGTTCCTTGTATGATAGATGATTCCTGTGAAATAGTTATTCTTTTTAACTACTCATAACTGTCTTTGTGGCAAACCCATGAAATCCCGATTCTTTAGAAATCAAGACCTCTTTAAAACTGCCTCTGAGTTTGTTAGTCCGTAGAAGTTTAAAACAATCTACTGAATTAGTCTGCTTAGATTCAAACAAATCAAGAAGTTAGTACTTAGCTACGTAGTCCTCGTGGGATCGATAACTTTTATTACTTCGATAAAATCCGTGCACTTGCGGAGGCTATCATTACGCCCATTTCACCTCATAAGAGTTAAAAAGATACAAGCGAACATAATTATAATTCACACATTAAATTATAATATTTTTTTTTTCTCAAAAGTTTAAATTAAATTTTTTAAACTTACAAACCCTGCAAGAATAACTAAAGTATTCATACTACAATATCTTTGAACAAAACTCAAATTTTAGCAAAAATGCCAAATTACAAATGTAACAAGTCAACAAAACAAAGTTTAGCCATTTATTTTCCCCAAGACTGCAACTTCTATCTAGCTATTCATTTTGAGGTTGAACCAAATCTGAATCTGGAGGCAAAACAAAGGGAGTTAGCTAGAAGAGCCAAGTAGGAATCACAAAATGTATGCAACATAGGAAAGTTAATTAAATCAATTTTTACTAATTTATATGGTAAACATCATATCCATACAGTCGTGTAAATCAAGAGCATTTACCATAATATAACCTAACTCTCGAGTCTACACTCTTTGCTAGAGTGTTTCCATCATTGCTCAACTGATGGAACAACTATCCTCAGACAGCTCGAAGGATGTTGCGTCCAACACCTAGGACCCTGGTTAGTCTAATGATTTTCTATCAGGTGACCTCTAGCTAGCACCTCTATAGCCGATCCATACTCAACACTATAGAGTCCATAGTGGTCTAGCTGGTATAATATAACCTAGCATCAGATCATTTTATGCCACGACATTAAGCAAACACTAAAGGTACTAAAATTATCATCATCGATGTTTTAACAAAGCAATTAATATAATTATCAAGTCATGTCATGCTCATTACAATGCATCAATAATGAATAATGTTGAGTACAAAGGTAAAGAAACAATAATAATAGGATAGAAAAATAAGATAACACAGCTTTTAAGTAAAACTCAAAATGTTGTATTAAAAAGTGAAGGAATAGATTCCTCCCTCAATTATTGACTTATCAGAAGTTTTACCAAAATTCAGTATTATTAGTATTATTAATCTACCTGAAGTCTAGTCTTGATTTCCTTATTACCTTAAAATTATATTAACATATCTTTGTTAATTACTTATTAAGGTACGAGGACCAAGTATTAAATATATATACCTAACTATTTTGAGGCAAAGATTATCACTTATTTAATAACTCAATCATATCATTCAATGTTAACAAAATAAGTAAATAAAGATTACTATATTGTGTACAGAAATGTTCAAACAAATAAAGTTATAATTTCACCACTTCTTATTATGCATTTTCTATCATTTTAATTAAATACTTCTGCCATCACAACTTGTATTCATAAATTAATTCCCTTTTTAAGGAATCTACTGTATCATTATATAAAAGGACTAGAAAACTATTTAAGAAACACTTATAAGTTACATGCAAGTAATCCAATTAAATTAAAGTAAAATTTCCTTGACAAGATGCTGTTAAGGATTTGAAAAATTAACATTGAGATGGGCATTAATATTGATTATGACTCATACAGACTAATTATAACTATACAAGTAGTATTTATTTAATTATTTAAAATGGGTCTATTCCTAAACTTGTATTTTACTTCTGTCTTCCCCAAAAAGCAAATTGAGATGCTAACGTGGTAAAGAAACATTTTATAAATCTCCTAATATGGTTTTAAGGAAAATAATCCAATTCTAGAAAGCTGAGATTGTTATATTTGTAAATATGTGGATAAGTTGAGGGGTAAATTTGGAATTGAAAAAAAAAGTTAAAATCAAAAATCGAAGCAGCCGAACCCCAATTTCGGCCGCTTCCCCTCTTTCCCCCTCTCTCCCTCTCTCCCGTTCATGAGCCCCAACTACCCAGGCTCGTCGTCGTCTCCATCTCCGGCGAAGTGCGACTTCTCCAACCACCGGATGATGTCGAGGCGAGGCTCCAGATAAATACTTTTCATTGCCCCTTCACGCGTGTGCACGCTGGCGACTCCTCTTGCCAGGGCACCACCCTATTTGTCGTTGGCTTCCAGTGATTTGGTTGGCGAGTGGGCATGGTTCCAGGCCAGCCGCTGCTTGTGCTACCTGTTTCCCTATTTTTCCCCCACGGTTGTTGTTGGCGTCCATGGCTACGCCGTTGCCACCACCATTGTGCTGCTGTCTCTGTCCGATGATGTCTTGACCTAGAGTGGGCTGCTGGTGAAGCGTGGAAAGTTTCGGGGTTTTGGATCAATCTTCCTTTTGTGCCGACGATCTTTCCAGCGTGTTGCTTGGTAACGACGACGTACCCTTGTATTTTATTTTGTAGATAGAGGTTGTATGGAGATGATTTATGAAGGGATATATACGTACATTTATGCGTATATATGGGTATACGTATGTGTACAAGTATATCAATGGGGAATTATAAATGCATGTAGATAAATACATTTTTAAATATTGATAAGTTAATGAATGAGAAATGATATTGAGGTAAATGAATGGTATGAAAAAGAGTAAATTTATAAATGATTATTGGGATAATTTGGAATGATATGTATAAGTGTATGCATGTGTACAAGCGTATATATGGGTATACGTAGGTGCATGTGTGCACTTATTGGCATTGATAATTTAAGAATTGAAAGCTAAAGGTTTATAATATCGGTGGTGATATATGTTTTATTATGTGATATTATAGATGATACTTGGTTTGAGACGGGACAAAGTGGTTCAAGAACTGAAAGCTATAACTGTGCTAGGAGCTTCAGCGATAAAGGTAGGAAACGTTTTCTTTGTTTTTGGAATCATGGCATAGTGCTGATAAAGTATATGCGTTATGAGTAAAGATTAGATGTCATGATATCTTGTTGCTCTTTCCTTATTGATTTTGCTTCTACTCTGTTGTGCTCCTGTGTAGTCATTTATTGATGCCTTGCATTTTAGTAGTAATTTTCATGGACATTTTATGCTAATTCTAGGCTTATTTTAATACTTTCATGCCCTTTTTAGGCTAAATTACTTGATATCTTCGGAATCTTCACTTTTTGGCACTTTTATGGAATTTTAGGTAAAAACGCCCTTTTTCGACATATTTTGAAGATTCTAAGGCCATGGGAAGATTTCTTGTATGAAGACAAGGTCACACGTCAAATTTGGGCTTAAACGGAGTTATCCTGAAATATACGGCCAGGGGCCATGGGGTTCACCAGATCCTTCGCCAGACTGCAGGAACTTCACAGTGAGAATCACAGCCAGGTGAACCCCACCGGGTTCACCGGATTTCCTAAAGGCCAAAACTAGTCCAGAGAGAAGCACGGCCGGGTGAACCCCACGAGGTGAACCGCGCTTCTATTCGCCCAAACTCACAGAAGGAATCACGGGCAGGTGAACCCGGCGGGGTTCACCCGTGATTCTAACCCAGGCTCACGCGTGTCCGAGTCTTACTCGGTTTTTCCTTGATTTCTCACTCGTTTGGAGTCCAAATTTAGCAAATGAGGATTCTATGAAAAGTTGATTTGAAGGAGAGGGCAAGGAACATAAAAGCCCTAATTCTCGTGTCATATTTGGAGAGCAATCGAGGAAAAGGCGAGTTGACCAACACCCATTCAGTATTTTAGCGATTTTGAATCCGATTCAAGTCCAAATTTAGCAAGTAAGGACTTTTTGGAAAGCTTACTTCGAGGCGAAGAGAAAGAATATAAAAACCCTAAATTTCGTGACATAGAGATTGGGCATTCACGCGAAGAAGCGGCGCGGGCGGAAGAACACGGCGATAGAGGCGACTTTTGGAGATTTTCGGAGATTGAGACACACGATCATCACGATTTCTTCAGGATTCCTTCGGTTCATCATATCCTTCCCCTTAGCTTCATTTTCTTATACTTTTCATTTCATTAAAAGAGAGATTTTGAGTGTTTCAATGACGATTGTAGCGTAAACCTTATTTCGGGGCTTGGTGGAAATCCTTTGATGATTTTAATTGCAAACTTTGCATCGATTTATGTTATTTGGCATGAATTATGAGCACATTTTACTTTGACGTATTTATTTCGTGGTTTTACCTTGGCCGAGTAATATCGCGTGTTAGCCATTACGATTCATATCGAGAGAAGGATCGTAAGGGTCGAACCTCTGAGTAAAACTTGCGAGACCTCGACACGAGAGTGTTTAGTCTTCGCTCGAGGATTTCATAGTCTGCCATATAACTTATTGAGTTCGTCTTAGAACGATCCACCGCGAGAGTAGGAGGTCGGTCTAAAACGAACACCGGGGTGTATCACTCGAGAGAGGGCACCTTGTACCCTAGGGTTAGACTCCTTGTGCAAAACCAATAAACCAAATAACTAATATCTTTCTTGTGCGATTAAGATTATTATTGTGGTGGAAGCCGTAGCTCTGAATTCTCTCTTATATCTTTTCTCTACCGAAGTAGTTACACTTGTTTGTTTTCGATTTCCGTCTTCAAAAACCCATGTTTTAATTCGCCTAGCTATTAGGACTCAGACTTTCTAGTACTCAACCTTGTTCCCTATGGGATTCTACATCTTTTATATTACTTCGACATATCTGTGCACTTGCGGATCGTGTCAGCATACATGTGCTTATGGTTGATTAATGTTTCATGAGTTATGTTGATGGAGCCACATTGCATTTGTTGATATGAATGTGGTAGAGATTGGTATTTTATGATGGTTGTTTAAATGGATTACCGGTTACAACGTTATTAATGATATGGTAAAGGAATCATGTGAATGAGCTTATGGGCTTGTGATATAAGTTGTACAATTGTGATGTGATGTATTTGATATATGCATGTATGATGTATGTCATGGCACTTTGTGATCTGTGACTAACTGATATTAGCCAGGGGCTGAGCTTGATAAGCCAGTGGACCATGTTTTGTACCAGAGGCCTTGCATTGGCTATGAGACTGGTTTTGTATCGGTTACCTGTTTGGAGTCCTTCGGGAAATTCCATGGTTTCCTAGGTGTTGGATGCAACGCTGCCGAGCTGCTAGTTGAGAGCAGTTGTTTCATTGTGTGAGCCAAAATGAAAACACTCTTGATAAGAATGCAGACGCGTAATGGCGTTGTTTATGGTCATTGCTTTTGATTACACGACATTGTGCTGATTATGTATTTTGGATATCATCATGTACAATTTTGTTGTTATGAGTATGGTGTTGGTTATGGTTCAGTTATCTTGATGCATGCATATTTGTTGTGATTCCTACTTAGCTATTTGAGCTAATGTCCTTTATTTTGTTTTGCCTCCAGGTAGAGAGTTGTTTATGTTGTTGGTGATGGTAGCTAGATGTAGAGGCTACAGATCTTGTCCTCATGTTGTAGATAGATGGTTGGACTTGAAGTAATAATGATGCAAATTATTATTTAGATAAATGTTCTCATTTATTGTTATTGACATTTTGATTGATCAAGTGTGTGTTAATCTGTATGTTGGTAAGTGCGAAAAAGGATTTATGAGATGAGCAATTGTATTATGTTTTATATGGTTCTTGTGTAGGTGGTGTAAATGTGGATTTATTTTGAATAAATTGTTGGATTATTTGTTATTATTATGTTGACCACAATTCATAGTGTCGTACTCCCGGGCAAATAGCCAACCGTATTGGGTTGGTGCTCGTTTGGGTCGTGACAATTAATTTTGTATCAGAGCAAGGTTAAGGTCGTGAGCTTGGTTTATAAGGATGTTAAGGCCGTGAGGTTAAGCCTAAGGAGTTTATGGCCCTTAGGATTGTAAGGTGTTCTATCATATTTTTAATGTGTTTGTGTTTTATGCCTTTTGATTTTGTATGATGCTTCTTAGCATGAGAAGTGGATTATTTGAAGAGCCAAGACATTGGTGATGTCATTAATGTATGTATATGTTGTGGATTAAATTTGGCTCAAGGGGTTGTTTTGATGCCCTTGCTTTGGTTTGGAGGCCAATGAGATGATGAATAGTTGCTATTTATATGAATTATATGAATTTTTTGCTTTTGGTGGATGGACATATTTACTTGGCTTATTGGTAAGATCAAGTTGATAGTAAGAGCTATTGATTCCATGGTCTCCTTTCATTTTATTGTTCATGGTATTGATTCATATTTTTAAGTAAAGGATGATTCTTGAAAGTTGTGAATGGAGAGGAAATATTTTATTAATTGAAATGTTGTTATGTTGATCATGTATGAGTTTTGTTTTGATATCTAAGAAGTTTCTTATTCCAAAGAATGACATGGTGAGTATGTTTGATCTTTATAATATTTTGTGAGCACACTTGATTATGTTGATGGTTACATAGTCATATTGATTTTTGATGTTCAAGTTTGATTATGATGTGATTAGATGATCACATGTGTTAATGAACTTTTGGTTGTGTTTGATTTGATTAGTATATTTGATTATGACCTTGTGAGCATGCTTGTTTTGTTAATACCAATGATCATATCTAAATTTCAAATTCATGGTGTAAACATGTTGCCCTTGATATGATGATCATTATGGTGTTGTGTTGGCCAATAATGATATTAAGTTTGAATTTAAGAATACTCCTGATTTTGAAATGATATTATGAACACTCCTGATTTTGCTGCTTTGATCTTCTGGTGATGGTTTGATGATAATGAAATCATGGTGATGATCTTGTGTTGATCCTATAATGGTACTTATATAATTGATAATATCATGGGTGTATCTGTTTATGATATGTTGATCACATATGTTTTTTGGTTTTGATCGTTCTTACTGATGATACCTTGAGGGTATTCATATCAAATTTTGATCCCTCTTGTTGAGTTGGTGATGATGATTTATGAAAATGATAATTTGATTATAATAAGAACTACCACTTGGATATTTAAATGACTCCTTTTGAGGTTCTGTATGGAGGAAACTGTAGAAGATCATTGTTTTAGAGTGTGCTTGGAAAGCAAATTTTGATGAGTTCTCATATATGGATTGAGGCAAGATAGTTCAACAAATAAGTAAATGTCGTTGGAGGCATAAAGTAAATAAAAGAGTTAAGTGGATATGAGAAGAAGAAATCTTGTCTTTACTATAAGAGAAAATGTATGAAAGTGTTACCTATGAAAGAGATAAGAGGTGTGGAAAGGATGGTAAGTTATTTTTGGTTTTGTTGGACCCTGAGATATATTGAAGCATTTGGCTTTGTGGCATATGGTTTGATATTGCCATTATTTTTGTTCATGTTCATAATGTGTTTCTTATTTTGATGCTCACGGAAGTATGTGTTGTGTGGAGAATGTTGAGCTCTTTGGGAAGGGATGAGAGTGATTTTATTGATGTTGTTTGAATTTGGAGGACCAAATTCTTATTTGGTGGGGAGAATGTTATATTTGTAAATATGTGGATAAGTTGAGGGGTAAATTTGGAATTGAAAAAAAAAAGTTAAAATAAAAAATCGAAGCAGCCGAGCCCCAATTTCGGTCGCTTCCCCTCTTTCCCCCTCTCCCCCACAATCCTCTCTCCCTCTCTCTCGTTCGTGAGCCCCAGCCACCTAGGCTCGTCATCGTCTCCATCTCCGGCGACGTACGACTTCTCCGGCCACCAGATGGTGTCGAGGCGAGGCTCCAGATAGATGCTTTTCGTCGCCCCTTCACGCGTGTGCACGCTGGCAACTCCTCTTGCCAAGGCACCACCCTGTTTGCCGTCGGCTTCCAGCAATTTGGTTGGCGAGTGGGCATGGTTCCAGGCCAGCCACTGCTTGTGCTACCTATTTCCCTATTTTTCCCCATGGTTGTTGTTGTCGTCCATGGCTGTGCCGTTGCCGCCACCGTTGTACTGCTGTCTCTGTCTGACGATGTCTTGACCTAGAGTGGACTGCTAGTGAAGCGTGGAAAGCTTCGAGGTTTTGGATCAATCTTCCTTTTGTGCCGACGATCTTTCCGGCGTGTTGCTTGGTAACGACGACATACCCTTGTATTTTATTTTGTAGATAGAGGTTGTATGGAGATGATTTATGAAGGGATATATACGTACATTTATGTGTATATATGGGTATACGTATGTGTACAAGTATATCGATGGGGAATTATAAATGCATGTAGATAAATACATTTTTAAATATTGATAAGTTAATGAATGAGAAATGATATTGAGGTAAATGAATGGTATGAAAAAGAGTAAATTTATAAATGATTATTGGGATAATTTGGAATGATATGTATAGGTGTATTCATGTGTACAAGCGTATATATGGGTATACGTTGGTGCATGTGTGCACTTATTGACATTGATAATTTAAGAATTGAAAGCTAAAGGTTTATAATATTGGTGGTGATATATGTTTTATTATGTGATATTATAGATGATACTTGGTCTGAGACGGGACAAATTGGTTCAAGAACTGAAAGCTATAACTATGCTAGGAGCTTCAGCGATAAAGGTAGGAATCGTTTTCTTTATTTTTGGAATCATGGCATAGTGCTGATAAAGTATATGCATTATGAGTAAATATTAGATGTCATGATATCCTGTTGCTCTTTCCTTATTGATTTTGCTTCTACTCCGTTTTGCTCCTGTGTAGTCATTTATTGGTGCATACATGTGCTTATGATTGATTAATGTTTCATGAGTTATGTTGATGGAACCACATTGCATTTGTTGATATGAATGTGGTAGAGATTGGTATTTTATGATGGTTGTTTAAATGGATTACCGGTTACAACGTTATTAATGATATGGTAAAGGAATCATGTGAATGAGCTTATAGGCTTGTGATATAAGTTGTACAGTTGTGATGTGATGTATTTAATATATGCATATATGATGTATGTCGTGGCACTTTGTGATCTGTGACTGGCTGATGTTAGCCAGGGGCTGAGCTTGATAAGTCAGTGGACCATATTTTTGTATTAGAGGCCATGCATTGGCTATGAGACTGGTTTTGTATCGGTTACCTATTTGAAGTCCTTTGAGATTGTCCATGGTTTCCTAGGTGTTGGATGCAACATTGCCGAGCTGCTAGTTGAGAGTAGTTGTTTCATTGTGTGAGCTACAATGAAAACACTCTTGATAAGAGTGCGGACGCGTAATGACATTATTTATGGTCATTGCTCTTGATTACACGACATTTTGTTGATTATATATTTTGGATATCATCATGTACAGTTTTGTTATTATGAATATGGTGTTGGTTATGGTTCAGTTATCTTTATGTATGCATATTTGTTGTGATTTCTATTTAGCTATTTGAGCTAATGTCCTTTATTTTGTTTTGCCTCCAGGTAGAGAGTTGTTTATGTTGTTGGTGATGGTAGCTAGATGTAGAGGCTACAGATCTTGCCTTCATGTTGTAGATAGATGGTTGGACTTGGAGTAATAATGATGTAAATTATTATTTGGATTAATGTTCTCATCTATTGTTATTGACATTTTGATTGATCAAGTGTGTGTTAATCTGTATGTTGGTAAGTGCGAAAAAGGATTTATGAGATGAGCAATTGTATTATGTTTTAAATGGTTCTTGTGTAGGTTGTGTAAATGTGGATTTATTTTGAATAAATTGTTGGATTATTTGTTATTATTATGTTGACCACAATTCATAGTGTTGCACTCCCGGGCAAATAGCCAACCGTATTGGGTTGGTGCTCGTTTGGGTCGTGACAGAGATTTCAGCAGAGTAACACTAAAATTCAGATAAAATAACAATTCAATCACTATATAACAAATCTATTACCTCTATTAATTAAACTATTAATATATCTTGCTATTAGTGTCTATCAAAAGCCATAATAATATTTTTAAATAGACTTCTCTCTTGATTTGCAAGATCTACAAGCAGCTTATGAATTAAAAAAATAAAATAAAATGTTTCCACCAAAGATTAACTACAAGGAGACTATGACAATGTAAGTGAAATTTTATGAATCCAATTTGATTACTTTATTGTCAAACAGAAATTTAAAAGCATTAAAACAAAATTGTTGACAGAATCTTTACTCTCATCATCAACAAAATCTTTCTGTTCAAACTATTCAAAACAATATATATATTAATGAAAGAATAGATACAGCTTAAGGAGACAAGTGGTGGTAAATGATTATAACAATTTCAAGTACATAGAACTTAAAATTTTTTTCCTCTAGCAATCAAATTCGAGAAGTCCAGAATCATTGACATTTTGAAGTCAGGAGAAGGGAAGAGGAAATCCTTGCTACAGATCCAAAATTGAATAAAAATAGAATAGTGGAGAAACTTTTCTAATTCTACAATCAAGAGAGAGATAGGAAGGATGATTTACCTTATTGCAATAAAGAGAAGAAGAATAAGATGGAAGGAGAAAAAAAATAGGATCGCATCTTAGGAGATAACCTTCACCCATGTGCCATTAGAAAAATTCCTTCGTTGTTGCCCCATTGAAGAAGAAGAAAAAGGAATGTTGTTGAGATCTTGCTGCTGCCTAAGAAGAGGAATGAGGACTCGCTGCCGCACACGTAGAGGGAAAGGAATAAACGGAAAGGAAAAAAATCCTGGCAAGAAAGAAAGAAAAGTTTAATACGATTTGTGTCACTTCCACGTTAGTCCTAAATTTTTAAAAAATTATAATTAAATTATGCATTAGAAAATACCAATAATTAGTTTGGATCACGGCCTGGAGTGATTCTTACAGATGCTGATCAGTGAGAGAAGTGCAATTGAACAAGTCTGGACACTGTGGAAAGCCAACAGGAAACAAACTCACCCGGCACTTTATCGAAGGGCTGGCAACATATGAAGGAAACAAGTGGGCCAAGCACAGGAGGATACTGAATCCTGCCTTCCATGTTGAGAAGCTAAAGGTGATTGATTCATGGCAGAAATTTTTGCAGCATTGTAGATGTTTGTTGGAATGACTCACTGATAATATACGATACACAGCGCATGTTGCCAGCATTTTCTGATTGTTGTGCTGAGCTGGTTGACAAATGGGAGAAAATGGCGGGCTTTGAATAATGTTTTGAGCTTCAGGGCTTAACAGGTGATGTGCTTTCAAGAACAGCTTTTGGAAGTAATTACGAAGAAGGGAGGAGGATTTTCAGACATCAGGAAGAACAAGCTTAGATCCTCCTTCAATCTATTCGTTATGCATATATACCTGGTTATAGGTGAGTTTTTCCCAATTCAAGACGAAGGATGCAATGATCTAATTATAATGACAAATGATTTGAATTTTCATATACACTTTTCAATTCAGTGTATCAACTGGATTTGCTATTTGTTGCTTATCATACAGGTTTCTTCCCACCCGGACAAACAATAGAATGAAAGAACTTGACAGCGAGATTAAAACAGTTTTAAGGGGCATAATAAATAAGAGAGAAGAGTCTGTAAAAATAGGCGAAGATAGCACTGATGACCTGTTGGGCTTCTTGCTTGAGTCTAATATGCAACAATTTCAGAAACATGGAAGCAGAAAAAAGCTGGTATGACAACTGATGAAGTAATCCATGAGTGTAAGTTATTTTACTTTGCAGGCCAAGAGACAACATCTATATTGCTTACATGGACAATGGTTCTCTTGAGCATGTACCCGAGCTGGCAAGAACGGGCCAGAGAAGAGGTTGTGCAAGTATTTGGGAAAGATGAACCAGATTTTGATGGCTTGAGCCGCTTAAAGACTGTAAGCATAATTTTTGTTTCAGTTTCTTTTGCATAGATGACCTTTTTCCATTCAGTTAGATATATTGATTGGTAAAGCAATGCGCACGAAGCTTTCTTGAATATTTTTCAGCTGTGTTAGATCCGATATATCAATTATTTTATAAGATTAAATGCAAGGAAAAAGTGCTGAATTTACATATTTATGATGCCATAAACCAGCTCAATAATCTATTAGGTTTAACATGTAAATGCATGAGAATAGTTGATCCGCTACTCTAAAAACTATATATCTACAATCTTATATGAGGTCTATAATCAAGCATTGTGCATTCTAAAGACTTTGTTTCTTCATGAATTGCTGGGTAAATGGCTTGCCTTTTTACTCTTCTATGGGTAACACAACTCCGCTGTTTTTTGACCTTTATACAGTGCTATGTATATTTAACCAATGGTAGTCATTTCATGCTCATAATTCATGGTTAAAATTGTGCAAGAAAGAACTTATTTTTGTCTCTTTTTAGAAGTTATTTTGACAAAAAAAGTACACTTCAAAAGTTCTGATACACTAATACTGGTATGGCAAGGAACCTATACACTTATACAGTGGCTCAAACACACATCTGCTTTGAGATAATAAAGATCCTACTTGAGTCAGACTTTTAATTTTCCCAACACACTGTTATGACTGTTCAACCTCAGTATGGTGCTCAACTAAGGCTCAGAAAACTATAAATCATCCCCTACTACACTCTAGAATTTTCTGTAGTCGTTTTGCTTGTAGGCAATAAACTTTGGCGTTTCTTCAAAGGTTTTTTCCGTTGATTGGTCATGCGCAGTGTTTCTTTGAGATAGGAAATGGGTCAAATGGCACTATCAGTCGCAAGGTGTGGTCCAATTTGTTCCTTCTGCAGATTCCTCCACACCTAATGCATTCTGGCATGGTTCGTCAATCTCCATGGCCCAATTGAAATCCTTATAGAAAATGAATGGTTAGACTTATGACCAGTCCAGTACCCCGTGCCACTGGAAGACAAGGACGGGACACTTTTAACCCACTTGACCATTGCCCGGTCAAGCAGGCCATGCGAATGGCTGCACTAAGTTTTTAATGGGATAATTTTTTATATTGATACATTGTCCAACACGGTTTACGTTGAATCTTACTCAGTCAATATTATTATTTTTTTGGTCAATTGTTCTAGATATTGTACTACTTCTGTGAACCACGCCACAATAAGATAAATATTCTATTTTTTAAAAAATTGTGTTGTCTATATCATTTATTATAGTGGACCACATTAATATTAGATCAATCAATCTCTACTGGACGTACTCTTGATTGTCGTTTTTGTAGAGTATGCGATATTATATTAAAACAAAATAAAAGCCATACCAAATACGAATATCACAGTATTAATTTTATAGTAAATCCTTTTAGGCATATCTTTATAACCTAAAATATTTTTATGTAATTTTTTATAATATCTGTTAAAGTATGAATTATTTCTTTAGCCATTCAATATGTTTTTTTAATAAAAAAAATGTAAGAGTAAATTTAAGTTAGGGTGTGCAAATCATCAAATTTTAGGCAAAATGTTTGTGGAGGGGCACCCCTACGCAAATTTTGCATAGGGGTGCCTCATTTTCCATTTTAAAATATTTTTTTTAAATTTTTTTTATAGAAATATTATTTATCTTCTAAGCTATCTAATTTTGTCTTATATATGATCTTGTATATACAAGATTTAAAATACCCTAATATTTATATCATTTATAGATCTAATTAAATACATTATTTCTATAAAAAAATTTAAAAAAAATATTTTTTATTAAAAAATGGGGCACCTTTACAAAATTTGCAGCGGGTCCCTTCCGCAAACATTTGACGTCGAGGATTACGCAGATTACGCACGGCACCTTACTTTTTGAGACCGCTTAGGTTGCGACTTGCGATAGCTCCTCAAGCTCTGCCTCAGTTTTCGCATGAGAGAAATCCAGGCTTGGCAGTCGGTTGCGGCGGACAGGATGTGGAGCTTGGGATGCAGCGCCTGCGTGCTGGTGCTACTCACGGCGTGGGTGGCACGGATGCTAAACCGGTATTGGTGGGCGCCCCGGCGGCTGGAGCGTGTGCTGAGGGCGCAGGGGCTGGACGGCACGACCTACCGTTTCCCCTGGGGCGACCTGGGGGAGAACGCGAGGTTGCTCAGGGAGGCGAAGGCTAAGCCCATGCCACTCTCCCACGACATTATCCCCCGCATCTCTCCTATGCTCCACGACGCCATAGAAAAACACGGTGAGCGGTCGTCGTATCCGCCTGTCGCCGCCCGTGCTCTGGCCAGCGTCCTTTCATAACCTAAAACAAATATTATTTGGTTACAGGTAAAATTTCTTTCTCCTGGTTTGGACCGGTGCCCAGGGTGACTATTACGGATCCTGACCTGGCGAGGGAAATTTTATCCAACAAGTCCGGCCACTGCGGGAAGACGAGAGTGAACCCACTCTCCCGGTTCTTAATTGGAGGAGTGATTGCATATGAAGGCGACAAGTGGGTGAAGCACAAGAGGATTCTGAATCCTGCTTTCCATATCGAGAAGTTGAAGGTGAGTCATTTTTGCCCAACGTTGTAGGCTTGTCGCGGACGCACGGTTACTGTTTGTCGAGATGACTCTGTGAACGTATCTCTCATATGCAGCGGATGTTGCCGGCCTTCTCCGCTTGCTGCGTTGAATTGGTCGAAAGATGGGAGGGGATTGTGGGTTCTGAGGCGTGCCATGAGCTGGACGTCTGGTGCGAGTTCCAGAGCTTCACTGGAGATGTGATTTCGCGAACCGCTTTCGGGAGCAACTTCGAAGAAGGGAGGAGAATTTTCCAGCTGCAGAATGAGCAATCTCAGCTAGTCATTAATACTATGCAATATGCGTATATCCCAGGCTTCAGGTGAGGGTTTTCTTCCCCAATTCAACAGGATTACGACTAAATTTCACCTTCGTAATTCGTTCCTTTTTTTTTTGAACAATTGTTTTAGTTCTGTTTAAATCCGATTTAATCAATATTCTACAAAATTTCAACATTTTCAGCTCAATTTGCTCGTCACGCAGGTTCCTCCCCGCCCGCGCAAACAACAGAATAAAAGCAATCGACAGGGAGGTTCGAGCAGTTCTCACGGGCATAATAAAGAAGAGAGAAGACGCTATAAAACGGGGCAAAGCGAGCGCCGACGACGATTTACTGGGTTTGCTGTTGGAGTCCAATGCACAGCAATTACAGGAGCACGGAACCAAAAATGCCGGGATGAGCACCGAAGAAGTGATCCAGGAATGCAAGCTGTTCTACTTAGCAGGGCAAGAGACGACCTCTGTGTTGCTCACATGGACGATGGTCGTCCTGAGCATGCATCCCAGCTGGCAAGAACGGGCCAGGAAAGAGGTTCTCCAAGTCTTCGGGAAGGAGGACAAGCCAGATTTCGATGGCCTGAGCCGCTTGAAAACTGTAAGCGAGTTGACTTTGTTATTCCGAGATGCATTTTAGGAAGACATCGTATCGTGTTCTGAAGTCAACGACGTGGCAGGTGACGATGATCCTGTACGAGGTTCTGAGGTTGTACGCGCCGGCGCCGGCGCTGCAGCGGCAGACGTACAAGACTATGAGGATCGGGGAGGTGATTTACCCTCCGGGAGTACTGCTGTTGGTGTCTGTCATATCGATGCACCATGATCCAGAACTGTGGGGCGACGACGCCAAAGAGTTCAATCCGGAGCGATTTGCTGAGGGAATCTCGAGGGCGTCGGCAGACAAGAATTGCTTTCTTCCGTTCGGCGGCGGCCATCGGATTTGCATCGGTCAGAACTTTGCTTTGCTGGAGGCGAAGATGGGACTGAGCATGATACTCCAACGATTCACGTTTGAGCTCTCACCATCGTACGTCCATGCTCCATACACTGTTCTCACTCTTCGGCCTCAGCATGGTGCTCCGCTAAGACTGCGTAGGATTTGATAACAGGTTTAAATGGGCAGTTTTCCGGCTTTCTCAGGTCATGCCAACATAAATAAATATTAACAAAAGTAAGGAATATCGCCGATCATGTATGTTCGTCCTATGTAAGCAATCTATCCACGAATCATTCTATGCATCAATACATGAATGATAGAATATATCTTTGCTATTGATAATAGTAATGTGCAAACAGTCATGACAATTGAAAATTATCCATGAAAATATCCTAAAACCCCCTCATCCTATTTTTTAAAAAAATATCTCAAGCCTCTTTAAAACTTTTAATTTTTGGTATATTCGCTTGTGGCAGCAGCAACATTAACAGAGGTTAATCCATCAGGAAGAAAACCGAATAAGCTTAAACTTCATGAGGTAATCTATAAATAATCGTGAAGGATCCACTTCATTTTATCTTTTATATATTAGATGAGGGATCCAGTAAAAAAATAAATCTTAAAACAATAATAAAATAACTATATTTTAAGATTTGTATTTCTTAAAAACAATTATACAAATTTTATTCCTCTGAAGTTCACAGTTTATTGTGCCGGTTTTTCTGTTCTCAAATAGACAATATAGTGATAATGTCTAGTGTGATGCTCCCGGGATTTAGCACAAATCCCAAAGCACACCGAGATGGAGCGATGGCGGGAACCCTCGTCATCAGCCGTGTTAGACGACTCGGGTGTGCGATCGTGTCACTAAGGCTGACACAAGTCCATAGGGTGAGGGTCGAGTCAAACCACGGAGTGTGGGTTCACACATGGATGTGGGCTTCTGACTCGACCCATGGACCCCAGACCCTCTCACATGAGCTTGCGAGCGTGTGCATCGAGGAGGGTCAACCGTGGGGCGATTCTGAGGTCGAATCAGCCTTGAACCGGGTCTGAACCCATCTTCCAGGCTGAACTGAACTTCGGTCCACGGTGCAGCATACGCGCGAAAGGGGATTTTTACCCTGTTCTTCATTGCGCTGAGAGCGCCGCTGACGCCGGCGTTGATTCCGGCCAGCTGGAGGAGGCGCGCCGGGAAAGGAAGGTTGCCGACGGTGCATGACAGCTTGGCGGCAAGGTTGGCGGTGAATTAGGGCGTGGAATCCACTTGGACGAGCCCAGGGTTGAGATTTAATCTTACCCCGGTGGACGCGAGATATCCGGCGATTCGGCGGCGGAGATCGACGCTAGCGTGGCGGCGAGGGTGGTTTTCCATCCTCGTCGAAGGGAGGCTGCCTATCGAGCATCCTGAGAGCTCGGGCAGGTCTGGCGACGGCGAAAATTTAGATCTGAGAATAGAGTTTCGCATCTTCCGTCGGCGACGAGGTTCCGGCCGTGGACTTGTCGGCGCGAGGCTTCCAGATCGATTTCCGGTGCCCTGAGGTAAGGAGGGACTCATCCCCTCCGGCGTCGGCAGCCAGACGCGGGAGTGGGATCGGATTTTTCCGATCCTCGTTTCCATGCGAGCAGCGCGTCCATTGGGTTCCAGACGCAACTTTCGTGAGGATCTCGGTGGGCTCGGCTTGTGGAGTGGTGGCACACTACAAAGGTAAACCCTCTCTGGATTCATCATGTGTAGTGGTGATAGGACGATTTTCCTGTGTGTAGTGGATAGGGACTTTACCGCCGTTCGGACATCGTGTGGCTTTTCATCCGGACGGTTCTTTGCGTTTTCTGCGCCCGCATATGTGTAGTGCGGGTTGTGCTTGTTTGTAGGGGCTGCATTGCTTGCTTGTTGCAAAGTCTCGGACGTGTGTGCCGGCACCCTCGAAGGTGTTCGCCACCGTCCCCTTGTCATTGATTGAGGCCGCACCGGTGCCTATCTCGGCTGTGTAGAGAAAGGAGCGCGGGCTGTTGTCATTTTCTGTGAGTGTAAAGTGGTCGGAGAGTCTCCATCACTTTAACACAGTTTGAGAGATCTGTATTCGTGTCCGAGGGGCGGTATTTATACCGAACCCTTCCCGCACGTGGTGCGAGGACTTGTAGAATGCTGGGCCAGCTTCCGCAATGCGATCCTAACCGGTCGCGGGCCACTCTAGTGTAGGGCTGAGATCTCCGCGAGGGGATCTGCCGGTTGTGGAAAGTTTATTATTAAAAAAATAAATTTGCCCATAACATCTAGTACCATAACTGAAAGATGGAATTTGAATGCCACGTGGCTTTATAAAATAGTTAAAGTACACAAAATGACATAGACCTGTTTCGCATAACTGGTCAACTGTTTTGCTGATCAAAACAACTGATTTTAAAAAGCTGGAGTGTTTGTTAAGTTGCTTTTATGTTTGGAACCTAGAAACAGCATGGCTTTGAAAAAGCTGGGAGGAGCTGCTTTTGGCTACTTTCTACTATTTTTCTTCTTGCATCTCATGTCTGCACCAATATTCGTTTGTCTTTACGATTATAAAATTATTATTTTAATAAAAATATTAAATTTAAAATTATTTTTAAATATATTTTTTAAAAAAATTTACGAATACATTCTCTTGCACACACAAGGAGATCAGAGAGGGCGGAATCTTGCAAGGCCATGGCCGCCATGAGTGAAGTGGCATCGGCATCGGCGCTGATCCTGTCGAGCTACGTATTGGGAGCATGCGCGATGCTGCTCGTGGCAGCGAGGACGCTGGAGTAGGCATGGCAGACGCGGTGACTCGAGCGAGCACTTCGAGCGCAGGGACTCCGCGACACCGCCTACCGCTTCCCCTACGGCGACCTCAAGCCTAGCGCGCAACTCCTCGCGAAGGCGCGCAACAAACCAATCTCGCCCATCTCGCACGACACTGTCCCTCGAATGGCTCCTCTGCTTTACCTCTGTTGGAGATTGAAGAAAGAGATAAAAGAAGAAATAGATTTCAGCATGCTTCTAGCCATTTTAACTATGGTCTGATTCCTTTTTTGTAATGCCATTTTATTTAGGAGAATGACTCACTCTCAATTATCTTTGAATTCCATATTTTTTGCAATAATCAAAGAACCTCTTGTAGATAAACACTCCTTCACGATCAGTCCGGAGAATCTTAATTTGATAACCACTTTGCTTTTCAACTAGAGCTTGAAAGTATAAGAAAGTTGTGAAAACATCTGATGTTTGCTCAAGAAAATATAGTCATATCATTCTAGTGTAATCATCAACAAAAAGAATGAAATATCGTTTGTTACTGAATGATGGAGTATGTGTTGGATCACATAAATCCGCATGCATAAGCTCAAAAGGACTTGTGGCTCTCCAAGCTGTCTTTGGAAATATAAGCCGATACAATTTTCCATAAACACAATCTTCACAAGGCTTATCACAACCTTGTATATGTGGTAATCCAAGTAACATTTTCTTTTGTTGTAGAAGTTGCAACCTTTTATAGTTCAAATGTCCATATCGCAAATGCCAAAGTTGTGATTCATCAACAACTTTACTTTTCAAGGCAAAACTTTGCAATGTGTCCAAATTGATGGGAAATAGGTTATTCAACCTCATCTTTACAATAGCAACTGTATGCTTTGTCTTCTTATCAAATATATCACATTGATCATCATCAAAGACCAATCTATAACTTCTTTACAATATTTGACCAACACTAAGAAGGTTTTGAGTAATACTTGGAGAATAATAAACATTATGAATGCACTTTTCTTTACCTTCTTGAGTGTGGATTGAAATGATACTTTTGCCTTTTATATCCAAGTATTTGCTATCTCCAATTTCAACCCTTGAAAGAAAACTTTTATATAATTGTAAGAAAGCATCTTTGTTGCCCGTTATATGATTGCTACATCCAGAATCTAACAACCAAGTTTTTGAACCTTCTTGTTGATCTTTTCCAAAATACAATGCATGATCATTTTCAACACACAAAAATAGTTGGTCTTGGTTTTGGTCTTCTTCTTCTTTTGAGAAATGTGCAACTTATTTTTCATTATTTATCTCTTTTTTCTCTTTATACCGATAAACATTATATGAATGATAAGAGTCTTCGCATATAGTGCATCTAAAATGGCAATCGCTAGTATAATAATTAGATTTCTTGTAAATTATGCAATATAAATTAGAGTTACCAGAGTTCTGTGGGTGTTGGAAGTCTTTTCTTCCTTCATTATATTGGAATTGCCTTCTTCCATCATGATATTGAAAAGTTCTTCCTCCTTCACTTTTACCCCGGCCTTGATTTGGGTTTGCACGACTTCTTGCATATGTTCCTCTTCCTTAGGAGAAAGCACCTCTTTGCACATAATCTGATGTTGTCACATTTTTTCTTAAAATCTCATATTTGCTTGAAAAGCTTGCTCTAATGGTTGATTAGAATACTTGTTCAGCATTTGCTCATGAACTTCAAGTGAACCAACAAGCTCATACATAGAAAGCTTTGAAGGATCTTTTCTGGAATTACTTCGCCAAGGCTTCTAATTTGATTCATAATTTCAGAAGCTTTTGAAAAGAAATCTTTGAAACATTCACCATCTCTCATTCTCATGTTGTCAAAGTTTCTCCACAAATTTTGTAGCTTGATGGAGATCACCTTCTTAGATCCTTGAAACTCATTCTTCAATGTTTCCCAAGCATCTTTTGTTTTTTTCATACCAAGAATGCGAGAATAAATAGATTTACTCACACATTGTTGTATGATTCTCAATGTCATAACATTCTTTTTCATATTTTCTTTATACTCTTTCTCATTTGTTTTTAACCTTGAAGAACCATTTGATGTTTCAAATTGTTCTTCATAACCATCCTAAAAATAAAAATTATTTTTATTTAGGCATTCTATATATTATAATATTCACCATCAAAAATAGGAACTTGGTTAAAAGAATATGAAAAAAAAGTGTTTTGAGAAGCCATAGTTACCGAATTAACTTGGGGTTTGTAGTCTCGACAATTTTCTGCTCTTTCTTCAAATTCCCTTTTCTCCTTTTTTAGCCTTTAATTTCTTTGCTTCTCTGTCACAAAATCAATTGAAGAGAAATCGCAATTGATGTGAAATCTCAATGTCTAGAAATCCAATAGCTTTAATAGGAATCTCAGATTTTCTTCCGTTGGGATTTTGTTTTTTCTTTCTCGAGATTATTGCAACTTCTGTTTTTTCTTTCAAATTCTGCATCTCACGGCTGAACGAATTTTCTTGATTTAGGCCTAGTTTAGTTCTATTGCGCTACTAAAGTTGTAATAAGACAGCTAGCTATCACTGTAGCACATATTCGTAAAGAGTGTTTAGGTGAATCTGCATTGACAATTGCACTGTCACTATAGCAAATACTAGTTAAAGTTTTTTAGGTAGATTTAATATATTATAAATTATAATTACGTAATCTTACTATAAATTTTAAGTTCAAATATTTAATTTTATAAAACTATTAATTTATATATTAACTAATAAGTTATTTCAAGAAAATTATTAATTTATATAAAATAATTATTTTATAATATAAAATTTAATTATTAAGTTTATATTTAAAGAAATTAATTAAAATTAATATATATTAAATTAAATAATATTATATATTTTAAGTGAGAGGGGAGAAAAACAAAATGGGATAAAATAAATATTAATAATTATTTTATAATATAAAATTTAATTATTACTTTTATATTTAAAGAAATTAATTAAAATTAACATATATTAAATTAAACAATATTATATATTTTAAGTGAGAGGGGAGAGAAACGAAATCGCATAAAATAGATTGAAATACTGTAGCATTATATGCTACAGTACTATAGCAGCGGCGAAAAAGGATTTGGCAGCTTTCACCAATGAAAATATTATACTATTACACCTCTAAAGCTGAAATCCAAACGAAATAAAAAATTTAAACCATCGCTACGCACTTAGGCCTAGTTTGGAATTGATTATGTTTTTAGTTTCTATTGGCTGAGGAAGTCTGTTTTTAGCTTTTGCTGACTGAGGAAGTATCTAGCTGTTTGGTTCAACAACTGTGCTGCAAAGCAGACTAAACTGCTATGATGTAATATTAAGCAGAGACTAAAAATAACATTAAATGTGATTACACTCTGTGTAATTTTAATAATATAACAAGCTCATAATTTGATACCATAAAGAGTTCATAGACAATACAAGAAGTTCATAATATGTCCAATACAATACCAAAGTCATTACACACGATGAAATTATTTTTAGGCTACGCAGCTCATGTTAATAAACTTAAACAAATAACCAAAGATTTTTACTATTTATGAGCCTCCTCATAGTGATAGTTCAACTATCCTAGCTTCTCCTCAGTAGTTGTCATCTATTTAAAAGCTATTCTCTTTGATTTCTGTTCAAGGAGTGTAGAGGCAAAAAAGTACAACCGACCACCATAATAAATACTCAAGAGATCATTGAACTCATTCATGCATTCACATAACTCTTGAAAGTTCCTAGATGTGAACTCTCCTCCTCTGTCAGATCTTACAGCTTGGATCCTGTATCCACTATCTTTCTCCACAAAGACTTTAAATTTTTGAAAATATGTAAATGCTTCTAATTTTTCTTTGAAAAAATATATCCATGTTTTTCTACTGAAATTATCAATGAACAGGAGAAAATACTTGTTATTACCAAAGGATTCTGGTGTAATTGGTCCGCACACATCTGTGTGTATCAACTGTAAAGGCTTGGATGATCTTGACTGTGATTCATTTGGAAAGCTTTTTCTGGGTTGCTTTCCTAGCAAACATCCTTCACATATGTTGCTCTGCTCATCTATCTCTAGTAATCCTCTTACCATTATGCTTTTGGACATTCTCCTAAGTCCATCAAAGTTGATATGACCTAGCCTCAGATGCCATAGCTATGAGGACTCCTTGTAGCATGCCCTTAGGCATTTTGCTACTCCTGTCTGTATTGGTAGCACAAATAGACGGTTTTGTGCCATTGGTACATTGGCAACCATAATTCCTGCACTATTGTTCAAATACAAATTGTGCCCAATAGTATAAAAGGTATAACCTTTTTCAAGCAGTTGTCCCATACTCAAAATATTGTTTTTCATGTTAGGGGCATAATAGACATTTGAGATATACTGATGAGTATTATCTTTTAGTCTTATCAAAATTTTACCTTTCCCTTACAGGAATTTTGGAGTCTCCGAAGGTAATGGTGTCGTTGACATTTCCATCCATCTCTGTAAACAGTGATCTGTCTCCACACATGTGATTACTGGCTCCAGTATCAAGGTACCACGAGGACTTATCAGTCTGTTTCAAATCTTTGTAAGCAATCAAAAGAGTTGAATCAACTATATCATTGTTTTCTTGGTGTGAGAGATTAGCACTAGCATCGGTTCTTGAATTCTTACATTCTCTTGACATATGTCCATAACCTTGACAAGTATAGCATTGTACCCTTGACTTATCGTACCTCAGTTGATATTGTTGCCTTCCTCCTCTTCCTTGACCATGACCTCTTGTTGGATTAAAACGAGGCGTGTTTTGAGGATTACTGTATGTACCTCATCCTCCTTTTCCAAAGTTATGATTGTGCCCTATGGCTCTTCCACATCCTCTGAAATTTGTATTGCTTCTTTCAGCATTTTCTTGCAGGTTTAGTTTTGTCTGCAAAACTTATTCAACGGGTTCTTTCTTTCGTCGATTTAGCTTCTCCTTGTGTGCTTCTAGTGATCCAGTGAGTTCTTCAATGGACATTTCATCTCAGTCTTTTGACTCTTCGATAGCTGTGACTATATGATCAAACTTCTCTGTTAGTGATTTTAAAATTTTTTCAATAACTTTTACCTCAGCTATAGTTTCTCTAAGTCTTCTTATCTTGTTTGCATTTGCTGTAACTCTTGAGATGTATTCTGACACTTTCTCTGAATCTTTTATTTGTATTGCTTCGAATTCTCCACGAAGGTATTGTAGTCGGACCTTCTTTGCTTTGTCACTTCCTCTACAAGTGATTTGAAGCATGTCCCATAATTGCTTGGAGGTAGTTGCGTTTGACACCTTCTCGAATGTAATGTCATCCAATGCTTGATGGATGAGTGATACAGCCTTCTGATCCTTTTTTCTGAGATTTTGAACTGCTGCAGGTTCCCCTTGACCATCATAATCATTTTCTACAATATCCCAAACATCATGAACGCCCAACAAAGCTTTCATTCATATACTCTAATTTTCAAATTTCTCTTTAGTAAACTTAGGAACTTGAAAGGGAATTAAATTTGAGTTTGTCATCTTCAAATTTAATTTTCGTACCTCCTCTTGGTAATTGAAATCAAATATTTTTTCACTTTTGTTTTTCCTTCTTCAATAAAGTCTTCTTTTGGTAATTTTTTTACCTCCTCTTTGTTTGTTGGCAGCAGAGCAACGACCTTTAACTCTAGCAAGAATATTCTTGCTATGATACCGATTTGTTAAAAACTGGATCACCTATCTCACATGCACACAACCACAATTTCACAAGCGAGATAAGGCTCGGCTTAGAGGAGAATGAAAATGAATGCTTCTCTAATTCGATTTCGATTGAAGGGAAAGAGATTACATAGCTATTTATAGGGGGAAAAGTGACTATTCAAATTCCCCTAATTGAATAGGGGACATTGAACCGACCGAGGCATTTGTTGCTTCATCGAGGCGTCGGTGGCTTCATCCAGAGCATTAATTCACTTAATCAATTCAAGGCGTTTCATGAAGCTGTGTTTAGTCTTCCAAGGCGTGCGTTGCTTCGGAAGATTAAATCACAAGTTTAATGTTTAACACGATGGTCGTTCTGAGCATGCATCCCAGCTGGCAAGAACGGGCCAGGAAAGAGGTTCTCCAAGTCTTCGGGAAGGAGGACAAGCCAGATTTCGATGGCCTGAACCGCTTGAAAACTGTAAGCGAGTTGACTTTGTGATTCCTAGATGCATTTTAGGAAGACATCGTATCGTGTTCTGAAGTCAACGACGTGGCAGGTGACGATGATCCTGTACGAGGTTCTGAGGCTGTACGCGCCGGCGACTGCGCTGCCGCGGCAGACGTACAAGACGATGAGGCTCGGGGAGGTGGTTTACCCTCCGGGAGTACTGCTGTTGGTATCTGTCATATCGATGCACCATGATCCAGAACTGTGGGGCGAGGACGCCAAAGAGTTCAATCCGGAGAGATTTGCTGAGGGAATCTCGAGGGCGTCGGCAGACAAGAATTGCTTTCTTCCGTTCGGCGGCGGCCATCGGATTTGCATCGGCCAGAACTTTACTTTACTGGAGGCGAAGATTGGACTGAGCATGATACTCCAAAGATTCACGTTTGAGCTCTCACCATCGTACGTCCATGCTCCATACACTGTTCTTACTCTTCGGCCTCAGCATGGTGCTCCGCTAAGACTGCGAAGGATTTGATAAAAAGGTTTAGTTGGGGCAGTTTTGCAGCTGGGTATACTGCAAAATTTTGTAGCTGGGTACCCTGCTGCAAAACTTTTTTCCAGTTTTCCGGCTTGCTCAGGTCATGTCAACATAAATAAATATTAAAAAAAGGAGTATCGCCGATCATGTATGTATGTTCTTCCTATGTAAGCAATCTATCCATGAATCATTGTATGCATCAATACATGAATGATAGAATATGTCTTTGCAATTGATAATAGTAATGTGCAAACAGTCATGACAATCGAAAATTATCCATGAAAATATCGTAAAACCCCCTTCAACCCACTTTTTTTAAAAACTATCTCAAACCTCTTTTAAAGACTTTTATTTTTTGGTATGTTCGCTTGTGGCAGCAGCAACATTGACAGAGGTTAATCCATCTGGACGAAAACCGAAAAAGCTAAACTTCACGAGGTAATCTATAAATAATCGTGAAGGATCTACTTCATCTAATATATGAAGGATCTACTTCATCTATATCTTTTATATATTAGATGAAGGATTAAGTAAAATTACAAATCTTAAAGTAATATAAAATAATTATACTAAAAAAATAATACAATAATTATACTTTAAGATTTGTATTTTCTTCAAATCAAATTTGCGAATTTTATTACTTGAAGTTCACAATTTATGTGCTGCTTTTTCTGTTCTCAAATAGAGAATATAGTGATATTGGCCATATATTGGTACCGTAACCGAAAGATGGAATTTGAACGCCACAGTGGCTTTATAAAACAGTCCAAGTACACAAAATGACATTGTTGACAGCGTGTCAGTGCCACGTGGACTCAAAGTACACATACTGACAGAGTGACTTAACAGTCAATAAATGTAAGTACCAGTGTAACATATAATAATAATAAATATTACTTCCCTAAAATGGCAAAAAACTTTTAAAAAGTTTCTGCTTGCTAATCAGATAAAAATCCAATAAGTGATTAAAAGTACATAATAATTACTTTCCTAAAAGAGTAAAAATACTATAAGAGGGGACTAGTAAAGGAGCATAAATGGACAAATATCATAAACTCTATCTAATATGTTGAAATCAAATTCAGATAATTAAAATGGAAAAATAAAACTCTCGTTCTAGGAGCATGCAGCCCCCTTACAGATTCGTGTTCCCTTACAGATTCGTGTTCCTTTCCTTTTGTAGGCCATTATAAATTTTGGTACATTCCCTTGCACGCTCAAGGAGATCACAGAGGACGGAATCTTGCTAGGCCATGGCCGCCATGAGTGAGCTGGTGCCGACATCGGCGCTGATCCTGTGGAGCTATGTACTGGGAGCGTGCGCGCTGCTGCTCGTGGCGTCGTGGGCGGCGAGGACGCTGGAGTGGGCGTGGCGGACGCCGCGGCGACTCGAGCAAGCGCTCCGGGCGCAGGGACTCCGCGGCACCGCCTACCGCTTCCCCTACGGCGACCTCAAGACCAGCGCGCGGCTCCTCGCGGAGGCTCGCAGCAAACCGATCGCGCCCATCTCCCACGACATCGTCCCTCGAGTAGCTCCTCTGCTTCACCTCACCATGGAAAAATACGGCACGCTACCTCTGGTTCCTGATGTTGTTGACATTTTTTTTAAAAAAAAAGTGTAGGTTTAGGAAATAACGTTTTGGCGGCGCGGCGCGTGAATTGGTGCAGGTAAAATATCGTTCACCTGGGATGGACCTGTGCCTCGAGTGACTGTCATGGATCCGGAGGTGGTGAAGGAGGTGCTTGCTCACAAGTCCGGCGCCATTAGAAAGCCAAACACGAACCCTCTTACCGAGTTCTTCGTGAGAGGGCTCGCTACACGGGAAGGCGACGAGTGGGCTAAGCGGAGGAGGATTCTCAATCCTGCTTTCAGCGTAGAGAAGTTAAAGGTGAGCTGCATGAAATTAAAACAGATTACGAGAGGAACTAACGTGAGAATTTATTTCTCATCGACTGAAAAATATACAGTTAATTACTTGAAGGATCTCGTTTTAATTTTGCAGCGGATGTTGCCGGCGTTTTTCGATTGTTGCAGCGATATGGTGGACAGATGGGAGGGCGCCATGGCGGCCGAGGGATGGTGTGAATTGGATGTTTGGCCGGAGTTCAAATGCCTCGGTGAAAATGTGATCTCACGAGCTGCATTTAGCTGTAGCTATCGAGAAGGCCGACGGATTCATCAGCTACAAACGGAGCAGGCGGAGCTCTTTGCTCATGCTACCGAAAACCTGCACATCCCAGGTTACAAGTAATAGTCCTTTAACTTCCGAATCATTTTTCATCTAGTTCCTATATTTTCTTTTTTAAAAATAAAAAATAAAAATGAAAATGAAAACGCTGTGTACACTACTATAAATTATCTTTTTATCAAACAAAAATATTCAAAAGGGAAATTGTGTCGTTAGAATAGAGAATAAGAATTTGATGAAGATTCGCTGGATTAAGCAGGTTTCTTTCCACTGGAACGAAGAGGAGAATAAAAGCAATCGGCGAAGAGATCCGAGCAATTCTAGGAGACATCATAAAGAAGAGAGAGCAGGATACATTAGCGGGCAGAGCAAATTGCGACGACTTGCTCGGTCTGATGATGGAGTCAAACTCCATCCATCTCCAAGAAGATGGGAGCAGCAACAAAAACGAGGCCGCCGGTATGACCTCCGCCGACGTGATGGAAGAGTGCAAGATGTTCTACTTCGCAGGGAAGGAGACGACGTCCATCTTGCTGACGTGGACAATGGTCGTGCTGAGCATGCATCCTCGCTGGCAAGAGCGCGCCAGGCAAGAGGTTGTTGAGTTCTTCGGAGAAGTCGGTGGAGGTAGTCGGCGTCCAGATTTTGATGGCTTGGGCCGACTGAAGATTGTAAGTACTGAACGCAAGGACGATCGACAGTCACAGATTCGAAGAATCTAGTAAGAACTAAATGGGCGCTTTTGCTGCAGGTGACAATGATTCTGAACGAGGTCCTGCGGCTGTACCCTCCCGGGCAGATTCTTCAGCGGCAGACGCACTCGGCAGTGGAACTCGGCGGCGTAGTGTACCCGCCTGGCGTGGTGCTCGGGCTGCCGGTCGTCTTCATCCACCGGGATCCAAACCTGTGGGGCGCCGACGCGGGCGAGTTCAATCCGGAGAGGTTCGCTGGAGGGGTCTCAAAGGCGTGCGGGTACAGGAGCGCCGCCTTCTTCCCGTTCGGAGCGGGCCCGCGAATCTGCATTGGGCAGAATTTTGCGCTGCTGGAAGCTAAAATGGCGCTTTGCATGATCCTGCAGAGGTTCTCGTTTGTGCTCTCTCCATTGTACGTCCATGCTCCAGACGTTCTTCTGTTTCTTCAGCCTCAGTATGGCGCTCAATTAAGGTTGTCCAGGATTTGAATTCGGTTTTGCTTCCTCCGTCCATTAGGGTTTGCAATTGAAATAATGTTGGAACTGTTAAGGTGTAATATGCAACTTTGGAGTTAACTGGTTTGTCTTTGCTGTAATTTGACTGGCCATTAAACTTTAGAGTCATGCTTATTTGCAAACGTTACCTTCCAACAAGGGTATAAAGCTTGAAATGGATGTAAAGGCCAGGAATATTCAAAATTATAAAGCTTGTTTAGTTATAAAAGGCTATTTATAGCAATTTAACGTAGATTTCAGACGTATGCTTTAGTTGCGGGGATGAAAACAACTCCAACTATGCTTGCTTTAGCAGTATAAATAGAGATAATAATATATCAATTTGATGCAAAATCAGTTTTCTTAAATGAAGAATTGTAAGTATACATATATGTGGAGCAACCTAAAAGTTATTATATAAAAAACAAACAAGATAAAAGTATATTGACTACATAAAGTTTTATATGGGCTTAGAACACAAAGATTCTTTCTTATTTCTTAGTTATTATTTTCATAGAACCCTATCACTTTATGTGAAGAAATGTGAAAATAAATACTTTCTAATTGTTTGCCTTTTTTAAGTTGATAACTTGATATATGTAACAACAAATAAAGCAATAGTTAAGATTTCAAGAAGATAGTGATGAAAAAGTTTTATATGAGTGACTTCATATGAAATATTTCTTAAATTTTTAAATCAAATAATCAAGAGGAGACATCTTCGTATCTCAAGAAAATACATTAAAGGGTGAGCATTCGGTAAATATCGAGATCGTATTTACCAAAAATCATTTACCAAATTTTTTTTATACCTGAATTTTATTCAGTAAATTCCGTAAATTTTCAAAAGGTTAAATTATTAAGAATTTAATTACTTATATGATGAGTAATTGGGTTATTAGATATTACGTAATAGGTTATAGAATATATATAATATATTATATTTTTTAATATATATTATATATTTTAATATATATCGGTAAATTTAATTTTTTTTTTTACCAAACCAAAAAATAAAAACAGAAACCGAAATCGATAATCAAATTTTATAAAACTTATTATCGAAACTGAAATCGAAAATTTTTTTATTGAACTGAATTTATTTAAATTTTGCTCACTCCTATTGAAGACTTATTAAAAAATTTTGATATATCTAATTGCAAGAGTATTGCTACTTCAATGATTGTAAATTAAAAGTTACAACAAATTAAGCATAAGAAAGATGTAGATACAAATGTTTATCCAAGTGTTGTTGGTTCTCTCATTAATCTCACAAACACAAGATCTAAAATTGTTTAAGCAATGAATGTTGTTTTAAAATTTATAAATAATTTAAAAAAATTACATCTATCTACAATAAAAAGAAATTTCAAGGTACTTGAAAGGAATAAAGCCAGAAGAAATCAAGTAAGTGAAAGGGCCTAAATGTGAAATATTTATATTCACTAATAATGATTTGGTAGGTCGTACTTATAGTTATTTCTTTTATCATGGATTAAATATAATCTCGAATGTGTTAGTTTAACTAATAAAAAAAATAAATTATTAATAACAAAGTCTTAGAATTGAATATCACCTTTATCACTTTAACTTGCTCGAAAATAAGGCTTATTAATCAGTAAAAAATCTCTCATGAGATAGAATTGTCAATTCAAGTGATCCCAAGCAGCCTAATTTTATAAACATTTTCTATGATTTCTTTACTTTCTCATTACTGCTACGAATTTCTCTTTCACTACGTCAATATGAACATAAAGCAAGAAAGCATATAAGGATACAGTGTCCTTATTTTATGGATCGTGATGCATTGAGTAATTTCCTGATCACAATAATTGGCGCCAATGAATAAGCAGCATAGGAAAATAATAGTAGCAGCTTCCTCGTTTTCGACGGAGGCGTCAATCGTCATGGAGCCGTTCTGGATGATCGACAAGCAGGTGCGACGAGATTGACGACCGGGAGCCCAGAAGAGTTTGTCCTATCTGGTTCGCCGCCAAAATTCCCACGTAATCGCTGCCGTCATGGTGCCTTGCCGCCTCTACGGAGAAAGATGCCAACCGCACACGATAAGTTCACCGCCTTCCCGCTTCCACATTTCTCAGTCTGCGCTCATGGGGTTGCTGGTTATGGCGGCGGGCACGGCCTGGGGCCTGGGTTGCGGCATTGTCTTGCTGCTGCTCGTGGCGTGGGCCTTGCGGACGCTCCACTGGACATGGTGGTCGCCTCGGCAGCTGGAGAAGGCGCTCCGGGCGCAGGGGCTCGACGGCACGCACTATCGCTTCCTCCGCGGCGACCTGGGCGAGAACGAGCGGCTCCTCAAGGAGGCGCAAGCCAAGCCTATGCCACTATCCCACGATATCATCCCCCGCGTTGCTCCTTCGGTTCACCGCGCCATGGAGAAATACGGTAAGCTCTTGTGTCGCCCTCCTTGTGCTCGTCGATATGCCCAAGCGACTGTTCATGTGTAATTCGCTATTTTGTCTTGTCCAAATTTTTGCAGGGAAAGTAGCTTTCGAATGGTTTGGACCAGTACCGAGAGTGATTATTACTGATCCTGATCTAGTGAAAGAAGTACTATCGAACAAATTTGGACACTATGGAAAACCGAAGATAAGCCACCCACTTGGCCGATACTTTAGCAGAGGGGTGGCGACATACGACGGCGAGAAGTGGGCCAAGCACAGAAGGATCTTGAATCCTGCTTTCCATATAGAGAAGCTAAAGGTGGTTGATTCATCGCTGAACTGTTGTTTAATGTTAAGTGTTTGTTTAAATGATTCTAAATAGCAATCACACAGCGGATGTTGCCGGCATTTTCTGCTTGTTGTGATGAGCTGGTTGACAGATGGGAAAAGTTGTTGACTTCCGAGACGAGTTATGAGCTAGATGTTTGGGGTGAGCTCCAAAGTTTAACTGGAGACGCAATTTCGCGAACAGCTTTCGGCAGCAATTATGAAGAAGGAAGGAGGATCTTCCAGCTTCAAGATGAGCAATGCCTGCTCCTTATTCAATCAATAGAGTTTGCCTATATCCCAGGATATAGGTGAGCAATTTTCTATTCAAGAACAAATACTCCGATCTTTCGTTTACTTTTTCAATCCAATTTACTAAGAGGATTTGCTAATTGCTAAGAGGATTTGCTAATTGCTGCTTATCATACAGGTTTCTTCCCACCCGGACGATCAATAGAATGAAAGCAGCCGATAGAGAGATCCGAACACTTTTAAGAGGCATAATAAAGAAAAGAGAAGAGGCTATAAGAGTGACCAAAGTAAGCACCGATGACCTGTTGGGCTTGTTGATTGAATCCAATATACAGCATGTCCAGGAAACCGGAACTGGGATAACCACAGAGGAAGTGATCGAGGAATGTAAGCTATTCTACTTTGCAGGGTACGAGACAACTTCTCTGTTGCTTACATGGTCAATGGTTGTCTTGAGCATGCATCCAAGTTGGCAAGAACGAGCCAGACAAGAGGTTCTGCAAGTCTTTGGGAAGGACAAACCAGATTTTGATGGCTTGAGCCGCTTAAAAACTGTAAGCATCATTTTTCATTCTTTTACATTCTGCTTAGTTGACTTTTTTTGGATGAAATTTTTTTTTGCTTTGCTTGACATGCAAAGGGAAATCTTAAATAGGAGTCAGATATATTGATACATAGAGCAAATGCACATATGGCAATTGTCAGTTTAGCTGTGCATTATATATGATTGAGACCAATTATCTCAAAAAGCTTGATTTTTTGGGGTAGAACATTTATACGTGTTATTACAAAGCTTAAAAAATACTAGAATGGTTTAGACTAGTGCATAGTAGTAAACAAGCTAAATCTTAGGGGGCACATGGTATGCTGGGCGTGCATGTTCTAATCATAGACTCACAAGCCTTAAACTCACAAGCCTTCTTTTCTGGACCTTCTGCCCTCTTTGCTGAACTTATGACTATCAAATCTACTCTTCATTACATCTACTGCAATTTTGAAGGCAATCATCAAAGATATATTATTGAAACTGACTCTTTGATTGCTATTAGACTAATTGAAGACAGATCTCTACTGTCTAATCTTTCTCTCCTTCATGAAAACTGTTTTCTTTTATCTAGGATGATTACTTGTATAATACATTATACCGCTAGAAGAAATAACCTTGCAAACTCGTTTGCTTGTTTTGCTTGAAAATTTGTATCTTCCTTTTATTGGCCTGCTAACTGGCCAAATGACTTAGACTTGTATTATCAACCCTGATAGAATAGGTCTTTTTTGTTAATATAATTATGCTTTTTTTAAAAAAAAAACATGTGGATTAGGAGAATAGAAGTAGAATTTGTTCATAGGTTAATTAGCTCTTCAAGAAGCTAGAACAACGATAATAGGAAGTATAAAAAATATATAAATAGCTAGAAAATAAGCACGAGTACTTACAAAACCAAAACTCAATATATGAGGGCAAAACTGTATTTCTAAATTTTTTTATATTAGTAATGGAGAATAAGGCCATTGTTATTCAAATTTGTATATCATATATAAGTTTACTTTTTAAATTTCAAGGAGGGCAATTGTACATATTGAGTGCTGTACATAGATCCATCCCTAATATGAAGGGTTTCATCTTCAAACGGTTAACCTACGACTCTAATAACATATATATATATATATATATGATCTATGTCAAGTTTATAGTATGATATTAAGTAGAAAGTAGATGCGATTCCTCTACGGAATGCATATGTAAACTACGTGATGATTTCCTCTATTACGAGCAACACGATCAAGTTGCTCTTTTGCCCTTCATAGAGTTGTTCATTTGGCTCATGATAGATTCATTTGCTTTTTATTATTTTTTTCAATCATGAAGTAGTGTTCTTACTCGAATTATTTTCTTCTATTGATTGCATTAGTGACAATAGTCCCACAAAGAAAATGAAAAGTAATAAATACCACATTTCATTTCTTTTTGACCATTGAAAACCAAAGTTTATTGATTTTTTGTAAGTCTTTTATGGATTTTGGAGTGGACTTTATCCTCATTATCTAAAGCACAATGCACTTGTATGCTTCATATATGCTTTCAACATCATACGTATCACATTTCCTGGTCACTATAATTTTTTTTTCAATAACTTCTATTCTCACTTCTAAAAGTCTTACTTTAGTTTTCTCCTCTGTTAATTGAAATTGAAAGTACTATTGTCACGCCCCGGCAGAAATCCTGCTATCCTTAGCTGAGGGTTCCCTAGGGAGATAGATAATATTATTAGGAACCAAATAACTATAATAATAAAATATCATAATTAGTCTAAAATTTAACATCAACAGTTTTATAACACAATTTCTAAAAACATACTATCCAATTTATGAATAAATCAACTGAAATAATAATTAAAAGACAAACTATCTCATCTTGGGGCTGGTATGCTATCTACTCTATCCCTCTCATAAGCTAACTCTGTACCTGGAAGAGAAACAAAGGGAGTTAGCAAAAATGCTAAGTAGGAATCAACAAATATGGTGAGGGAGTCAAATAACAAGATACTAAATGACTGATACAACGATATACAAAATAATATACAGAATATCGTGTAAATCATCAAGTTGGCCAATAGATCTTAATCAAGAGCCGCACTCATTTTCAAAGTATTTCCACTATTGCTCACGCAGTGGAACGACTGTCCTAAACAGTCCGGAGTGTTGCGTCCAACACCTGGCATCCGTAATATTGTCCCGAGGACAACTGGTGGTACCCTAATGGCAACCATATCCCGATACGCGTCGGTAACTATATCTCACACAAACAGACCACTGGAGAATAAATCATCCAGTTCAAAGGTCAATATATCACGACTTTAACATCACAGATATTCAACTATTCCAACATAATCATATGTCAATATCATAGATACATAATTGTTCAACTATGTTCATAAGTCAATATATCAGATATCTCAATACAGTTTTATTAACCATTCATATAAAAACAGAATATGACCAAATGAATAAGATAAATAAGATCAACAGAATTTCAGAAACAAAACAAGCAGATGAATCAAATAGATATCAGTGTTAAGCAATTCTAATATATATGCATCATATATCAAATCAAAGGAATAAGCAACAAATCCTATACGTTCTTGACACCGTAACAAAGGAGTAGGGTAAGATTCCTACCTCAAATACTGTTATCCTGAATCCTTTTTGAAATGCCAACAAATTGTTTATTATACGATGCAAGCCGACTAGTGGATCAATCGCTCTGTAACATGAATTTGTACATAAACTCTATTAATAAATATTCTAACTTGAAAACATTAGACTACCAACATGAAGGACACATCCCTAAACCTAGAGAACCAGTTTTAGATCAAGTGAACCGGACCTAAAACCCACTGAACCGGACAGAATTGCTGTGAACCGATTAAATTTACCCAGAACCAAGTTAGACCAACACTTAGAACTTAAATTACACAAATTTTACACGTCATCTAAAGATACACAGGATACCATTGGATAGAATATTTTATAAGCTTTCCTACGGCTACCTGAACTGGCCAAGATTCGACCGAATTAGAGTCGAACCAGTCCAAATTCAATCACTGGACCGAAATTGAAATTGAACCGCTCACCACTATTGAACCGGTTTAAATCGATTTCAACCCAGCTGGCCGGTTTATTTGGTATTTTCAAATAAACCGCGCAAAACCATAAATCAAACTTGAACCGGCCGTTCGCCCGCGCCGCCCGACCGCCGCCGTGCAAGGCCGCCGGACCTGCGTCCGCTGCTTGCACCGGTGAGCTCGCGAGGGCGCGTCGAGCGTTCATTCGCCGCCAAACTTCGCCAGTTTGATCCTGACGACGAAGAGAGGCTCCACGATGGGCTGCGGCGAGCTTTCGACTCACGATCAAAGCATCCGAAGCAGCCGAAGGTATCGACGGTGGCGCCGCCGCTGTCGATACATCAAACAACTTAGAAACTCCACGGAACTTCACCAAAACAACAGGAAAGAAAGAATATCTTGCTACGACGATGTATCATAGCCCAGAACAGGGAAATCATGTCGCTGGAAGACTGGAATAGAAGGCGGCGCTGCTCGAACTCCGGCGACGAGTTCGAGTTCGATTTCTCCTTCCTAGCGGCGTGTCCAAGCTTGAAGGGAGGCTAGAGTTCTACTTCTCCTCGAATCGAGCAGAAGCCCTCTAATATAGAGGAAGGACGCGTCCCGAAATAGTAAAAGCGGAAGGCTACGGTGGCGCCGCCACTGAAGGGAGGCTAGGGTTCTACGGTGGCGCCACCGCTGTCGATACATCAAACACCTTAGAAACTCCACGGAACTTCACCAAAACAACAAGAAAGAAAGAATACCTTGCTACGACGATGTATCGTAGCCCAGAACAGGGAAATCATGTCGATGGAGACGCTGGAAGACTGGAACAGAAGGCGGCGTTGCTCGAAATCTGGCGACGAGTTCGAGTTCGATTTCTCCTTCCTAGCGGTGTGTCCAAGCTTGAAGGGAGGCTAGGGTTCTACTTCTCCTCGAATCGAGCAGAAGCCCTCTAATATAGAGGCAAGACGCGTCCAGAAATAGTAAAAGCGTGGCGGCGACTCAATTGCCACAAAAATCGGAGAAGACGACAATTTGAATCGGCCCTAAAACCAAATTTAAAATTTAAATCAAATACATTTAGCGCGGTTTTAAAATGAAAACGCAAGTCAGCCCAAGCCCGAATCCCATGCGCGACGCGGGTTCGAAACCCAGCGAACGCGCTTTTAATGAATTTCAACTCAAATAAGAAATAAATAAAATGAGTGCTTGTGACTTAGTCTGGTGGTTGAGTTGAACGAACACACTTATTGCGTTGTGGGTTCGAGCCCCGCGAACGCTATTTATGTTTTTTATTATAAAATTTATTTATTTTAACCTTCTAAAAATTCCAAAAAAATCATAAAAATTTTAAAATATAATTTCTGAATTTCCAAAATTTAAATAAAATTAAGGTTATAACAACTATTAAAGAGGATATGATATTATGTTTTTCTTCCAAGCATTCCAAAGTAATTGATACGACGATACTGTCAAATTAATGTGGCAGGTGACAATGATTCTGTATGAGGTCCTCAGGCTATACCCACCAGTGATTTTCTTCCGGCGACAGACATACAAGACAATGAAGCTTGGGGAAGTAGTTTACCCTCCAGGAGTGCTGCTCTTATTGTCTGTAATTTCTATTCACCATGATCCGGAATTATGGGGCAAAGATGCAAAAGAGTTCAATCCTGAGAGATTTGCAGAAGGGATCTCAAAGGCCTCAAAAGACAAGAATGCCTTCTTTCCCTTCGGTGCTGGCCCTCGCATTTGCATCGGTCAGAACTTTGCAATGCTGGAGGCTAAACTAGGGCTTAGCAGGATACTGCAACGATTCACATTCGAGCTCTCACCATCGTATGTCCATGCTCCGCGTACTGTTCTAACTCTTAAACCTCAGTATGGCGCTCAGTTAAGACTGCGAAGACTTTGAATTGTTTCTAAGTTGTTGTCGTTTCTATAAGTGCACCGGCGTGATTTGCTGCCTCGAGTATCGTTTCTATATGTGCACCGGCGTGATTTGCTGCCTCGAGTATCTAAAGTTCTAATATCTAAAGCATCTTTTGTTTAAAGTTCTATTGTTGATAATTTGATGTTGAGAGCTAAGGGTGTGCAAGTTGTCCTTCTTTTGAAATGTGTTAATCTTAAAACGATAGATTTGCATTTCTCCTTGCTTAATATTCCTAGGAATTTCTCTCGACTTTGTGGGCCTGAGAAGCCCATAAATCGAATCTACAACTCATTCACCACCACTAGGTTTAATAAAATATAAACTCTATTCTACCTATTTTCACTTTTATTAAGTTCGTTTTTTTATCCTCTCTAGCTTCGGGTGGACGACCTGAACGGAGGAAGCGGAGCGGCGCGGCACAGCGAGTTCTTCGGGCGCGCGTGCTCGAATTGGAGGAAGTAGAGGCGGCGTCAGACGAAATCCAGCGGCTGACTTGGGACGGTGCTAGAGGGACGTCATGAGAGCCGGAAGAGGCGGGCGAGCCTCTTCCCTATAAATGCATCCGAGGAGCGGATGAGAAGGGGGAGGTGAGTGTGCACTGCTGAGAGCGACACCCAAGGGCGGTGGGAGCACCAAGCAGGTATGCCACCACCAACGACGGCGAGGTGGGCCGTCGTCCCTTCCAGGTTGAGAGCGATAGCCTGGGACAGAGGATGCTCTCCTTCGACACCAACCGTTCCCAAGCAACAGGCGGCGGTGGAAGATCCGACGAGCGGATTAGGAGAGCTTGGGAGAAACAAATTATATAAATTATTTTTTTATGTATAATTTATATATATATATTATTATAATATCATGAAAATTTAATACTATATAGTAAAAATTTTATATCGTGGAAATTTACAATATAGTAGAAATTTAATTCTACGAAAATTCTTGATAGAAATTTAATATTATATAGTGAAAATTTAGATAAATTTTTTTAAAAACTTAAGTTAGTTATAATAATTAGCTTAGTATTGAAAAAATAAAATATTATATAAATTATTTATTATTTATGTATATTTTATATATATATATATATATATATATATATATTTATATCGTTGAAATTTAATACACTATAGTAAAAATCTAATTCTATTTGATCACTTCAACTTATCTAGAGGATTATATAAAATCAACGGAGATAAAGCAGCTTGCAATCTTCAGAAAGCTGCTTTATGAGAAAACGCGTCCCGCGAAGTCTCCGGATTGAACTCGCCCGCGTCAACGCTCCACAGCCACATGTTTGGATCCCGGTGCATGAAGGCGACCGGCTGCGCAAGCACCACGCCTGGCGGGTACACTACGCCGCCGAGCTCCACCGCCGAGAGCGTCTTCCACTGAAGAAACAGCACGGGAGGGTATAGCCGCAGGACCTCGTTCAGATGCATCGTCACCTGAAGCCAAATACGCGCGCATTTTGTTCTTATTAGATTACCTGCATCCCTGATTGTCCGATCGTCCTTGCGTTCAGTACTTACCATCTTCAGTCGGCCCAAGCCACCAAAATCTGGAGCCGACGTCCTCCTTCGACTTCTCCGAAGAGCTGCACAACTTCTCGCATGGCGCGTTCTTGCCAGCGAGGATGCATGTTCAGCAGGACCATTGTCCACCTCAGCGAGATGGACGTCGTCTCCTCCCTCGCGAAGCATAACATATTGCACTCTTCCATCATGTCCGCGGCGGTCATGCCAGCGGCGCCGTTTTTGTCGCTGCTCCCATCTTCTCGTAGATGGATGGAGCTTGACGCCATCATCAGGCCGAGCAAGTCGTCGCGATTTGCTCTGCCCGCTAGTGGATCCTGCTTTCTCTTGTTTATGATAGCTGTCTCCTAGAATTGCTCATATCTCTTTGCCGATTGCTTTTATTCTCCTCTTCGTTCAAGTGGGAAGAAACCTGCTTAATCCAACTACTCGTCGCCAAATTCTTGTGCTCTATTCTAATGATACAATTTCCCTTCTCGTAGCAATGTTTCAGAAGAATTAGGTTCAATCTGTCCAACTTGAACAGGCTGGGTCTGAGAGCCTTCAAAAGTATGTGGCTGTCCAGTCAGTGTCGTTTGAGGTTCCGACAAACACTGTTGGTTTTTGCGGAAAAAAAATTTCAGGCAGCCGGGGTGCCTAGAAATCTTGGGCATGTATAATCCTTACCGTTGAGTTTGTGTGGGGTTATTTTTGGTTGTGTTATTAATATATTTTTAACTTTTTAAATTTATCGTAAATTAATAAAGTTTTTTTGTTTAATGAGTTCGCTTCCAATAAGCTCAAGTACTCATTGTTAATTACTTTTAAAATCAGGAAACCTTTGATTAAGAGGTTTATGTTACGCGATAAAGTAGAAGAGGAGATTAACAATATTATTCATGAACATTATAGAAATACATAATTGATTTGATACAATAAGAAAAGTAACGAAAAGAAAATAGTCTTCGCCAATTTGGATTATTTGTATGAGTCAGATATCCAGCTTTATAATAGCTTATTGGATATATGATTTTAGAAAATATCCAGCCTTGGCGGCTTATTGGATATTTAAATTTAGAAAATACCCGGTCTCGACGGCTTATTGGGTATTTGATTTTGGAGAATATCCGGCCTTGACGGCTTAATGGATATTTCAATTTAAAAAATACCCGGCCTCAACGGCTTATTGGGTATTTGATTTTAAGAAATATCCGACCTTGGCGGCTTAGTGGATATTTTAATTTGAGAAACATCCGACCTTGGCGGCATGGTAGATATTTTAATTTGAGAAATATCCGACCTTGGCGGCTTAGTGGATATTTTAATTTAAGAAATATCCGGCCTCGGCGGCTTAATAATTTGAGAAATATCTGGCTTAGGCGGTTTAGTGGATATTTTAATTTTGAGAAATATCCGGCCTTGGCGGCTTAGTGGATATTTTAATTTTAAAAATACCCGGCCTCAACAGCTTATTGGGCATTTAATTCTGGAGAATATCTGGCCTTAATGGCTCAGCGAATATTTTAATTATCTTCAGCCATAACAAGCATAACGTCGTATTAAGGAGTTATACCTTGACGTTAAACATTACTGTACGCACCTCCCAAATAATACTTGTTGTAGCATATTAAGGCTTTCTAACATTTTTGTTCATTTGTGGCGAAATCATCGACGCACAGCAAATTTTAGTTTATTCGTGGCAAAATTGTCAACACCACAGATCTAGCCATTTTATTTCTCTTCACCTAGGTCTAATCGAACGAGCTCCGCGAGTGGCTTTCCACACCATGACTGATAAAGCACCATAATGCCGGCATCAAGCCCAACGATCAACGTAGAAAGACCAAGGTGCTAGATGCCGCTGCATAAATATCATAATTAATATCTATTTTATCTTTTTTTTTTCTTATTATTTTTATTTT
This sequence comes from Costus lasius, assembly GCA_027563935.2. Classification (NCBI taxonomy): domain Eukaryota; kingdom Viridiplantae; phylum Streptophyta; class Magnoliopsida; order Zingiberales; family Costaceae; genus Costus; species Costus lasius. The sequence goes on from CM050446.2 coordinate 140,268,366, forward strand.
ATTTATTTATTTATTTATTATTATTTACTTTTAAAGTGAAATAGTAAAGTAGCTCATCGGCTACTCATCTACCGAACGAATACAGACGAACTCTCTAGCGGCGCCGTGAATTGATCCTGCCGGAGGCACCGATCGTAGGGGAGGCAGTAAAATCCGGTGAGATCATAGGGAAGGCGGAGCGATGGCACTACCGTGCTTCGTTCGCTCTCGTTGGAAAAGAGGGGAGGTGGCAAGATCTGCTGAGCTTCCGGCGAAGAACCACGACCTACTCGCCAAGAAATATCGTCCTACCTGAAACAAGGAGGTGGCGAAATCTGCCGAGGAAGGAGGAGCAGTGGCACCGCCGCACTTCGGCGATGGCTTGCGGCGAGGGTGCGATGGGCTTCAGGCGGAGGCTAATGGATGATTCCAGATTGTTGGCGACGCCGATCCAGGTTAATTTCCTATGCAATCTGGACACGAAGACGATTTCAACGACTTGGGTTGGATCTTTTTTCCTTTAGATCCGAATCGGATCAGATCAATTTCAAGTAATTGATGATTTTTCAGCTTTCTTTCTCCGATTCGGAATTAGCTTATCTTCACTCTTCCTCGGATTTGAAACTCAATTTGCTCTTTATTTTATTCTTTCTTGTCTAGTTTCGACGAAGTTCAAACTCCAACGATTTGTGTTCATCTTCAACCGCTACCATTACCATAAATTTGGTTAAGGTGACAGATTTCCTTTTCACAAATTTTATTATATCTTTTATTCTTTCAATCGATTTTCCATAAAAATTTATTCCTACTAGTCTTCGTTGCTTGCAGATTCACTTTAGTAAATTATTTTCTTTGAGGCAGCAATAGATTAAGGCCCCGTTTGGGGCTACGACGCTTCCGGCGGCACAGTAAATAACTGTAGAAGCGAGTACTGTATTTATGTTTGGTTTATTAACTTTGCGGTGTAACAGTATATATTTTGATACTGTTCAACAAAGCTGCAAAATCCAACTTTGGGCGCAACGGTAGATGAGGCGCGAATAGTTTTGCTAAAATCACAGCGCCATAATGCAAAACATTTATAAAAATAATATTATATTATATAAATTTTATTAAAAATTAATATATTAATATATATATTGATTAACATAATATATAATACTCTTAATTAGTTATATATATTATTAAAATTAATATAATAACTAAATACTACTTTATTTTAATAATTAATATTTATTAATCAATTAAATACTATTTTAGTAATATAATATTTATTTATTAAAAAATATATATTAATATTATATTTAGTAATATAAGATTTATTAAAAAATACATTTATTTTAAATTAATTATTTTAAATATATATTAATATATATTTAGTAATATAATCTTTTATTTTATTATTAAAATATATTTTTTAAAAAATTTCTTACTTTAAAAAATTAATAATTAAAATTTATTATTTAATTATTTAATTAATTATTTTATTTTATTATAAAAATATATAATTTTAATTTTAATATATTTTATTAAATTAATATTTATTTATTTATTTATTAACAACACTAACAACTCAATAAATCTGCAAAATAACTTTAATAATAATTATTACAATAACAGCACATTTAGATTCACCAAACATCCTTAACAGCAGGTGCTATAATGACAGCACAGCTACGGCAGCTCAGGAGAACCAAATTAGCCCTAAATCCTTTACCCCTTTCTAGCAATAATTTTAGAGGACCAAGTAAGTCGTTATGATGAAATTTATATATTTTTGCTCGTATTACTCTCCTCCTCGACAATTTTGGTCCCTTCGATATTTTCATAGATTTTTTACCATAGCACTACTCTTTCATCAAGATCCTTGTGATCAAGTCATTTCATCAAGAAGAAGGAATTTGTTAGGTGTTTGCTAAGAGGAAAGAATTTTTGGTGTGTATATATCTTTCCCCTCCTTTCTTTTATTTTATTTTTTTAAACACCGGCTTAAACTGAGTGTTCCATGTTATAATAATTTTTACTTTTGTTCTCTTCGCTTTGTCGTAGCTTCTTGTTCTTCCTGATATATTGGCTTTTCTCCCTTCAGAAAGTTTCATGTTCTCTGTTTACCTATATTACCGTGAGTGTTTCTTTTTGCTAAGGGATATAAGGTCCTGAGAATTTTATGAGGATATAGAATCTCAGGAATAGTCTAGGATATAAAATTCTAGGAATATTGTAAGAGTAGTCTAGGATATAAAATCCTAGGAATGGTATAGGATATAAAATCTCAGGAATAGTCTTAGCATATAAAATCCCAGGAAGTCTAGGTTATAAACTCCTAAGAATAATATAGGATATAAAATTTTAGAAATAGTCTAGGATATAAAATCCTAGAAATAATTCAGTCTCCCTTTTTAATATTTTTTCTTCAACCATGGTGAGATTGTCTTTTCTATCAACCTCCTTTTGCTTTGCTCAGACAAAGGAATCAACTTGCATAAAAATAAAATTGCTTACCTATAATATTTCTTCCAAGAGCCTTCTTGCGAATGCTACTGAGAGTGGTGTTGTCCTTGACGCCAGAGTGTTGTCCCCTTCTTTTAGTGCGCCTCTGCCCTTTTTTATAAGGGCTGGCAAAAAAAATTTTCTTTTTTAATTTAATTTGATTACTTTTATTTCTGATAGTTTTCCTTTGTTGTTGCCGAATTACTGCTCTTTTCTATCAATTCCGATTTTATTTACTTGCTGCCACCTGTATTCCTTCCTTCCTTGTGCGCGAGACTTTTTTTTTTGGCTTTCCTTAGAGGTGGCCATGGGCCGTGCTCGGGTCGGCCTGGGCTCAGGCCCGGCTCCTAGCGGGCCGTGCCGAGCATGGCACGAGGAAAATTTTTTTGAGTCCGGCACGACCCGCGACACGTTTAGCCGTGCCGGCCCAGGCACGGCCCGCACCACGTTTAGCCGTGCCGGCCCAGGCACGGCCCGCAGCACATTTAGCCGTGCCGGCCCAGGCACGGTGGAACCATTTGCTCGGCACAGATCCGGCCCACGCTAGCATTGGCACGCGGGCCGGATTCGGCCCACTGGTTCAGATTAGGCACGCGGGCCGTGCCTGACCCGGCCCGATTGTGCCCCACGGGCCGACTTTGGCCCACGTGCCAAATTTAAAAAAATATAAATTTTAATTAAAATAAATTAAATAAATAAGTAAATTATTAATTAATTAAAATATATAAAATACAAAAAAATTAAAAAATTAAAAAATTGAGAAATTGAGAATTATGTATATTGCACAAATTTTTAAAAAAATATTAAAATATTATATATTTTAGACCGGAACCATTACAGGCTGCTTACGTACCCCACTCAAAGGAGGAATCAGGTCTACGTAGTTCTCTTTTTACAACTCTTTTTATAATTATTTATTACAACGTTTATCCATTGTTGCTTCTGCTTGCACTTCCAAGACTTTATTCATCATCATCCGATGAAGTTGAATGACCACCTTTATCTTGAAGACGATCTTCAGCATCTAGCCAATCTTTAAGACAAATACACATTTCCACGCTTTCTTCGTTCATTCGGCTTCGCTTCTCATCCAGCACCCTGCCGCCTGTACTAAAACAAGACTCCGATACTACTGTAGACACCGGAGGAGTTGCCATGGCAGAAATCACATGATATGATTTTCCTTGTGATCTCCACTACGATAAATATCAAAATTATCTATTTGTTTTTCTGTGAGTAAAGATGTATGATTATTTTCTAAAAAAAATGTTAATTCATTAAAATTACTAGATCTACTTATTGATGTTCCTTTTTCTATTTAAAATTGAGCGTATTCTTCCTGTAATATTTTTACTACTAGTAGATACATTAGTTTGAGAGACTGTTGGATTTATTAGATTTCTAAATTTTAAATTATAAACATTATACATTTCATCTAATAAGGTAGAAACTTCATTTTTTTCCTCATCTACCACATCAAGTTCTATATTTTTATAATATTCATCTAATAAAATATGAATACATCCATAATTGAAGCTAAACAATATAAAGGAGATATATTTTTTCAATATTTTTTAAATTTTGTTTCCATTTTAAAAATTACTTGAAAAATATTTTCATCATTTCTATATTGAGAAAAAATTTCACTAATTAAAACTAAATGTTCTAAAATTAAACATGATGTAGAATAATAAACACCAGATAAATGAGTGCTAGCATTAAAAAAAATTCTAAAATATTATGTAATAACTTTGCCTTTTCCCAATCATTTTCTTCAATATTTCCATCAGAGATTCTTTCATTATAAAATAATGTAAGATTGTCCTTAAATGGAAAACATGTTGTTAGCATATCATAAGTAGAATTCCATCTTGTTTTAACATCAAGTTTAAATTTTTTATGCGATAAACCATAAGATTTACATATTTGTCTAAAATCTTAATTTCTAGAAGTAGAAGAAGTAACAAATCTAACAGCATTTCTTAATTTATTTACATACTCATCTACTTCTCTTATTCCATCTTGAACACATAAGTTAAGAATATGGCATACGCATCGTATATAAAAAAAAGCACAATTAAATGTTGGATTTAACATTCTTTTTAATTTATCAATTGCACTATCATTATTACTTGCATTATCAAAACTAATTGAAAAATTTTTATTAATTATATTATATGAATGTAAAATATTATGAAATTGTCTAACTATAGCATTTGCAGTATGAGGATATTCAAAAATTTTAAATGCAATAATTCTTTTTTCTATAAGAAAATCACTATCTATCCAATGTGTCGTAATACACATATATGAATGATCAGAATGATTACTAGTCCAAATATCATATGTTAAAGAAATACAAGAAGTTAATATAATTAAAATTTGTAAAAGAGTAGTTTTATATTTATAAAAAAATTTTATAGCATCCCTACGCATGGTTTGTCTACTTACTTTTTTATATTTAGGTTGTAGTGATTTATGTATAAAATTTTCAAATTTATAATTTTCTACTAAAGAAAATGGTTGTTTATCCCAAACAATAAATTTTACTAATTCTTTTTTAAGAACTTCAGTAGAATAATTAAAAACTTCAAAAAAATTAGAGGAAAGGTTGAGAGCAGCCTGTGCACGATCGATTTGAGTTTGATGGCTTTTGATGTGACGAGCCAAATGACCAGTTCCACCCGATGATTTGCAAGTCATTACTTTTCTGCACTTCTTGCAGCTGGCTCTTTCTTCGCCGTTAATTATCACCACATCAAAGCTCTTCCAAACGTCGCTCATGCGTTTTCTTGAGCCCGACACAGTAGACTCGTGAAGGTTTGCACTGCATCCCTCCTCTCCCTGCATAGTGTTAGTGGGCTCAATATGATCTTGCTGTTGTTGATTTGGGTCATAAGGCGGAGATTTGGCATCTTGATCGGGTGGCATGACGGGGTCAGTTGTTCCCAATAGCATTCTCTAATGCCTCAAGCTCCCAAGGCAAATAATCTCATGTATTGTTAAATCTAGCCATTAATTCTACATATAATATTAAAAGTTAGCTAAACAAATTTGTAAAACAAGATTAAATACTTACTAATAATAAATTATATATTAAAAAATTACCTTCTCACGTGAATGAAGATCGCTTAGTAAGAACTAAGAAGTTGAGGTTTCAGACTTCAACAACCTTAACATAATTACGAAAAAAATATATATTAAAATAATTTAAATTGAAGTATAATTATATTATAAAAGTAAATTAATTTAATACTTGATCTTCTCGACGTGACTAGACTGAGGGAGCTTTGAAATCTTGATGGCTAATTGAAACTCAAGACTTAGAAAAGAGATTAAGAGAGTATTAAGAGAGAATGAGAAATTATTCCCAAGCTAGTTGGAAACTTGTGTGAAGAAATGAGAGGGTTGGGGGCTCAATTTATAGGGATAAATTGGGTGTAAATTTATATATTTATCCCCTATTTTTAATTATTAAAAGGGGCTAAAATGGTAATTTTATACTATAAAGACAATTATATCCCTAACTTTTAAAATTTTTATAACCGTTATGAGGGCATTTGGGTAAAAACACATGTTCAAATTCGAAATTTCTACCCGTTTTCGCCCAATTCACGTGTCGTGCTCGGGCCGACCCGCGTGCCATGCCGAGCACAGGTCCGTGTCGTGCCTAGCCCGACCCGGCCCATGGGCCGTGAACCCTCGGCCCAACCCGACCTGAGCCGGGCCACGGGCTGCCCACGGCACGTTGACTTGGTCAACGGGCCATGTGGGCAACAGGCCGGCCTGACCCGTTGGGCACCTCTAATCCGTACGCATCTATTTTTTTTTCTTTATGTGTGAACCTCTTTTTTTTTCCTTTTTAGCTAGCCGCACGCCCGCACATCGTGTTTTATTTCATTTTGATTTTTTTTTTTATTATTTTCATTTTCTTATTCTGAGTTTTAATCAAATTTATCTCCTTCCTTCCCTTCTTTGGTCGTAGACATCCGTGCTAAAAATTTAGACTTTCCATATGTGCTAGGCATGTTTCCCTTTTTTTTTTAATTCTCTTCTCTTTTGCTGACGCACACCAATGTTTCCACTTATGCATTCTTCATGGTCAAAATTTAATTTTGACTGCTAAAATTAGGTATTTCAACATAATTTGGGTTTGCTGTAGACAACAAGCCCAACTGTCGCATCAAAATTCATTCTTCTAAACAATGATCATTTTGACTTAGATGCTACACATCTCTGAGCTCATGCATCTAATTTCGAAATATAATTTCTGGACTTTTTTTTTTAACATGGGGAAGCACAAATTCAGATTTTATTTTTTTTTCTTTAGCTTTCTCTTGTTAGGATTTACACAAGTGTTTTCTGAACACTCGAATCACATGTTTACAGAAGTAATCTTTTGTTTTCTGCATCTGTGCTCGGACAATTCTCAATTGGCATTGATTTAAGAACCTCTGACATTATTGCATATGTATTGATCCAAGAAAGCAATAGAAACCTTCTACATGAGTTAATAGCTTCAGTGTAATTGATTTGAGAAAAATTAACCAATGATGCATAGTAATTGCAATATGTATTCAGCTTTAGGAAACGAGTACAAGGAACCCTACAGTTCATACAATGCTAATAATTTTCTCCTTAGTGTATCTTATTCTTTTCAAACTTCATATGTATATTAGTTCTGTAGGTTTAGCAACCTGCCGCATATATCATAACAGTAGAATTTCCACATTTTAGCTTTTTCTTGTTAGAATTTAGCGTAGAATTTTGGTGCAAATAATTAGTCCAACAGTTTGCTTTGAGATTTATGCTCCTCATACTAAACTTTAAGATTCACATAAAGCATAAATCTCAAAGCAATTTAAACAGTAAGAATTATATAGAGCACAAATCTCGAAGCAATTTGAAGAGTAAGAATTATACATGCTGAAGATTCCTTAAGCAGCCGGGCTGTCTAGGAAATTTTTTCAATTTTTCAAAGAGAGAAAAGGCGACTACCGGTGATATCCAAAGTCGCTCAACCATTGCAAGCATCATTTGAGCCTGAAAAATTCATCGTTTCAATTATGAAAAGAACGAACAAACAAAGATAAGAGTTAATGAAAGAAGAGCTCTCAGAAAGCCTAGAGGGAAAAACTAAAATGCTGATAATAAAATGCCAACCTAATAACTTAGTTGGAAGCTTATACCATGATAAGAAAATGTATGCCGTTAGTCATGACCCAGGTACAAGCATGAGCCTGGGGTGATGGGCTCAATCAGTTGCTCCATCGGCTGTTTGCGTTGCTTGAAAGCGGTTGCTCCGTTGAGTCAGAGAGGAGGGTGCAGGTGCACATGATAAAGAAAAAGAGAGCTGGGATGTAAATTGATCTCTATATTCAATAAATGATGCTATTTAAAGGTATTGAATATGTTTAACTAATGCATGACGTTTCATGCCAAACCTCCAAGGAAAACAGCTCATCTTGTTGTGGCGAGTGGCGACTTTCAAACTTGTATCTTTTATTTCAATGACTAACACATCCTTCTTTGGTGTTGTTTGAGTGGAGGCAATTCCTTGCCTCCACTCATTGATTGGTGGAGCATAAGGACGTGCTTAATGGAGGAGTGAACTGGAATGAAGACTCAATCCTTGCATAGAAGTCATCTTTGTAGGTCCGAAGTGAGCATAAGGACTCTTTTTTTACAACTGAAGTAATTCTTGCAATTGTTTATCTTGGTTTACATTATACCTGATTGAATTGAATTAGTGGAAGTACAAGATGGTCATGGTCAAGATGGTACCTCTTGTTTAGTTCAAGGATTAAAATATTATTTTGTATCAAAATAAATAGTAACATTGGCTCAAATCATTATGATTTAGTATGTACTGGTACATGATACCATTCAGATATCAATTTGCAATTGAATGCCATTTTTATATATTATACACTAATAAAATTTTAAAAACCAATCGATATTACTCGATAAAAATAGTATATACTAGTACAATTTTGCACCAAAACATGGTAGAGAGATGATACTAACAAGTACAACGAGTACTGTATTTGTTTTGTTTGCCAATTTAGGGTTAGGCTGATATATGTTGAGCTTATCGCCCAATATAGAGTGGCATTTAAATCAGTGGTTAGTTTGATAAGAGTGCATCAAGGCAAGGTTAAAGCAGCCTACACAATATTCAATGGTAAAGTCATCGCTTAATAACTTGCTAATCCATTGGAATTGAGGAGGCACAGAAAGTTGTCATACAAAGATAAATTTTATGTTGTAGTGGTTTAAGAGAAGAATTAAATGTTGGCCTTACAAGGTCGTCATTGCAAAATGGTACCATGTGAAAAAGTTGCTTCCTTCTTTTGAATAACTGTTTCTTCAAATTCAGAACCTTTACCTACACCAAGTACGGTTTGGCAGAGATTAGTGTGTAAATGTGTGTTTGGTTCCAAATGCATGCCAGTAGATCTCACAAATGAATTAAGTAAACAGTGATATTCCAATTTCATTAATCTCAGAAACACAAAAATACCAAATCAATAAATGACTTGGAAGGAATAATTCATAATTTAACTCGCAATCATGTGAACTGATTACCCTAAAGCATGGTTTGGAGTCAAACTAGCGTTGAAGTTTCAGAATATCAAAAAGAGATTACTATGATGTTATACTAAAAAGTGGTATGTTTTGAATGACTTGGATCAGCTGCAACATCAGTTGAGCAAACAAAAATTCCCAAAAGAATATTAGCATGGGATTACGAAATCAAAATCAAGGCCATTGGAGCTAAAATACACACATGTTCTGAACGATCATACAATATCCTTTGTTTATTGTATATTACTAATAATCCAACATAAAATATGACCACAGCAATAGTCCAATTTGAAGCGAGTTACAACGTAAGCAAGCAACACTGTTTCAACGTAATGGAATGCGGAAGGATGGAAAACATGCATCCTCACATTGATTATGAAAAAGAACAAGTTGCGAGAAATCAAAGAACAGGACACCGAATCTCTCAAATCTGAAAATATAAGGTGAAGATGACGCACTCGTTCGCCACCGCGATTCGACTCTCCTGGCCGTTGGTCTTTTTCTTTTCGACGAGAAGAACAGGAAAGGGACAAAAGGAGGGGAGAGTTTGGACCATGTATTAAGAGGCCGGATTTGAAAGGCTTTATTTTGGGCTTGCAAATTATTAAACGAACTGGCACATTTGGAAACAAACTGTAAGCTGCAAAAAAAATATATATTTTTTCTTTTTAGCTGCAGAGGATAAAATAACGAACTTAATAAAAGTTAAAATAGGTAGAATAAAGTTTATATTTTATTAAACCTAGTGGTGGTGAATGAATTATAGATTCGATTTATGGGCTTCTCAGGCCCACAAAAGTCGAGAAATTCCTTGGAATATTAAGCAAGGAGAAATGCAAATCTAGCGTTTTAAGATTAACACATTTCAAAAAGATGGACAACTTGTACGCCCTTATCCCTCAACATAAAATTATCAACAATAGAACTTTAAACAAAAGATGCTTTAGATATTAGAACTTTAGATACTCGAGGCAGCAAACCACGCTGGTGCACATATAGAAACAACAAGAACTTAGAAACAATTCAAAGTCTTCGCAGCCTTAACTGAGCGCCATACTGAGGTTTAAGAGTTATAACAGTAAGTGGAGCATGGATGTACGATGGTGAGAGCTCGAATGTGAATCGTTGCAGTATCCTGCTAAGCCCCAGTTTTGCCTCCAGCATTGCAAAGTTCTGACCGATGCAAATGCGAGGGCCAGCACCGAAGGGAAAGAAGGCATTCTTGTCTTTTGAGGCCTTTGAGATCCCTTCTGCAAATCTCTCAGGATTGAACTCTTTTGCATCTTTGCCCCATAATTCCGGATCATGATGAATAGAAATTACAGACAATAAGAGCAGCACTCCTGGAGGGTAAACTACTTCCCCAAGCTTCATTGTCTTGTATGTCTCTCGCAGGAAGAAAATCGCTGGTGGGTATAGCCTGAGGACCTCATATAGAATCATTGTCACCTGCCACATTAATTTCACAGTATCGTCGTATCAATTACTCTGGAATGCTTGGAAGAAAAACATAATATCATATCCTCTGTAACAGTACTTTCAGTTTTCAATCAACAGAGGAGAAAACTGAAGTAGGACTTTTAGAAGTGAGAATAGAAGATATTGAAAAAAAGATTATAGTGACCAGGAAATGTAATACGTACGATGTTGAAAGCAAATACTTGAGGCATACAAGTGCACTTTCTTGGAGAAAACATTAATTGTGCTTTAGATAATTAGGATAAAGTCCTCTCCAAAATCCATAAAAAGACTTACAAAAAATCAATAAACTTAGGTTTTTAATGGTCAAAAAGAGAAGAAACGTGGTATTTATTACTTTCCTTTTTCTTTCTGGGACTATTGTCACTAATGCAATCAATATAAGATATCAAAATTTATAAAATATTATTCAATACCACCATAATTGTAAAGTTTTTTTTTTTTCAAACTCCAAGTTATTAGAAGAAATAATTCGAGTAAGAACACTACTTCATGATTGAAAAAAATAATAAGAAGCAAATGAATCTATCATGAGCCAAATGAACAACTCTATGAAGGCAAAAGAGCAGCTTGATCGTGTTGCTCGTAATAGAGGAAATCATCACATAGTTACATATGCATTCCACAGAGGAACCGCCTTTACTTTCTGCTTAATATCATACTATAAACATGACATAGATCATATATATATAAATCTAAATGTTATTAGAGTCGTAGGTTAACCGTTTGAAGATGAAACCCTTCATATTAGGGATGGATCTATGTACAGCGCAATATGTACAATTGCCCTCCTTGAAATTTCAAAAGTAAACTTGTTATATATGATATACAAATTTAAATAACAATGGCGTTATTCTCCATTACTAATATAAAAAAAATTAGAAATACAATTTTGCCCTCATATATTGAGTTTTGGTTTTGTAACTACTCGTGCTTATTTTCTAGCTATTTCTCTATTTTTTATACTTCCTATTGTTGTTGTTCTAGCTTCTTGAAGAGCTAATTAGCCTATGAATCAATGCTACTTCTATTCTTCTAATTCACATTTTTTTCTTTTTGGAAAAGGCAGAATTATATTAACAAAAAAGACCTCTTCTATCAGAGGCGATAATACAGTCATTTGGCCCAAAAAAAGGAAGATACAGACTTTTGAGCAAAACAAGCCAAACTAGTTCGCAAGCAAGGTTGGTTCTTCAAGGGGTATAATGTATTACACAAGTAATCATCTTAGATAAAAGAAAATGGATTTTATGTAAGCTCAGACATTTGAGTAGAGATCTCCTAGTTTTCAATTAGGCTAAGTTTGATGATTCCTTCAAAATTGCAGTAGATGTAATGAAAAGCAGATTTGATAGCCATAAGTTCAGCAAAGAGGGCAAAAGGGCCAGAAAAGAAGACTTGTGAATTTATGATTAGACCATGTATTACTATGTGCCCCTTAACAAAAGTTTCATCCAAAAAGAGTCAGCTAAGCAGAATGTAAAAGAATAAAAAATGATGCTCACAGTCTTTAAGCGGCTCAAACCATCAAAATCTGGTTTGTCCTTCCCAAAGACTTGCAGAACCTCTTGTCTGGCTCGTTCTTGCCAACTTGGATGCATGCTCAAGACAACCATTGTCCATGTAAGCAACAGAGAAGTTGTCTCGTATCCCGCAAAGTAGAATAGCTTACATTCCTCGATCACTTCCTCTGTGGTTATGCCAGTTCCGTTTTCCTGGGCATGCTGTATATTGGATTCAATCAACAAGCCCAACAAGTCATCGGTGCTTGCTTTGGTCACTCTTATAGCCTCTTCTCTTTTCTTTATTATGCCTCTTAAAAGTGTTCGGATCTCTCTATCGGCTGCTTTCATTCTATTGATCGTCCGGGTGGGAAGAAACCTGTACGATAAGCGGCAATTGGCAAATCCTCTTAGTAAATTGGATTGAAAAAGTAAATGAAAGATCGGAGTATTTGTTCTTCAATAGAAAAATGCTCACCTATATCCTGGGATATAGGCAAACTCTAGTGATTGAATAAGGAGCAGGCATTGCTCATCCTGAAGCTGGAAGATCCTCCTTCCTTCTTCATAATTGCTGCCGAAAGCTGTTCGCGAAATTGCGTCTCCAGTAAAACTTCGGAGCTCACCCCAAATATCTAGCTCATAACACGTCTCGGAAGTCATCAACTTTTCCCATCTGTCAACCAGCTCATCACAACAAGCAGAAAATGCCGGCAACATCCGCTGCGTGTGATTGTTATTAGATTCATTTCAACAAACACTTAGGATTAAACAACAGTTCAGCGATGAATCAACCACCTTTAGCTTCTCTATATGGAAAGCAGGATTCAAGATCCTTCTGTGCTTGGCCCACTTCTCGCCATCGTATGTCGCCACCCCTCTGCTAAAGTATCGGCCAAGTGGGTGGCTTATCTTCGGCTTTCCATAGTGTCCAAATTTGCTCGATAGTACTTCTTTCACTAGATCAGGATCAGTAATAATCACTCTCGGTACTGGTCCAAACCATTCGAAAGCTGTTTTCCCTGCAATAATTTGGACAAAAACAAAATAGCGAATTACCCATGAACACTCGCTTGGGCAAATCGACGAGCACAAGGAGGGCGAGACAAGAGCTTACCATATTTCTCCATGGCGCGATGAACCGAAGGAGCAACGCGGGGGATGATATCGTGGGATAGTGGCATAGGCTTGGCTTGCGCCTCCTTGAGGAGCCGTCCGTTCTCGCCCAGGTCGCCGCGGAGGAAGCGATAGTGCGTGCCGTCGAGCCCCTGCGCCCGGAGCGCCTTCTCCAGCTGCCGAGGCGTCCACCATGTCCAGTGGAGCGTCCGCAAGGCCCACGCCACGAGCAGCAGAAGGCCGATGCCGCACCCCAGGCCCCAGGCCGTGCCTGCCGCCATAACCAGCAACCCCATGAGCGCAGACTGAGAAACGTGGAAGCGGGAAGGCGGTGAACTTATCGTGTGCGGTTGGCAGCTTTCTTCGTAGAGGCGGCAAGGCACCATGACGGCAGCGATTACGTGCGAATTTTGGCGCGTACCCGATATGTCAAACTCTTCTGGATGGCGTCGAAAACGAGGAAGCTGCTATTATTATCCTATGCTGCTTATTCATAGGTGTTAGACCCATGGGCTGAGAATTGGGCGCGGCACAAGTCCAACCCAACTCCAGCCCAGCCCATTCTTGATGTCCTATGCTGACCGGGTCAGCGGATCCATCCCGGCATCACCCGGATCCGAGAGCGCCCAACAGGCAAATCGCGCTCGCGTGCGCAGGCAGACATCGAGTGGGCTGACGTGATGGGTCGAGGCTCTCGAGCGGCGTGCCAATGTGAGGCGCATTTTCTAAGCGGAGGGGAGCGTCTAACTTCATCCGAACGGAGATCATTGAACGCGTGACACGTGACTGAAAATAAATCCAACGGTCGAACTCTTCTGCCGCGGGACTGGGTGCCTCGATTCCGGCGGCTACTCCACCGTCCTTGTCCGAGAAATTTTCTAAGCGCGTGTGTGCGCTTAAAAAGAAATAAACGGGTGGTTTAAATTTTACATTTTAAAATATTTTTTTTTAATTTTTTTTTAGAAATATTTTATTTTTTATAATTTATCTAATGGTATTAAATTTAGGGTATTCTAGATTATATACATATATGAAATACCTTATACAAAATTACATATAAGATAAAAAAATATTTTATATATAAATTTTAATAGGATTTGCATAAGATATTTCATACATGTATATAATCTAAAATACTTTAAATTTAATACCATTAGATAGATTATAAAAAATAAAGCCACCCATTTATTTTTTTTTAAGCCCATATATGCGCTTAGAAAACGCGCCCGTCCTTGTATCCCTTCTCGTTCGGAAGGATTCGAAACTGGAGGTTGCTGTGGTGGTGGCGAGGGTTCTGTCCTTGATCGTAACCTCCGATTTCATCACGAAGAGCAATAAGAAGATTCGATCGCTCGGTTTCGGCTTTGCTCCGAGTTTTGGGGGATGGAGACAGCTTGGAGTCGCGGATCGACACGGCAACGGTTCTTGATGCGATCACTGCAGCGTCTGATGCGGAATCCAAGATCTTGATCTAAGCTGGAAGCAACTTTACTTTTTCTTTACTCCAGTAAAAGATAAAGACAAGTTATTTCAATTCACTTTTGTTCTTTCTGCGGATTTCTGGCCGTCTATTCCAAAACTACAATAAAATCCTAAATCAGCTCTAGCACCTCACATGAGGAAATTTTGTGTGTCAGATTCTTGCTTGCAGCAAGATCAAACTCAACTCTCTGAATACATGGATTCAGACCAATGTGATTATCAAGAAAAATCAGACAGTAGATAGTAGCTGAAGCAATGAAATGATCCACATCTGCTCTCCATCTCTCTCTTTTTGAGACAAGAAGTAGAAATTGTATGATATCTGTAGATTCACAACTGATTGGAAGTAGAAAGTTCGAACAACATCATCCAAACTCAAAGAAAACTGTTTGAGATCACCGTTAAAGGAATATATTCAGTCTACAAATCATGTAAAGATCAGATCTCATAGTGAACCTGAAAGAAGCAAAAAAAGTAAGATTATGAGACTGAAGGCACCAGATCAGATCAGCCATGAAAAGCAGGCGGCGGAGAGGCGGCGTCGATAGGCAAATTGCCTCCCGAGGGAAAGAATGTGTACTGGGCGCACTCCTTGTGCACGAGCGCGCCACAGGGATGACGGGGACCGCGCCGGAGAGGTCGTCGCCGGAGACACGCGGAGGATGGAGAGGCGAGAAAGGCCGGTGGCGGGGAGGCCGCCGCCGAGGGAATTGTTCGCTAGGCGGACGGCGAGCTGGTCAAGGCGGCCGTCGGGGATGGACCTGGAGAGGCCGAGCGAGTCAAGGAGGAGGCGGGCAACGCGACCGGCGGAGGAGCAAGAGACGCCGGGCCAGAGGAATTTTGCTGCTTCACTGTTGATGAAGAGGAAGAGGCAAGGCAGAAGCGCTCGACCGTTGGATTTATTTTCAGCCACGTGTCACACGCTCAATGATCTCCGTTCGGATGAAGTTAGACACCCTCCCTCCAAAACGCGCCCGCCAACGTGGGAAGAAAAGATGGCGTTATAGAAAATTTTAAGCAAATGTGCTTAAATTTTATCCCTTCATTATTTTTATTTTAATTTTTTTTAAAAAATAATATACTCCTTATAAGTTTTTCAATGGTATCAAATTTAGGGTATTTTATATCATGTATATATATATAATACCCTATACAAGATTATATTTTTTTATATAAGTAAATAATTTTTTTATTTTATATGTGATATTGATTAGGGTATTGTATATATATATATATGATATAAAATACCCTAAATTTGATATCATTAGAAAGCTTACAAGGAGTATATTATTTTTTAAAAAAAAAATAATAGAAGGATAAAATTTAAGCACATTTACTTAAAATTTTCTAAGCGACCACTTGGAAGAAAATTCTTAAGCGACCCGGGTTGCTTAAAACTTTTTAAGTGGAGGGGCTTAATTTTTGCCCCTCCCATATGTTTTTTAAAATTTTTTTTTAAAGAAATAATGTACTCCTTCTAAGCTTTCTAATGGTACCAAATTTTGGGTATTTTACATTACATATACATATATAATACCTTATACAAGATTAAGGTATTTTATAATAGTAAATAGTTTTTTATTTTATATGTGATGTTGATTAGGGTATTTTATAAGTATACGTGATGTAAAATATCCAAAATTTGGTACCATTAGAAAGCTTAGAAGGAGTACATTATTTTTTAAAAAAAAATAAAAAAAAAATATGGGAGGGGCAAAAATTAAGCCCCTCCGCGCTCCCAACGTGGGCACGATGCGGATGGGAAGAAATGGGAGAGCGGCTGACATCGTCTCCTCCACTTCCTCTGGGATGACACGCTCAAGCTGTAAAAAAGGAACGCCGGAAATTTCCCCTCCATTCATCCCCTTCATCGGACGTCCCTCCCCGAGCTTTCCTGCGCATCCGGTGGTGTGGGTAGGTGGATCGGATCGCGCGGAGCTCCCCGTCTTTCCCTCCTCCTCGTGTCGTTGCTGTAACCGCCCGTCACCGGACCTCACTGCCAAACCGCCTTGGAAGGCGCAGCCGGAAACCACGTCATCGGAAAGAAGGAGCCAGCGCTTGGCGCCAAGGTACTCCCTCTCCCATCTGGTTACCGCTTTCTTCCCGGTCGAGCTCACGGCTCTCGGCAAACTTCCCCCTGTTCGGCTTTCCGACGATGGTTGTTGCACGCGTCCTCTCCTCCTGCTCCTCCAGCGAGCCCTCTCCATCCTCCTTCCGGCTACCAGCTCGCCTGCGTGCGAGAACTTTCGGAGCTGGGGTTCGCCTGCATGCGAGCCTTCCTCGGTGTTTGTCCTCACCTGCGTGCGAGGTCTCC
This sequence comes from Costus lasius, assembly GCA_027563935.2. Taxonomy (NCBI): domain Eukaryota; kingdom Viridiplantae; phylum Streptophyta; class Magnoliopsida; order Zingiberales; family Costaceae; genus Costus; species Costus lasius. The sequence goes on from CM050446.2 coordinate 140,285,316, forward strand.
TCCTCCCCTGCTCGTCGCCTGCCCGCGACATCCTTTCCGGCGTGGCCGCCTGTGTGCTGCGGGGCTTCCCTCCCTCATCCACGTAGGAGCAGCGTTGGCCTTCCCCAGCTCCGTCCGTCGTCATCGCTTCCGGATGCCTCCCTGCTGACGCTCCAACGCAGAAGTCCAGCCTCCTTCCTACCGCCGTCCGCGAGTGCTCCTCAGGCACCGGCGCCACCTACCGTCGGCGTGTGAACAGGCAGCCTCCCTTCCTGTCCTCTCCACCACGCATCGCCAACAGCGTGCCCGGGTTCCTCCCCGCCTTCGGATGAACACGCTCTGCCGACGTGCTCAATGACGGCTCCGCCAACGCCCACGTGCACATGGCCGGTTGCCTCTGGGCAACCCATTTTTTTTTCGGCTGTTCTTGTCGGTGAGCGAGAAGGATGAGGTCGCAAGCTTCCTCGTTGCCCTCATGTGACGCCCTTGCGGACAGTCGTCCGGCCTCTTCGCTGGCGTGTGAGTGAGAAGCCGGCTGAGTTCTCCTGTTACCGGCGTACGACACCGAGTGGACCTTCTCCATCATAGGCATGCGACATCGTGTGAACCACTTTCTGCGATCGCCAAGAGTCGGCTTGATCCGCGGACGCGAGGATGAGTCCACCTCTCAGACGCGAGACATTCGGTTACTCTCCTCCTTTCTCTCCAGCACATGTCAGTGCTCGGAAATTATTGTGGATCCTGTCCAATGCGGTCGGTTACAAGTGTGTGTCTTTTGGGTTCGGGTGAATCTAGTTCGACTCAGCGATACCGATTCTTGGTAAATCACAAACATTGATCTAGTCGTGTTGGAACGGCAATGATCTTTTGTTGAGTCCTTCGTCGGGCTGGGGGTTGGTTCGAAGAATCTTCCCCGCTAGTCACATCCAATCTCGCGATTGTGACCGTGGAAGCCTTGCATGAGCTTATTTGGACTTGAGTCAAAGCGTTAACTCACGTGACAATGGGCACCAATTATTATGATCAGGAAATTACTTAATGCATCACGATCGATAAAATAAGGACACTGTATCCTTATATGCTTTCTTGCTTAATGTTCATATTGACTTAGTGAAAGAGAAATTTGTAGCAGTAATGAGAGTGTAAAGAAATCATAGAAAATGTTTATTAAATTAGGGTAGTTGGGATCACTTGAATTGACAATTCTATCTCATGAAAGATTTTTTTAATGAGTAATAAGCGATATATTCGTATTTGTCCGTGGATGCCATAGAAAATGTTTATTAAATTATGGAACTCTATCAGTTCGCATGGGGGTGCTAGCTTGGACGCCATAGTCTAGACCTGTATGTGAAGAACCAACCGGCCAAACAAACTATTATTTTTGTGGGATTGTAGGAGAGTTTTTTTCGTCAAAGATTAGAGCTTGAACATTTGTCTTTCCGCCACAATGTGACAGCACATCTCATGACTTAATAAAAAAAGGAAATAAGGAAAAAGGAATTATATTCGTATTTGTCCGTGGAGAAACCTGACAAATCAGACTAATGAAGGAATACGTTTGCTTTGCTGACAAAGGCTTTTAAAGTTCCAGTTCGACGAATGTTTGAGTTTATAAAACGCAAATATGAGGTACACTTTAAATGTTTCAACATTCCAATTTAGTATTGCACCATCTTCATTTATGCATCTCTACAATTCTAATTGTAGCTTTACATCATTTTCACACGTTCTCTTGTTTACCAAACGTCTTGTTTGCTTGCTTGGTTTTCTTGTTTTCTTGTTTTTTTCTTTTTTGGTGACACTGACCATGCTACGGCGTCCACCATGGATCGACATTTTGATTTAAAGCAGAATCATGAAATCACACCCGGTAATGATATTGAGATGATGGCTGACTTGGAAGTTGTGGTTGAACTTGTGGGAAGGAAGATGAAGGCATGACGCCCGACTGAATAATTCATGAATTATGTCATATTTTGCTAATATTTACTTCTGCAAATAAGCGTGAAAATAATTCACGAAGTCATGAGATTCCAGTAGCCAGCTTACATGAAATGAGGATTGCAATAAAGGAACTTGAGATGCAGTTGAAGGTTGAAGACCAAGAGGCATCCGTGGATGAAATTGATGAGTAAAAGATGGCATCGCAACTGGTCTAGGATGTAGCGACGATGGCATCTGCAGTCTGCAGAGGCTGATTGAATACTCTAGGATTTTGCCAAGCTTGCTGTGTCATTGGAAAATGGACCGGAAGAGCTGAGAAATGGGGCGGAGCAGGGGAGGATAAATAGAGATTTTGGATCTGGATACAACTTGAACGTGGCAACGGAGGAACGTGAACATTTAAAAAACTCTTAGTTTGTGGTACTGATACTTGTGATGGCATTGCCTGCGACTGGAAGGTCAACGAAGGAACAGATACAGGTCGAGAAGAAGCTGATTGCACTGGACGTTGTTGCTTGTCTGATAGCAATGTTTGAGAAGAACTAGGTGCAATCTGTCCAACTTGAACAAGTTGGGTCTGAAAGCCTTCAATAGTTTGTGGTTGTCCAGTCAATGATGTTTGAGATTCCGACAAACACTGTTGGTTTTTCGGCTTCTGCAAAGAGAAAAAGCACTAAATGTATGCAACTGGTGATATCCAAAGACGTTACGGTATACGAACTAAAAAAAAAATACCACTTTCGGACGCTCAACCATTCCAAGCATCATTTGAGCCTGAAAAACTCAGCGTTTCAATTATGACAAGAACGAACAATCAAAGCTAAGAGTTAATGAAAGAAGAGCTCTTAGAAAGTCTGGAGGGAAAAACTGAAATGCTGATAATAAAATGTCAACATAGACACCTAGTGTCACGCTCCGGTCGGAACGGTCTAAGAACAGCGCTTATCCGTTATTTTAGAGCCGTCCGGCGAAACACCAGAACGTGATCGCGCTAGGGTTTCCGGGCAAATCTAACCCCCTAATTCGAAACCCTAGTTCCCCGCTCAAATTTTTTCTCCCAAATTACAATTCGCACGAAAAGAATTAGAAAACCCTAACCCTAATTTCAGAAAATCCAAAATCAAACCGTAATTAAATTATACCTTGATTTTGACCGAAGTCAAAATCCTCCGCTCGTCAAAATCGAAATCTCCATATGCTGACGTCGTGCTGACGTCAGGCACCAAAATCGTTCCGCCGCGCGATGCAGATTTCGGAATTCGATTTTGACTGAGTCAAAATCGAATTCACTGCCTCGTTTCGAACGCCTCGCGATTCGCTTGTCCGCTTCGCCTCGACGCCGCCTGCGTCGTCCTCCGTCGAAAGCGCTCGTCGCCGCTTGCACCTCATGTTCCGTCGCGTTCTTCCGTCGCCGAGGACTCGTCAGTCGCCTTTCTCCGCCGACACAGACGCCACCCGACAGCCGCCTGCTGCCGGATCTACGTCGCCTATGGTCGCAGGACGAGGTGAAGAAGGAGGAACACCGAATCGGGGAGAAAGCATGGATTTTATTTCTCTCTGAAGCTACAAAACTCCCTCCTCTCCTCTCGTCGCTCTTCCTCACGCCGGCGACGATCTCACTCTCGTCGCCGTTCACAGAGCTCGCTCGCCGGTTCTCCTCTTTCACTCGCAGCCCTTCCTGGTGGTCTCTTGGAGGTCGTTCTCTTCTTGAAGCTCCCCTGAGTTCTCCCTTTTAACGCCCCCAGCTGCCGCCTCTTCAAGCTCCGCGTCCGGGTCTCGCGGAGAGAACGCCGCCTCCGAGCTTCATGGGGACGACGTGCTGTTTGCGTCCTGATTTCGCCAAAGACGTCCGCGTCTTTCATTGTTTTCGCAGCTGCAGCCTCCGAGTCTTCCGATCCTGCCGCCTTCGTCGTCGACTGCGTCCAAGCCAGCAACCGCGTCCGGGATCCTTGCACCCGCGTCCCCGTCCGAACAAGCTGCTGAGGATGAAGACGCCGAGCCGCGTCTGCATCCGATTTTGGTGTGGTCAACATGGCTCATTGACCACACCTTCTCTTCACGCGGCCTGATGCTGCTTTGTCCAGTGTGCGCCGGGTTTGGGTTATTGTCTGGCCCACTGGGCCTTGGGCCGAACCGATTGAACCGGGGCCTAACAATTCTCCCCGGTCCAATTTGGACATCGCCTCCGATGTCCGGCGCGGGCAGCCCGCTCAACGCCGGCTGGCGAGCCAACGCTCTTGCTCAGCACAGTTGGCCTCGTAGCACTCTTTCCAGTACTGTCCCCTCTTGCGCTGGAGCTTCTCATGGTTCGCACGTATCCTTGCTAGAGGTGGCCATGGGCCGTGCCCGGGCCGGCCCGGGCCCGGGCCCGCCTCGGCCCGCCAGAAGTCGGGCCGTGCCAGGCACGGCCCGATTATAATCGTGCCGTGCCGGGCACGGCACGACAGCAAAATGCCTGGGCCCGGCACGGCCCGCAGCACGTTTAACCGTGCCGGCCCAGGCACGGTTACGTTTGTGACCGGGCCCGGATCCGGCACGCGGGCCGGATTCGGCCCGCGGGCTTTTGTCGGCCCAGCGGGCAGTGCCAGGCACGGCCCGAATGTGGCCCACGGGCCGACTTTGGCCCGAATTATGTATTTTGCATAAATTTTTTTAAAAAAATATTTAATTTTTATTTAATTAATTATTTTATTTTAAACATATATAATTTTAATTTTAATATATTTTATTAAATTAATATTAATTTATTTATTAACAATACTAACAACACATGACTAAAGTTAAAACCAACTCGATTAAATTTCATATTCATAAATTATACATTTAAGCTTAAATCAATTGCCGACATAATGGGCATACACAATTGACCCGTAGCCAACTACGCAAGCAGCTACTATGGAAGATATGCGAGCATTGTGTTAAGCATACTTGCGCTCCGTACTCCATCTTCTCTATGCATATTGCGCATTCCATGTTTTCAGCTCTACCTCCTTCTTCAATAATAAAAAACTCAAGTGACTCTTGTACTTGGTTTGTTTCGATATATTGCTCCGGCTCATCGTTGATATTATCACTATCCTCCTCACTATCACTTATTTCAAAGTCATCAACCTCTATCTCAATCTCAACCTCAGAAGGAGAGGGAGAAGCCAAAAATTCTTGTCTTGCATGATCAGATAAGTGGATAAAGTGTTCTTCAAACCTGAATACATCAATTCGTATAAGTTGACTAACACGTTCGATAATACTTAAAATAGTGATTCTCCATTGATCAGCATTGAAGAAATTTAAGGTAGATGTAAGGAAGATTGAGCGTTGAGAATTTGGCATAATGATAATTATCTTCACTCTTCTATTATCTGTCATTTTTCTATATGTCTCGTGCTCGTGCTCACCACGTGATAATTATATTATAAAAGTAAATTAATTTAATACTTACTTGATCTTCTCCACGTCTAGTCACGTGGTGAGCACGAGGCATAGAAAAAAATGACTAGTCTAGACTGAGAGAGCATTGAATTCTTGATGGCTAAAAAGAAACTTAAGTTTGAGTTCAACTAAGAAACTAATTGTAACTCAAGACTTAGAAAAGAGATTAAGAGAATATTAAGAGAGAATGAGAAATTATTCCAAAGATAGTTGGAAACTTGTGTGAAGAAATGAGAGGGTTGGGGAGTCAATTTATAGGGATGAATTGGGTGTATAATTACATATTTATACCCTATTTTTAATTATTAAAAAAGGCTAAAATGGTAATTTTATACCATAAAGACAATTATATCCCTAACTTTTAAAATTTTTATAACTATTATGAGGGCATTTAGGTAAAAATACATTTTTCATGTCGTGCCGTGCCTGGCCCGGCCCGCGTGCCGCGAACCCCTGGCCCAGCACGACCCGAGACGGGCCGCGGGCCGCCCGCGGCCCGTTGACTTGGTCAACGGGCCGTGCCGTGCCCGGCCTGCATCGTGCCGGGCCGTGCGGGCCGCGGGCCGGCCCGGCCCGTTGGCCACCTCTAATCCTTGCGTTGTCTTCCGCTTCTATCTCCTCCCAAGACTTCGGTGAAGTCTTTTCCTCCACTACCTGCTTATACGTCTTTTTCTCCTGTGGAGGGTTCGTATCTCCGGAGCTCGTCTTCTGTTCGTCGTTGCCCTTGTCGACTACGTCTTTCGGCTCTGCTTCTGCGGGGGTCAGTGATGATCTTTTTGCGACCACTGAGGCAATGCGCACAACTCCTAGGCGGGCCTCTACTGGTTCCTCGTCATGCACCACCGTCGGTTTCTCTGCTAGCTCCCGATGCATAATCGCTGCAATTGCGTTCACCTTTTGTCGATCCGGACAGTCGCGTATCCGGTGCGGTCCCTTGCACAAAAAGCAGGCAATCGGTCTCAGTTGACCCTGCCCTCGCTCTGCAGGTCGAGTATTCTCCTGCCATGCCGGTTGTCCTCCGTTTCGTCGGGGAGAGAGCCTCTCTCTCTCTGGCGCTCTAGGTCTAGGTGGAGATGGTCGCTTCGGAGGCGACCTCTGTACTCTCTGAAAGGTCGTCCCTGAAGTCCTCTGGTCCACAAGAGACTCAGCTATAGCCGCAGCCGTCCTCCAGTCCTGCGGCGCATGTCGTCGGACCTCCGTTGCCGCCCAGGGTTGGAGATTCCAGAGGAAGAAGTACCTCTTGTCTCCCTCCGCCATCTCAGGTAGCTCCAACATCAGCGCGGAGAACGCCCTGACATACTCCTGGATCGTCCCTGTGTGCTTTAGCCGATCCACCGCCTCTCGCGCTTGGTCAACCGAGTTTCCGGGAAGAAACTGTTGTCGCAGTTTCTCTCGGAACACCTCCCATGTCCAACTAGCCGCCTCTGATGTCGAATCAACTTTGGTTCTCCACCAGAGCTTTGCATCATCTGAGAGATATGATGTGCACACCCTCACCTTCTCCTGATCTGAAACATGGTTAGCCTCAAAATATTGCTGCATATCCCAAAGGAAGTTACCCAATACTTTTGCTGATCTGGCCCCTTTGAACATTGCAGGTTCTGGGGTGCGAACCTTCCCGTTGCCGTTGGGAGCCCCATACTCCGCCTTGGTTGCTGTAGGGCCACCCCCTTGGGCCTGTGCCAGTGCCATGCGCGTCACCGCAAGATCTGCCAATATCTGCTGTTGCGCTGCCATGGAGTTGGCTAACTGTGTCGTCAAGGTCGCTACCTGTCCTTGCAAGGTTGCCACCTGCTGTTGTAGTGCCGCCATCCCTTCAAAGTTTTGCTGGGGTTCAGCCATCCCAGCCAAAGTTTGTTGAAGGGCAACAATTTTGTAACCTTTTCTCCTCTACCGTGCGATGGATTTCCTCCACCTGAGGAACTACCGCGTCTCGGCTGTTCCCCGTCAAACCGAGCACCTGTTCGATCCGGGCAATGTGATCTCCATGATTCACCATGCTGTTGGATCACTTTAAGCTCTGATACCTGCTGTCACGTCCCGGTTGGAACGGTCTAAGAACAGCGCTTATCCATTGTCTTAGAGCCGTCCGGCGGAACACCAGAACGTGATCGCGCTAGGGTTTCCGGGCAAATCTAACCCCCGAATTCGAAACCCTAGTTCCCCGCTCAAATTTTTTCCCCCAAATTACAATTCGCACGAAAAGGATTGGAAAACCCTAACTCTAATTTCAGGAAATCCAAAATCAAACCGTAATTAAATTATACCTTGATTTTGACCGAAGTCAAAATCCTCCGCTCGTCAAAATCGAAATCTCCATATGCTGACGTCGTGCTGACGTCAGGCACCAAAATCGTTCCGCCGCGCGATGCAGATTTCGGAATTCGATTTTGACTGAGTCAAAATTGAATTCACTGCCTCGTTTAGAACGCCTCGCGATTCGCTTGTCCGCTTCGCCTCGATGCCGCCTGCGTCGTCCTCCGTCGAAAGCGCTCGTCGCCGCTTGCGCCTCACGTTCCGTCGCGTTCTTCCGTCGCCGAGGACTCGTCAGTCGCCTTTCTCCGCCGACGCAGATGCCACCCGACAGCCGCCTGCTGCCGGATCTACGTCGCCTATGGTCGCAGGACGAGGTGAAGAAGGAGGAACACCGAATCGGGGAGAAAGCTTGGATTTTATTTCTCTCTGAAGCTACAGAACTCCCTCCTCTCCTCTCGTCGCTCTTCCTCACGCCGGCGACGATCTCACTCTCGTCGCCGTTCACAGAGCTCGCTCGCCGGTTCTCCTCTTTCACTCGCAGCCCTTCCTGGTGGTCTCTTGGAGGTCGTTCTCTTCTTGAAGCTCCCCTGAGTTCTCCCTTTTAACGCCCCCAGCCGCCGCCTCTTCAAGCTCCGCGTCCGGGTCTCGCGGAGAGGACGCCGCCTCCGAGCTTCATGGGGACGACGTGCTGTTTGCGTCCTAATTTGGCAAAGACGTCCGCGTCTTTCGTTGTTTTCGCAGCTGCAGCCTCCAAGTCTTCCGATCCAGCCGCCTTCGTCGTCGACTGCGTCCAAGCCAGCAGCCGCGTCTGGGATCCTTGCACCCGCGTCCCCGTCCGAACAAGCTGCTGAGGATGAAGACGCCGAGCCGCGTCTGCATCCGATTTTGGTGTGGTCAACATGGCTCGTTGACCACGCCTTCTCTTCACGCGGCCTGATGCTGCTTTGTCCAATGTGCGCCGGGTTTGGATTATTGTCTGGCCCACTGGGCCTTGGGCCGAACCGATTGAATTGAGGCCTAACACCTAGTAACTTAATTGGAAGCTTATACCATAATAAGAAAATGTATGCCGTCAGTCATGACCCAGGTACAAGCATGAGCCTGGGGTTATGGGGTGAATCAATAGCTCCATCGGTTGCTTGCGTTGTGTGGAAGCTCTTCCATCCTTTGAAGGGCAGCGATTGAGTCAGAGAGGAGGGTGCACACGAGGAAGAAAAAGAGAGCTGGGATGTAAATTGTTCTCTTTATTTAATAACTGACGCTATTTAAAGGTATTGAATGTGTACAACTAATGCATGACTTTTTCTTGCCAAACGTCTGAGAAAGACAGCTTATCTTGTTGTGGTAACTTTAAATCTTGTATCTTGTATTTCGAAAAGCCTACAGGATTCAGAAAATACTCGTCCATATTTGCTATGTCACCATGGAGGTTGTAAGAGGCCGATGGGATGACGAAGCTCTACTAACTTATTGATTGGTGGAGCAAATCCGCCTTTCTACTCTTCCAAGTAGAAAAAAGCTCAAAGTGTAGTATCTTTGATAGCTCTCATTAACAGCTGTATTTAATGGAGTTAGCTGGAATGAAGATTCAATCCTTGGATAGAGAAGGTCATCTTTGTAGGTCCAAAGTGAGCAAAAGGGCAATTAACTCTTGCAATTGTTTGTCTAGATTTACATTATACGTGATTGCCTCTTGTTTAGTTCAACGTTTAAAATATTGTTTTGTACCAGAGTGGTAGTATTGGCTCAAATCATTATGGTTTGTTATGCATTGGCACATAGTACCACTTGGATAGTTACTTGCAATTTAATGCCATTTCTACATTATACAATATAAATAATTTATATATATAACGTTTTAAAAATTGATTTTGCTGAGAGAACCCTAAAGCATGGTTTAGTGTCAAACTAGTGTTGAAAAGTTTCAGAATATCAAAAGGAGGTTATTAACCTGTCATAAAAGCTAAAAAATGGTATGGTTTGAATGACTTGGTCCCTTGGACCAGTTGCAACATCAATTAAGCCAAAAAAAATCCCACAAGAATACTAGCATGGGATTATGAAATCAAGATCAAGGCTATTGGAACTAATATACACATGATCTGAACGATCATACAACTGGGAAAAACAGCATCCTTCGATTATTTTATATTACTAATAGTCCAACATAAAATATGAACCACAGCAATAGTACAATTTAAAGCGAGTCACAACATAAGCAAGCAACACTGTTCTAAGTGAAACAAAAGAATTTAGCAGCCAGAATGACATATGAAAAGCGCAGAGGTATTATTAACCTGGAAGAGAGCTCGGGTCAGAGGTGGGTTTTCAATGAAAATCTCCCTTGCTTGTTGCTCATTATGCGCAATCAAAGCCTGCAACATAAGAAAAATAAAATTGGCTGAATACTATCAGTTTCTTTTGTAAATGAACGAAGAAAGAGTAGGTTTATGGTCCTGTTTCGTTGAGCACAGAAGCATACTTGCATTTGAGACATAATGTCATAGAGCTGGGCTTTTGACATGTCCGAAAACTGTGCGGTGAAGATGTTTCCCAGGTGTTGCTGTTGCTCTTGCTGCATGGCTACTCACCAATCTCTGTCTATTCAATAAAGGCAAACCTAAACTGCACTTTGGGGAATATCATATTTATGGCGGTTTAATCTTTCAGAAAAAGGAGAACAACTCTATGCAAGTCTCTCACGAGACTTCACCCACAAAATTCAAGTACGGTTAATTGAGATGCAATTGTCTAATGGAAATTCAGATTGTTGATGCACAGACGATCTGGTGGTACAAACTCATTTTATATGAAGTATCACAGCAAACCAGCTACCAACTTTAAAACCCCGAAAGAGTTCCAATCGGTTGCTAAAAGTGCTCCCTTTCTGAATTCATTAGCGTGTTTGATTGTACTAGAGCTCAGTAACTTGCATTTCATGATAATCAAATTCGAAAAATGCTACAATTTTGAGGGTTTCCAACTTAGATGACGAGAAGACTTGGAAGCAATGTATCGACAAAAAGGTTCAAATCACTGACGATTCGCATAAAACATGTTCAAATGCAGAAATGAAGACAATATTCCATAAAACAATATGTAGAACAGCCAATATCGATTCAATGGCCTTCGATAAACTGCACAGCAGTACTATCGAACAGTACCGAGAGTGATTATGATACCGGACGAAGGCGTCCAGCAACGAACTCTGGTGATCGGACGAAGGCGTCCAACGGCGACCTCTTGATACCGGACGAGGACGTTCAGCGGCGACGAGAAATGCTTCGGCTACAATAAAACTTCTCCAAAATATGGGGGAAATAAAATTGACGATTAACAAACTTTAGACAGCACAGAGATCATTCGATCTAATCCTCAAAACAAATTCTCCAATACAATAAAAGATTTTTTTGACGAGTTTCTTCTTCTTGAATAATCCAACGATGACAAGGAAAGAAAGATAACTATGAACAACGAATCAAACGTCACCCAGGAATCCACCCAAGGAAGAAAGAAAGATCCGCCGTCCACGAGATGAAACGCCTCTAAGGAAATCCACCGAAGAGGAATTTCGGAGAAGAACCGCGACCGAGGAATCCACCACGGTAGAGATCTTCAGTCGCTAGGGTTTACGGCCGCCAGCAGAACACGAAAACACAATTCACCCAATGATTGTCCGTCCTCCCTGAGTTCCTCCAAGCGTCCTTTTACGTCTCGCTCCAAACACGGTAAGTCCCCTCCACATGGCGCCCATTCATACCTGACTAATAGTCCCTGGGTCCCCGGACTACTGGTTGGCGTTTCTGGATCCAAGTCAATGATGAACGGCTGTGATGTTGGCCGTGATGCTCCCGCATCAGATTATTACTGATCCTGATCTAGTGAAAGAAGTACTATCGAACAAATTTGGACACTATGGAAAGCCGAAGATAAGCCACCCACTTGCCCGATACTTTAGCAGAGGGGTGGCGACATACGACGGCGAGAAGTGGGTCAAGCACAGAAGGATCTTGAATCCTGCTTTCCATATAGAGAAGCTAAAGGTGGTTGATTCATCGCTGAACTGTTGTTTAATATTAAGTGTTTGTTGAAATGACTCTAATAACAATCACACGCAGCGGATGTTGCCGGCATTTTCTGCTTGTTGTGATGAGCTGGTTGACAGATGGGAAAAGTTGATGACTTCCGAGACGTGTTATGAGCTAGATGTTTGGGGGTGAGCGCAAAGTTTAACTAGAGACGCAATTTCGCGAACAGCTTTCGGTAGCAATTATGAAGAAGGAAGGAGGATCTTCCAGCTTCAGGATGAGCAATGCCTGCTCCTTATTCAATCACTAGAGTTTGCCTATATCCCAGGATATAGGTGAGCATTTTTCTATTCAAGAACAAATACTCCGATCTTTCGTTTACTTTTGCAATCCAATTTACTAAGAGTATTTGCTAATTGCTGCTTATCGTACAGGTTTCTTCCCACCCGGACGATCAATAGAATGAAAGCAGCCGATAGAGAGATCCGAACACTTTTAAGAGGCATAATAAAGAAAAGAGAAGAGGCTATAAGAGTGACCAAAGCAAGCACCGATGACCTGTTGGGCTTGTTGATTGAATCCAATATACAGCATGTCCAGGAAACCGGAACTGGGATAACCACAGAGGAAGTGATCGAAGAATGTAAGCTATTCTACTTTGCAGGGTACGAGACAACTTCTCTGTTGCTTACATGGTCAATGGTTGTCTTGAGCATGCATCCAAGTTGGCAAGAACGAGCCAGGGAAGAGGTTCTGCAAGTCTTTGGGAAGGACAAACCAGATTTTGATGGCTTGAGCCGCTTAAAAACTGTAAGCATCATTTTTCATTCTTTTACATTCTGGTTAATTGACTTTTTTTGGATGAATTTTTTTTTGCTTCGCTTGACATGCAAAGGGAAATCTTAAATAGGAGTCAGATATATTGATACATAGAGCAAATGCACATATGGCAAGTGTCAGATTTGCTGTGCATTATATATGATTGAGACCAATTATCTCAAAAAGCTTGATTTTTTGGGATAGGACATTTGTATGTGTTATTACAAAGCTTAAAAATACTAGAATGGTTTAGACTAGTACATACTAGTAAACAAGCTAAATCTTAGGGGGCTCATGGTATGCTGGGCATACATGGTCTAATCATAGACTCACAAGCCTTCTTTTTTGGACCTTCTGCTTTTTTCTAAACTTATGATTATCAAATCTGCTCTTCATTACTTCTACTTCAATTCTAAAGGCAATCATCAAAGATATATTATTGAAACTGACTTTTTGATTGCTATTAGACTAATTGAAGACAAAAAGATCTCTATTGTCTAATCTTTCTCTCCTTCGTGAAATCTGTTTTCTTTTATCTGGGATGATTACTTATGTAATATTCCTAGGAATCTCTTAATATTCCTAGGAATTTCACGACTTGTGGCCTGAGAAGCCCATAAATCGAATCCACAACTCATTCACCACCACTAGGTTTAACTTTTTAAGTTCGTTATTTTTTTTGCTGCTTATAGTTCGTTTCCAAATGAGCCTGTTCGTTTAATAATGGGCCAGGTCGTCTAATTTGGAAGCCCAAAGATAAAGCCTTTCAAATCCGGCCTCATGGTCCAAACTCTTCCCTCCTTTTGTCCCTTTCCTGCTGTTCTCGTCGAAAGGAAAATGACCAACGGCCAGGACAGGCGAATCGCGGCGGCGAACGAGTGCGTCCTCTTCACCTTATATCTTCAGATTTGAGAGATTCGGTGTCCTGTTCTTTGATTTCTCGCAACTTCTTCTTCTTCTTCTTTTTCCTAATCAATGTGAGGATGCATGTTTCCCATCCTCCCGCATACCATTACGAAATGCCTGCAGTTCATCGTACTCTCGGCCATTGAATCGATGTTGACTGATCTACATATTTTTTTTATGGATAGTTGTCTTCATTTCTGCATTTGAACATGTTTTATGCAAATCCGTTAGTGATTTGGACATTTTGTCGATACATTCCTTCCAAGTCTTGTCGTCATCTAATTTGGAAACCCTTGAAATTGTAACATTCTTTGAATTTGATGGTCATGAAATTCAAGTCACTGAGATCTAGTGCAATCAAACGCGATAATGAAATTCAGATAAAGAGCATTTTTAGTAAATTTTCCGGCTGGAACATTTACGGGGTTTTAAACTTGGTAGCAGGTGTACTATGAAACTTCATTTATAATGTTATAACTGGATATAACATTATACCTTTTCCCAAATCATACTATGGAAAGATTAAACCGCCGTAATATTCCCCCCACAGTGTAGTACAGGTTTGCCATTATTGAATAGACAGATAGTTTGGTTGAGTAGCCAGGCGGCAACCGCACCAGCAACACCTCGAAAACATTTTCACAGCACAGTTTTCTCACATGTCAAAAGCCCAGCTCTATGGCATTGTCTCAAATGGAAGTATGTTCCTGCCCTCAACGAAACAAAACATAAACCTTCTCTTTCTGTTCATTTACAAAAGAAACTGATATTGTTCAGTTAATTTTATTTTCCTTATTTTGCACGCTTTGATTGCTCCGAATGAGCAACTGGCAAGGGATTTTTCATTGAAAACCCACCGAAAACCCACCTCTGACGCAAGCTCTCTTCCAGGTTAATAATACCTCTGCGCTTTTCATATGTCATTCTAGCTGCTAAATTCTTTTGTTTCAATTGAGACAGTGTTGCTTGCTTACGTTGTAACTCGCTTCAAATTGGACTGTTGCTGTGGTTCATATTTTACGTTGGATTATTAGTAATATAAAATAAACAAAGGATATTGTTTTGCCCAGTTGTATGATCGTTCTGATCATGTGTGTATTTTAGCTACAATGGCCTTGATCTTGATTTCGTAATCCCATGCTAATGTTCTTATGGGAATTTTTGTTTGCTCAAAAAAAAAAAAAAAAAAAAAAAAACTTTTGTTTACTCAACTGATGTTGCAGCTGATCCAAATCATTCAAAACATAGATCGGATAAGAATACAATGCCCTTATTTTATGGATCGTCGTGACGCACGATGTTAATTTTTTTATCACAATAACTGTCCTCTCTGAATAAGCAGCATAAGATAATAATTGCAACGTCCTGGTTTCTGACGGAGACGTCGTGGCGCTGTAGTGCATGGTCGACATGTGCTGATCCAAATCATTCAAAACATAGATCGGATAAGAATACAATGCCCTTATTTTATGGATCGTCGTGATGCACGATGTTAATTTTTTTTATCACAATAACTGTGGTCTCTGAATAACAGCATAAGATAATAGTTGCAACGTCCTGGTTCCTGACGGAGACGTCGTGGCGCTGTAGTGCATGGTCGACATGTGCGGCCACCTGACGAACCCTGACACAGGGGAGTTGAAGTCCTGTCGAATGCACCGCCAGCACTCCCACGTGATCGCTGAAAAAATTTTCTCGGAACAGTATGCTTAAGTTTTATTTAAATTTTTTTAAAAAAAAAAAATTAAAAAAATAATCTATACAACCTAAGCTACTGGTATTAATATTAAAATATTTTAAATCATATATACTCGTTAAATACCCTACGGAGAAAGCTGCCAACCGCACACGATAAGTTCACCGCCTTCCCGCTTCCACGTTTCTCAGTCTGCGCTCATGGGGTTGCTGGTTATGGCGGCAGGCACGGCCTGGGGCCTGGGGTGCGGCATCGGCCTTCTGCTGCTCGTGGCGTGGGCCTTGCGGACGCTCCACTGGACATGGTGGACGCCTCGGCAGCTGGAGAAGGCGCTCCGGGCGCAGGGGCTCAACGGCACTCACTATCGCTTCCTCCGCGGCGACCTGGGCGAGAACGGACGGCTCCTCAAGGAGGCGCAAGCCAAGCCTATGCCACTATCCCACGATATCATCCCCCGCGTTGCTCCTTCGGTTCATCGCGCCATGGAGAAATATGGTAAGCTCTTGTCTCGCCCTCCTTGTGCTCATCGATTTGCCCAAGCGAGTGTTCATGGGTATTTCGCTATTTTGTTTTTGTCCAAATTATTGCAGGGAAAACAGCTTTCGAATGGTTTGGACCAGTACCGAGAGTGATTATTACTGATCCTGATCTAGTGAAAGAAGTACTATCGAACAAATTTGGACACTATGGAAAGCCGAAGATAAGCCACCCACTTGCCCGATACTTTAGCAGAGGGGTGGCGACATACGATGGCGAGAAGTGGGCCAAGCACAGAAGGATCTTGAATCCTGCTTTCCATATAGAGAAGCTAAAGGTGGTTGATTCATTGCTGAACTGTTGTTTAATCCTAAGTGTTTGTTGAAATGACTCTAATAACAATCACACGCAGCGGATGTTGCCGGCATTTTCTGCTTGTTGTGATGAGCTGGTTGACAGATGGGAAAAGTTGATGACTTCCGAGACGTGTTATGAGCTAGATATTTGGGGTGAGCTCCGAAGTTTTGCTGGAGACGCAATTTCGCGAACAGCTTTCGGCAGCAATTATGAAGAAGGAAGGAGGATCTTCCAGCTTCAGGATGAGCAATGCCTGCTCCTTATTCAATCACTAGAGTTTGCCTATATCCCAGGATATAGGTGAGCATTTTTCTATTCAAGAACAAATACTCCGATCTTTCATTTACTTTTTCAATCCAATTTACTAAGAGGATTTGCCAATTGCCGCTTATCGTACAGGTTTCTTCCCACCCGGACGATCAATAGAATGAAAGCAGCCGATAGAGAGATCCGAACACTTTTAAGAGGCATAATAAAGAAAAGAGAAGAGGCTATAAGAGTGACCAAAGCAAGCGCCAATGACTTGTTGGGCTTGTTGATTGAATCCAATATACAGCATGCCCAGGAAAACGGAACTGGCATAACTACAGAGGAAGTGATCGAGGAATGTAAGCTATTCTACTTTGCGGGGTACGAGACAACTTCTCTGTTGCTTACATGGACAATGGTTGTCATGAGTATGCATCCAAGTTGGCAAGAACGAGCCAGACAAGAGGTTCTGCAAGTCTTTGGGCAGGACAAACCAGATTTTGATGGCTTGAGCCGCTTAAAGACTGTAAGCATCATTTTTCATTCTTTTACATTCTGCTTAGCTGACTCTTTTTGGATGAAAGTTTGTTTTGCTTTGCTTAACATGCTAAGGGAAATCTTACATAGGAGTCAGATATATTGATACATAAAGCGAATGAACCGGGCAAGTGACAGTTTTGCAGCTATGCGCATTATATACTTATGATTGAAAGACCAATTATCTCAAAAAGCTTGATCTTTTGGGAAAGGGCATTTATGTGTTATTACAGAGTTTAAAAAATACTAAGAATGGCTTAGACTAGTACATATCAGTAAACCAACTAAATGTATGGGGCATATTAGCACATGGTATGCTGCACATACATGGTCTAACCATATATTCATAAGACCAATATACTGGGGCCTACAACCGTTTCATGGTCATGCTTACTATTCAATGATGACTTACCTAACTAGGAAAGCAACTTATTAACTTGATGTTATGAGCTGCCTAATGAGAAAATTGATCATTTAATATGATGAGTTTTAGACAATATAGTCGAATTAAAAATATTTAAACCAAATTTAATGATGATAAACTCGGCTTTATATACTATGACAATTCTCTTTTAACACCTTTATGTTGACTAAGTTGGGGTATCACAGGATATTTATCATCTCATAAATTAGTTGTATAATATCTCGTCTCACGTGCAAGTTTGATATAGCCAGACATGCAAATTAGGAGATTGAAAATAGAATTGATTCGTAGGCTAATTAGCTCTTCAAGGAGTTGGATTAGAACAACAACACTAGAAAGCATAAAAAATAAGAGAAATAGCTAGAAAGTAAGTGTGTGCGTTGTTACAAAACCAAAACTCGGCAAAGTTTATTTCTAAATGTTTTCTTATATTAGTGATGGAGAATAACACCTTTTATTATTCAAATTTGTATATCATATATAACACGTTTAATCTGTAAATTTTAGTGAGGGCAATTGCACATATTGTGTTGTACATAGATCCATCCCTAACATGAAAGGTTTCATATTCAAACGATTAACCTACAACTCCAATAGCATTTAGATTTTATTGATTTATATATATATATATATATATATATATTATCTATGTCATGTTTGTAGTATGATATTTACCATAAAACAAAGGTGGTTGCTCTATGGATTGCATATGTAAACTATGTGATGGTTTCCTCTCTTAGTCCCACACAAAAGAAAAAGGAAAGCAATAAATACTATATTTCATCTCGTTCTGTTTTTACCATTTTACCATTGAAAACCACAGTTTATTGATTTTTTGTAAGTCTTTGTTGTACTTTGGAGAGGACTTTATCTTAATTATCTGAAGTACAATTAATGTTTTCTTAAAGAAAGTGCTTTAGTATGACTTAAAAGTATTTGCTTTTGACATCATACATATTACATTTCCTTATCACTATAATCTTCTTGTTGAAAATGTAGAAGTTACTAAATGTTAACTCCTGTTCACACTTTTAGATTTCTACTTTAGGCCCTTTCTTTTCTCTATGGATTTTGTCTAAAGAAACAGGGCATAATGCCTTATTTGAAAACTGAAAGTACCCACCGGTGATTTTTCTCTGTGGATTCAATATATTTTCGAAAGTACTGGTACGAAGATATCATTTCATTTTTTTTCTTCCAAGCATCCCAGAGAACCGGATACTACGATATTGTGAAATTAATGTGGCAGGTGACAATGATTCTATATGAGGTCCTCAGGCTATACCCACCGGTGATTTCCCTCTCGAGGCAGGCACACAAGACAATGAAGCTCGGGGAAGTTGTTTACCCTCGAGGAGTACAGTTATTATTGCCTATAATTTCTATTCACCATGATGTAGAATTGTGGGGCGAAGATGCAAAAGAGTTCAATCCAGAGAGATTTGCAGAAGGGATCTCAAAGGCTTCAAAAGAGAAGAATGCCTTCTTTCCCTTCGGTGCCGGCCCTCGCATTTGCATCGCTCAAAACTTTGCAATACTGGAGGCTAAGATGGGCCTTAGCATGATACTTCAACGATTCACATTTGAGCTCTCACCATCGTATGTCCATGCTCCACGTCCTCTAACTCTTAAACCTCAATATGGCGTTCAGTTAAGGCTGCGAAGACTTTGAATTATTTCAAGTTCTTGCAGTCTTTGTGAGTGCATCAGCGTCATTTGATTTGCTACCTCGAGTATGTAAAGTTCAAATATGTATCTTGTGTTTGAAGTTCTATTACTTGTAATTTTTATGTTGAGATATAGTGGCCTGAACCGCTGTTGTGTGCCTCTCTTAAGATTCTTGAATTTTTGTTGACTTTGTGGGCCTGTAGAGGCTAAGTGTTAGGCCTGGTTCTGGCCGGTTCGGCCCAAAGCCCGGTGGACCAGACACCAGCCCAAGTCCACACGCGCAGGGAGCAAAAGCCGCAAGAGAACGTGCGGAGACGCGGTCGTCTCTGCACAGCTCGGACGAAGCACGCGGATCGCATCGAGCTTTCCGGGTGAAGCAAATGGCGACAGGGTCTTCGGCGGAAGACCCGGTGGCGGAAATCTTGGAAGCGTAGTGAACGCGACGGACGCAGTCGTCACGGAAGAGAAGAGCGGCAGAGGACTTCGTCAGCAGCGTTGAAGTTGGACGCGGACGAAGGTCATTTAGGCGGCGTCTTCGGCGGCGGAGTCTCAGCGAGAGGCTCAGACGAGTGGCTTGGCGGGCGCGTCTTCACCGGATGAAGCGGACGCGCTTAGATACTCGGATGGGGACGCGGCAGCAAGGAAGCACTCGGCGGCTTTGGGCGAGGACGACGCGGGCACAAGGGCGAAGCTCGCGAAGGACTTGGGAGACGCAGTGCTCGCGGACGCGATCAACGCGGGCGACGGCAAGCATCCGATTCCTACGGAAGATGCGGCGTGAGAAGCGGGCGGCTTCAGCAGCGGAAGACGCGTTCCGGAGAAGAGGAAGGCAGCGGCAGTCTTCTCCTATAAAACCGGCGGAGACGACACCACACGGGGGGAAGAGGAGCGCGCGACGGAAGAGCGACTCCTCCCGGCGGGTCGGGGAGGGCGCCCCTCCAGGGCGAGAGCCCCTTAACAGCGGTGAGGTTGAGCGAACCGGCGACGACGAGCGTCGACGAAGCTGAGAGTTCGTGAATCAAGCGGTGAGTGCTTGTAATGTCACGGCGAGTGCGCCGGCGACGAGAGTGGACCTTGTGGGAGAGGGGCGGGCGACGGGAGTCGTCGGTCCCGAGAGGCTTTTGTAACCAGTTTGAAGAGGAATAAAAGGTGGCGTTTTCCCTGTTTCCGGCGAAAGCTTGTTTCCAGGTGTTTCCCATCTTTGGCAAGGTTTCCGGCAGTAGGTGGTTGCCGGTCGGCGACGAGGGGCTGGGGGCGAAGACGAGGGCGTCTTCCCCTGCCGGCACGCTCCTCCGGCGAGCTCGCGAGCACCACGGTACTCGGCGGACGAAGCGGAACGACAGCGTCGACGGGACGAAGACGGAGACGAGTTTTCGAACGCGGGCGGCGTTCGAAACGAGGAGTCAACGGTTAATGATTTCGCAACGAAATCGATTCGGGAATCGATTTGGAGGCTGACGTCGGCGTGACGTCAGCGAGGCAAAATTAGGATCGCGATTTCGATTTCGCGCGGCGACGAGGGCTGACGTATGGTAACGTCAGCAACGGAGGAAATCGCACGAGCGGCACTGTCGGGTCAAAATTGAGTGAGGTATTTTGATTTAGGGTTTTCGATTCTTTTCGGATTTCCTAATTAGGGTTAGGGTTTTCCTTGAGTGAATTGTAATTTGGGAAGAAAAAGTGAGCGGGGAACTAGGGTTTCAAATTTGGGGACGAGATTCGGTCCGGAAACCCTAGCGCGATCACGTTCTGGTGTTCCGCCGGACGGCTCTAGGAAGCAGATAAACACTGTTTTTGGACCGTTCCGACCGGGGCGTGACAACAGGTATCAGAGCTTAAAGTGATCCAGCAACATGGTGAATCAAAGAGAACCGAGATGGAGCAGACACAGGTGCTCAGCAGGAGCAATTCCAGCGCGCTACGACGTAGACTGGGGCACGAGGGGTTGGACAATACGTTATGATGTGAACTCAGTCGTGCCAAGTCAGGCGGAGTGCTGAAGATTCAGTGCGCTAGTACGTGAACTCAGTTCTTGCAGGTTGAGCGGAGCATCGATGTGGATGATGCGTTACTGACGTGACCCTGATAAGCACTGAGTTGGGCGAAGCACTATGACACGTGATGAAGAGAGGTGTGCGAGACCTCTTCCTGGAGCAGCGAGCTCCGACGATAACGATAGGAGAACGTTTGACGAACATCGAGGACGATGTTCAAATCAGGTGGGGGAGAATTGTTAGGCCTGGTTAAGACCGGTTTGGCCCAAAGCCCGGTGGACCAGACACCAGCCCAAGTCCACACGCGCAAGGAGCAAAAGCCGCAAGAGAACGTGCGGAGACACGGTCGTCTCTGCACAGCTTGGACGAAGCACGCGGATCGCATCGAGCTTTCCGGGTGAAGCAAACGGCGACAGGGTCTTCGGCGGAAGACCCGGTGGCGGAAATCTTGGACGCGTAGTGAACGCGACGGACGCGGTCGTCACGGAAGAGAAGAGCGGCGGAGGACTTCGTCAGCAGCGTCGAAGTTGGACGCGGACGAAGGTCATTTAGGCGGCGTCTTCGGCGGCGGAGTCTCAGCGAGAGGCTTAGACGAGTGGCTTGGCGGGCGCGTCTTCACCGGATGAAGCGGACGCGCTTAGATACTCGGATGGGGACGCGGCAGCAAGGAAGCACTCGGCGGCTTTGGGCGAGGACGACGCGGGCACAGGGGCGAAGCTCGCGAAGGACTTGGGAGACGCAGTGCTCGCGGACGCGATCAACGCGGGCGACGGCGAGCATCCGATTCCTACGGAAGATGCGGCGTGAGAAGCGGGCGGCTTCAGCAGTGGAAGACGCGTTCCGGAGAAGAGGAAGGCAGCGGCAGTCTTCTCCTATAAAACCGGCGGAGACGACACCACACGGGGGGAAGAGGAGCGCGCGACGGAAGAGCGGCTCCTCCCGGCGGGTCGGGGAGGGCGCCCCTCCAGGGCGAGAGCCCCTTAACAGCGGTGAGGTTGAGCGAACCGGCGACGACGAGCGTCGACGAAGCTGAGAGTTCGTGAATCAAGCGGTGAGTGCTTGTAATGTCACGGCGAGTGCGCCGGCGACGAGAGTGGACCTTGTGGGAGAGGGGCGGGCAACGGGAGTCGTCAGTCCCGAGAGGCTTTGTAACCAGTTTGAAGAGGAATAAAAGGTGGTGTTTTCCCTGTTTCCAGCGAAAGCTTGTTTCCAGGTGTTTCCCATCTTTGGCAAGGTTTCCGGCAGCAGGTGGTTGCCGGTCGGCGACGAGGAGCTGGGGGCGAAGACGAGGGCGTCTTCCCCTGCCGGCACGCTCCTCCGGCGAGCTCGCGAGCACCACGGTACTCGGCGGACGAAGCGGAACGACAGCGTCGACGGGACGAAGACGAAGACGAGTTTTCGAACGCGGGCGGCGTTCGAAACGAGGAGTCAACGGTCAATGATTTCGCAACGAAATCGATTCGGGAATCGATTTGGAGGCTGACGTCGACGTGACGTCAGCGAGGCAAAATTAGGATCGCGATTTCGATTTCGCGCGGCGACGAGGGCTGACGTATGGTAACGTCAGCAACGGAGGAAATCGCACGAGCGGCACTGTTGGGTCAAAATTGAGTGAGGTATTTTGATTTAGGGTTTTCGATTCTTTTCGGATTTCCTAATTAGGGTTAGGGTTTTCCTTGAGTGAATTGTAATTTGGGAAGAAAAAGTGAGCGGGGAACTAGGGTTTCAAATTTGGGGACGAGATTCGGTCCGGAAACCCTAGCGCGATCACGTTCTGGTGTTCCGCCGGACGGCTCTAGGAAGCAGATAAGCACTGTTTTTGGACCGTTCCGACCGGGGCGTGACACTAAGTGTCACACCTCGGTCTAATGGTTCTCCGACGGAACACTAGACTGGCGTGAAATCTCTACTCTCCGGTGCAAAATCACCCTCAAATTAAAACCAATCGGAAAATCCTAATCGTCGTCTAAAATTTTTCCCCAAATTGAAAAGAGTCGATCGGAAACCTAACCCTAATTTCAAAATTACCTCTGGTCAACGAAAGTCAATGCCCCCTTGAACCCAAAATTGCCTATGCTCGATTTTGCGTCTACTGACGTCGTTATTACGTCAGCCGCCCAAAATCTCCGAACGCCGAATTCAAGCGTTGATTGCACTCGCCGTTGACTCCTCGTTTTGAATGCACGCCCGTGTTCGAAAGTTGCCTCTGCTTGTCGTCTTCACGCGCCAAACGAACGCCTACGTTCGATGTTGTTGTCGCCGGAGAGGGAAAACCTCGCCAGTAGGAGGAGAATGTCGCCGCGCTCCTCTGCCTTTCGTCGTTGGTTCCAGACAGTCGCCCGCCGCCGGGGATCGTTGCTGTCGCCGCGAAAGGACTCGGAAGCAGAGGAGGAGGATGAGGGAAAAACAGAAAGCTTTATTACCTTTCAAAAACTTACATACCTCCTCTCTAGGCCGACGACCTCTGTCACCGGTGCCCCCTTTTCCTCCCTCGTCGGCGACCCCTGTCGCCGGTTACAGATCACTCACAAGTCCCTCACGAACTTCTCCTATTGGCGTCATCATAGAGCTCACCCCAGAGCTCCCTTTCACCGCTGGAACCCCCGATGATCCTTAACGCTCGCTCCCTCGCAGCTTTTAAAGGGAAAGAAGCGCCGCAACGCCTCTTCTCACGCTGAAGACCTCGGCCGCCCGAAGATTCTGCTGCACCCGTCGTCGACCGCTTCCTTCGCGCCGCCTTGCCTAGCCGCGTCGACACCGTCGTCGTCCGGATCTCCCGGAGAAGTTGACTCTGTCCGACTGTTGCTGCGTCGCCTACTGAACTCGTTGCGCCATCCGCAACGCTCAGCGTGGTCCGCGTCCGATGCATGCGGAGAAGGAGACAAGTCCTCATCTCTGTTTCTGTGGTCAACGCTCCTGGTTGACCGACTGGATTGGACTCTGCGTTGGCAGTTTGCGCATGGGTTTGGGCTTGGGTCAGGCCCACTGATCCAGGGCCTGACACTAGGGGTGGCAATTCGTGTTTCACGTGTCATAACGTGTCGTGTCATACTTGACACGTGACACGATTGTGCTTGACACGAACACGACCCGTTTATGTATACGTGTCAATATACGAAACACAGACACGACCCGCTTATTTCACAGGTGACACGACACGACACGATTAACACGTTTAATAAATAGGTCGTGTCACATCACATGACACGACACGACACGATTGACACGATTTATAATATAAAGTTATTAGATGACACAACACGACACGGTTGACACGACACGACACGAATAACCTGTGTAACTCACTATATTAAAATTATCTATAAATTATTAATTTTATATAATATATATTATATATGGGTTAGACGGGTCAACCCGCGACACGACACGACACGACACGAATTTTAGCGTGTCATAAACGGGTCGACACGATAATGACACGAAACACGATTATGTTAAACTCAAACCCGTGAAAACTCGTGTCGTGTCGTGTTGGCGGGTCGTATAATTTTTTGCCAGGCCTACCTGACACTAATTATGCGTTTGGAAATGGTGCTTCCTGCAACGCTAGCAAGGGCGGTGGGAGCGGCAAAACAAATTAGCTATTTTTTTAATGCTGTGTTGTGGAACACTACCATTGTGAGTACTGTTTACAAAAAAAAGTAACCCCCGCTGTCAGGCCCTTGGATCATTGGGCCAAATCAAACCCAAGCCCACAAGGAAGCACGTGTGGCAACCTAAAATTCTGTCAACGATTGGGTCAAATGCCCAAAATCGGGAGCGCATGAAGCATTGCAGCAGATGCGGCTTCATTAGCTTCGTCTTCATCAGTAACACAGTGAGTGGCTTCGGTCGACTTCTCAGACGCGGGCGTCGACAACGCCGACCCCGTTACTCGTGAACACAACTGAAGAGGAGGGGCATGTGGAGCACCGCCTTCCCGATTTGGGAAGGGAGACGAGGTCCAAGCGAAAAGCGTGGAGGGTGGCGGCGCCTCTACCCTATAAAACCGTCAGAAGAACTCAGGGCGCATTATTGACCAGCATCGGTGAGTTTAGGGGCTACCTCGACGAGCGATTCCGGCGTCTAGGGAGACGTCGACGGGTATTTTTGTGAAGGATCGTGGGAGATCCGAGAGAGAACTGTAACCGGTATCTAGGGAGACGACCGGCGAGGGAGGGACGGGGGCATCGGCGGCCAGGGGGTCGTCGACGAAATAGGAGGTTTTTTGTAGCTTTTTCCGACAGTAATACAAAGCTTTTCCTACTCTTCCCTTCCTTCCCCTATTCTGCGCGTTATCAGCGAATTCCGGCAGCAGATGGTTGTCTGACGTCGATGACGAGAGGCTGAGGGGAGGCGATGAAAGTTCGATTTAGCGACTGACGCAGGGCTGACATCAGCGGCCAAGATTTGAGTCGAGTGGTGTGGCACGAAAGATTTCTGAGTTGACTTAGGTCAAAATTAGGATTTGACCAAAGGAGGCTGATTTTGACCAAAGGAGATAATTTTTGATTTAGGGTTCCGATTCTTTTTTGATTTGAGGATAAATTTTGGACGGCAATTAGGATTTCCAATTTGGGGGTGATTTCACACCCGAAAATCTAGAATTTCACACCGGTCTAGAGATCCGCTGGAGAACCCTAAGTCCGAGGCATGACACCTGCTGCGCCCTACCATATACGAGCAAATTTCCTAGGTAGCGGGGTTGCACAAGAAAACTTAAGCACAGTGGCCATTTGGCCACCAAAAAAATTTTTATTTTTTTCGATAAAAATATTCACGATGATTTACACATTCTAAGCTATCCAACGATATCAAGATCATCGTTGATGGATGTATCCACAATGAGAAATCCACGATATAAGTATCATGGATAGGATATATTACAATAATAATAATCCTATCCATGATACTTTAAACCACGATTTCTCTATCGTGGATATATCCATTCACAATGATTTTGGTATCGTTGGATAGCTTAGAGTGCATAGATCATTGTGGATGTTTTTATTAAAAAAGAAATTGGCCACTGTGATTAAGTTTGCCTTGTACAACCCTGTTGCCTAGAAAATTTTTTCACCATATACCGGTAGCATATGTGCTACAGTATCAACGTGAAATTCATATTAAATTAATTATTATTTACATATTTATATTTTATAATTATATATAAAAATTAATTATATTATATTTTGTTAATTATATTATATATATTATAATATATTAATTAATATTTTTAATAAAAAATATAATAATTTTAAATTAACTACTTTAAAAATATATATAATTTTTATTTATTACTTAAAAATAAAATTAATAATTAAATTTTATATTAAAATTAATTATTTGATTTTATAAAATTTAATAATTTTATTAAACTAATTATTTTAAATTTTAAAAATAACTTTTATTTTATTATAAAAATATATAATTTTAACTTTAATATATTTTATAAAATTAATATTTATTTATTTATTAACAACACCAACAATATAACAGATTTATTAAATAATTTTAATAATAATTGCTATAGTAAAAACATAGTGGGATATATCAAATACTCTTAATAGTAGATAATACAGTAATAGTACAATTATGCACAGCCGCAAACGTCATTCACCACCTCGGCTCTAAGTTTAATAAAATATAAAGTTTATTCTACCTACTTTAACTTTTTAAGTTCGTTATTTTATCATCTATAGTTAAAAAAATATTTTTAGTTTGCTGCTTATAATTTGTTTCCAATTGAGCCGGTTCGTTTAATAATGGGCCAGTTCGTATAATAATTTGGACGCCCAAAGATAAAGCCTCTCAAATCCGGTCTGGTGCAAACTGCAAACTCGTCCCTGCCTCTCTCCTCGACCCTTTCCTGCTCTTCTCGGCGAAAGGAAAACGACCAACGGCCAGGAGAAGCGAGTCGCGGTGGCGAACGAGTGCGTTCTCTTTACCTTCATCTTCAGATTTAAGAGATTTGGCGTCCTGTTCTTTGATTTCTCGCAACTTCTTCTTCTTTTTCTCTAATCAACCTGAGGCATTCATGTTTTCCATTCTTCCACATACCGTCGCGAAACGTTTGCAGTTTATCGAAGGCCATTGAATCGACATTGGCTGCTCTACATATTGTTTTATGGATTATTGTCTTCATTTCTGCATTTGAACATGTTTTATGGGAATCGTTAGTGATTTGGACCTTTTTGTCGATACATTGCTTCCAAGTCTTCTCGTCGTCTAATGTTGAAACCCTCAAAATTGTAGCATTTTTCGAATTTGATTATCATGAAATGCAAGTCCCTGAGCTCTAGTACAATCAAACACGCTAATGAAATTCAGATAGGGAGCACTTTTAGCAACTGATTGGAACTCTTTCGGGGTTTTAACGTTGGTAGCTGGTTTGCTGTGATACTTCATATGTAATGAGTTTGTACCACCAGATCGTCTGTGCATCAACAATCTGAATTTCCATTAGGCAATTGCATCTCAATTAACCGTACGTGAATTTTGTGGGTGAAGTCTCGTGAGAGACTTGCAAAGAGTTGTTCCCCTTTTTCTGAATGACTGATGCCGGACTGGATTTAACATTTTACCATTTCCTAAATCATATTGCGGAAAGATTAAACCACCATAAATATAATATTCCCCAAAGTGCAGTTTAGGTTTGCCTTTATTGAATAGACAGAGATTGGTGAGTAGCCATGCAGCAAGAGCAACAGAAACACCTGGGAAACATCTTCACCGCACAGTTTTCGGACATGTCAAAAGCCCAACTCTATGACATTATGTCTCAAATGCAAGTATGCTTCTGCGCCTCAACGAAACAGGACCATAAACCTCCTCTTTCTTCGTTCATTTACAAAAAAAAAAACTAATAGTATTCAGCCAATTTTAGTTTCCTTATTTTGCAGGCTTTGATTGCGCAGAATGAGCAACAAGCAAGGGAGATTTTCATTGAAAACCCACCTCTGACCCGAGCTCTCTTCCAGGTTAATAATACCTCTACGCTTTTCATATGTCATTCTAGCTGCTAAATTCTTTTGTTTCACTTAGAAGTTAGAACAGTGTTGCTTGCTTATGTTGTGACTCGCTTTAAATTGGACTATTGCTGTGGTTCATATTTTATGTTGGACTATTAGTAATATAAAATAATCGAAGGTTACTCTTTTGCCCGGTTGTATGATCGTTCAGATCATGTGTATATTAGTTCCAATAGCCTTGATCTTGATTTCATAATCCCATGCTAGTATTCTTGTGGGATTTTTTTTGTCTTAATTGATGTTGCACCTGGTCCAAGTCATTCAAAACATACCACTTTTTAGCTTTTATGACAGGTTAATAACCTCCTTCTGATATTCTGAAACTTTTCAACACTAGTTTGACTCTAAACCATGTTTTAGGGTTCTCTCAGCAAAATCAATTCGCATGATTGCGAGTTAAATATGTGAATTATTCCTTCTATTAGAAGTCAATTCTTGATTTGATATTTTTGTGTTTCTGACATTTATGAAATCGGAATAACACTATTTACCTAATTCATTTGTGAGATGTGTGCTGGCGTGCATTTGGAACCAAACACACATTCACACACAATCTCTGCCAACTATGCCAAACCATACTTGGTCTAGGTGCTGGTTCTGAATTTGAAGAAACAGACATGTAAAAGAAGGGAGCAACTTTTTCATATGGTTAAGGTGTTGGGAAGGCAATGTAAGACTTGAGCATATGCAGATGTGTGTGTGTGCGAATTTAGGATTTAGATATGTGGGTCTAATGCGCTGGACTTGATTAGTGAAATGTCATGCCTGAGACAACCTTGCCTAACTAACTTTCCTAAGAATGATGTCTAGGTGGTGAAAGAAACATGTCAATTGAGTAGCATGAGCAAAACTAAAATGATAAGTCCAGCGTGGTTTAAGTGTTACGAACAAAATAATCTATTTTGAGTGAAAATTTTGCCCATTAAATTATATATAGAATGCTAATAAGAAGGATTAAATGGACAAATAAATGTGACATATATTAATGTTAACGGTGTTGAATAAGAGAGAATCAAATTTCATAACCTTTCCGATTACACCTACAGTGTTCTTATAGGGAATTATTAACCATAACTGGTAAATGGATCCGGGTTTACTTATAACCTATTTCTAACACTCCCCCTCAAGCTGGAGTATGAATATCAATCACGCCCAGCTTGTTACATAAAGAAAAAAAATTTGACAATCCCAAGGGCTTAGTAAAGATATCAACTAATTCATCTTCAGATTTGATGTGAGAGAGGTGTATGAGCTTGTTAGAGATGACATCTCGAACGAAGTGACAATCTACCTCAATATGCTTTGTTCTTTCATGAAAGATTGGATTATTTGCAATGAAGATTGCAGCTTGATTGTCACAAAACATAGACATCGGTTCCTCAAATTTTATCCCAAGGTCAAATAAGAAATTTCTGAGCCACATTTTCACAGGCTGTGTGACATGGCTCTATACTCTGCTTCACAACTAGATCTAGAGACAATATTCTGTTTCTTTCTTTTTCATGTAACCAAGTTGCCCTCAACATATGTGCAGTACCCAGTTATGGATCGTCTATCATCCCCATCGCCTGCATAATCAGCATCTGCATAAGCCTCAATCATAGTATGACTATTTTTCTTATATAGGAGACCTTTCCCTAGTGCGTTTTTAATATATTGGAGTATTCTCATTACAGCTTCCCAATGCACCTTCCTTGGTTTTTCCATAAATTTGCTAACTACTCCCACACTATAGAAATATCAGGTCTTATAACAGTCAAATAAATCAGTTTCCCAACAAGATGATAATAACGTGTGGCGTCTATTAAGTCAAAATTCATTTCACTTGAATACTTTTGATTATGTATTAAGGGAGTTTCAGCAGGCTTGCACTCACTCATTCCAATTTCTGCGAGTAGATCAATAGCATATTTCCTTTGTGAAAGATATATATATATAATTCTTTATAGGCGAACTCTACGCCCAAAAAGTATTTAGGTTTGCCCAAATCTTTAAGAGCAAATTGGGAATGTAGATAAGCCTTCGATTCTAAAATAGCATTAGAGTCACTGCCAGTTAGAAGTATGTTATCCACATATACAGCAAGAATTACCAGGCCCTTATCAGTGTGATGAACGAAGATAGAATGATCAGCTTTACATCCCCAAAACCCAATAACCGAAATGATCTGTGAGAATTTGTGACGAGCGACAGGTGAGAATGTCTCAAAGTAATCAAGATAAAACCTTTCGCAATCAGGCGAGCTTTGTAATGATCAATCGAGCCGTCTGGAGAATGTTTAATGGTATAAACCCATTTACATGCCACGGAGCGAACCACAAGAGGGGGCGAAACCAAGGACCAAGTGTGACGGGAACGAAGCACATCCATCTCAACCGTCATAGCATCAGACCATTCAGGGACAAGTCGTGCTTCCTCATAAGACCTGGGAATAACAAGAGAGGAAAGACTAACTAAAAAGGCACGATGCATGGGAGAAAGGCGATGATAGGAAACATAATTACCAAGAGGATAGGAACTAGGATGACGTTTACCTTTTCGCAAGGCAATGGGAAGATGTAAGTCGTCGGGGGGGGGAGGGGGGGACCGGCAGGCGAGGGCAATGAACCGGCAGGGGGGCGGCAGGAGGACACACTCGTCTGCAGGAGGAGCAAGAGGTAAAAGGGCCGAGAGTGGGAAGAGGGATGGCAGGTTGGGGGTTCAGGCGGGAAGAGTCGGTGAAGTAGGGAGAAGACTCATGAAAGAAAACATCAGCACTGATAATCGATCGATGAGTGACAGGGTCATAACAGTGATACAGTGATATCCCTTTTGAGTCCGACTATAACCTAAGAAGACACATCGAGATGCGCGGGGTTATAATTTGTCACGATGGACATCGGGAATATGAACATAAGAGTCACATCCAAATACTCGAGGAACAATAGGAAAGGCAGAAATCTCATGATAGATGATAGAAAAAGGGGACTTGCCTTGATGTAGCCTCATAGGAACACGGTTAATGAGGAAGTCAGCAGTCAGAACGGCATCACCCCAGAAGTGACACGGGACATTCATGTGGAAAAGAAGTGACATAGTCACATCAAGTAGGTGACAATTTTTGGGCTCAGCGACACCATTCTGTTGAGACGTGTAGGGACAAGAGATTTGATAAAGAATACCCCTGTCATGACAAAAAGATTGAAACTACGTATTAGCATATTCTAAAGCATTATCAGAACGAATAACTTTTAATGAACAGCCAAATTAAGTGCGAATTTCTTCACAGAAACCACGAAATTTATTAAAAAGTTTAGAACGATGTTTTAACAAAAATAGCTAACACATGCGAGAATGGTCATCGATAAAAGTGATAAAATAACGATGACTGTCATGGGTGGGAACAGGACTAGGACCTCATATGTCTGAATGAATAAGATTAAAGGGGTCATGCCTAGGGACAGGACTATGAGAAGAAAAAGACACACGACGATGTTTTTCTAGTTGACAAGCATCACAGTGAAACACAGGACATGAAGGTAAAGATAAAAACTATTGAACTTTGACCGGAGATGGATGGCCCAACCTACAGTGCCATTGGAAAGGCGAAACCACAGCGGACAAAGAGGCCGATGGAGAAGCAGCAGATAGCACATAAACACTCCTGTCCCTACGCCCCCCACCAATCATCTTCCTCGTCTGTAGGTCCTGAAAAGTATAATGAGAAGGAAAGAAGGTTACAACACAGTACAGGGAACGGGTAAGAGCACATATAGAGAGAAGATTATTAGGAAACTACGGGATATATAGGACATCTACAAGAACAAGAGTAGAACTAATATGAATAGTGCCAATGCCAGAAATGGGTACAAGGGAGACATTAGCGACACGAACCGATGGATGGTGGCTACCAAAAGTAATAGAGGAAAATAAGGCTTTATTACCTGACATGTGGGAGGTAGCGCCACAATCAAGGATCCAAGAATTATCAGGAGCAGCAGCAAAGGAGGCTATACCAGAGGATGCGGCAGCAAGGCTGGTAGATAGCATGTCGGAGAGCGTCAAAGGCGATATGTCCGTAGCACCGGAGGGATCAACAGCTAGGCGAGCATGAGGGGGGCGGCCGAACTTAGCCCAACACCGATCAGAAGAGTGATTGGTGTGGCAACAGTGAACACAAGCTACAGAGCGACGCCTACACCCCCGTCCACGAATGGGGCCAAGGTCGTGGCCCCGAGAGCGACCACCCGACTATGGTGCAAGAAGAGCACTCTGACGCTCAAGGGAAAGGGAATCGCTAGTGTTCAGAACACGAAGAAGCCGATAGAAAGCATTCTGAAAGGTAGGCACAATGGGCTCAACTAGTAATTGGTTCCAAGCAGTAGAAAGATGTGCATCAAGACCAAAAAGAAACTTCGCCATAATGAAATCCTCCTATTGTTGTAAAATGACAGCGATATCAACAATAGGGGGATGATACTGGCGCAGCTCATCCCATTTGGCCTTCAACTGGGTATAATATTCTTGCAAGGATGCCCATCCTGGCGCATAAGGAGTATCTCTTCGTACAATTGATAAATCCAACTAATATTGTGTTGAGGGGCATATGTGCTTACAAGAGCATACCAGACCTCCTTCGCAGTATTGTGGAACATAACAGTTGAGGCAATTTGAGGCTCTATACTGTGAATGAGAGATGTAACTATTGCCGCATCTGACATAGCCCAGGAGGCATACTGTGGATCGGTGGGTGCAGGGGATTCATTTCAACGTGCTGTCATTTACTGTGTGAGCTAAGGAAAGAACAACATAGCCCTAGCCCACAGTAAATAGTTTGACCCATCGTGGTGCCAAGATTAGTGGTGGGCTTGGCTTCTCGGCTTCAAGTGAGAGTTGAAGTTGAGAATCCATTAGGAATCCATGAGCAATTCCTCAGAAGAATAAAAGAGAACTATATGCGGAGCTACTAAACTGATCAATTTCAAGAAAACTCACGATGGCCAAGAATGCAGCAACGCAACATAAGCGGCTAAGATAAAAATCCACCAGTATGAACTAGATCTAGAGAAGACAACAAAGAATACCTCCAAGGTGCGCCGCTAGCAGATCTCCAGGTGAGAGAAGAGCCCCAGGCAGAGTCACCTAGAATCCTGCTGATTAGATTAGCGCCAGCCAACAGGAGTCGCCAATGGGATTCAAAGATGAGCAAAGGTGGAAGAAATTGGAAGAAGATTCGCCGGATGTCGCCAACATCAAGATCAGCACAGGAGGAAGGAAGCGGAAGATTCGTCCGCCTTCACCAAAATGAAGCAGAAGAAGATTTGGAGGCGGAGACCAAACGCCAGGCGAAAGATCCGTCCGCCTTCACCAAGCCGCCACCGAGAGAGGAGTGGTCGTACGCCGTAAGACAGATGCAAGAGGAGGAACGAACGTAGAACTAAAGCAAAGAGCTGGCGGAAGATCTCTCAGGCGACGCAAGTGGACAGGCTGTCCAATCGACGACGGCGACGATTCGAACGTTGCCACGGGAAGAGAGACGCGTGCTCTGATACCATGTTGGATCAAAGAGAATCAAATTTCATAACCTTTCCGAGTACATCTACAGTGTTCTTGTAGGGAACTATTAACTCTAACGGGTAAATGGATCCGGGTCTACTTATAACCTATTTCTAACAAATGGTATCCAGGAAGATGACAAAGAGCGGTATGACAATTATGAAAAGGATAGTTTAAGTTTATAAGTTACCACAATAAAAGAGGCTTCCTACCTTAGAGATACATATTAGCAAGATTAAATCATGTATTAGTTAAACAGAGGCTCAATGAGTTTATATAAGATTATCCATAAACACACCTCTTAGATTTTATGCATCTTTCACGGTACTAATGATGACCATTAAGACTACATTGAGCATATGCTAATCTTGGCACTACGAAACTTCTCTAAGCAAATTGACAATTCATGTGATTCGACAAGCTTTTGGTAGTGTCGCTCTTCTGTAACAATGGTGGTTGTTGACATATTTTAACAAAGCAACTAATCATTGATTTAAATACCACTCTATACTAGATGATAAGCTCAAAATATATCAGCCCAACCCTACGTTGGCAAACAGAACAAGTGCAGTACTAGTCTAATATATAGGTTATGGTTTTAAATTATAATCTATACCGTGTATGAATGTACTATTGGACTAATATATATTGGTAAGTACTAACATACGGTATTGGTCTGAATATATATATATATTTTGGCCGGCATTAACTTTGTAATGTGTATTGGTACAAGATCCTACTCACATATACCATTTGTATTGGGTACTATTGATTGGTTTTTAAAACTTTATATATATAAATTATTTATATTGTATAATATAGAAATGGCATTAAATTGCAAGTAACTATCCAAGTGGTACTATGTGCCAATGCATACCAAACCATAATGATTTGAGCCAATATTACCACTCTGGTACAAAACAATATTTTAAACGTTGAGCTTAACAAGAGGCAATCACGTATAATGTAAATCTAGACAAACAATTGCAAAAGTTAAATGCCCTTTTGCTCACTTTGGACATACAAAGATCGACCTTCTCTATCCAAGGATTGAATCTTCATTCCAGCTAACTCCATTAAACACAGCTGTTAATGAGAGCTATAAGAAGAAACTACACTGAGCTTTTTTTCTACTTGGAAGGGTATAAAGGCGGATTTGCTCCAGTAGAGCTTCGTCATTCCATCAGTCTCTTACAACCTCCATGGTGTTACGGGTCCATTAGTATTAGTGGTTATTTATAAAGCGGATCGAGTTATTTTGTCATACCCGGATCCGTTAAATAGGAAGAGTCTATAAATAAGGACATAGGGTTAAGGTTGAGAGATGTCTAGAATATTTGTTTTGTCTAATTTGGCGTGCTCTTGCACGAGTTTCTATCAATTAGTTGCACGAGTTTCTATCAATTAGTTCAATCTACCGAATCGATCGTAATAAAGCCGGTGGTTCGGCGACAGATAAAGGCGGAAAGAATTTTTGTTGTCGATATTAGATCTATACGGCGGATCTAGTATCATTCAAGCAGAAAAAAAAAAAAAAAAATCATCGGAACGATCAAGTTTTCCATCCAGGCGGCTGTGAAGATTTTCGTCTGCCTCGTCGAGCTCATCCTTGCCACGCGACGCCGCACTCGTTCTGCTCCAGATCCAGAATTCCTCCTCTTCTCCCAGTGCTACGAGCGGCGGCAACGATTACAACCTCAACCGCGACAGTTCCCGGCGGCAGGAGGCTGTTTGGACGTCGGTGAGGAACTGAAGGAAGGCGGGCGGCCTTCCCTGTTGGTTCGCTGCCTTTCCCCGGCGAGCCGCTCACGCGCGCAGGCGTTCGACGAGCTTTGGCCGTTGTTCGCTCGCGATCAGATCGAAAGAGGAAACGATCAGATCGGAAGGCCACTTCCTCCCTCTACGGCGTCCTCTCCTCAGGCGAACGATCAGCCGAGATCAGGCGACGCTCTTCTGGCCGGAACCCTAGTCGACCGGAAGCGTCTGGCAGACGGCGACGCCGACACTTCTTCACCGCCGGAACCCTAGCCGGCGAAGCTAGGGCAGGCGACCGGCGAAGCGAACGCAGGCGGATAACGGAGGCGGTTCTTGCGGACGCGGCAAGAGGTG
Organism: Costus lasius; assembly: GCA_027563935.2. Taxonomy (NCBI): domain Eukaryota; kingdom Viridiplantae; phylum Streptophyta; class Magnoliopsida; order Zingiberales; family Costaceae; genus Costus; species Costus lasius. Next base: position 140,320,757 of record CM050446.2, read on the forward strand.
GAAGACTTCAACGACCCTCCCTTGGGCGACAGCGACGGAAGCAGTCTCCGACGGAGTTCTGGCCGGAACCCTTGCCGGCGGAGCAAACCAGCGCGCGTTCACGCGGACGAGGCGAATCGTGAAGTTACTGTAGCTCAGGTGATTTTCTAAAAATTGAAAAACAAAAAGTGGTTACTGTAGTGTACGGTAGCAATTTACTGTATCATTAAAAAAATTTCAAAAGAAAGTTGAAGAGAGATGGATCGTCATTTAGTTATTTTAGAGAGGAGGTGAAAATATTGTTGAAAAACATGATTAGAGAGGAACAAGAGCGAAAGATGAATCGTCGTCTTGACGTTTTAGATGAGATAAAAATGATAATGAGGGAGTTAGTTCAAGAGAACAAAAGGCAAGAGGGTGTAAAGGTACTTATTGATAGACAGACTTATTCAACCTCAAACAATGTCTTAAAGAATACATCACAGAGTCAGAGTGCCATGGAAGATAGTCTGCCGCTTCGCCTTTGTGTGGACCTATGCGGATTTGACGGAACCGCTCCAGCAGATTAGATTGCGTATGCTGAATATGTTTTCAATATTAGAGGTACGCAAGATAAATATAAATTTCCTAAGGCTTTTGTTCGTATGGAGGGACAAGCGTATGAGTGGATTCAAGGATTAAACCGACAGATTCCCAATCTCTCTTGGGAAAGGTTGAAGGAAGATATGCTACTCAGATTTAATACAATTCCTGATCAAAACTCCTTTGAGGAAGACGATCTGTCTCATGTTAATCAAGGTTCTAGAGTATCCACCGATACCACTTTTGATCCTCATTATGCACCGAGAAGTTATCCAGCAGTTGAGGCCGATTATAGCCCCAATGTAGAAGAGGAATTGATTAATGCTGTCATTGAAGCTTCCGAGCGAGAAGATGAGAAAAAGGGCTCGTATGGTCATCCAAGGTTGTCTGTCCCAAATGATATGGTGACAATATTTGTTTTAGAAGAATCAGAAGATGTGCAGGAGAAGCAACCCTTAAATGCAAACCCTGTCAATCCTGGAGACTTCAGCTTTATTCTCTCAGGTCCTTCGCACCATGATCTAAATGGACACCCTCAGCTTACTAGTAATGTTTTCCAGCCACATGAGTGGGGTGAATTATCATTTGAAGAGCAAGATGAAGCTGTCATGCTAGAGGCAAAAGTGTTTGGCATTGCGGATGCAACAAATTATCGAACAACTTGGGATCCTGGAGGCAGCTCAAGATCAAGATTTTTAGCCTTGAGGACAAGACTAGTTTGAGAGGGGGGCAATTGTTACGGGCCCATTAGTATTAGTGGTTATTCATAAAGCGGGTCGGGTTGGTTTGTCATACCCGGGTCCGTTAAGTAGGAAGAGTCTATAAATAAGGGCCTAGGGTTAGGATTGAGAGATGTCTAGAATATTTGTTTTGTCTAATTTGGCATGCTCGTGCATGAGTTCCTATCACATGGTGACATAGCAAAAATGGACGAGTATTTTTTGAATCCTGTAGGCTTTGCAAATTCACATATCAAGATGGTCATCATGATTGTTGATTGCTTTCCTAAACATACCCATTTCCTGCTACTCTTACACCTCCATTTAACGACATTTGCGGCTCAGTCAAATTGCAAGAGTTGCTGAAATGAATTAGAAGTGATCATGATGTCGCATTTACTAGTTCTTTTTGGCATGCAATGATAAATCACTACATTCAAATTGCTACTGTTGCTTCATCAACGACTACCAAAACTTTGGTCTCATTAGCTTCCATAGGGAGGATTTTGCTATAACACTAATTTCCATTTGACGTTTAAACAACTTTTCTAGATCATTTATGGGTATGCATCCCCACTATTGATGTCCTAGACACTTGGCTTTAGGCCTTCGTCCAATCAGGAGTGATAAATCATTATTTTTGCTATGATGATGTGTTAGAGGGAGAAGCTCGAGCGACTTGGGAACCTGGATGAGGCACAAGATAAAGTTTACTTAAATAAATTTAGTTTTTTGAATTGTAAAATAGCTTTGTCTTTAGAGAGGAGGCAGTTGTTACGGACCCAATAGTAGTAGTAGGATATGTAATAAAGTGGATCCGGATTGGTATGTTATACCCGGTTCGCTAAGTAAGAAATGGTTATAAATAAGGGTATAGGGTTTAGAGTAGTCGTCAAGTACTTTTGTTATTCTCTTATTAGGGCGTGCTTTGCACAATTTCTCATCGGTGACGGTTGAGGTTTTATTAGTTTACGACTCTAAAGAACGGGACATGCAACTCAGTGAAGGTGAAGTAGTATACAAACTTCAATTACCACGACATTCATACAAGCTTTCCTCATGTTTGCATGTATTGTTTTGGATCCATTGTTGCATGGATAAAATAATTCTACTTGCCAACCTCCTTCAAGGTTCATTTGATATACATCCTTTACTCCTCCAAAAGTTGCATGGCACCACAATAACAGTTGAACCAACACAAGTCTTTCAAGAATTGTTATCGGCACCACAGACCATAATATGCACTCATCAAGAACAGAAAGAGCTTATCATTCATTGGCAGGGTCTATCTCCAGCTAATGCATCTTGGTAAAGTGTACCCTTGGAATAAAACACCAAAGTGCTTGAGGACAGGGTACTTTATTGACAAGAGAAGTGATGGTACGCCTAACCTATCCGAACTACGGGAAGCAAGTGCTTGCCATTACAGCTAGCAGGCAAGAAATTGCCTCCACTCAAACAACACTAAAGAGGGATCTGTTAGTTTTAGAAATACAAGATACAAGATTTAAAGTTGCCACAACAAGATAAGCTGTCTTCCTCAGACGTTTGGCAAGAAAAAGCCATGCATTAGTTGTACACATTCAATACCTTTAAATAGCGTCCGTTTTTAAATAAAGAGAACAATTTACATCCCAGCTCTCTTTTTCTTCCTCGTGTGCACCCTCCTCTCTGACTCAATCGCTGCCCTTCAAAGGATGGAAGAGCTTCCACACAACGCAAGCAACCGATGGAGCTATTGATTCAGCCCATAACCCCAGGCTCATGCTTGTACCTGGGTCATGACTGACGGCATACATTTTCTTATTATGGTATAAGCTTCCAATTAAGTTACTAGGTGTCTATGTTGACATTTTATTATCAGCATTTCAGTTTTTCCCTCCAGACTTTCTAAGAGCTCTTCTTTCATTAACTCTTAGCTTTGATTGTTCGTTCTTGTCATAATTGAAACGCTGAGTTTTTCAGGCTCAAATGATGCTTGGAATGGTTGAGCGTCCGAAAGTGGTATTTTTTTTTAGTTCGTATACCGTAACGTCTTTGGATATCACCAGTTGCATACATTTAGTGCTTTTTCTCTTTGCAGAAGCCGAAAAACCAACAATGTTTGTCGGAATCTCAAACATCACTGACTGGACAACCACAAACTATTGAAGGCTTTCAGACCCAACTTGTTCAAGTTGGACAGATTGCACCTAGTTCTTCTCAAACATTGCCATTAGACAAGCAACAACGTCCAGTGCAATCGGCTTCTTCTCGACCTGTATCTGTTCCTTCGTTGACCTTCCAGTCGCAGGCAATGCCATCAGAATTATCAGCACCACAAACTAAGAGTTTTTTAAATGTTCACGTTCCTCCGGTGCCACGTTCAAGTTATATCCAGATCCAAAATCTCTATTTATCCTCCCCTGCTCCGCCCCATTTCTCAGCTCTTCCGGTCCATTTGCCAATGACACAGCAAACTTGGCAAAATCCTAGAGTGTTCAATCAACCTCTGCAGATGCCATCGTCGCTGCATCCTAGACCAGTTGCGATGCCATCTTTTACTCATCAATTTCATCCACGGATGCCTCTTGGTCTTCAACCTTCAACTGCATCTCAAGTTCCTTTATTGCAATCCTCATTTCATGTAAGCTGGCTACTGGAATCTCATGACTTCGTGAATTATTTTCATGCTTATTTGCAGAAGTAAATATTAGCAAAATATGACATAATTCTTGAATTATTCAGTCGGGCGTCATGCCTTCATCTTCCTGCCCACAAGTTCAACCACAACTTCCAAGTCAGCCATCATCTCAGTATCATTACCAGGTGGGATTTCATGATTCTGCTTTTAATCAAAATGTCGATCCATGGTGGACGCCGTAGCATGAACAGTGTCACCAAAAAAGAAACAAAAAAGAAAATAAGAAAACCAAGCAAACAAGACGTTTGGTAAACAAGAGAACGTGTGAAAATGATGTAAAGATACAATTAGAATTAGAGATGCATAACTGAAGATGTTGCAAGGACTAAATTGGAATGTTGAAACATTTAAAGTGTACCTCATATTTGCGTTTTATTAACTCAAACATTCGTCGAACTGTAACTCTAAAAGCCTTTGAACAGCAATGCAAACGTATTCCTTCATTAGTCTAATTTGTCAGGTTTCTCCACGGATAAATACGAATATAATTCTTTTTTTCTTATTTCTTTTTTTTTTTATTAAGTCGTGAGATGTGTTGTCACATTGTGGCGGAAAGACAAATGTTCAAGCTCTAATTTGTGACGAAAAAACCTCTCCTACAATCCCACAAAAATAATAGTTTGTTTGGCAGGTTGGTTCTTCACATACAGGTCTAGACTATGGCGTCCAAGCTAGCACCCCCATGCGACATGATAGAGTTCCATGGGCACTTGGACCGCCAGAAGTAACTGCAGATGGGACCCGCCAGCAAGGTTCAATACCGATGCTTTCTGGACATATGGTCGGTATCTCGAGTGTTCGGCAAACTCGACCTCCCCCGGTACTGAGTGCTCATGGGCCATCAAAGGCCCCAGTTCAGTTGTTTCATTAAAAATGATATACTCCTGCTTGATATTTCCTCTTTTGCTCATCGTGCAGTTGGCACCAGAAATGGAGAAAGCATTGCTTCAGCAAGTTATGAGCCTGACGCCAGAGCAGATTCTTCTACTCCCTCCAGAGCAGAGGAATCAAGTGCTTCAACTACAAGAAATGTTGAGATAGTAATTCAATGATTTCCTTTGGCTTCGATGCATCTACAGTGTCGACTCGCTTCACAATGGATTCTCTAAATCAATTGAAATGACTATTTGACTTGTTGCGTTGTTTGGGGTTTCTGCAAGCTGTTCGTACAAGCTATCTATAGTTGGTCACCAACCTAATACATACTCTAATTGACATTAATGATTAGATGGCGCTGTTAAGCTATCAAGTGAAACAAACATATCGACAATGCCTATGTTCAAACATTCGCGCTCATGTACGTCTTTTCTCTTGCAGTTGCTCTTTCAGTTTCATTGTTTTAACAGCTACTCCTCAGGTTAGTTCTGTTTCTGTTGTAACATTGCATCAGTGGTCGATTATGAAGGGCAATTATTGAGGTGCGGGATGTATAGTTTTGTACCATTATGTGCAGTACGCAACAGGCAACACACTTGGCCTCAAATTTCTGGAAAGAATTTCTAAAGAGTCATATCGGACCCTTAATGGGTGCTTACAGATCTGTGAGTCTTAAAAGTTTAAAGATTTTGACCTCCTTTTGCAATCTCATACAACATTATGTCGGACATAAGAAATGTGCCAAAGACATGACTGTACCCCTTTATTTTACTGTATTACAAAATGGGTAAGTTATACGAATAGTTACTGTATTGAATAGTGGATTTTTAAAATTTTAATTTTATGTTATCTGAGACTTTAAATTATAACATGCATTTTAATCAGTGCTTTCCCTTAAACTGTAAGTTGGCCTGTAATAAGAGTTGGTGTATCTAATTCATAGTGTATTTCTTTTAAGTAATTATTGATTTTTATTAATTTTATCAAAAATAAAGGTAAAATAAGTTCGGTAAAATCAATAATGGTAATGGTAATAGTAATAAAATTTATAATATTTGATATTCAGTATGGTAAAAAAAATTTAGTTTGATAAATTTATTGATTTACTAAATATTTATTAAAAATAAATTTTTTTTAATTATTTTTAATTATTTCTAATTCATAGTGACAAGGACCATGTCCCCCTTCTTGAAGTCTTGGGGTCGTCTTCCGATGTCTGCCCACTTCTTCATTTTCTTGGCCGTCTTTTCAAGGTACGTCTTTGCAATTTCTGCATTTCGATGCCACTCCTTGGTCACATGATATGCAGAAGCCAGAAGGGCTATTGCCAGTGTATCCAATAGCAATTGAATCTAGGGTTGATGGTTGCCGGCCCAAAAGGATTTCAAAGGGGCTCTTATTTGTTGCTGAACTCTTTTGAAGATTGTAAGAGAATTGCGCTATATCAAGAAGATATACCTAGTCCCGTTGGTTTGCACTTACAAAGTGCCTCAAGTACTGTTCAAGGAGTGCATTAATTCTTTCGGTTTGGCCATCGGTCTGGGGGTGAGCACTCGTGGAGAAATGTAGCTTTGTCCCCAGCAACTTGAATAACTCTGTCCAAAATCTTCCTAAAAATCTTCCATCTCGATCACTGGTGATATTTTGAGGGATTCCCCAATACTTAAAAATGTGCTTCAGAAAAAGTTTGGCTACTTGCTCTGACGAACAATGAAGTGGGGCTGGAATAAAGGTTGCATATTTTGAAAATCGATCGACCACCACGAGGACTGAGCCAAACTCCCCCACTTTTGGTAGCGCAGAGATGAAATCCAAAGAAATGCTTTCCCATGGTCGTTCCGGTATAGGTAAGGGCTCTAGAAGTCGCAAGGGCTTTTTCCGTTCCACTTTGTCTTATTGGCATATGAGACATGTCCGCACATAATCGTTCACATCCGTCACCATATCTGGCCAGTAAAATGCCCTTCCCGCAAGAGCAAGTGTCCTATGAGTGCCCGAGTGTCCCGCCCATAATGTGTCATGACATTCCTTTAAGACTTCTTTGCGTAGGTTGTCGGCTCGTGGAACGTACACGCATTTCCCTTTTGTAAGAATAAGACCGCCTTCTTCCCAGAATCGCCATGTCTTACCTTCATTGATCAACTTCCGCAGGGTTATTACTTGTGGGTCTTTGGACATTCCAGTCCTAATTCTATAATGTAGATTCGACTAAACTTGTATAATTTGGTGACTTGAGGATTGGAGGCTAGCCAGCTCAGTCTTTCTGCTCAAGGCGTCTGCGACCACATTCGTCTTGCCGGGTTTATACTCCCAAGCCATATCAAATTCTGCAAGAAAATCTTGCCAACGAGCTTGTTTTGGTGATAGTTTCTTTTGTGTTTGAAAGTAGCTTAATGCAATATTGTCTGTTCGAAGGGTGAACTTAGTTCCGAGCAAGTAGTGTCGCCATGTCCTTAGGCAGTGCACTACGGCCGTCATTTCTTTCTCATGAGTTGGATACTTTCTTTCGGTTTCATTGAGTTTTCGGCTCTCATAGGCTACTGGGTGTTGACCCTGCATAAGTACACCCCCAATAGCAAAATCAGATGCGTCTGTGTGTACTTCGAAGGGCTTCTCGTAGTCCGGAAGCCCCAATACCGGTTCACTGATCACCGCTATCTTCAAGTCTTCGAAAGCGTCTTGACATCTCGAGGACCAACTCCAGCTTTGGCCCTTTTTGAATAAATCAGTTAAGGGGGCTACTCTCCGCGAGTAGCCCTCGATAAATCGTCGATAGTAGTTCACGAAGCCTAGGAAGGACCTTAGCTCCGTGATTTTTGTTGGGGTAGTCTAGCTCGCTACTGCTTCAATCTTAGCTTTGTCCATCTGAATCTTGCCCCTACCGACTCAGTGTCCCAAGAATAAGATTTCCTCTTGAGCAAAGTAGCACTTTTCCTCTTTCACATAGAGTTCATTCCTTCGCAGGATATCGAAGACAGTACGAAGATGTTCAACGTGCTCGTCCAATGACTGACTATATACCACAATGTCGTCAAGATATACCACCACAAACTTGTCAAGATATTCTTGAAAGAGTTGGTTCATCATAGTGCAAAATGTGGCTGGCGCGTTTGTCAGCCCAAACGGCATAACTAAGAATTCAAAGGAGCCATACCGAGTTACACAAGCAATTTTCTCTATATCTTCTTCGGCAATTCGTACCTGCCAGTACCCTAAGCGAAGATCCAATTTTGAGAAAAACTTTGCCTTTCCCAGTTGATCAAATAGGTCCGCGACCAAGGGGATTGGGTACCTATTCTTCACAGTCACCTTGTTTAAAGCCCGGTAGTCGACACAAAGGCGGAGACTCCCATCCTGTTTCTTTTGGAATAGGATGGGTGCCCCATATGGGGACTTAGAGCTGCGGATCATACCCCCATCAAGCAATTCCTTTAATTGCTTCCTTAGCTCCACTAATTTTGGAGGAGTTAGCCGATAGGGAGCTCGGCCTGGTGGTTTTGCCCCTGGTTCCACTTCAATCCTATGGTCCATGTCCCTTCGTGGTGGTAACTTCTTTGGCAACTCGGGTGGCATCACATCCCCGAACTCCTTGAGGACTGCATTGATGGCCTTCGAGTGTGGCCTCACTCTTGACGCCATATCTTCCATCTTGATTGCAGCAAGTAGCGTCAACTCATTACGGCGGATTCCTTTCTTGAGCTGCATCGCAGATAACAACTTCCCTTTTCCCTTGGGTTCATTGTGTATGGCAGACACAATGCAAGGGTTCTCTTCTGCCATTACACATAAGGCATTCATAAAGGGCATCGGTATCGCTCGAGCCGAGCAAAGGAACTCCATCCCAAGGATGATTTGGAAGTCATCCAAGGGCACGACCATGAACGTGGTTTGTCCACGCCAATCTCCAATTTTCATAGAGACATTTTTTGCCACACCATTGATTCGTTGGGCTTCTGAATTTACGGCCTTCACCTGGCTGTAGCTTTTCTCATACTTGAGGCCAAGTTTGTTTGCCTCTTCTTTTGAAATGAAATTGTGGCTTGCACCTGAGTCGATCATAGCTTTCGCACATTGATCATTGACTTGGATGTCCACGTACATTAGTTCATTTAGGTTGGAGGCCTGCTTCCTTGGTTTTTGCTCCCCCACTTGGGCTTTTATGGCATTGAGCAACCGCACGGCGCCCATATTGGGTTTCCTTGAAGAAGGACTCTTGCCACTCTGGTAGCTATCGTCAGAGTCGCTATCACTTTTTTCTGTCATGGGAGTTTTCTTTTTCTTCTGATCAAAGGTCGAGGTCGTCTCTGCTACCAAAGCATGTAGCGTCTGCTTTTGGGGGCAATCTTTAACCCAATGGTTTCCCCCACAAAGAAAACATCCCCCTGATCTCGGAGTTGACTTTTGTGGCCTCCCCCTATTTGGGCTTCTCTGATTTTCCCTCCTAGACTCCTTTCCTCTAAATTGATAGGGTCTAGAGGGTTGAGGGGGTTTTCTCGACTCTCTTCTCTCAAATGAGTTATAGTCTGTAAGTCGTTCCGTTGCTGTTTGAGCTGATGCAAAATCTCGAATATTTTGTCGATCTAGCTCTTGTTGAGCCCACGGTTTTAGGCCATCCATGAAGTAGAATAACTTGTCATCCTCTGACATGCTTTTAACATCAAGGAGCAAGGCTGAAAATCTTTTTACATAGTCTCGTATTGAATCCGTATGGCGAAGTCCCTGCAACTTCTTACGAGCGATTCGACTCGTGTTTTCGGGGAGGAATTGAACCTTCAATTCGCGCTTTAGATCATCCCAAGTTCTCATATTATCTGATCCTCCTTGAACTCTGGTACGCCACCATAACTTAGCATCCCCCGCAAGGTACCATGTTGCAGTGGCCACTTTTATATCTTCTGTGTCGGGCCGAGTGACTAAGAAATACTGATCCATATCAAATAAAAAATTCTCGAGGTCATTTGCATCACGAGTACCCTCATAAGGTCGTGGTTCAGGAACTTTAATGGGTGCACGCTGTGGTCGGGGGTCCCCTTCATTGGCATGAACAGCCCGTGTAAGCACTGACACTCTCGCCATCAAGTCTTCAACTTGGTCTTTCAAATGAGTAAAGGCCTCTTGCGTGTCATCTTCCAAACGATCCACAATGGAAGCTAGCTCCGCTTGCTTAGCTTCAGCTCCGGCCATACGTATCTCATCCAACTGTAGTGTCTCCAATTTTTCCTCTATGATGCCAACCCGTTCCTCCAAACTAGAAGGGCGGTCTCGTCGCCCTCTATGTTGTTCCACCCCTTCTCCTGAGGTGTGAGGATGTAGCATGCTTGACCCCACATCACCTTTACCATAAGCTGCCATAGCGTCTGATCAGAAACTCCTCTGATACCACTTGTCACGGACGCACTTTCTTTAGTGCTTCGTGTCCGTGCGGTGCACTACTCTCCCAGTTGTTAGGCCCGGGTTCACCCAGTTCAGCTCAGAGCCCAGCAGGCCTAACCTAGTAGGCCGAATGGTGACCTAGACTCAAGTTTAGTCCCACATTGGAAGTGGGAGGGACCATTATATGACATATAAGGCTTAGTGGGCTTACTATTGTTAACTTGGGCTTAAGCATTATAATATATTGGGCCACGTTGCAAATCGGCTCACCAAATTAATGAATAGTTTGCTTACTAAGCGGGATTTGGGGAGAAAAATTAGCTGGAAACCCTAGAAAGTCTGCGCTCCGGTGTTCCGCCGGACAACCCTAAGGCAACGGATAAATGCCGGTCCGGGGTTGATCCGACCGGGGCCTGACAAAGGTATCAGAGCTAAAAGATTCAACCATAATGGTGAATCAGAAAGATCCGAGAGGCAACACCATCACCATCGGCGACAAGGAGTGTCGTCCTTCCAGGGCAGGGGCCCTAATGCCAACACCAGGGGGCGTTGATGCCAACGTCTGAGAGCGTTGATGCCGGCGCCAATGGCGTCAATGCCGATGTCAGGGGACATCGAGGGAGAGCTCTGTAAGAGCTGAGTGATTGTAACCAATGACAAGATTGCTGTGGGCCCATGACCCACATGCCCAAGATTATCCTTGACAGAGTTTGACGATGGAGGTTGCTGTAAGCATAATAATGCAGTGTGTTAGACCGTGAACTCAATGGCCACAGGTTGAGCAGAGCATCTGGGGAGATGCGCTACGGACGTGACCCTATTTGCATTCAGTTCGGTGGGAGCACTATGGCGAGACGGCTGGGACACAGGAGGTCAGGCAGAGCACCAAGGGGTGAATATGCAGCTTAGTTGTGTCAAGCCAAGGGGGCGCCAATTCCATGCAGCATGGTGCAGCAAACAATCATCATCAGACTGAAGACAAGAGATAGAGGACATCAACATTGGAGAGTCAGTGTTCAGCGCACATCGAACATCGAGGACGATGTTCAAATCAGGTGGGGGAGAATTGTTAGGCCCGGGTTCACCCGGTTCAGCTCAGAGCCCAGCAGGCCAAACCTAGTGGGCCGGATGGTGACCCAGACTCAAGTTTAGTCCCACATTGGAAGTGGGAGGGACCATTATATGACATATATGGCGTAGTGGGCTTACTATTGTTAAGTTGGGCTTAAGCATTTTAATATATTGGGCCACGTTGCAAATCGGCTCACCAAATTAATGAATAGTTTGCTTACTAAGCGGGATTTGGGGAGAAAAATTAGCCGGAAACCCTAGAAAGTCTGTGCTCCGGTGTTCCGCCGGACAACCCTAAGGCAACGGATAAATGCCTGTCCGGGGTTGATCCGACCGGGGCCTGACAAAGGTATCAGAGCTAAAAGATTCAACCATAATGGTGAATCAGAAAGATCCGAGAGGCAACACCATCACCATCGGCGACAAGGAGTGTCGTCCTTCCAGGGCAGGGGCCCTGATGCCAACACCAGGGGGCGTTGATGCCAATGTCTGAGAGCGTTGATACCGGCGCCAGGGGCGTCAATGCCGATGTCAGGGGACATCGAGGGAGAGCTCTGTAAGAGCTGAGTGATTGTAACCAACGACAAGATTGTTGTGGGCCCATGACCCACATGTCCAAGATTATCCTTGACAGAGTTTGACGATGGAGGTTGCTGTAAGCATGATAATGCAGTGCGTTAGACCGTGAACTCAATGGCCACAGGTTGAGCAGAGCATCTAGGGAGATGCGCTACAGACGTGACCCTGTTTGCATTCAGTTCGGTGGGAGCACTATGGCGAGACGGCTGGGACACAGGAGGTCAGGCAGAGCACCAAGGGGTGAATATCCAGCTTAGTTGTGTCAAGCCAAGGGGGCGCCAATTCCATGCAGCATGGTGCAGCAAACAATCATCATCAGACTGAAGACAAGAGATAGAGGACATCAACATTGGAGAGCCAGTGTTCAGCGCACATCGAACATCGAGGACGATGTTCAAATCAGGTGGGGGAGAATTGTTAGGCCCGGGTTCACCCGGTTCAGCTCAGAGCCTAGCAGGCCTAACCTAGTGGGCCGGATGGTAACCCAGACTCAAGTTTAGTCCCACATTGGAAGTGGGAGGGACCATTATATGACATATAAGGCTTAGTGGGCTTACTATTGTTAACTTGGGCTTAAGCATTTTAATATATTGGGCCACGTTGCAAATCGGCTCACCAAATTAATGAATAGTTTGCTTACTAAGCGGGATTTGGGGAGAAAAATTAGCCGGAAACCCTAGAAAGTCTGCGCTCCGGTGTTCCGCCGGACAACCCTAAGGCAACGGATAAAATGCCGGTCCGGGGTTGATCCGACCGGGGCCTGACAAAGGTATCAGAGCTAAAAGATTCAACCATAATGGTGAATCAGAAAGATCCGAGAGGCAACACCATCACCATCGGCGACAAGGAGTGTCGTCCTTCCAGGGCAGGGGCCCTGATGCCAACACCAGGGGGCGTTGATGCCAACGTCTGAGAGCGTTGATGCCGGCGCCAAGGGCGTCAATGCCGATGTCAGGGGACATCGAGGGAGAGCTCTGTAAGAGCTGAGTGATTGTAACCAACAACAAGATTGCTGTGGGCCCATGACCCACATGTCCAAGATTATCCTTGACAGAGTTTAACGATGGAGGTTGCTGTAAGCATGATAATGCAGTGCGTTAGATCGTGAACTCAATGGCCACAGGTTGAGCAGAGCATCTGGGGAGATGCGCTACGGACGTGACCCTGTTTGCATTCAGTTCGGTGGGAGCACTATGGCGAGACGGCTGGGACACAGGAGGTCAGGCAGAGCACCAAGGGGTGAATATGCAGCTTAGTTGTGTCAAGCCAAGGGGGCGCCAATTCCATGCAGCATGGTGCAGCAAACAATCATCATCAGACTGAAGACAAGAGATAGAGGACATCAACATTGGAGAGCCAGTGTTCAGCGCACATCGAACATCGAGGACGATGTTCAAATCAGGTGGGGGAGAATTGTTAGGCCGGGTTCACCCGGTTCAGCTCAGAGCCCAGCAGGCCTAACCTAGTGGGCCGGATGGTGACCCAGACTCAAGTTTAGTCCCACATTGGAAGTGGGAGGGACCATTATATGACATATACGGCTTAGTGGGCCTACTATTGTTAAGTTGGGCTTAAGCATTTTAATATATTGGGCCACGTTGCAAATCGGCTCACCAAATTAATGAATAGTTTGCTTACTAAGCGGGATTTGGGGAGAAAAATTAGCCGAAAACCCTAGAAAGTCTGCGCTCTGGTGTTCCGCCGGACAACCCTAAGGCAACGGATAAATGCTGGTCCGGGGTTGATCCGACCGGGGCCTGACACCAGCTAAGGAGTAATGCTCAACCGATCTGAGGCAACAATCCGAAGGCAACAATACGAAGGCAACACAAGCAATTGAAGGCACAAGCAGCTTTCACAAGACGGTGAGTAAAATGCACGGTGAAATGACTCAACCGCACACCCCACCGTTATATTATTAATAGAGGCAACAGTACAGGACAATATTACAAGACACTAAATAGAAATTAAGTGGACACTAGACCTAGAGACTTGATGGAGAGAGCAGGTGTGTGGAACCTTGCAATTTAATACTTGCATGGGATCACAAGACTACATTTAACCAAGGCACTACCACCTCTCTCAATACTATCCCATACACACATACTAAGGGTTGTGAGTAGAAGGCTTCACAAGGGTTGGGTAGGCTAATTTTACACATTTGAGCCCCCCATCCTGGAGTACTTGCGAAAACACAGTCCCCCACGCTCGTGTACATGCCCCGGGATAGTCCCCCAAGTGCATCGCTACCCCAATGACCAAAACGCATGGCACCCAAGTGCCAAACCCTATTTTTACATGGGTCTACCCCAAATACCCAGAGACATTACAAAAGATACATTGTCAGGGTCGGGTAACATAGTTTTACACCGAACATCCTCCGAACCCTGACATTATGGCCGGTATCTCGAGTGTTCGGCAAACTCGACCTCCCCCGGTACTGAGTGCTCATGGGCCATCAAAGGCCCTTCAGTTGTTTCATTAAAAATGATATACTCCTGCTTGATATTTCCTCTTTTGCTCATCGTGCAGTTGGCACCAGAAATGGAGAAAGCATTGCTTCAGCAAGTTATGAGCCTGACGCCAGAGCAGATTCTTCTACTGCCTCCAGAGCAGAGGAATCAAGTGCTTCAACTACAAGAAATGTTGAGATAGTAATTCAATGATTTCCTTTGGCTTCGATGCATCTACAGTGTCGACTCGCTTCACAATGGATTCTCTAAATCAATTGAAATGACTATTTGACTTGTTGCGTTGTTTGGGGTTTCTGCAAGCTGTTCGTACAAGCTATCTATAGTTGGTCACCAACCTAATACATACTCTAATTGACATTAATGATTAGATGGCGCTGTTAAGCTGTCAAGTGAAACAAACATATCGACAATGCCTATGTTCAAACATTCGCGCTCATGTACGTCTTTTCTCTTGCAGTTGCTCTTTCAGTTTCATTGTTTTAACAGCTACTCCTCAGGTTAGTTCTGTTTCTGTTGTAACATTGCATCAGTGGTCGATTATGAAGGGCAATTATTGAGGTGCGGGATGTATAGTTTTGTACCATTATGTGCAGTACGCAACAGGCAACACACTTGGCCTCAAATTTCTGGAAAGAATTTCTAAAGAGTCATATCGGACCCTTAATGGGTGCTTACAGATTTGTGAGTCTTAAAAGTTCAAAGATTTTGACCTCCTTTTGCAATCTCATACAACATTATGTCGGACATAAGAAATGTGCCAAAGACATGACTGTACCCCTTTATTTTACTGTATTACAAAATGTGTAAGCTATACGAATAGTTACTATATTGAATAGTGGATTTTTAAAATTTTAATTTTATGTTATCTGAGATTTTAAATTATAACATGCATTTTAATCAGTGCTTTCCCTTAAACTGTAAGTTGGCCTGTAATAAGAGTTGGTGTATCTAATTCATAGTGTATTTCTTTTAAGTAATTATTGATTTTTATTAATTTTATCAAAAATAAAGGTAAAATAAGTTCGGTAAAATCAATAATGGTAATGGTAATAAAATTTATGATATTTGATATTCAGTATGGTAAAAAAATTTTAGTTTGATAAATTTATTGATTTACTAAATATTTATTAAAAATAAATTTTTTTAATTATTTTGAGTTGAGAAATTAATATCTTAATAAATTTTTTTATTATTTTAAAAATTAAGCATCACTTCTTTTAGAAAAATAATTTATTGAATAAAATAATATCTTGATAAATATTAATTAATTTATAATATTATTAATAAATATTATTTATATTACAAAAAATATATAAAAATAGTAAAATCGATAATTTACTTATTTTACTAATTTACCAATTGATAAAATCGATAAATTACTGATCAATAATTTTATAATTAGTAATGGTAATAAATAAAAAATTTTGTAAATCAGTAATTACCATTTGCTCACTTCTACTTCTAAGAGCTCTTATTTGTCCTCTTCTAGGGGAAAATTGTCATAAGAGGTGACACCTCTTAGAAGTTTTAAGCGGGGTCGCTTTGTTTTCCTCATAAAAATATATATATATATTTTTTTAGAAATAATGTACTCCTTGTAAGCTATCCAATGGTATCCATATTGAAGTATTTTAGATTACATACACGTATAAAATACTCTAATCAATATTAAATTTTTTTATAAAATGAATAGTATTTTTTGTCTTATATGTAATATTGGTTAGGGTATTTTATACATATATGTAATCTAAAATACTTCAATCTTAATACTATTGGATAACTTACAAAAAATATATCATTTCTAAAAAAAAAATTAAAAAAAAAATATTTTTAAAGGTAAAATGAAGCGACCCCGCTTAAAAAGTTTTAAGCGGGGCACCTTCTTTTTAAGCGGGGCACCTCTTTTAACAATTTTCCCATTCTTTTTGTTCTTTTGTTCCTATTTAATCCATTTCTTCTTATTTTTTATTCACTTGTTATTCTTCTCCTTTCTCTTCCTTCTTGTATTTTTTCCTCCTTCTATTCTCTCTTTTTATCATTAATCGTACTCTCTCTCTCTCTAGTCTCCTTGTTTTTTTTTCTTATTCTTTTCTCTCAAATTATAAAAATAATTTTGTTTTAAAAAAAAAAATAATTAAAGAGGCCGCATAGTTTCAATAAAATTCATCTATTTTAGGTGCTAGAAGAATATTAATGGTTTTTGTTATTAATGTTAAATATACCTTACTTGGTGTTAGGCTCTGGACTCCCCGGTTCAGCCCAAGGCCCAGGGGCCGAACCCAAGCCCAAGCCTAGCCAAGATTGACGAAACAGCACTCAGCCACATGAGGGAAAGGCGTGGTCAACGAGTAATGTTGATCATGCCAAAATCGGAAGAGTGAAGAGGCAATATCCACACGGGCAACGCGAGCGGCGAGCGGCGCACGACGATGGCGACTTGAGCGACGGACGCGGCTCGCGACATCTGCTCCACCGGATTCGGAGGGACGCAGAGGTGGAATCGAGGGATGAAGCCGATTCTGGCGGGCAACGCAAACTCTTCGGAGGCAGAATCGGACTGGCGTCAAAGGCTTGGTGGAGCGAGATTCTCGGACGCATGGAGACGCGGTCGCAGCGGGGCTTGGAGGCGGCACGAAAGGGGCGGCTCTTCCTTTAAAGCCCGATGCAGAGGCAACGGGAAGGATTATCGGAGATTTGAGGCTCAAGCAGAGAGAGAGCTGGAGGTGAACTCTGAGAGAGAGGAGACCCTGGAGCTGTGAGCGGTGGTGAGACGAGCGACCGGAGCCGAGAGACTATAGCCGGAGAAACCCGGCGAGGGAGGGGAGTGGGCGTCGACGACCAGGGGGTCGACGACGAGTAAAGGAAAGGAGTTTTGTAGCTTCGACGAATCAATCCAAGCTTTCTTCTCTAATTCTCTGTTTCCCTTGCTCTGTGTGTTCGGCAGTGTCTCTGCGAGTGATTGGCGTGTGTTGGCGGCGAAAATGACCGTCGGCGACGATCGGGCTGAAGAAGGCAGAGGACGGCGGTCCTTCCTCACCGGCGTACGTCTCCGGCGAAGCAGCAGTGCCGTTGGACAAACGCAGGCGGCGTTCGTTCCAACGGAGAAGACGACGCCGCGATCAACCGATTCGGGCGTTCGAATCGAGACGCAACATCGAGGTCAAAATCGGGAGCGGGTCAACGCAGACGAAATCGAATCTGATCGGTGGCTGACGCAAGCACGCGTCAGCGAAAGCAAATTCGCGCGGCGAAATTAAGTTTCAGGCGCTGACGTTGGAGTGACGTCAGCCAGGCGAAAATTAGGCACAGTGCAAGCGGTCAAAATTGACGATTGACTAGAGGTATTTTCTGATTTTGGATTTAGGGTTTTCCAATTTGTTCCGGGTTTGAAATTAGGGTTAGGGTTTTCTTGAGTGAATTGTAATTTGGGGAAAAAGAATTGTTCGGGAAAGTTAGGGTTTCGAATTGGGGACGAGATTCGGTCCGGAAACCCTAGCGAGTGCACGCTCTGGTGTTCCGCCGGACGGTCCTAAGACAGCGGATAAGCGCTGATTCTAGGCCGATCCGACCGGGGCGTGACACTTGGTGTGGCGATGGTAAGGACAATCATACTTAAAAAGGACTATTCTTCTTCTCCCTTTTTCATATCACGAGCCTTGGTTGCTCATGAGAATCATATTTTGGCCTTCATGAAACTGCATTACCCATGTTGATTATCAAAACTTAATTAAAACTTTAATTTTTTTTTCCCTTCAATTTGTACTTGTTTAATCAAAAGAGAAAGAGGACGAGAGAACTTTACCTGCAACACGCGTGCTGATTGCCAAATCCATGGACATCTACAGTCCTAAATCATAGCCACATTAATCAATCACAAACAAGCCACACACATACACAAATTAAAAAGAACAAGAAGGGGAGCACATCCTTTGGCGTGTGGCTCATCCCTTGAGGCATCCGGCACTAGGCCGCAAGCCGGAGCTGTCATGGGAATCACAGCTCAGTTTTGCTGCGTCTGCGCCCAGCACGCAAGACTGTTTTGTTCCTCAGCCACCACATGCCTCGCATCCTTAAAACAATTGTTAATTAATGTCCCTCCTCCGCAGCGGATGTTCTTGGACTTGTAATTTGTGATAATTCTATTATTTAAAAATAATTTTAAATACAAAATCAATAATGCCGTTACGAATGATAAATGCGTTACGCTAGCATTATTTAGAGTGCACATTAAAAAAATGATTCATATTTCTTTAAATACTAAATAAATGCCAGCGTGCACCCAAGAAATTATTTCAAGAGTATTGAATCAAAATAATCCTAAAGCAGGAATACACGGCCAGTTTAATAAGCGAAATTGACTCTCTATTTTGCTCTAAAAATAATAATATGCTTGCAAGCTAAGAACAAGCAAGCCTGCTGTAGCCGTTGCGGGGGTATAATGGTCACTTCATCAGTAAAAGCGTGTATCTACAATATAGAAGGAGGGTAAAATAGGAATTTCACTGTAGGAGTGCAAGCCAGCAAGGAAGGAAGAAAGGGGGAGTTGGAGTTTTGTTTTCCAGGTTGACCCATCTACCTTCTCTCTCTCTCTCCATCATGCTCACCCATTAATTTCTCTCTCCCATTGTATTCTCTATTTCCCTAACCCCACTTTAAATGCCTGCACTGTACCTTTTTCTTTCCTTTTTTTTTCCTCTCCTCCTGTTCTTCTCCCTCCCCAACCTTGCCCCTTCCAATCTCCGGTGTTCTCCTCTCTTCTACCATTATAACATATGCATCTTCTCCAAATCTGTGGCAGTTCGCCGGAGTGGGCTTTCTTTTCTTTCCTACTCTCAAATATTGAAAAAAAAATGCAATTTATTTCGTAGTTCCTTAGTTCTTTGGTAGTTTTTCTTTGCTTGTTTGGATTTCTTCAAAAGTTGAGAGCTGCTGGGTCTCCGGGTTGGTTGCTATCCTAGTCACATTTGCCATTAGTGCTCCATTGGATTGTTTTGCGAATCTTGCTTTTGGGGTTGAAGGTTCAAGCCCTCGAGGGTATTTGCCTTGAAGAAGACCTTGGTGATTGGTAGATCAGCAATATCAAGCCATCTAAAGTGGTAAATTTTCCTTTTTTTTTTATTCTCTTTCTAATTTACTGATTATCAATTCATTTATGTTCATGATGTTCTTTGGTATCGCTGTATGGCTAGATTCCCCCTTTTTTTTTCTCTACTTTCTCTGCGGATTTTCTTGAGATGATCTTCCATTTTTGAGTCTTTTATTTAAATTGATCGCACGCATCTCATGTTTTCCTTTAATGTTCCAGCTCCAAGTGTTTATTAATGCTTAGGCTTTCAAGTTTAAGGAATGCTGTGGGCCTTTGTGTTTTGTGTCAATCCAAGGAGTTGTCCGTTTCCTTTTCCCTTTTTCTTGAAGTGTTTTGTATTTTACTTTATTCATAGAAGCATTTTCTTTTAAAAAAACTTGTAGAAAATGTTGTTTTAATTGTTAAGATAAGTTCAATTTCTTAACATTTCAGCTGCCATTTCATTGAGCTATGCTCTATTTGTAGAATTATGTATTTATTGCTTTAAACCTCAAACTGACAGTAATGCTGCTCTATGTGAATTCCAGGAACGAAGATGTCATCTGATGGATCATTGAACGCTGAACTATCAGAAAAGACCCCGGTTTTTGGGCTGAGACTCTGGGTCGTCATTGGCATCTGCGTTGGGGTGTTGATTGTTTTCATTCTGTGTATCTTATCCATATGGGTCACCTCCAAAAGAAAGACAAGGAGGACTTTCGACACAATGCCAGTCTCACAAATTCCAAATGTCTCAAAGGAGATTACGGTGGACAGAGTTGGCAACCACTGCTTTGATCAAACTCTCCAGGATCAGGAAGGACCTTTCTTCCTCTCGCAGGACAAATACAGCGATGTGGAATCTGGAAAGACCCTTGCACACCTGACCATGAGCAAGTCAAGCGATGCTGATAATATGAGCCAGTCCAGCTCAGTCTACCACAATGATAGGGCGGGGAGTTCATACTCTGGTGACGAAGGTAGCTCAGGACCCACTAGGAAAGGGCATTCAGCATATGCGCTTGTGACTGCATCTCCTCTAATTGGACTACCGGAATCTTCCCAACTCGGGTGGGGTCACTGGTTTACACTAAGGGACCTTGAGCTTGCCACAAATCGTTTCTCAAAGGAGAATGTACTTGGGGAGGGTGGGTATGGAGTTGTTTACCGGGGGCGCTTGATAAATGGATCTGATGTTGCTGTCAAGAAACTTCTGAACAATCTGTAAGTTCAATGTGCCGTTGACCTGTTACAGTTGCAACATATCTGCCTCGTCATCTTCTACTCAGTTGTTTCATGTAGCTATCACTTCCCTAAACATCTCTCTCTTTGAGTAGGGGGCAGGCAGAGAAGGAGTTTAGAGTGGAAGTGGAAGCCATTGGTCATGTCCGTCACAAAAATCTAGTCAGGCTTTTGGGATATTGTATAGAAGGAATTCACAGGTGAGAAATTGTTATGAAAAGTTTATTTGGTGCACCTTATTCAGTTTCCAATTTAGCCCTCCAATATGCCAGCATGGTCAGAGTCTTAAAGCTCATGTTTTCAATAATATGGTTAAAGCCATACATGTATCTGGAATGCCTAATTTTTCTGTTAAATAAGTATATGCGGAAGATATGCTATTGGATTTGAATTGAAGTCTTATCAAAATTTATATGATCGCAAACCATCTAGAAAGCAAAAGAGCTTATTAGTTTCTCTTCCATATTGGATATCCAACATTAGTAGAGAGAGCTGCTTTATATATTCCTCAATAGAAAATTTGAATAATGTATCTCATATCCACTACTAGAATCAAAATTTTGATTCTAGAAAGCAAAACAACTTATCAATATCTACCATATCGTGGATGTCCAAAATAAGTATAGAGAATCGTTTCACTTATTCTTCAATAGGATACTAGTGCTAAAACTGTCTCAACTTCCCCCTGGAAATGTTTCTCAGATTCTCTAGTAACTACCAAGTCTTCAATTTTTTTCAACTCCATCTACGTATTGATCGTGCAAAGCCTCTTATGTATCTTTTTGTCTTTGTCACTACCTCTTCTTGGTTTTTCGTTCTCTGAATAAGTATCAAGTTTCTATTGATACTATGTACATGATTTGATTTGAGTAATTCTAAAGTATTGTTCCAAATCAAAATGAAAGTCGTATAAATTTTTTTTTTTTTTTGCTTCACAAGTCTCATCATAGCCATATGGTTATGGTATCCTTATTCATAGATGTCCTGTCCATGAATGCCCCCTTGTTCACTTAAATAACTCTTATGAATATCATTGGTCCTATTATTAGTACCTCAATTTGTCATGCAAATATTAGAGCATCATCACTTAAATGATCGGCAATCATGCTTTCCATTTATGCATTAGTTATCTTCTGTTACGGGCCCATTAGTGTTAATAGGTTAATAAAGTGGATCCGGATTGATTTGTCATACCCGGTCTGCTAAGTAGTGAAAGTCTATAAATAAGGGCCTAGGGTTAGGGTTGAGTTTTGTCTAGCATCTTGTTTTGTCTACTTTGACATGCTCTTCACGAGTGTCTATCAATTGGTCCGACATGCCGGATCGATCGCCGGGAAACCGGTGGTCCGGTGACGGATAAAGGCAGAAGAAATTCCATTGTCGGTGGTGGATCTATTATCGTTAATCAAACCATCGAAGGAAACCCTAGGGAGGAGTCTATCTGTTAGTGGTAGCCCGCTCACGTGTTGCAACCGTCAGATTCAGGTAAACATCGTCGGCCCTTTGGCGAAATTCCAGTAGCATCGGCAATAGGTGTGTTGCAGTCGTGAGTAGCAGATCTGGTTCTGGAAGAAGAAGAGGCGGCGGCAGATCCGTGTGGAGGCTCGACGGGATGCGCAGCTCGTCTCCTTGGCGGAGAAGATCCAGACGCCTGCGTTGCCGAGCGGCGGCAACATCTTCGGCGCGTGCGGCGCTTCCCGAGTTCAGCGGCGGCGTCTTCCTTTACCTGGCGGCCAGGCGGCGAAGCCTCGAGACCTCTCTCTTAGGCGACTCTTGAAACCCCAGCCGACGGAAGCCGGACGACGTGTGGCTTTCAGCGGGCGGGAACAACTTCGACGACGGACGACGGGAAGACGAGACACCGATGCTCCCCTTTCTCTCGGAACCCTAACCGGTGACGGAAGACGTGACCGGCGATTGACCGGTGAAGAAGGCGGCCGGAACCCTAGCCGGCGGCGGGCACTACTAGCCGGCGAAGTGAGCGCGAGAAGCGGCTACGGGCGGATGAGCGGCTGAGTGAGCTACTGTAGCTTTAGGTTTAGAAAAAAACTGTGCGAGTACTGTAGCAAGTAATGTAGCACCGAGAAAAAAAATAGATGACGACGAGAATTGAGGCTAGATTAGAGGCTCTGGAGAAGACCATGGTAGAAGTGCAGAGTTCTCTTGCAATTATGGAGGAGGAACTTCAATCTATGGGAGAGGATAAGAGAATTGAAGCCATGACGGCAGCGGAAGAGCGACGTCTACATCGGGAGGAAATAGCTAGAATTAATAGGCGCCAGGATGAGATGAAGCGACACTTTGGGGTTATAGATGAGTTGAGGAACGAGATGAGAAATCTGGCAGATACAATGAAAGAAAAGAGAGATGAACAAAGAGAACTTCCAATAGGCCCTAACCATCGCCAAGGCAAAGAACCATATCGACCTCCACTGGCACGTGAGCATTGGTCCCCACCAGAGTCAAATATGAGGCCAAACAGAATAGAAATTATTGATGATGATAAACGGGGAGGTGGAGTTCACTTAGGAGACCCGGACAGGGGATGACTTTTGGGGAGGACATATGGTGGATCCATAAACATATAGAGCTTCCAGGATTTGATGGGACTGATCCCGTAAGATGGATTGCACGGGCTGAGCAGTACTTTGATATCCAGGGGACGACAGATGCATACATGGTCCCGATGGCTTTCGGGCACTGGTTTTGGTGGATGAGAAGGAGGATTTCCAATCTGCCATGGGAGAGACTGAAGGAGGAAATGCTATAGCGCTATAGTGAGTTCCTAGCCACTTCAGCCTATGAGCGTCTGGCAGCCTTAGAACAGGGTCTCCTGACTGTGACTGAGCACATAGGGGTTTTTGAGGAGATTGTTTCACAGATACCTGACCTGTCTGAGGAACAATACGTGGGTTTCTTCCTAAAGAGCCTAAACAGCACTATCAGAGAGAATGTGCGAGCCTTCTTACCCACTAATGTTATGCGTGTCATGACTCTTGCTCGAGTCATTGAGAGGGAGCTGATTGGGGGATCGACATTACAAGGGCGGACAGGGACAGAAGGGGTGGTAAGCAAAAGCCAGCCAGACAGTGGGAACTATTCTTGGGGAGAAAGCTTTCCTCCTAATCCAACTGTGCCAGATTCAACTTCCCAAGTGGTTTCGGCCTATAGTATCCAGCAGCAAAGAAGAAGCATTAGTGTAATTTCTAGCAGTACATTGCCAGCTGAAGGGAAATGAGGTAGACCATCTCATAATGGCTCCAGAGAGGTGGGGGGTCAACGTACATCTGCAAGCACTTATGATCGTTTTAGAAGGAACCAAGCTATGTCCCATCAAGAGTACATCAATAAGAGAGAAAAAGGATTATGCTTCCAGTGTGATCAACTATATCATCCAATGCACCAATGCGCGAACAAGCAATTCCGGGTGATGTTGCTAGCCGAAGATAAAGATCTCGAGAGAGAGGATCGAGTGTCGTAGGACCCTAGAGACGACACAAGAGGAAGTTTCCAGCCTTGAAGACAAGGCTAGTTCAAGAGGGGGGCAATTGTTACGGGTCCATTAGTGTTAGTAGGTTAATAAAGTGGATCCAGGTTGATTTGTCGTATCCGGTCCGCTAAGTAGTGAAAGTCTATAAATAAGGGCCTAGGGTTATGGTTCAGTTTTGTCTAGCATCTTTGTTTTGTCTACTTTGGCGTGCTCTTGCACGAGTGTCTATCATCTTCAGTGGACAATCATTCTTCATTCTAAGGACAATTACTCTCTCTCCATCTCTCTGTTTTTTCATTTGAGGGTGAATATGCTACTCATCATATATGGAAGAGGGATGGACAATGACAAATAACGCCCCAATTCTCTGATCCAATGTTTTAAGACATATCTAGAAGAGCCCAGAATTTTAATTGAGTCTCAACTTTAGTCCTTTCTTTGTTTTCCCCTCCACAACTTCATTAGAGTGAGGGTGCTCTTTCATTAATTTTAGTATCAAATTAGTATAAATAGACCATTTTAGGCTAAATTTTATTTGTGGACCATATAATAACTAATATTTATTCATAAGCTTTTTTTAGGTGAATAATTGTATTCACCATACAGCTGCTCACTTCTCTAAAATAGCCTAATCTCAAAGCGTAGGTGTATTTAATGACTATATAGATATTCAGGGATCATTAACAATAAATAATTTGGCTCATTGGAAGCTTGAATCCACAAAATAACAAAAAACTTGTACTTCAAGGTGGATTTGATGAGGTGAAATACATATTATTTTTGTATCTTGAATTTTATTCCAATAGATAAGTTTTGACCTCCTAACAACTAAACAACATTCAGTTATATTTATACAAATATGTTTATCTCCTTAAAGTGAAATTTTGTTTGGGAATTTCAATAAAGTAGGACTAAATGAGAACATACTTAAATACGAAGAAAATTTTCTACTGTTTGTCATTTTTTTTATGAAAAGTGGAAAACAAATTCCGTTTAGTGTATAATGATAAATTTTCTGAAAATGCAACAGAAATGAGCTATGGTCAATAAAAGAGAATTCGTTTTTAGGTATTTTTATACAGAAGATGAAATTTAAAAAGCTGCAACTATGTAATTTTTTATGCCTATGTTACATAATTCAACACAACCAAATGACTATAGTGTCTCACTAATCAGGATCTTCAACCATCACCATCGTCTAGAAGATGATAATAATCATACTAAAGCTTTATAAAGAAGTAAATAACTAATGATGATTCCTAAAGAAAATTATCTGCTTTCAAATTCACTACTTTCCAAATGTTGTTCAAGGCCATAATCAATGTAGAACAAATTCTAGGTTTTGAATATATAGAACTTAAAGGCGTGTTTCCTTGGAGGGAAAACTGAAGAGAAAGGAAAGAAAGGTTAGTTTTCTGCCCTTTCTTTGGAAGGAAAGAAAAGGCAAAGAAAGGAAAATCCCAATCTTTTCCTTCCAAATTGCTTCCGCCTGAATTACGCAGAAAAGAGGGGAGAAAGCCTTCCCGCAAGCTTCACTTGCCCACCCGTCGCCTACTCCTCTCGAGCCTTGCCTCCTTACCGAGCTAGCATCTACCTTTTCGCCTCTTTCTGCCCCGCCGAGCTCACGCCATTCTCCCACCTCCAGCCATGCTCACCCCAGTCTCCCACCTCCCTTTGCCTTGTTGAGCTTGCGCCAGTGTGCCCATGATCCAGTACCTCCACGCCCCCCTGCGGCGCCCTGTACTCCCTTGCTCCACTGCCTCCCGCACCCTTGCTCCACTGCCCACCCACTGTGTTCCATTCTCCGCAACCTCTTGTCGTGCTTCCCTCTCGGCACCACCCCATTCACTAAAATGAGTGCGCGCTACACACTTAATTTTTTTTTACTTTCCTCTCTTTTTTCTTTCCTCCCCAATTTTTCTTTCGTCCCATTTTTATTTCTCTCCAAGGAAACACAGTCTTGTGAGTTGTGCTTTACAACGAGTCAAATTACCATGTTTTGCCACAAGTTAAATAAACTTGTCAAAGAAATATTCCAGATGCTTAAACAATTTAAATTTAGGAGGAAGTCATATAACAATTGTTAGCTGTTTACTCATATGCAAGCAGTGAGTTCAAACTTCATAAATCGAAACATACTAGAAAAGGAAAACAGCTACAAGAAAAGAAATGGGAACTGGTGTCCTTGTGAGTTATGACCATGTCATCCTTTAATGGATGTAATGCGAGATTCTGGAGGTTGAAAAAAGGCTTGTCTGAGATGGAAACTTGTGTACCAGTCAGATGGGAATTGCTTATAAGTAAAACTAAACTACTATGTAGAAGATTGACATACACTTGAAAAGGCTTGTCCGAAAGACTTTACACGCAGTTACTAGATACTTTTTTTTAATAATGGAAGAGTACATGTTTTTTGCATATAGAAATGACGTTGGCATGAGTATTACTGAGTAATTAGATTTGTAGCTTCCCTTAAGTTCATAGAGCTTGATTGCCTTATGTATGGCAGGATGCTCGTGTATGAGTACGTTAACAATGGAAATCTGGAGCAATGGCTGCATGGAGCAATGCGTCAGCGTGGCGTCCTTAGTTGGGAGAATCGCATGAAGATCATCCTTGGCACTTCTAAGGCGTAAGTCTTACTTCAAGCAGGATATAAAATGAAACATATTTCTTCTGTTTATTCATTTTTAGTGATTAAGATTATATTTCTTTTTCAGGCTTGCTTATCTCCATGAAGCTATTGAACCGAAAGTTGTGCATCGAGATATTAAATCAAGTAACATCTTGATTGATGATGAATATAACGGAAAGATCTCTGATTTTGGATTGGCTAAGATGTTGGGTTCAGATAAAAGTCACGTCGCCACTAGAGTGATGGGGACATTTGGGTACGCAGACCATGACTTGTGTTTCTTGAGATGCTTCCATCTAGTACCATTAATATTTCGCAAATGCAATGATAATTTGTAAAAGCATGTGCAGAAATGATTTTTATTATTGATGCAACACATTATCTTGTTCGTCTCAGGTATGTGGCTCCTGAATATGCCAACACTGGACTTCTAAATGAGAAGAGTGATGTTTATAGCTTTGGAGTACTGTTACTGGAGACTGTAACCGGTAGAGATCCTGTAGATTATAGCAGGCCAGCAAATGAGGTATAAGAATGAATGTGATCCATTAGATGCATCTTAAATATAATTAACTTTCCTAGTACCTTCTTCATGATGTCTTATGTATTTGAACATGTCTTTGGCTAATATTTGAATGGCATATTCACCCGCATAGAAAGCTTGGCTAGAATTCTCACCCTGTTTCCATCTAATAGCATGTTTTCTTTATGGCAGGTTAATCTAGTTGAGTGGCTTAAAATGATGGTTGGAAACAGGAGGGCTGAGGAAGTTGTGGATCCAAATATTGAGGTTAAACCAGCTATTCGGGCTCTTAAGCGAACTCTTTTGGTTGCGCTGAGATGCGTAGATCCTGATTCAGATAAAAGACCCAAGATGGGCCAGGTTGTTCGAATGCTCGAAGCCGATGAAGTTCCATATCGGGAGGTATTACAAATTCTAGTTATTTCTAGTTATATCATTAATTTATTTTCAACCTAAACTTCAAGGATAAAATATCTGAATCCATACCTGTTTCTTTGAAAAGGATCGTAGAAACAGAAGGAATCAGACAGGAAACATGGAGATAGAGGTCCAGAAGGAGAATTATAGTTCGAGCGGTCCAGATAATGGAGCAGTAACGAGAAATTATCAAAGTGACTTCTAAAAGTGGAGATAAGGATGGTTTTTGGTGCATCACATGTGCAGTGAGAAGAACTCCGTTGCCACAGCTTTCTTTTGTTGCTAACAAGATTGAACTGAATTCATTGAAGAGTTACTCAGGCATTTGTCCAAGAACATGTGGTTCTTGGGATATTACTGCTACTTGTGCGTGCTTCATTAGGTGACTTGGTTTTAAAGAGGAAGAGTAAACCCAACATTTGAAATTCCTTAATACCCAGTAAAGTTAGCTAGGGTTCTTGTACAGATATCTATCTCTACGTTTCATATTTTCACTGTGGCTATACAATTTATCCGCTTGTTTTTTTCTATTACTTATTTCATCTCACTTTTAAACGGTCCTGTTCTGAATGTATTACACGAGCCATCCTCTTTTCCCCATTCTACTATTGGATCCTTTGATAATGCATACAGATGTAAAGGACTTTTTGCAACCATTAATTTGCATCCACATCTTGATAAGTACAATGAATGACAAGTCCATGTGCTTAGCTGATTGTGAATGATCTGAATATTCTCCCTGATTTCTTATTAGCATTTTTATTGGTTTTGTGACATATATCAATCTGCTGCTGCATACTTTCTTTGTTGCAACCCAGACACGGGTTATTCACCTAAGCCTTGTTATATTCGAGATAAGAAATCTTGTATTCAGCAGAGAGCCACCATCTGTAGTAATTATTCTTATTCAGAGGAAAGATTGGCGAGCTTTTCGTTCCAGAAACTTTTCTAATGCATCTTCTCTATTGTGGTTGTCTGGATCTAAATTCAAAACTCGATCAAGATCAATTGGCTCAAGAGATTAGGAACAGTGAGGCATTGTGGTGGCTTATCTGAAGCCTTAAAACACTTTGCAAGAAGAGAAAGCTTGGTAAAAGTCAAATTTGATTCTCTCAAGTGAGACATTTACTCTGTGGCACATTCGCTATGTCCACATTTGATTGTTTTTAATGTAGTGCCTGGGAGTAAAATTTACAACTTATCTTGAGATGGAATATTTCAAACTCCTCCAATCGAGCTAGCTTGATATCTCAAGCTCTAACCCTTGGTTAGGGTTCAAACCTAAGGAGATCCCATAAAGTCATATGCTGATTTGCTTAGAATTGTCTAAAATAATTTATTCTTTGCATAGATTTTGTCCCTTTGGTGCTAAAATGATGGGTAACTTTTGGTCAGATTTATAAATTACAAATGAAAGTTTCAGTTTCTTTCTTTGGCATGGACATGATTTTTCTGAGGAAGAGTCGCTGGCTTGCTTCATGTGGGGGCAACGATCCAAAAGAAATCGAGATTGAGACCCAGAAAAATCTAGAGGATCCAATCAACAAACAGCACGCAGCTCACGGGATTACGCACACAAGCCACAAAGGCATCTCGACGCCATTGTGGACGTTAGCTCGCCAAGTGTCGGCCAGAATCCACAACCTCAAATCTCAGACCAATCAAACGAGAGATTCAGATTTCCCAAGATAAGCAAAGCCTCGTTCTCCGCCGCCGATCGCCTTTAAATCGAACATCCCCGAGGCGGAGTCTTTCATCGGTCGAAACATTTCCCGCTGCCACTCCTCTCTTGAACCTCCAAAGCTCCCAGCAATGGCTACCATGGCGCTCTCCTCCCCATCCCTCGCCG
This sequence comes from Costus lasius, assembly GCA_027563935.2. Lineage (NCBI taxonomy): Eukaryota > Viridiplantae > Streptophyta > Magnoliopsida > Zingiberales > Costaceae > Costus > Costus lasius. Next base: position 140,350,314 of record CM050446.2, read on the forward strand.
GCACCGCCGTCAAGCTCGCCCCCTCCGCCTCTGATGTGCTCGGCAGCGGGCGGGTTACCATGAGGAAGACCGGGTCCAGGCCCAAGCCCGTGGCCTCCGGCAGCCCCTGGTACGGCCCCGACCGCGTTAAGTACCTCGGCCCCTTCTCCGGCGAGCCCCCATCCTACCTCACCGGCGAGTTCCCCGGGGACTACGGCTGGGACACCGCCGGCCTCTCCGCCGACCCCGAGACCTTCGCCAAGAACCGTGAGCTGGAGGTCATCCACTGCCGCTGGGCCATGCTCGGCGCTCTGGGATGCGTCTTCCCGGAGCTCCTCTCCCGGAACGGCGTAAAATTCGGTGAGGCTGTCTGGTTCAAGGCGGGCGCCCAGATCTTCAGCGAGGGCGGGCTGGACTACCTGGGAAACCCTAGCCTGGTCCACGCGCAGAGCATCTTGGCGATCTGGGCGTGCCAGGTCGTGCTCATGGGCGCGGTCGAGGGCTACCGTATTGCGGGTGGGCCGCTGGGTGAGGTGACCGACCCGCTCTACCCAGGCGGCAGCTTCGACCCGCTCGGATTGGCGGACGACCCGGAGGCCTTCGCGGAGCTAAAGGTGAAGGAGATCAAGAACGGGCGGCTTGCCATGTTCTCCATGTTCGGCTTCTTCGTGCAGGCTATCGTCACCGGCAAGGGCCCGCTGGAGAACCTCGCTGACCACCTGGCCGACCCGGTCAACAACAACGCATGGGCCTACGCCACCAACTTCGTCCCTGGCAAATAAGCCAGCGGGTGCTTGGCGCGGGTTCTGTAACTTGGGTTTCGCCATTTGAGGGGGACGGTCGTAGCTCTTGTGGAATTGGCTTTCATGGTCGATGGGGTTGTAAACTAGTGTACAATTGCGCTTGTGTGTGGTCGGTCTTAAGGCGGTATTTGCTAATGCGAGCCTACTCTGTTTTCTAATTGTGTTGTATGTTAATGGATGATAAATTCTACCAGCAAATTATAATAATGCTAGGCTATAAAAATGAATCCCAATAATCAATTTAACGTTAATGTTGGCTTCAAATGACATTTGGACAAAACTCTCGTGCTGGTGCCGACTGCTACTACAAAAATTGCTAGCCACTGTTCTACCTAAAATCTTAGGTAAGGTTATATGTGGTTCGCTCATTTTGGCTAAGTGTAAATTTTTAATTTGATCATGATTCTAAGATTTATACTCAATCCGAGATTAACAACCCAAATGTGGCCTTGTCTAGCAATCTTTCTCAACTGCTACTTGTAATTAAGCTTTTGAATGCTCTCTTTAAGTGTTCTACTTTCACGTATTTCTATTGTACCTCATCTATCAGGATAAAAATCTTAAACATGACTCTAGGCCCGAGCGCCATTCTTCAATCACACATATACGCAGGCCGATTAGAATTAGATAAACTAAAAGGAATGAAAAAAAAAAATAATACAAAGTAGGTCGTCTCAGACCTTCCGTAAGTGCCTTGTAAAGAACAACCCCACTTAAAAATTTTATTCATCTACCTGAATGAATATATTTATGACATTCAATTCGATTGATGTGATTTGCTATAATACTAATGAGATCAATAAGATTAATATTCGATTTTTTCTTCTTAATCATAGAATAGAAATTCTATTCAAGATTTCAGTTACAGTTTTCCGGCACATTTTATTTGGCAATTTTCTGGAATGTTAAATACGACTGGATGGAAAAAAATATTCGTAACTACTAATTAAGTAATTTTTAAGAAGGCAAAAAAGGTAACGTTACCCCTCTTCAACGTTACCTTTGACTAGAGATGAGTATTCAATAAAAATCGAATTACCGAATACCGAATTATAGAATATTGAATTATCGAAAACCGAATTACTGAATACCGAAATATTAAAAATCGATCCCAAACCGAATAAGAAATTTATCGATCAATAAATTACCGAATTACCGATCAGAAAATTGGTAAATTACTGAATAAACCGATATACCAATTACAAAAATATTAATATATTACTTAATTAATTTAATTAATTTTTATGGATGTGATTTTAAATAAAAGAAAAAAAATGATTGTTATACAAAAATGACAATGGATGATCTTTTATGGTCACTTGATTTTTAAGTTTATTCAATTATTTGATATTTTTTTTATGATTCAAATATTTAACTTTTTCTTAATTCATATTAATATATATGCATATCGGTAAATTACCGAACCGAAAACCGAATACCGAATTACTTTAAAATTATTACCAAACCGAAAATCGACACCAAATTTATCGAACCGATTTACCGATAAGTAAATTCGGTAAAACCCGAATTATGCTCACCCTACATTTGACATCACATGCACTATTGTTCACTCACTGTAGAACTAAGCTGCTGGGAAAACCACAGAACGCTTTTTGTTAGATAATCCATCGTTACACAAAACCAAAGGTCTCCAACAAACGCCTCTTATAAGAAAGATAAGGTCTAAGTTAATCCACATTCCTACAAGTTAAAAACACACTCCAACTCTAGAATACATAGCCCTCTAAACCAAATAAGATTAGAAGCTAGTCGTGTACAGATGCTAAATATGTAGTTGATCAGTCTCGAATGCTCCAAATAGGGCAAGCATGTGATCAATTCATAGTGAACTAAATGCATACTCCAGGACCCAAAAAACTGGGAATATCATCAGCTACAGGGGCCTAGTAGCCATGTTGCCATATTTGGTTCGATTGCTGAGTCTGCGTGCTCTGAGAACCGTTCATATTTCCTTCGCCGGGATTCTGCTGATGTTCCCTTGAGGGTGCTGCTTGCGGGTACATGTTTGAGTACCCCAAACCACTAAGCTGTGGGGGCTGCTGGACCTGACGAAAACCACCATGCTGAGTCTGACCCTGGTAGTTGTAGAAAGAACTTACTGGAAGAGCTGGCATTGTTCTCGAGCCCGCACCATGGAGCCACATAGCAGGGTTCTCACTCTGGTTCAAACACAAACATCTCAGAGGCTAACAGTGGAAAGTCGAAAGATTATAGTTAACAGAAACTCGCAATACCTGCTGAAGAGACAGGTAGTGACTCGCTTCCTTGTATTGCAGGCTCAAAGCTTCATCAAACCCAATTGTGGTGCTAGCAGATGGAGCTGTATGGTTGAGGTTGAAGCCCCCCGGAATGCTAGATGGGCTTCCGAATCCTCCATAAACAGAAGCTATGGCAGAGGCCTGCGGCAAGCTTGTCGTTGGTAAGCTACTTTTATATTGTGGTTGTGGGTACTTCATGCCGGTACCAGATAGCGCAGCAGATTGGTGGAATGGGCTGTTTGCAGAGAACGCTTGTTGCATGGAAGGCAAGTACGTGTAGCTTTGAGGCAGAATAGGGTAGCTTATCATATTGGCAAAATGTCCTAATGGAAGAGCTGGCTGAGTATAATGATGAACAGGAAGAGGTTGAGGAAGTGCAGGGTTCATGAGCATGGTGGTACTAGTACTAGGCAAGGATTGTAAATCTGATTGAGGATTGGATAACGTCCCCGGCTTCATAGCCTGAATAAAGAGTATACTAAAGTCAGGAGTAAGAAATCAGATCTTTGAGTCCTCCATACAGTACTTTATACCTTTTAAAGAAGGTTACAATTTAAATGCAGAACACATTCAACAACTTAATCATGGTAAGATAATATGAGAGTCATAATACTTATATAAGTTACTTCAGAACCCTAGAACCCTGGCCTAAGGCAGCAGAGTTTTATAATGTCCAATAGGTCCTATGATCGTATTTGAGGGCCAAGAACAGCAATTCCAACCAAAAATGCATATTTGTACTATTGAATAAACAAGCCAACTTTATAGAGGACTGCATTAGCTTGTTTTGTTCTACAAGACATGAGCCAGGGGGTATTCCAGGTAAAAGATAAAGCTTCATACCGTGAAAACACTTTCCTTGGCTTATAAATTCTGATTATTCAATATAAGAAACAATGAACGATGGTAGAAGTAACATGGAGTTCAAACTAGTGAAGTTAAGAAGAAAAGAATAAGAATATAATTTGGTTAATCAACACATCTTTAGAAGCAATATTTATGGGTGAAATTCATTGAAAATGTCTAAGAGAATATGATCTTCAAGTTGCAAACAAAAGCCCAACGAAACACTGAAACAGGAAGTTAATAGTGTTGAGAAGTACCTCAGGCATCGTAATGCTTGCTCCATTAATAGATGTCACCGCTGTGCTATACCTTGTGGGCATTGACTGGGTGGTAAGCAACGGAGTTACGGGAAGATCAAAATCCCGAAGTTGTGGAATGCTTGTTGCAAACATACTGCTTTGTAGAGGATTGGGTTGCTGCAAGAATACTTCATAAGAAAGGCAACACAAACATAAACCTAGAAAGAATATCAAATTATTCAATGAAAAAGCAATGAAATGAAAGCAGCTTCAAATTTGAATGTCTGTGATATATTATGTATAAAATGAACCAGTTTAAGGCAACAGACACATTTTCTATAAAAAGTTTCATACTTCCAAGATAAGAGAACTATTGTCGACCAATATTTTGAAGAGGTTGGATTCCATCAGATAAGTCAATCTTGTGAATGATAGCCCCAAACTATGACTTGTGAAGTGGATTAGTCATAGTGGGAGCCTTAGGTAATTGTGAAGTTGTGGAATGCTTGTTGCAAACATACTGCTTTGTAAAGGATTGGATTGCTGCAAGAATACTTCATAAGAAAGGCAACACAAACATAAACCTAGAAAGAATATCAAATTATTCAATGAAAAAGCAATGAAATGAAAGCAGCTTCAAATTTGAATGTCTGTGATATATTATGTATAAAATGAACCAGTTTAAGGCAATAGACACATTTTCTATAAAGAGTTTCATACTTCCAAGATAAGAAAACTATTGTCGACAAATATTTTGAAGAGGTTGGATTCCATCAGATAAGTCAATCTTGTGAATGATGGCTCCAAACTATGTCTTGTGAAGTGGATTAGTCATAGTGGGAGCCTTAGGTAATGAGTACTCAAACTTCCCTTGCCAAGAACTACAACACATGCTCCTAGAAAAAATATTTTTTAGAAAAGTTTACTGCCAAATAGCAAGAAATTTAAAAGAGAGGGGTGTGTAGGTTGTAGTCCTTGCAAAAATCATAAGATCATTAGCCAAACCAGCCTAGAGGAAGTTGTTTGCCAATCCTGACTACCGAGTCCACTAGAATTTCGTTCAATTTGGTCAAATGAAAAATCCAAGTGAAGTTCAAGGAGTGGGTAAAGAAATATGGAGAATAGGTTTTTCTTTCCAAATCTATTGTACTGCTTGAACTAGTTCCCAAACTGTCCATCCAAAAGGGCCAAGGAATTTTCCTATTTAACAGGAGAAGTCACCCAATTGATCCAGATAAACAAAATCCCATAGTTTTCCATAAGCTTTGTGAGAAATTCTCACTTCACCTTATCAAATTCTTGTTCTGAAAAAATCTTGACATGAATGAAACCTGTTGGGTTTTTTGGCAGGGATGAACCACATTACCACATCCTGTGCAGCCATGAAGTAGCCGTGAGTGGTTTTGCTTAGCAAGAAAGCACACTGAGCATCATAATAAGGCTAGGCAAAAAGAGCATGAGGCGATCAGCCAGGAGCATTGGTAATTATGCGTACTAGGGTATTAACAATGCTAATTGGTCTGAAATCCAAAATATTAGTTACACTGCAATTAGCAATGAATCAATGAGAGTTCGATTGACAAATTCTAGATTCAAGTGCTCCCCATATCAGTTGAACAGGGGCTGCATGTCTTGTGCTATAGTAACCAACAAAGCTTGTGCCCAAGATTCTTAATGAATGTATCCATAGCAAGGTTTAAAAAACCGGTCCAAGACATAGTATTGGTATATGTTCGGACTAGCATGTACCGTACTGCACCAGTACTCAAAAACCAACCGGTTTGGACCGATTTTGAAAACATTAATCCATAGAGCAAGGCCTAGTGAAATCTTCCAAGAAAGAGTGTTTTGCCCTTGTGAAGTTCTTTAAACTGCATATAAGCTGCTTGGGCATCATGGATTAAGGAACCGGTTCAGTACCGCCCAGTTCATCAGGTTTGTTTCGGTCCAGCAAAAGACCGGCACCGGAGCACCACTATACCGGGGTGGCACGGTACGAAGCTTCCGCCAGCAGCAGCACCCGGTTTTGTCACCGGTACAAACTAGTCTAGCAGCTCACTAGACCGAGATTTTAAACCATGTTGGGCAGTAGATGATTATGAATCCCAAGTTCCTTTCATTGTGATAATCTAGAGATATAATTCTTATGTAGTCTAACATTGGTTATAAATTGTGAGAACTCAGTGTTATGGTCCTCATCCTTTAACCATCCAGCCCTTTGTTGCTATATTCAATTTCTCACTGATGTGTCGCATACAAGGAATGAAATATTGATCCACCCAGTATTATACTGATCCACCCAGTATTTCTGGTTTGTATCAGTCCAACAATAGACTTTTAAAACTTCGTCCTAAGAGAGTTGTCTAATTTAGAGACACTGGTGAGGGAACTGAGTTTCCAATCCAAATACATGGTTTACCTTAGTAAGCCACATGGTTTTTCCTTGTTTCCTAAGTTTATCTCCAAGTTTTTCCATGTTCCAAGCTCATATAATGTGCATCACAGATCCTTCAGAAGCTCTATGCCTTGCTCATGTTCCTTATCCAAATGATGTGGACCTTAGCCCCTTCAGAAACTCTAAGCCAAAGGCTCCTACGTATGTCCTCTAGCTCAGTGTTCATCAACTAGAAGTTCTCAAAGAATAATAATTTAAAGTTGCAGGTACCTCATTGACAAAACATGAGGCAAAGGAAGCATGGACACAGCTGGCAAGCTACACACTTTCAACATGTGTGAGTACATTGCTTTCAACTTATGTGAAGGAGAAGGTTCTCAAACTTCTAGATGTGGAGGATCGCAATATGTCCATTTTCTAAATGTGCAAACTGCTAGAGAGTGTAGCAGACCACAGTATCAAATGATGGAGAAGTGGCTAAGTCCCTACGGTTCCCACGTTGAACATGAATGAAAGGAAGCATGGAAACAGAGCCGGGAAGCAGCCCACTTCATTATGTGTGAGTACACCACCTTCAATATATGTGAGAAGGAAAAGGCTCTCACCCTTCTAATTATGGAGGATCGCAGTATGTCGATTTTCTAGATGTGCCTACTACTGGAAGGGTGTAACAGACCTTTGTGTCATATGATGTTATAGAAATGGAAGAGTCCCTATGGTTTCCCATAGGATTAAGATGTTTTTCTTCTGACTTTGTCACCGAAATCAAGGGAGCTCAAGAGAACTAATAGTAATATAATTCTTACTTAATATCAAAATACAATAGCTAACTAGAATCTGCAATTTAACCATAGCCAAAAGCACCAATAGCTCCAAATGGAGCCATTGTCCTTGTTTTGTATACTAATATAAGGTCAAATACATACATAACGAACCGGTATTTAAAATGCTGTTCTAAATTACAGCTGAAGGAGAAGAATGGAAATTTGATTACCATTAAACTTGAAAAGGGGGAAAGACTCTGCATTTGAGCATTTCCTTGGAGATAGGTGTGAGGTGTAGCATTTGTCTGTGTTGAAATTGGCAGAGAGAAATTAGAAACAGATGGAAAGCTGTATTGAAGATTATCTGTAGAGTCCAGCGAATCATTTGCCACAATTTCAGGTTGAGGAACTGAAGGCACATCAAGAGTCTCCGAAACAGTAGCAGATATAGAAGTTACATTCTCAGAGAGGGTTGGCTTAAGCTGTCCATTACTGTAGAACTCCTGATTTCTGCCAAAAGACATGCCAAATCACAGACTGGAATGAGCTTGGGAAAGAACAAGAGAGTATTAATACCTTTCGTCAGATTCTTCAATTAAAGGAGCGTCATCTATAGCTGGAGCAACATCTACGTTGCATTCTAGTTGCTTTGATGGAAAAGATCCAGAAAATGCACCAGATCCAAAACTACCAAAGCTCAGATGTGCACAATCGGCATTTGTAACCCGCAGATGGTTAGGGATTATTACTGCTGGGCTAGCTTCAATAGGTTTTGTGGTCTCCTCATGCACGCTTAGTTGCTTCAAGCTCGCAGCAGCTGATGAAATTTCCACATTGGCGTCCTCAGCTGGAAAAGAACCTAGTCAAGAAAGAATGATATAAGCAAAGTGATAGATCATGTGGAGATGCATACACCAATTTCATTGAAAAAGGTTATCATCATAGACAAGAGAAAAGAAATAAAAGAATTATGACAAGCATATCAAGACTCCTCACCTCTACTACTATAAACAAGGTTTATGTAGTAATACTTGCCTAAATTTGGTGTACTATGCATCCTATCATATTTACAAATATTACAAACAAAAAAAATATTCCAACATACAAGGAGATTATATTTATTAACAGAAGGGAACGTGTAGGAAGTTTCAAGTTTTTCCCCTCACATCAAAATAAATTGAATACAAATGCAGTGGAGAAACTACAAAAATGGAGACAGCATAGATGTTAATAAAGATCACAAATGGACTGCAACCTTTCCAGTGGGCACATTGAACTGAGAATAAGCCTCCTAGTCCTAGTGGCATAAGTCAAAATATGACTACACAATTTTGTGTTCTTAATTACTAAACCAGGTCTAACAGAAAAGATCTGCGGTGAAAAGAAATGGAGCAATATAGTTAAACAAAATGCTACCTTCATTGCGATCAAATTCTGGGCTTTGAGGCCGGTACAAATCTGTTCCCTTCAGGAAGCTCTCAGTCAAATGGGAAGCATCTTTAGAGGTGTCCGCCCCTATCTGCCACTCTGATATAGATGTTAATCCAGATGCTCTTGGCACAGATTTAATATTAATGATTGCCTCAGGGTCTTGGTCCCCAGAACCAGAATCTATATGTAAGTCGGAACCATCAGTGATCAAATTAGATGGCACTAATTCCGGTAAGGTACCATAACCAGATGAGGCACCCAATATTTCTGGAGCAGTAGATGTGTATTCTGCTGGTTGCTCCTCAACTAGGGACCATCCATCATCAGAAACGTGCTGGCCTTCAAAAGCATGAATAACCTCTGGTGCATGCGTAGATTCTTGAAAAGAGTCTAATAATTTGTCTGATTCCACCGGCAGAACTGCGGAAGGAAATTTTTGGGTATTATGACGCGACATGTTTGACGCTGCTGAATTGTGTGTCAAGTAAGACCTTTCACCGGTGACAACAGGAAGACCAGAATGTTTGCCTTGAGGTCTACCCATCTTGACAATATCAGCCATAGAAATATGTCCTGGTTTTCCCAACCAATTGCTGTTTGGTAAGCCAGGGGAAGGTTGCGTGGGAATAGAACTTCCGTCAGCAAGGCCTGTTGCTGATATTGTGTTTCCCAAGGAAGCAGAATTGCTGCAACAAAATGAGATAATAAATAAGATTGTGGTATAAAATGGAAAACATAGTGTCAAGAAGCCAAAACATCCCACCTCTTGGGGAGACAGGAACATGAATTTTTTTTTCAGCCACTGAATTATATTAAGTCATATGCAACAATATCCCCTAAGTTAATGGCAAATTCAAGTAGATAAAATTCATCAGAGTTGGATCAAGCAAAAACAAAAGATACTAGGCAGTTTTTTGCTAATTTAGTTATAGAACATAAGTACCAAAAGGATAAATATATTACCAAACGGAGATCAACTTAAAGAATCATTCAGAAATAAACATATCAAACTTCTTAAAATACTGAAATCATAGTTTTGAACTGATCATATGAATTATCTAAAAAATGATTAAACAACACAGGAAAACAGGGATTGTTAAAAAGTTGTACTCTATGAAAAAAAGAGCAAAATAGGATGGTTCCTATGAGTAAAACCAAAATGCTTCTCCAATTATCAGCGTTGGAAAAAGGTAAATACAAGCATGTCAGCTTCTACTTTTATGATTATATATTCCTCCTTCAGATAATCAAATTCCTGGCTGTACTCATAGCCAATAACGGTGGAGAAGCAGAAATCATCTATCAATTTGGATTAACACATTTAATATGTAAGATCTTATACGGCAATGCATGTTCCGTCTGTTAACCTTCATTCAGAATTTGTGAAGCTTCCCTTCCCTGAGTGTAACAACCAGTAAACATTTCTCTTTAGATGCTCATTTGAAGACACTCATAAAAGAGAGAACACAGCAACAACCAGAAAGCAGTTACATTCAGTGTGATCTAAAACAGTTACGAGTGATGCATGTACTTATCCAGCATAAGGCAATCATCATAAAAATTGATGAAGAAATTACCTTGGAACTGTTAGTCTCCTTGTAGGATTACTTGATATTGTTGCGCATTCCAACACTGATGTAACAGGAGCAATGATATTACCATTTTCTTTCTTGTGTGTAGATTTACTTTTGCTAGTCCCATAATCTGCCACGACAGAAAGAGAAAACAGTGCTTATAATCAAAGAGTATAAAAAATGCCTTGCATTAGCATCTCAAAACACAAGTATAATTCAAAACGCCATTGTACCAGTCAAGCTAGAGAGTGAAACAGTACTACGGCCCACACGATCACTGCCACCCCTAGCACCACGACCTGAACTGTTGTTCACTGTTCGAGACCTGGATTCTGAAGGTTCTCTGATCTAAAGAACAAACACAATATGCAATTAATTAATGTAAAGCAATCTACAGTTTGCTGCAAATTGAAAAGGCTTGAAACTCAAATTTTATAACTTTCAACAAAATCAATGATTCCTACCAAAAATAAGTAGCAACATAATAAACCCTGATTACTTTAATAAGATTATCCAAGCACATTACACATGTGTACAAATTTGACCGAACTTGAAAAGATAAGGTAGTGGAAGGACAACTAGGCTAATGTGCATAATTCTTGAAGGAACCAGGAACAGAACTTAGTGGTCAAATTAAAGAATTCAAGTATAATAAGAGACAAGGATGGTGATGGACGAATGGATTGTTTGTATAGGCTAAAAAAATATTAGACTCCTTAAATCATTGCACAAGCTACAAATAAATGAAAAAAAAAATAAAAATGGTCATAGATCATAGATTTGTAGTACAATAAGTGCAATAATTTATTTATATTTTATACACAACATATTCACTAACCTCTTTTTTCTTGTCACGCTTGCTCTTAACCTCATGGAAAGTATCTGCATAACGAAAGAAACACAAGTTTAGATGCAAGACCACTAATGGAAGTAGATAACTGCATGACTTTAGAGACATTTTGTCATTTTCCCAGTGGGGAACTGCCAGTAGTACCAACTATTGCAGCCAATTATAATCCGTTCAGAAGAGATTGAATGGAAGGAAAAATGGAAAGATGAGACAAAAGTATAATATAGCATAAAATTTCAGGGAAGAAAAGGTAAGACATCTTAAACAAGAGAAGAAAAAAATAAACCAGTGGTTTATAAACTTAATTCATTAGTCATCAGTGATCTTCCAGAAGATACTCTTCAATCTCAGAGTATGTTGGCAAAAGCACTCACAACTGCTGGATAAAACGTTAAAGCAATGGCTTACTTAACTCTGATACTGGTGAACAAAGGATTGTAACCTTAAACGGCACATCATTCCTACAATTCATGTAAGCTAACTAATGAGAAGCAATAGAAAGGTATCTAGTATATTCCAAGGATATTTAAAAATTACAGTTATAGAAAAATAAAAATCACAAATTTCAGAAATAAAAAGCTAAACTTTTGAATGGGTTTAATACAATAATTTAGAGGCTACCACAATAAAATTCGAGGTAGATAAAATTATCAAGTATCAAGCGAATGAGTCCCAGTGCTACACGACCAGAGCTGATACAATTATTTTGTTCATTAGGGAAAGAAATGTTAGAGTAAGTTCTATTCCATCATTTTCATTATAAATGAACGGAAAGCTTGAAGTACAGACTTTCCTGAACAGACAGACCCGACCAATACTACTACTGGCTAATCCCCATACAACTACCAAATATCAAGATTACTAAATAATACCAGCATACACACTTTTGTAGTAGTTCTCTAGCAGTTTAATATGGATGCCATACAACAAGGTTCCGTGGTAAACATTGGACAAATCCTAGCAGATAATCTTTAAAAGATACAAGTAACTGATGCTAGGCGAATAGAGTGTTGACTGTCCTATGTCCAAATTCCACCAGCAGCAGAGAACAACCAGAATTTTGTCTAATCAGCCCAACCATACTTAGGTGGGGAAAGCTAATCAATTCGGTCACATTCCACTTTTGTTTCTCTTGAAAATTGAACAGAACACAAAAGAATAGAAAACTCAAGTTTCCACTTTTTGCTACATTACTTTCATAGAATGAGTGGGGCTTCTTTTGCCGTCCCAACCATGGTCAAGGAAAGCAAAGGATGCAAGAAATGGTTGCTATAATAAACAAAAGAGAATTAAAATATTATGCATATCTAGACAGCGCAACCGTAAAAAACAGAACTTTCAACCTTAATTCCAAGCTTGAAGTAAAGGATTCTCTATTATTTTTCTCTTGACCAAATAGTACTAATATAACAAACTCCAATGTCAAGAGAAAAAAACCCAAATTGAGCCATTGTAACAAAACGGCATGAGAGAAAGCAAAGCTGAGAGGAAAAATTGGATCTTTTCTTAGATCAAAGGAGAAATTACTAAGTCTATGGAGTACATAAACCTACCAGCCCTCTCTCCCAGTGGCCACACGAGAAATAAAAAAAAGAGGGCGCCGTGTTTACTGGGCAATTAGAAACATAAAGTAACAGCAAGCAGAAAAAAGAAAGAGATTAGGAAAGGGGGCACCTTGTGCGAGAAGGCGCTGGACGGCCTCGTTAGGGTCCATGTTGCACTCGCGAAGCATGGCGTAGATCTCCGCCTCGGGGCAGTTGACGATCTCCTTCAGACTCTGCACCAACTTCCTCGACCCCGTCGGGATCGGTGCCGACGCCACGCTCCCCCTACCCCCCCGCTCCTGCGCCGCTCATCCTCTCTCTCTGTCTACCTCTGCTCACTCGGCTTCTCCGCTCTTTCACTTACGCAAACCAGGGGAGAGCGAAAGGAAAAGCGAAAGGGGGAGCGAGTGGTCATATATCGCCTCTCGGCGGCCAAAACCCTCTCTTACTTCTCCTCTGCCGTATATATATCTCGGATTAAAATAATAAAATTATCTTCTTTTTTTGCCGCTAGAGATAAGACGAGTGACCAAGGCAGAAGATTCGAGCTTTACATTAATTTTGTATGTTTCCTTTTCTTAACTCGAAATAATTCTCACAGATCTGCTGCCACTCTTCTCTACTGGTAACGATCAGTGATCACGATCTCCTCTTCCCCCGCACCAGCCCAAACACCCTCGGCATGCCATATTTGCCCTTCGAATTGTATCACTAATCCATCTGATTTCAGTTGTGCTCTAGTTTATGAAGATGAAGTGAAAGCATACTTGGATTTGTTCGCATATTGCAATAAAAACCTGGGACTCCATGATCAACCGTCTCGATCGAACCACCGACCCAAGAATTGACGCCTGCCGTTCTCCACATGCGTTGACCTCTTCACGCTATACTCACAAATAAGGGTGAGTATTCAAAAATTTGATATTAATATTGTACCGAATTTTTAATATCGAACTTTAAAATTATGAATTTTATATATCGATATTAGTATTAAACTCTAGTTTAGGAGATTTTTTAATCAGTACTAAAATCTAAAAATTAATTTTGAAAATTTTCTAAAGCATAAAGTTGTGGGAGGAGAAAAAGAAAATTAAAAAAAGAAGAGGAGAAAAAGAAAATTAAAAAAAAAAGAAAAAAAGAAGAAGTGGAAGGGGAGAAATAGAAGAAGTGAAAAAAGAAAATTAAAATAAAATTTTTGTACTTAAAATTTAAAATTTTTTAAACTAATATTTGATATATCGATACTGGTATTATAATCTTGAACAAAAATTTAATACTGATAACAAACTCCCGAAATATCAAAATACCAATATCATAATATTAAATATCAAAAATTTTAATAATACTATTTGCTTACCTCTCTACTGATAAAGCTCGATCAATCACTTCCTTATCCCGTGTGGACTTGAGATTGCCGATCCATCATCCGTCAGAAGACTCGTCGACAACAAGAAAAAAAAAAGTTGTACATATCCAATCTGATCATTAATGATCAATCTTATTCCTCGATCAGATTCTTGCGTGTATACTGAGACCCACGAGCCGACCTTAGACCACGGTGAGGGGGTCTGACTACGACTAGCGGTCGTGGCCTCTCGTACTAATTGATTAATGGAAGATTGATTGTCCCAATTGTCTAGTGCTCTTCTGTGTGGGTGCATTTGTTTGGTAATTATGGATTCACACACATCAACTATTAATAGAAGTTATTAGCAGTACTTGTTATTTTTTTAAAAAAAAATAAAAGGATAGTATTATTAATGAGTTTGTTCACAAGGAATTATAGAGTAAAACATTGTCCGGCTTAACTAACTAATCGTTTAGCCAAAATACGGATTGATACAAATCTATTTTTCGTATAGTACTCTGTGTTAGGTCATAATCCGTAACAATCTAGGCCCAGAGGTTTTGGGCTCCTAACCCAAGATTTACAAACCCGAATCTCGTTTCGGTTCATGGGTCATCATGTCCCAGAAAATATTCCGTCTGCAGCGGGATTCGACCCTTGGACATGACCCTCATGGGTCATGACCTTTATTAAAGGGTTATGTCCAGGGGTCGAATCCCGCTGCAGACAAAATATTTTCGAGGGCATGATGACCCATGAAACAAAACAGGATTCGGATTTGTAAATCTTGGGTTAGGGGCCCAAAACCTCTGGGTCTAGCTTGTTACGGGTTATCACCTAACACTCTATACCGTAAAGATAACATTCGAGTCAACTGTGAAGAGTTGACTTATCTCTTTATCGAGAGGAGTTTTTAAGTCATGTTCCCTGTTCTCTGTTTTGTGCAAGCAAGAGGAGAAACTCGAGAATTATTTGGACATTCTAAATTACCTCTATTCCCTTAGATGGAAAACATAAATGAAAGAAAAAAAAACACACATTGAATCTAAATACAAAATGCTACTAGATTTAATATATATATTTTTTTCTTTCCCCGTGGATTTTGTCCAATGAAACAGGATAACTTTAAATAATGTTAGAAATTTTATGTTTTCATTCTTAATGTCAGAAACAATTAACATAGATAAGAGTCTCTTGATTGGTTTAGTCAAATTATTGAGTTTAGACTATTAAGACTGTAAGCCCATGAGCATTCGTAACTATTTCATTGAAGCCATTAGGAAATCATAGATGCCCTTATTTGATTTGACTTAAGGTCCTTATTAACTTGAGAGACTCAATATAAAATTTATAGTAAATATGAATGTGCTTTCTTGGGTTTATAGTAAATTTCTTGCTCCCATTCAAGAATTCAGTTATTTCTTCAACTATGGAAAGATGACAACAAGAAGTGAGTGAGCCTTTGCCCTTTGACATTTTAATTGGATGTTTCAAAGTAAGAATTACCTAAACAGGTAAACTCCTAAAATGTCAACTGCATCCATTATGCGCACGTTGACTTAGTCTTTCTTCATCCATTCACTAGCATAAACAAGACAATGTCAACGCACAAACTTGTACTTATTAAGCGATCTATAACAGATGTCAACGCACGTCTTTTCCACCAGTGGTTTGTTTCTAAGGAGATTATGGACCATTGTGCGTGTCAAGCAAGGCTTATGACATGATTCTTTAGAAGAGAAAAGCACAATAGCCAGAGATTCTTGTCCTTACAAATAATTTGTATCAAAACAATTGGGCTACTGGTCTAAAACAATTTACGGATGGAGATCTCACAGAAAGTAACTCTTAGAAAGCCTGAATCTTGGTCATCTGAGACATTTTGCTTCATAACTCCAGCCATTCTATCAAAACCTGGCAAAAAAAAAAACAAAAGAACAATGATCTTTTCTATTTTTATTGAGCCTGAGTTGTTAAAAGCTGAAGCAAATGACTAATTTTACATTAACTTCAATAGATTGAAGAAGTAGAAGAACCCACAGCGCCAGCAAATCAGCAGGAGTACCATAATGCATGTGATGCCTTCACAATAATGAGTGTCTCTTTTGCTACTTGAGACGGGCCCAATAAATGTAATCCTTGAGCATCTTAAAGGCTAGCAGGCAAAGGCAGGGAAAAAAAAGGAAGAGAGACGTTGCTTCCTTCCCTTCAGGCTTTTTTTTTTATTAAAGGAGCAGTGTAGGATTCTCAATTCCTCATCTTTTTGTCAGCTGATTTAGAGGGCATGTTTATGGCCATTATTTGAATAGTTATTGTTGTCGCCATCATCATTATTGTTTGTCATTGCAACACTTCATGCTTCGCAATTTAAACGACCACCCTCGGTCTGAAAATTTTAACTCCACATGATACATATATCTCTAAGTTCCACTGCAGTATTTGCTTCTGGTCAGATCTTTAGAAAATGTTATATATGTGAAGCATAAAACATAAATTGTGGACTGAATGAGTTCACAAGTCAATTTTGACATTGTTCCAGCTTCCAAGAAATCACATTGAGTTCAGGATGGTGACCTGCAAAACAAAATATTACCAATGAGATTATATCTACAAACCAGAAAGCAAATTCAGCAGATGGTTAGATTTTGCGAAGATGAAAGTGAAACCACCTGTAGTGCACATCGGTTCATTGCAAATAAATAACTCAATAAGGAAACTATTAGAATCTGACAATTTGTCAGCATGATAAGTTTGAATGACAGAACGAACTGTCAATTTGTTTGCATGATACGTTTGAGGAAAATGACATATAATGTTGAACTGAGATTCTCAGAGGCAACTACTAGAACTTAACAATTTCAATAAGCTCGTGGAGATTATTCAAGGCCAGATAATGGGGGGCATCACAATGCATCAGCCAAAACTAACTAGTGTAACCAATAACCATCTCTAAAATATATAACTATTTGGTAACCAGCAATGCAAATGCCATATGCAATAACACATGACAAGACAACTATGATAAAGTGTTACAATTGAATCTTGATTCCAGCTTGCGTAGTATTTCCTTGTTGAACGCTCTTCTCAACAAAAAAAAAGTTATCCAATAGGATCAATAGTTGATATGATTTTTGTGCTGGTAAAATCTTGTTATACTAAATGAGCATGATAGAGTTGATGAAGAACTAAATATACAATCATAAATTGCCCAGATGTTTAAATGTTTGTAGACGAATATATAAGTTAATAGGGAGAGGTTCACATTAAGATTCTTTGAAAACGAGTTTAATCAGCAATAGATAACTACATGTTCAAACACCACCTCTTCTCAACAGCATTTGCTATTAGCTGAAAGAACTCCAAACCTTGGTATCATTCTTCCCTTAACATGATTTGTGCAACTTCAGAGTTCCATCCCCGTTTACTAATCTATGTATTTGAACCTATTTTGATATGAGAATCAGAAACTTCTATAAACTGTTAAAAGATAAGACATATTAGAGACCATCCCTTATGGGCTGTAATTTTGATTCTAAACAATGCACAAAAAGCAGTATCTCTTGCTTAGAATTCAAAAGAACATACAAGATCACCCTACCCTGAACATCAGCAAGTTGTTTAATGGAACACATTTCTTGCCAGCTAATTCTGCAGCTTCAGGCATGATAGTATCTGATGGAGTGAGAAATATGTAGCACAACTTTCAGTACATACATGGTATAAAAACTTAAAGTACGATGATCATATTATTTTTCAAATGTGGTGCATATAAATTAATGCAGATTGCTAATGTGATAAGCTGCCTACTAAAACAATTATACGAAGAACAAGTTGAGTAGATCTTCTTTTTTGGAGAATAGATCAACTAAAAAAGTTTCTTTTGTGAACAAAGAGTCACCTTGTAGTTATTTCCAATGGACAATTCCTCACAATTTCCTTAAACGCTCCCCTTTGTTATGAGAGTTGTTTACTACTGACAATAACTTTGATCAAAGTGCCTCGAAGTCCTAATAACTATTACATTATACAAACAGGTGGTCATACCTAAACCAGCTAAAAAAATTAGAATTCAAATGCCAACTTATGCTGTCAGCCAATAATCTCCCGTGTTATGACAAGCCTAAAATCCCTCAACAACAATTAGTTATATGAATCCCAATGGCTACGAGTGTAACTTGTGAAAGAAAAAAGCAGTGAGAAAAGAAAATCATGTAGACAGAAGCTCAGAAAAATTTCGAGTAAAAGTGCATCAACGACTAGAGAGAGGAGGCAGCTGAATGTACTCACTCTAATCTGAGTAAACCTTGTGAGACTTAAATACACAAGAAAGTATTTGACACCTCTGACCTCAGTGCTTCTAATATATCTCATACACAATGAAAAATTTCCATGATGAAGCTGAACTCAAACGTCCACAAGAAGATGTGTGTGCCTTGTTAGACTTTTAAAGAAAACTTATCTGTTGATACAAGAAAATTTAGGCACAGAGAGTTGAAACTTGCCTTTACACAAGGAACAAGAACTAAAGCCATATCTAAACTCCTACTTAAAGTCATGCTAACTTCTATAAATATTCATATAAACAACATACTAGAACACATGAGGGAAAGCCATAAAAAAAAATGCAAACTTAGATGCAAGCCACTTCAATACACATACAAGATGATCAACAGTTTATTGGGTGTTATGCCTGAGTAAAAAAAAATCCTATACAATATGAATCAAAATATGTGTAAATAACTAAAGAAGGTTAGACAAAATTGAGCACCTATTTCCCCCACACTTGTTCCGAATTTGAATATATTATGGGCACACCCGGCCCAAATTGGAGTCCCAGCATGTGTGAGATTGAATTTTAATTGAGTTATATCAATTGAATACATTTTTGAAGTCTAAATAGGTCAAGGAAACACCCTACAATCATTAGTTCCCAGTGTGAGACTAAAAAACAATGAGAATGCCAGAGAAGTACCAAACTTTATCTAAATTCTATTACATGTGATGCTCGTGACTTGCAGTGAACAAGAAGATCGCAATAGATAAAGTGGTACACACAAATGTAAACAAGCCAGTGGACCATTTCAAGCTAATTAATAGATTGTTGGCAAAAAGGTATTTCTCACAGACAATCGAAGGACCTAATTCGCCTACAGATGCAAAACCTATCCAAGACCAACATAAGCTAATTAAAAATTATACAATAAGAACCGATTCATCATTCGCTAACACGTAATCGAACAAATTGTCAGCAATTTTAAATTGCTCAAGCGGTCAAAAGATTCCACTTATCTTTCCGAACAAAAACTTTTTAAGGAACAGGAACAAAGAAACGAGGGCATTGTACCATCCATCGGAACAGAGGGGCGCGGGCGCCTTTCCCAAATGTCCCCGAGGAAGAACACCTGCGAAGAGAAGCGCAGAGACGGAACCGAGAGCGAGGAAGCGCGGGGAAGCCCCATTCATCGTTGGAGAGTTAGCTCGAATTTGAGTACTGAGAGTCGACAGTTGATAGGAAAGTCGGTATAATTTTATAGTACGGTATATTATTCCCCCATTGTTGGTCAACTATTCCAGTCACGTCCCATCAGATCAGCCCTAAGTAGATGCTAAATCGCTGTCTTAGGATTATCTGGTGGCACATCGAAGCACAAACATTTTGGAATTTCTGACCCAAAATTAAAAATTCTAACTCCCCGAATAATATTTTATTCCCAAATTACAAGGTCACACGAAGAAACCCTAACCCTAATTATAAATCCAAAATCCCTTGGTCAGATCAGCCCTAAGTAGGTGCTAAACCGCTGTCTTAGGATTATCTGGCGGAACATCGAAGCGCAAACACTCTGGGGTTTCTGACCCAAAATTAAAAACTCTAACTCCCCAAACAATATTTTATTCCCAAATTACAAGGTCACACGAAGAAACCCTAACCCTAATTAGAAATCCAAAGTCCCGAGATTGAGATTTTACTTTGATTTTGACCGAAATTCAAAATCACCGCCGATCGCCGATTTAAATCCCGTATGCTGACGTCCGCCTGACGTCAGCGGTGCAAATCGATTTGATTACGATTTGCCGTTCGCTGATGTTGACCCGGTCAATGCTGCCTCGTTTCGAACACCAGAACACGTTCGAACGCGGCTCGCTTTCTTCGTCTTCACCACGCAGGAACGTCGCCTACGTTCACGTGGGTCGACGATCGCCGAAGAAGAACAGGGGAGGACTCCCTCGCCTTCAGCCTTGCATTTTCGACTGTCCGTTGCTGTCGCCCGTTGGAGACGTCGCCGGATTCGTCGAAGTCGCGGAAGAACAGAGAACAGAGGCAGGGGAAGAAGAAGAACAAGAGAAGGAAAGAATCTTTTATTTGCCTTCGAAGATTACAGACCTCTCTTTTTTGTCGTCGGCCCCCTGGCCGGTAACCCACTTCCCCTCCCTCGCCGGTCGTCTCCCCAGACGCCGGTTACAAGTTCTCTAGTTTGCTCACACGCTCAACGTCTCTCACACGCCGTTGTCGCTTGATTGCTGGCTCCTCTCAATCGGTGGTGGTTGATCGCTCGATTGGGATGCCTGGTGAAGATCCCTCGTCGAAGCTTCCCCTGCTCTACTTATAGGGAAAGCTGCGCTTCCCTTCTCCCCAATTAGGCGTCTGTCACCCGAATCTTGCGCTGCCTGTCCTCATCCACGGAGCTCGTGCCGTCGTCGCCTTCTGAGTTGTCCGCCGACGACCACGTCTTCCTACCGCCAGAGCTCGCGCCTGGGAGCTCAAAACCACCTCTGTCCGTGAAGGTCGAAGTGGAGGACGTCGCCGCGTACGAAGAAGTCCGAGGAATCCGCCTCCCTGCGCCCGAGTTGCGCGGAGGCAAAGACGCTAACACGTCTGATTTGGGCCGTCGCCCGTTGCACATGTTCACGGGGCTTGGGCCGGACCGGTTGAACCGGAGCCTGACAATTTTCCACCGTCCAATTTGGACATCGCCCTCGATGTCTCTGACGGGCGGATCTTGAGCAACCATCGATGCGATCCTCAAAAAACCGATCCTCGCCTCTTCGATGTGATCGTCAGCTTCCACAGCTGGTTCTTGCACTGCCATCGCTATAAGCTTCTGCCTGGAAGGACAGTCCTTCACCTAGTGAGGATCGCCGCACATGAAACAACCCTGTGGCTTTTGCTCTCGTCATCCCGGTGAACCCTTGTTCTGCCGGTGAAAGGGCCTACCCCTCTCTGGAACCCTAGCTCCCGGTGGTGTCCGTGGGGAGCCGCGCTTCGGTGGTGTCGTTATCCCCCAAAGACTTGGCCACCGCCGCAGCCGCTCTCCAATCGCTCGGTGCGTGCCGTCAGACCTCCATCTCTGCCCATGGCTGAAGGTTCCGGAGGAAGAAATACCTCCCGTCATCCTCCTCCATGCGTGGAAGCTCCAACATCAGTACAGAGAATGCCCTGACGTACTCCTGGATCGAGCTAGTATGCATCAGCCGATCCAGTTTGCCACGCGCGTGATCTGCCGAATTTCCGGGAAGAAACTGTTGTCGCAGTTCCTCACGGAAAATCTCCCAAGCACAGCTAGTAGCCTCCGATGTAGAGTTAACTTTGGTCCTCCACCAAAGCTTTGCATCGCCAGTGAGGTATGCGATGCACACATGCACCTTGCCTTGTTCTGAGACACGGCTAGCAGAGAACAACTGCTCCATGTCCTAGATGAAGTTTTCCAGTTCTCTAGACGATCGGGCTCCCCCGAACGTCGCTGGCTCTGGTACTCGTACCATCGGCTTAGGAGCCTCCTGCTTCGCCGGTGCCGTCGATCGCGATATTTGCGTTACAGCCAACCACAATACCGTGATCTCTGCATACATGTCCTCCTTCATGCGTGTCATCTCCCCTAGTAGATGGTTCAGACTGTCTATAGTCTGCTGCATGCGTGTCATCCCTGCCTGTTGTTCCTCACACATCTTGACCATCTGCGTTGGTAAGTCGAGCAGACTCTCCACGGTCTGTTGCAAATTCTCAAATTGCAACATCTGTTGCTCTACAATCCTCTGAAGTCTCTCCATCTGAGAAACACCGCCGTGTCCCTATCACCCGTCATACTGAGCGTTTGCTCGATCTCCACTATGCGATCATCTTGGTTCACCATCTTCTCAGGTTCAGCTGTCTCCTTGGCTTTACCTTTTCCCTACTTGGGCCAGACATCTTCTAACGCTCCCCTGGTTGTGTGGGTAATCTTTTGAAACTTCAAGCCCTTCTTCACCTTCGCGGGTGAAGGTGTCGTGTCTGCCGTAACACGTTAACCACATTTGATTCCTGTTGTCATGCCCCGGTCGGATCAGCCCTAAACAGGTCCTAAACCGCTGTCTTAGGGTTATCCGGCGGAACACCGGAGCGCGAACACTCTAGGGTTTCCGACCCAAAATTGAAAACCCTAACTCCCCGAACAATATTTTATCCCCAAATTACAAAGTCGCACGAAGAAACCCTAACCTTAATTAGAAATCCAAAATCCCCAAATTGAGATTTTACCTTGATTTTGACCGAAAATCAAAATCACCGCCGATCGCCGATTTAAATCCCGTATGCTGACGTCCGCCTGACGTCAGCGGTGCAAATCGATTTGATTTCGATTTGCCGTTCGCCGATGTTGACCCGGTCAACGCTGCCTCGTTTCGAATGCCAGAACACGTTCGAACGCGGCTCGCCTTCTTCGTCTTCACCACGCAGGAACGCCGCATGCATTCACGTGGGTCAACAGTCGCCGAAGAAGAACAGGGGAGGACTCCCTCGCCTTCAGCCTTGCGTCGTCGACTGTCCGCTGCTGTCGCCCGTTGGAGACGTCGCCGGATTCGTCGAAGTCGCGGAAGAATAGAGAACGGAGACAGGGGAAGAAGAAGAACAGAGAGGAAAGAATCTTTTATTTGCCTCCGAAGATTACATACCTCTCTTTTTTGTCGTCAGCCCCCTGGCCGGTAACCCGCTTCCCCTCCCTCGCCAGTCGTCTCCCAGACGCCGGTTACAAGTTCTCTAGTTCGCTCACACACTCAACGTCTCTCGCATGCCGTTGTCGCTCGATTGCTAGCTCCTCTCAATCGGTGGTGGCTAATCGCTCGATTGGGATGGTTGGTGAAGATCCCCCGTCGAAATTTCCCCTGCTCTACTTATAGGGAAAGCTACGCTTCCCTTCTCCCCAATTAGGCGTCTGTCACCTGAATCTTGTGCTGCCTGTCCTTGTCCGCAGAGCTCGCGCCGTCGTCGCCTTCCGAGTCGTCCGCCGATGACCACGTCTTCCTGCTGCCAGAGCTCGCGCTTGGGAGCTCAAAACCACCTCCGTCCGTGAAGGTCGGAGTGGAGGATGTCGCCGCGTACGAAGAAGTCTGAGGAATCCGCCTCCCTGCGCCCGAGTTGCACGGAGGCGAAGACACTAACGCGTCTGATTTGGGCCGCCGCCCGTTGCACACGTTCACGGGGCTTGGGTTTGGGCTCGGGCCGGCCCGGTTGAATCGGGACCTGACAATTATATATATATATATATATATATATATATATATATATATATATATATATATATATATATATATTACGATTTTTTTGTTCATTATCGGGCAATTATGAAGTAAGTGTTAGAATGAAGGGCATTCAAGATAAGCTGTACTGTTTGCTAGGTCAAATTTATTAAGTTCACAAAGTCAACTAGTGGCTGATCCGAATGACTATAGATTATGATCTCCATTATTATATAATATAAATGTATAAATTACATAAACGTGCATTAAATATACATAAGATCTTACCTCGATGAACGCATGCACCGACGACTTGGTTGTGCCAGTGCCGCCAGCCATGTTCCCTTTCTTAACCGTGAACTTACCATATTTCCTGAAAACACCCACCTACCATTCAAATTCCGCCATGTATGCCCCTTGCATCTTTTCATTCAGAGACGCTAAGCAGGTATCTTCCTAGTAACCCATCATCATCAGTGAAACAAGTTTGGGACCCGCCCGCCCGCTCCAGTTAACTTCAAATTATCATAATGTAGGTAGACGATCCGGGGAAACTGTACGTGCGTGAAAAAGCAAGCAAATATCCTGCGTCATCGTCCGTGCCCTAATGTCCACCCTCATCCACTAAGCGTGGACCTCGTGTGGGAGTGCACCCATCGAGAAAAAAGACATTCTATCTAACGGCTCTCATGGTTTCCCATTCAGTTTTTGAACGGTAGAGACAAGTGTAAAGAATCCAGGGTTGCTTCTGGTTGCTGCTTGTCGTCGTCGCTATATACCTCACTGTCCCGGAGAGCAAGATCACTTCCAAACTCTCACGGCCTCACCGCCTCGGCTTCTCTCTTGTCCCCAGATCTCCAACTTCTGATAGGTCAGTTGATCATCGGATTCAGTTCGTCTTGATTTTTTCTTTCGTATGATCGTGAAATTGATTGAGAAAACGCCGAGTATTGAGTATTGACTAGTTTTTTTCGATGATTCAGCGATAATGGGAGCTGGGCGTAGGTTTATCTCACTGCTTCTGCTTCCGATCCTTCTTCTGCTCCTGGTCCTGCCTGCTTCAGCCGATGGGTTGGTCAGGATTGGGTTGAAGAAGAAGCCCTTGGACGAGAACGGCCGCCTCGCAGCGCGGCTCGTTCGTAAAGGACCGGCTTCGGTGACCCGGAAGAACGGCCTTGGACTCGGGGATGGAGGAGACGCTGATATCATTTCGCTCAAGAACTATATGAACGCGCAGTACTTCGGGGAGATCGGCATCGGAACTCCTGCGCAGAAGTTCACTGTGATCTTTGATACAGGGAGCTCGAACTTGTGGGTTCCCTCTTCCAAGTGCTACTTCTCGGTGAGACGATTTGATCTGTAAAGTTAGGAGCGTTTACTTGGGTAACTATCGTTGTTGACTTGGATGCTGTTTTCTGTAAACAGATTGCTTGCTTATTCCACGCGAAATACAAGTCATCCCGATCCAGCACCTATCAAAAGAATGGTCCCTGCTACTTCTCTATAACTTAAACTTATTTGGATTCTTCAGTTATTTTCTTTGTTGCTTTATCAAGGACCCCCCTTTGGTACAGACTTTGTTAGATTCGCAAACTATTGCGACGAGAAGGTTGGCTGTGGTTTTGATCTTTATAAATTCGCCAATGTGTTGGTAGTTTATTTAGAAGTTACCTTACTACATAACTGCACTTGCTGTATGCGTATCAGGATCGACGGGTCATTTTATCTAAAACGAGAGATAAGACAATTCCGCCTGTGTTTTTTGACTTAAACTGGCAGCATCCATCACGTTCTACAGCTTCCGGTTTTTAGGATCAGGCTAATTATGTTGGATCATATTCAGAGCATGACATTTGACTTTAGTTTACCCTCATGAACATTTATATCTGAAGGCCTTTGGAATCATCAATTTTGTCTTACATATTGTGCCACTTGCTAAATTGCAAAAGCATTCTGCTATTCTTAATTGTCTTATCTCGTAGAATTAGTATCCCTTACAGCATATAAGCATGTAAAATGGCCTTCCATCCGCAAGAGAGCATGTGGTATCCATTTAAAGTCAACTTGCATGAGCTACCTGATTAGTTATCTAACAACTTGGTATTGGTTATTATGCAAACATAATGCTTGTTCATCCTAAATAAAAAGTTGATATATCTTTCTGCATGTGTATTGTGTTATAATTCCTTGGTTTAGTCCCAAGGGGAAGGAGGATAAAAGATGATGATATAATACATAAGACTTAATGAGCTAACTACCATTGGTTTGAGTTTAAGCATTTTAAATTATACCACATTACTTCAGGTTTACTAAGTTAATGAGTTAGTTTGTTGCAGTAACATGTGTAGCATATATTAGCAGCTGTGTAAAAAAAATTTCATCCATAAATTGAACACATCTTTGGTGTTCATTTCTAATTAGCATGTGTGAGGCACTGAGGCTGAACCTTTTCTGGAGTATGATGCACTCATGCTAAGTTGGTCTATAGTTTTGTTTTCTTTGGATTATACACCGCGTGACATTTGAATGATTCGTAAATCAACCATCTCTTTTGTCAATAATTATTGTTGAAAAGTTACCTTTTATATACACAAAAGGTCATGTGGTGTATACCTCTGTCACAGTACATTTTTCTCCAATACAAGTGTGTCTCTTCTAAGTGCTACTTATGCTAACCTACACGAACATCTGCATTTCCATCTTATTCATCTATACCTCTGCCAGACTGCCACAGTACATTTCTCTCCAATACAATTTCGTCTCTTCGTAGAAGATAGGTGCTTACACAAAGTCATTTCATGAGCAGGGAAATCTGCAGCTATTCATTATGGATCTGGATCAATTTCTGGCTTTTTTAGCCAAGACCATGTTACAGTCGGTGACCTAGTTGTTAAATCTCAGGTGTGTAATATTGAATTGTCTGATGTAATTGTAGTAATAGTTTTTGTTTATAATTATGTGTTGATGTTTATTTTTTTCATATATTTTTTTAAGGATTTCATTGAAGCTACCAGGGAACCAAGTGTTACATTTGTTGTTGCAAAATTTGATGGCATACTTGGACTTGGGTTTAAGGAGATTTCAGTTGGAAATGCTGTGCCTGTGTGGTATATATTTCTCTCTAAACAATTCTTCATGCAAGCTAT
Source organism: Costus lasius (assembly GCA_027563935.2). Lineage (NCBI taxonomy): Eukaryota > Viridiplantae > Streptophyta > Magnoliopsida > Zingiberales > Costaceae > Costus > Costus lasius. The sequence goes on from CM050446.2 coordinate 140,377,004, forward strand.
TTTTCTTCATCATGTCATTTTGTTTGAGAATCGTTTCTTTTTCTCTGCTTATGAAACTGCAATTGGAGGTGCTCAATTGAGCTTTTCTTATGGACACTATATTTGGTAGCCGTCATTAACATTCTTTGGAAACAAGGTTTACAAAATTATAGAGTCTGATCTCAGCTTCTAGTCGTTACTTCCTCTTGATGTGCATCACTTATTTTTTAGTATTAGTTAACTACTTGTTACAATAACATTTTGACAAAATCCCAAACTGGATTTCGTGGGTGCTTCAAACTGCTTCGAACTATTGAGGCGGAGAATTTGGGATCTGAAGGTGGATGCCTATTTTTAAGATTTTGGTATCCGTAATCTGATAATTCTTAGGTAATTTGATTGAAGTAGTTAGTTTAGTCAATTCATGACATCTTATTAGCAGTTCCTAAGAAAATTAGTTTGCTGCATCACCTTAGACAGTTCCTAGAGGCACTATGCTGTGTTCTATGTGGGAAGGAATGAATAGTGTAAGTTTGTCAAAGTTCATGTTTTTCCATGATTTTTTTTACCATTAAGTGCTTCCTGTCCATGCTAAAGATGCAGGGTGAGTAGACCAATAACACTTACTGTTTAATATCTATTGTTAATGCGACTGAGAGTGATTATATTGGCTAAATTCACCCAATTTATTTTATCCATAGGTATAATATGGTCAAGCATGGACTTGTAAAAGACCCTGTTTTTTCTTTCTGGTTCAACCGAAATGCTGATGATGGAGAGGGTGGTGAAATAGTTTTCGGAGGGGTTGATCCAAACCATTACAGGGGTAATCACACTTATGTTCCCGTGACCAAGAAAGGATATTGGCAGGTCTTTTCTAACCCTTGGTGCCTTACAAACAACTCAGTTTCTTATTTTTATATGGCTTGACGCCTGCAAAATTTACGGATTCTTCTCTTTTTGAACAGTTTAACATGGGAGATGTACTAGTTGGTGGCCAATCTACTGGTACTGCATGCAGACACTGTTCCTTGAATATTCACGGTTCATATTCCTTCTCCTTATGTTCATATCGTCCTTTCAGGTTTATGTGCTGGTGGTTGTGCTGCAATTGCAGATTCAGGAACTTCTTTAATTGCTGGTCCAACTGTATGTATAATTTATTATTACTTTTTTGTTCCCCTGGTCCATCATTTTTTAGATGACATCTTCTTCAGTACTCTTTTTGGGTAGATACCAATATTAACAATTTGTCAAGTTGACATGTTTCACCACATCGAACTTTTTATTCTCTCTAGTTGGAACTATTGGGTTAGCAATTCTCGTGTTCCTGAAGTTTGTTAGATTCCCCTATTGTTCTGCTTATTATGTCCGGTTAGCTCAGCATCAGTAACCTTAAAGAGATGAATGCTACCTCCTTGCACCAGATCCAATAAGATAAACCAAAAATTCTTAGATAAAAAATATAGATAATGGTCCTATAAGAAAAAACCATAATTCTTAGATAAAAATATAGATAATGGTCCTATAAGAAAAAAACATAATTCTTAGATAAAAATATAGATAATGGTCCTATAAGAAAAACCATAATTCTTAGATAAAAATATAGATAATGGTCCTATAAAAAAATGTCTTAGAAAAAAAAAATGGTCTTGTAAAAAATAGTTAGTAGAAAAGGAAACTTTGAGAAGAAAGGGAGTATATTTAAAATTAAGTCCACAAAGGACTGATTGAAGATGTCTCTACCCTAGAAACATCTACTACTGCCCTTTAAGAGGTCTCTAAGCCCTTGGGCCCCCATACGCTATTGATCCGAGTATAACACCGGTAGAGACACAGCGGCAATAAAACGGCATAGATATAAGGTTTGTATCTATGACTTTATGTAGAACCTATGTCATAGATGGCCTTCCACTAAGTTTTCCTATGATATCATTTGTTATTACCTACTTAGTAAGCAAACTATTTATCAACTTGGTGAGCCGAAATAGCAACATAATCCAATTGATTAAAATTCTTAAGCCTAATAGCAAGCTCACTAAAAGCAAGCAAACTATTTACACGACTAGGTAGTATGCATATAGCTTACCTAAGCTATTCTATCCACATTCTATTTGATTTAATTTTTAGCTTTTTTGGAAATATCACTAATAGCAAGCTCACTAGAACCTATGTCATAGATGGCCTTCCACTAAGTTTTCCTATGATATCATTTGTTATTACCTACTTAGTAAGCAAACTATTTATCAACTTGGTGAGCCGAAATAGCAACATAATCCAATTGATTAAAATTCTTAAGCCTAATAGCAAGCTCACTAAAAGCAAGCAAACTATTTACACGACTAGGTAGTATGCATATAGCTTACCTAAGCTATTCTATCCACATTCTATTTGATTTAATTTTTAGCTTTTTTGGAAATATACATTGCATGTCTAATTTAATTTTTAATACTATCTTAGCAAACTTGAAAATCTCTTTTCACGTCCAATGCTGATGGGGACTTATTTAGACTCATTACCTATATGTGTAAATCATAAGTTGACATATTGTTATGCTTGGTTTTACTCAACATTGATGACATCGAGGCATGAACACCTCCTTGTACTCGTTTAAATAACCATCAACCTGGAGAAGAATAAAAGTGCCATATAAATGGATTTCCAACTATAAACAAATTTCGTAGTTATACCAAATAATATAAATACCAATGTCAATTCCTCATCTCACAAATCAATAACATGTTATGGTATGACTTGTCATAAGTTACACAAGACAAGTCAATAACATGTTTAATTCAAATCATTTCTAGTTTAGTTTTTAATTCTTTTGAAATATACGGTGCATGGCACTGCCTTACAACAGTTACTGTTTACGAAGCAGGGTGACATCATGTGAAAATAGCAAAGTTCTGAACGAGCCAATGAATTAGATCCGTGGGATTAGAATAGACATAAAACATAATTTAAATATTTAAAAATCACAAAAAATGTAAATGTTAGGCTAGAAGGAGAAATTTTTTTATGATATAGTAACTTGGAGCCATGGCAAATATTCCTTCTGATCAAGTAACTTGGAGCCATCATTATGCCTCCATATAGCAGACAAACCCTATTTCCATCAATAATAGATGCATAAATAGTTTGAGTGCTCTCATAATTTGGTTCCATCCTGTGTAAGTCTACAAAAGCATAAAAAAGAAAGTTTTTAGACTGCTGCATGGATGCGATCAAATTGCTTATCTGGAAACTGAAAAAAATAAGGTGCACTTAGTTATTAAATCGTTTTTGTTCTAGAACTTTGTGTCTTGTTAATTTTTACAGTATAAGTTTCAACAGTAGATACTTGATTCTTGCAAGTTGAACAGCTTAGATGTGGCTTTATATTTCATTTCAATTTCATTCATCAGATATCTATTATTGAGATAATTACAGTTATATGTATTAAGAAAAAAAAGATGTGTAGTAATTTGGAACTTTAATCGATTAAATATATTGCTACTTCTTTCTAGACCAGTGATCAACCAGAATGTCTTCTAAAATTCTCTACAGACTGTTATCGCAGAAATTAATCATAAAATACATTCTAAAATTCTCTACAGACTGTTATCGCAGAAATTAATCATAAAATTGGGGCTTCTGGAGTTGTGAGTCAAGAGTGCAAAGCAGTAGTAGCTCAATATGGACAGCAGATTTTGGACCAACTGACGTCTGAGGTTTGAGCAATGGTTTCAAGTGCTCAAAATGCTTTTTTTTAATAATCTTATAGACTAGCTGATATCATATTTGGCCTGTCGGTTCTGATTCAATTTGCAGACTGATCCAGCAAAGATTTGTTCTCGGGTTGGTCTCTGTACATTTGATGGAACTCGTGGAGTTGGGTCAGTACTTATTGGTGTAAAACGTTTTGTTCATCTTGGTTTTTAGAACTGTATTTTCGCTGTGGTTAGTCACTACTAAGCCTTTGCTCTTTGCTTTCTATTGTATTCGCAGTATGGTAATTGAGAATGTTGTGAACGAGAATGCTGGTGTATCATCTGGTCTCCATAGTGATGCCATGTGCAATGTTTGTGAGATGGCAGTGGTATGGATGCAAAACCAACTGAAACAGAATGAGACACAAGAACGTGTACTAAAGTACATCAATGAGGTGAGTTTGAATCATTATCTGGATTTTGAATCATTATCTGGATTCAAGACTGCAATAATTGCTGTTTCATATGTTGAATTTCGTTCCAGCTTTGTGAGCGGTTGCCTAGTCCCATGGGAGAATCAGTTGTAGACTGTGATACCATTTCTACCTTGCCTGGTGTCTCGTTCACTATTGGAAATAAGACATTCGAGCTTAAATCGGATGAGGTAAATTTGTTTTTTTTTTGTTTTTTGCTTTTTGTCTAGTCAGCTTTCTCTTGGTTGAAATTTAGTTTTGTGTTCTTTAAACCAATTTGATTTATTTATGTCAGATGATCACTAGAGTATATTACTATATTTCAATGTGCACGCTGCATGCGTTACGCGGACATATCCGACTTGTATTATTTATACTATAGCAAATCTGGGAATGTACTAGATTTATCCATGAGATAGTCGTGTTTTAGCATGCTTAATATGACTACAATGAAACTTATGCTAAACAACAAAGCTTCGAGTTTCAGTTTTAGTTTTGGACATAATTCTGTTAGATTCATGTGGATTTTGTATAATTTACTGTTGACAGCATTTGCAATTCTTGCATGACTCGATCATAATTAATGGAGATTGTTGCATGTTCTAGTTACTATCAGAACAGTTGTCATTAAAATTCATATTTCCATAAGGATGATAATTCAATCTAATTAGCACTTACATAATCTCCCTTTCAATTGGCTGTTGACAGTACATTGTGAAGATTGGCGAAGGTGCTGCTGCTCAGTGCATTAGTGGGTTCACGGCTCTGGATGTTCCAGCACCACGCGGTCCTCTCTGGTGCGTATTGCATTCTGCTGCTGCTTTCGACAACGATCCGTTCCCCATATTTCTCTAACTATTGTTTAAGTGCAGGATTCTGGGAGATGTCTTCATGGGAGTCTACCACACTGTATTCGACTACGGCAACCTGAGAGTTGGGTTCGCTGAAGCAGCTTAAAAACCCAGGTTCTTGCTATTTGTTGACAAACTCTGGGTTTAGCCTCATAAGACAGAAATAGGATATGTATATATTACTGAACTAAGATGTATTTTGAATATAAATTACTTGCGCTTGGTTGTTCGTATTGTCGTTAATTTCAGTGTATTACGTACTCAAGAGCATGATGTACACTTAACACAGAATATTGCTTAAATGCATGCCTACCGGATTGGCTTCTGCATGAATGCGCTTGTTACCTTGGCATATGCTGAAATGCTTCTGGTGGATAAAAACATGCTTTGGATGGTATTAATTGTTCACATTTCTTCCATTATCACCTTAAACTTCGGAATATTGACTCGAGTAGAAAGAGTAACATTACAAAAATGTCAATTCTTCACAAAAATTTACATTGTTATGCTTCGATAGTTTCGACTGTCAGGGGTTATTAGAAAATCTGAGGACTTCTTTAGCAAAGTCATACAAATTTACCTTCTCGTCCTTCAACAGCAATGTGATTATGTAAACTTACATTCGATCCTCTTTTTCGAAGTCTGCCTTCTGGTCGATCTTATTGTATGATGATTTTCATGTATAGATCTTTCTTGTAATAGCTAGCTTGAATGGAAGCATAGTACATGTTTTATCTACTAGAGGGATGAAACTTGTACATGCATCAGGAATGAGGAACCCCCCTGTGAATTCAAAACCCTGGCAGTGGCTTCGCCGAGGGCTAAACTTAGGTCGAACACTTGCAGTCATTTGGGGGGTTATAAGTGACGCCATTTATTGTCATTTGAATCAGATTTCTTGCCCATCAAGTACGAGAGTGTGATTCGTAAGTTCAATTAGTACTTCAGTTCCAAGGTTAATTAGGTTAGGTTTCTTCCTTGGTTTGCTCTTTAACATATTTTGCATCATGATTCTAAATTAGATATCCATCATGTACTCTAATTTTTGGCGTTTGTTTAATCTAATTACCTATGCATACAATAAAATATATATTTATCTTAATAAGAAATTACAGTCATACCTTTTTCTAAAATCGGCTTATTCCAAGTATATTAAAAAAATCGTTTCATCGTACACTTTATGAAACATAGCCATCTAACGACTGATATGATCTCTAAAATATAAAAAATATAAAGCATGATGATGAAGTAGTTTTTATTTAGATTAGTTTCTCTCTAATTCGAACAAAAAGGGAGAAAGAAAAACGCCGATTTGCACGCTCCTACTTGTCTCGCCCCTCCCTCCGAAGAAACGGTTTAATCTCGCTACTCAAAGTTAGAAATTTTAATTTGGTATCTAAATTTTAATTAAAAAAGTATTTTTTAAATTTTTTTAGAAATGATTTATAGGTAACAATATTGAGATATTTTAAATTATATATACTCATAAAATATCTTAAATATTTTCGTATAAAAAATAAAATATTACTCATTATATAAAAATATTTAGAATATTTTATAAGTATATAAGTATAGATAATCTAAAATACCCTAACATTAATACTTATAAATAGCTTATAGATCATTTCTAACCTAGCTATTTGTTCCGAGTACGTTTTCTAAGTGCCTTGGTCGCTTAACTCCTAAAAGAAGAGGTTCTTCGTTTTTAGTCTAAAAATATTTTTTTATTATTTTTTATTTTTTAAAAATGATGTATATCTTGTAAACTATCTAATGGTATTAATGTTATGATATTTTATATTACATATACATATGAAATATATTAGTCAATATTATATTTATAAATATAATATTGACTAATATATTTCATATGTATATGTAATATAAAATATCATAACATTAATACCATTGGATAATTTATAAAATATAAATTATTTTTAAAATATTTTTTTGGACTAAAATTGAAGAACCCTTCGTTTAAGAGTTGCCCCAAGGCGTCCAAAATTTTTTTCCGTGTGCACCCTCCCTCGTGACTCGCTCGCCTCTCCCGTCGCCTCCTCTCCGAACGCGTTCTCCGGTCGCCATCCTTCTCCAGATAAAGTACAAGTGTAAAAAATACAGGGTTGCTTTTGGTCGTTATATACCTTACCGTCCTCGAGTGCAAGATCACTTGACTCTCACCGCCTCGACTCTTCTCTTGTCCCCAGATCTCCAACATCTCAACGGTCAGTTATCATTGGATCCAGTTCGTCTTGATTTTCTCTTTCGTTTGATTGTGCAATTGAATGGGAAATAGCCGACCATTGACTAGTTTATTTCGATGATTCAGCGATGACGAGAGCAGGGCATAGGTTCATCTCACTGCTTCTGCCCCCTGGTTCTGCGGATGGGTTGGTCAAGATTGGGTTGAAGAAGAAGCCCTTGGACGAGAACGGCCGCCTCGAGGCGTGGCTCGTTCGTAAAGGACCGGCTTCGGTGGTCCGGATGAACGGCATTGGGCTCGGGGATGGAGACGCTGCTATCATTTCGCTCAAGAACTATATGAACGCGCAGTACTCGGGGGAGATTGGCATCGGAACTCCCGCGCAGAAGTTCTGATGGAGTTCACTGTGATCTTTGATACAAGGAACTCGAACTTGTGGGTTCCCTCCTCCAAGTGCTACTTCCCGGTGAGACAATTTGATTGGTATTTCATGAAAAAAAAATTAGGAGCGTTTACTTGGTGAAGCACCGTTGTTGACTTGGATGCTGTTTTCTGTAAACAGATTGCTTGCTTATTCCACGCGAAGTACAAGTCATCCCGATCCGGCACCTATCAAAAGAATGATTAACTGTTTATTTCCTGCTACTTTTTCTCTGACTTAAACTTACTTGGATTTTTCAGTTATTTTCTTTGTTGCTTCATCAAACGGACTTCCCTTTAGTACACGCTTTGTTAGATTCGCAAACTATTGCGATGAGAGGGTTGTCTGTGGTTATGATCTTTATAACCACAGCCAACGTGCCTTACTACACAACCGCACTTGCTATATGCTGATTTGCATCGACGGGTCATTTTATCTAAAACGAGATATAGGACAATTCCACCAGTAGGAAAATTCCGCCAGTGTATACTGGCTTAAACTGGTAGCATCCATCAGCTTTTACAGCCTCCCAGTTTTTAGAGTCAGGCTAGTTATGTTGGATCATATTCAGAGCAAGACATGTGAATTTAATAACTGAAGGCCTTTTGAATCATCAAATTTGTCTTATAGATTGTGCCACTTGCTAAATTACAAAAGCATTATGCTATTCTCAATTGTCTTGTCTGGTAGAATTAGTATCCTTTACAACATCTAAGCATGTAAAAGGGCCTTCCCTCTGCAAGAGAGCATGTGGCATCCATTTAAAGTCCACTTGCATGAGCAACCTGATTAGTTATCTTGCAACTTGGTATTCGTCATTATGCAAACGTAATGTTTGTTTATCCTAAACTAAAAGCTGATATATTTTTCCAGTGTGTATTGTCTAGCATATATTAGCAGCTGCGTAGAAAAAAATTCATCCATAAATTGAACACATTTTTGTTGGTTCCTTTCTAATTAGTGTGAGGCTGAACCTTTCCTGTTCTATGATGCACACGCTAAGTTGGTCTACAGTTTTGCGCTCTTCGGGTTATAAACTGCATGGCATATGAATGATTCGTGAATCAACCATCTCTTTTGTCAGCAAATATTGTTGAAAAGTTATGTTTTATATACACAAAAGGTCATGTGGCGTTATACCTCTGTCACAGTACATTTTTCTCCAATACAAGTTTGTTTCTTGTAAGTGCTACTTATGCTAACCTACATCGACCTCTGCATTTCCATCTTATTCATCTATACCTCTGCCACATACATATTTCTCCAATACAATTTTGTCTTTTCTAAGAAGATGGATGCTTACACAAAGTCGTTTCATGAGCAGGGAAATCTGCAGCTATTCATTATGGATCTGAATCAATTTCTGGTTTTTTTTAGCCAAGGCCATGTTACAGTCGGTGACCTAGTTGTTAAATCTCAGGTGTGTAATATTGAATTGTCTGATGTAATTGTAGTAATGATTTTTGTTTATAATTATGTGTTGATTTTCTTTATTTTTTTCATATACTTTTTAAGCATTTCATTGAAGCTACCAGGGAACCAAGTGTTACATTTGTTGTTGCAAAATTTGATGGCATACTTGGAATTGGGTTTAAGGAGATTTCAGTTGGAAATTCTGTTTTTGTGTGGTATATATTTCTCTCTAAACAGTTCTTCATGCAAGCTATTTTTCTTCATCATCTCATTTTGTTTGAGAATCGTTTCATTTTCTCTGCTTATGAAAACTGCAATTGGAGGTGCTCAATTGAGCTTTTTCTTATGGACACTATATCTGGTAGCCGTCATTAACATTCTTTGGAAACAAGGTTTACAAAATTATAGAGTTTAGTCTGATCTCAGCATCTAGTCGTTACTTCCTCTTGATGTGCATCACTTATTTTTTAGTATTAGTTACCTACTTGTTACAATAACATTTTGACAAAATCCCAAATTCGATTACGTGGGTGCTTCCAACTATTGAAGTGTAGAATTTGGGATATGTAGGTCGATGCCTATTTTTAAGATTTCGTTATCCGTAATCTGATAATTCTTAGGTAATTTGATTGAATAATTAGTTAGTTTAGTCAATCCATTCAATTGATGACATCTTATTAGCAGTTCTTTGGTGATATTTTCTATTGGATCCAATATCTATACTACTAGTGAGTGAAATTATGTATGGAATAGTGCCCTGAATTAATGCTTTGTTGTTTCCTTTCCATTCACTCGTATCTCTTTCATTTCATGTATTTTGTTCAATCCTCTTTTTCTTCTGAATAAAGGGAAGGGTATTCTTCGGTGGATCTTTCTTGTTCCTGATTAAGTCTCCTTCCTTTCAGAAATTGTTTCTACATAACTTTCTTCCTCACTTTCTCCCCTTTCTTGGCCATGTTCATAGTGCTTTGTGCTCTCTCATACTTAAAATTTTATCTTCATTTTTGCTTCTTGAGAGTTAGTTTCAAATAGAAGTTATAAAATAGTTTTTTTTATTAACATATAAGTATATCTTATGCAAGAAACAACATTAGCAAAAAAAAATACTAAATCAAATGTTAAATCCTATAGAGCAACAGAACCAACATGAAGTAATGATATTAGATATTGTATTTAGATAAACCACAGATATATTTCAAGTGTACTAAATAACTAATTTTATAAATATCATATATTAACTCATTAGGAAATCACAGTTGTTCATTTTCTTAGATATTATTTGTATCTAGGTTAGTTCCACATGTTGGAGAGAACTGATGACTTTATTAAATGATTTCAAACCCTTTTCAGAGTTCAAATTATGAATACTACTAGATGATTATAATTAACAATTATTTATTAGATGTGTAATTCTATTATGAAGTTATTCATGATTTTATTAATAATTTTATATTTCTAACGAATTTCATAGTTTATTGGTAATTTTAAAATATTGTTTTAGATTTTTTTACTAAATCTATGTACATATTACTAAATCATATTAAAAACATAAATAATGCAAAAACTAAGCTTGGTGTAATGAGCAGACTTGATGACTTTATTCCATCCATAACATATGAAGTACAAAAATAAGTCTCTTCCCCTCCATCACTCGTGCTCAAACCCATCTACATCAACCTAGATCGTTGATATTTTAGAAAAATCATTTGATTTATTCTAAAATTTGTCTGGTTTGTCACTTGTTTTCAATTTGTCCAAAATGATCCACTTGGGGCCTATACTTCCACTTATTTATAGATACATTATCCCTTTGGAAGACATTTTATGATATCCAAGTATAAAATTAGTTATTTTAGTACATTTAAAATATATCTTGTGACTCCTATAGTGGTTTATCTAAATGCAATATCTAACACTATTAATTTATGTTGGTTTTGTTGCTCTACAAGATTTTACATTCTGATTTAGTATTTTTGCCGATGTTGTTTCTTGTATTAAGCTATACTTATGTTAACAATAAAACTATTTCAGAATTTAATTTGAAATTAATTCTCAAGAAGCAAAAATAGAGATAAAACTTTGTGTAGGTGAGGGCACATTGCACTATAAACATGGACAAGAGGACACCATTATATACACAATTTCCCTCCCTAGTAGTATGGATATTGGATCCAATGGAAAACATCACCAAAGGATGGTGGTGTTGCTTCAGTTGTGGTCCACTATTTGCATAGTCGATGTAAGATGATGAAATTGGACCCAAAGCATTCCATTTGGTTCTCACCCTCAAAATTCTTGAAGGTATGTATCCCTTAATTTATTGTATCTTTTTTTATGCACTACCTCAAGCAGTATAATACGGTAATTCCAGTAGTTAATTGAGGGCACCATTCCATACATAAATTTCTAGTATGGATATTGGATCCACTGGAAAACATCACCAAAGGATGGTGGTGTTACTTCAGTTGTGGTCCACTACTTACTCAGACGATGTAAGGCTAGGAAGATGATGAAATTGGAGCTACCCATAGCATTCCATTTGGTTCTCACTCAAAATTCTTGAAGGTATGTATCCCATGATTTATTGTATCTTATTTGATGCACTACTACCTCAAGCAGTTTATACAGTAACACCAGTAGTTAATTGGGTCTGGTTTTCTTCTCCATTTTTCTCCATGCTACCGTCTTTTTTGCTTATGAACCTCAAAAGATTGTTAATTGTATTATATACGACTGCTGTTTATGTTAGGTATGTTAGTATTCATTGGCTAAATAAATGCTATGTACATATCTACTTTTTCACACATGCACTAGGAAATGTGAATTAGACAATTTGGTTACTGTTCAACCTTGATAATAGTTCTTCTACATATGTGACTAGTATCTACTTTGGATAATGAATAGTAGCAAGGTTTATTTTCCTTAATATTGTTGTATTACACATGCTATAATAATCTTATGTCACAGTTTGACATGCAAATTCAAAGTTGTTAGTGCATCGTCAGTAGAGACATAACAAGATATGCAATAACTACAACTCTCCTTCCTCATGTAGTTCCGTGGTCTTCTTTATCACATCTGCATGTCATTCACTAAATCTTGAATTTTTTTCAGTGTTATCAACAACATGCATTGTGTTTACCTAAGCATAAAAAGCAAGGTATGTCTTCCTAGGAGCGAGCTTCTTTCAAGTTGTGCAACTAAGTTCACAACATGGATGAGGTGTAGGTGTCCATAGCAATTGTTCATGCACAAATTTAATAAACAAAATATACAGATGGAGAACTTGACTTTTTAATGATAATCTTAACAAGCCTTGATGACATTGAGTAGAGATTTGGTTATGAGTTGTGTTTTTCTTTTGAATTTTGAGATCATGATGTGTGATTCAATATATTTTGATAATTGTTATAATATAATAATGTATCTTGATATTTGGTATATGACAATCTAGATTCTAAAATATATTTTTCTATAAACATATACTTACATGTGTTTATATACTATGTAAACATATGTATATTTATGCTATACATGTATAGGCATATATGTATATAGCATCATATATATTAGTTGATATGGATTAGGTTTGTTGTCGGAGCAACTTGCATAGGAGTTAGCTTAGTCTTGACAGATTGAACTGGTATATTATATCCTTTCCTCCTTCACCTTCCTACAAACAAGAGAAAAGTCTCTAATGTTTGTAAGATGTCCCTTTAATGATTAAATCAGTTATTGACCTTTTAATTGATAATACATGTAAGGGTGTAAGAATTAGCTATCTTCTGTTTCTTTCTCGATGCCAAGAGGATTTGCTATACATGCAAGGTTACACGACAATTATTGATGTAGGAAAATAAGAGTTGTCACGATCCAAAATAGACTTCAACCCAAAAATAGTTGAATACTAGTCCGTGGGAAGTGACACTATAAATAATGAAATTCTATAATTTCATAATAATCTATTCACTTGAATAAAACATAAAGATTAACATGTATATCATATGTACTCAACGAAACTACACCATCTCACTTAAAATTATAACACAATAACAAAAACTATATTGACGATACAAATCAATGCCATCATAAATCCACTTCATAACTTACCAATATTTATCTATAAAAGATAAACCAAAATATTTAGTCAATATATTTCAAAGAAAAACCAATAATATTCCAATTTATCAACATAGAGATCGGCACCCAATCACTCTAAAATATCATGTTCAAACACAACTTAACAATATCACAGCTTAACATAAATCCATATATTTGATTACATCACTATAACACAAGTCCATCTATTTATCTATCTAAAACAAACCATTTAGGTATTCATATGAGTTGGTAGCCTCTACATCTAGCTACCTCTCTCATCATCATGAACTATATTTATACCCGGAGGAAAAAACAAAGGAAGTTAGCTCAAATAGCTATGTAGGAATCACAAGAAATGTAATGCATGGATCAAGTGAACTGAACCATAACCAAAACCAAATATAAAACCACATATCTATATATGAAGATATCTGGAACACACAATCAACATCGTGTCGTGTAATTAAGAGCAATGACCATAAACAACTCTATTATGAGTTTGTATTTTTATTAAGAGTGTTTTCATTGTCGCTCACATGGTGAAACAACTGCTCTCAACTAGCAGCTTTGTAGTATTGCATCCAACATCTAAGAAACTTTGGACAATCTCGAAGGACTCCAAATAGGTAACCGATACGACCAGTCCCATAGCCAAAACATGGCCTCTGGTATAAACACATAGTCCACTGGTTTACAAAGCTCAACCCGTCACAGATCACAAATTAGCTATGGTAATGGATTATATTTTATTAAAATATAAACTCTTAACCAATATTTTTATTATTGCTTATGTGGGTTGACTTATAATAGGCATGTCATTGTCATTACATAAATGTATTATATTATAATTATTATAAATGATTGGCTGCCAAAGTAGCTCATTTATAATTACTTATAATATGTTTCAATATTTAGGATAATGTTGTATTTTATCTCAATTATATACATTAATTTACCTGCAAAAGGAGGCTGTTAAATGTTTAAATGATATAACATGAGATAAATGAGTTTTCATGTTGAGATAAACATTCCATATTATATTTTCTACTATTAGGAGAAGATATAATAATGTTGACTTATAATATGCTTCAATATTCCTTATAATAGATTTTATCAAAATTATATTAATATATTTACCTACTCAAGGAAGATGGTTAGTTAATATATAGAGAATGATATACTTATTTGCATCAAACACATAGGCGTGTCATTATCATTACATTAATATATTATATTATAATTATTATAAATGTTTAGATGCCAAAGTGGCTCATTTATAGTAAATTATAATATGCTTCAATGTTTATGATAACGATAGATCTTATCTTGATTCTATTAATTATTGAGGTGGTTAATTAATATATAGATAATGATCATGATATCGATTTAAATATAACGCATAGACATGTCATTGCCATCATATAAATATATTATATTATAATTATTATAAATCTTTTACTACCAAAGTGACTCATTTATAATTAATTTTAATATGTTTCAGTATTAATGATACTAATAGATTTTATTTTGATTATATTAATCAATGCATTCTCCTAAAGGAGGTGTTAATTAATATAATATGAGATAATATTTATAATAGACAAGTCATTTCATTACATAAATATATAATATTTACAATTTATAAAACTATGTGTGTTGACTTATAATAGGCATGTCATTGTTATTACCTAAATGTATTATATTATGATTATTATAAATGTTTGGCTACCAAAGAGACTCATGTATAGTTAATTATAATATGCTTAAATAGTTATGATAATGATGTATTTTATCGCAAACATATTAATTAATTTACCAGGCCAAAGGGGTGGTTAATTAATGTAATATGGGATAATAATTATGCATATCTTTGTCATTATATAAATGTATTATATTATAATTATTATAAATGTTTGGCTAACAAGGTAGCTCATTTATAATTAATTGTAATATATTTTAATATTTGTGATAATGTTGCGTTTTATCTCAATATATACAGTAATTTACCTACCCAATCAAGGTGGTTAATTGATATAATATGATTCCATATTATATTTTTTTTTGCCCAAAGGAGAAGATACAAAAATGGATTATGTTTTCTTAAATTCTAAATTTGATGTTCCATATTATATTTTCTGTATAAGGGATAAGCTATAATATTGTAATATATTTTATTAAATTCTAAACTCTTAACCAACATTTTTTATATTGTTTATTTGTGTTGACTTGTAAATTGTTATCTCAATTAATTTTATTATTGCTTGTGTGTTGACTTATAATTGGTATGTCATTGTCAATACATAAATGTATTATATTATAATTATTATAAATGTTTGGTTGCAAAGTTGCTCATTTATAATTAATTATAATATATTTTAATATTGCATTTTATCTCAATTATATAAATTAATTTACCTGCCCTAAGGAGGTTGTTAATTCATGAGTTTTCATAATGAGATACTTTTCCATATTATATTTTCTACCCCGGGAGAAGATATAGTAATATTGACTTATAATATGCTTTATTATTTATGGTAATGACATATTTTATCTCGATTATATTAATTAATTCATCTACCTAAAGAATGTGGTTAACTAATATATAGAGAATGATGCAGATATTGATTTAAATTTAGCACATGGGCATGTCATTGTCATTATGTAAATTTATTATATTATAATTATTATAAATGTTTGGCTATCAAAATAGCTCATTTATAATTAATTATAATATATTTCAATATTTATGAGAGATTTTATCTTGATTATATTAATTAATTTACTTACGTGGTGAATTAATATATAGATAATGGTGCTGATTTCAATTTATAAATTCATGCATGTGATCCTCTATGATCAAAATTTTCCATCAGCTCTGATAGATTCTCCTTCACCTTTCTCAATGCATGATATTTACAATTCCTATTTCACCGTCACATCCGGTCTTGTGTCTTGTTTGTGTCAAGTGGTCATTGTTAACATTGTAGTATTTGAACGCCACTTAGAGGTGCACACAGTCACCTCGCATCCCATTGACTTGTGGTGTTGGCCAAAAGATAATAGTTGAATATGTTAGTTGGATCATGTGATTAATGTAAAGAGGGAAAGATTCTAGAGATACAACTTACAAAAAAAAAATAGAAAGGAAGAAAAAGAAAATTGTAGAAAAAAAAATGCCTTTCAAAATATGAAAGTAAAAGGTTTTACAAATTTTGATAACGGATATAAATAGTTTCTCTTTTTGAAATTAGGTTTTTTACTTAATATTTTGTTGGGGTATCAAGTTTATTTAATGTTAGACCTAGTTTTATTTTAGAAAGATGATTGGATTTCACCTTCTGCTATATCTGTGCATATCTTCTACATCTATACATTATATTTATTTCTGATCTATTATTGCATTCAAGTCTGATAATTTTTAGACAAGTCCTTTTTCTTCTGCCTCTCCGATATCAACATTCCATTCGTCAAAACAATTAAGATCAACTCAAGACATTGAATGTAAAAATGATGATGAATAGTATCAAAGTCGTTATTATCTTTATAATATTTCATAACGATAATGATTCTTAGTGAAATTATAGTGTTCTCTTCAAATTTGTTCCATAAATTTGCTTTCTATCAAGTGTCAAAGCTTTTGATGTCTGTCAGGATTGGATTGGAGCTCATAAATCCATTTGGAGCTAAATTTGGCTTGCTTTTAACTTTTTAAATTGACCTCAGTTACATTTCAATTCTTTGGGATTATTGACATATAAACATCCCTCTATACCTTTCTTCATTGATGCTATGAACATTTTCTTTTGCTTTATTGAGCATCCAACATTCTTAAAGCGTCTTAACATATCAGGTGAACCTAGGAATTTAGGACTTTCAAGGGATACAATGTGATTCAATGATTTTGATATCAAATGTACTTGATATTGCTTTGGCCTATGAGAGAATGTGCTTGAAGATGCTTTTTTAATTTTCAGCTTGTGGTAATTAGAGTGTTTCTGCATCTGATTCTTTTAGAAGGTTCCTTAGTGTTAGTAAATGGCTGATGGTATATACTCAATGTAGTGCAGTATATAGTTGGGTAGTTGGGCTCTATTCCTATTTTCTATTTTCACCTTATAAACTTACTACTGTTTTCCTTTCTCATCTTTGGTTACTTCATCTTGCTTCTGATAAAGTTCAAAACTGTTGAGCTAATGACAAAAACTCCTTACTTAATTGTTTTTATGTTGATAACAAGTTCATATCCATTTCATTATTTCTGTTAGGCACAAGATTCACTAAGTCTCTTTTTTAGATTCAGCTTTGGCGCATAGAATCCTTATTCTGAACTCTTGTTACTGCATAACTTGTTTGATTAGAAAATGTTTGTGTTCTCGTCTCGTAAATCAACAATAGACGCTTTGGTTATTTTACTAAAGGCAGAGATTTGAAATGAGCAAATATAAGTTGTTTGATTAACATTTATTACAACTCCAAACCTAAGTGGACCGTAATAAAAAAGCTGAAAAAAATATATACAAATTTTTAAACAAATAATGACCCTAATGAAATATAGACAAATTGCTAACTGATCAAAAATGCTAAAGATAATCGCGCAGATTCTATTTTCTTTTTCTTTTTACTATTTATTGATTCCATTGAGTTTACATCCATTCTTGGACGCTCCGGTGAGCAAACATGTTTCTGAGGTAAATTGCTTCATGCCCTATAAAGTGTATTTCTTCGCCCGAGACGGGAATCAAATCATGCTTAGCAATTTCTCCAATTTTGATTTGATCCTGGTGACAGGCCAAAACACAAAGTGCAACATTCAGAAGAATGGACATAATAATAATCTACATACATAATACAGGTATTTATTGCTAATAGATGCTACCACCGTTTAGCAGATTTACTTGCAAATGCACATCTGTTTCACCCGAGAAGATATTTAGCATGTACATGTATGATAGGAAAATCCTACACAATTTGATGCCATAAAACTTAATTCACATTGGAGATGCACTAGAGGCAGTACAATGGATTTATCATATTAATATTTTTATTAGCAAAGGTCATACAGACTGAACCAAACTCTAGTCATGGACATAACCTTTCAATATGCCATTCTTCATTTCCATTTTTTACCCTAAGCGAGTACTGCAACCTGCAAAAAGAAAGCAACATCCAGTTAAAACTACACAGACAAATTGAGTAACCCTTTGAAAATGGACCTACCGATCATGAAGCCGAGATGGTTGTCCTTGCCAAAATTCAAACCTGGTTGGTTTCAGCCTGTAACCTCCCCAGTATTCTGGCAGAGGGATCAAGCTTCTGTAGGAGCAAAATACAGACGTAAGAAGAAAATTAGGAGGTTTTTAACCTGTGCGACAATACAATTTATATGGTGCAGTTAAGTCGCCGACAAGGTAAACAGCAGGGATCTACATGGAATACATCTTTCACCAAAAATAGTCAAAATTAGAAAACCATACAAGAGAATCGCTGGTTTCTATCCACAAACTGAAAAAAAAAAAAACTTTCATGGCAGCATCAGAAACATTATACTGGTTCAAGAATATCATTCACATAAATAGCCAAAAGAATATACTAGTAAGTAAAATATCGTAGAGATTTGTTTTATTGTTTTGAGATCCCTTGTGTGTCATACTAGTAAGTAAAATATCATTCACATAAATAGCCAAAAGAATATACTAGAGGGTCTTTGATGAATAAAAACAATAAGATTTCCTACACCGAAACCTAGCTAACTTGACAAGGCCATTATTATATACTTTCTCTGCAAAAGGGAGATATAATGAGCTTTATATACTTCAATGCCTAAGAAATAATAAAGTTTGTCAAGGTCTCCGGTAACAAAGTGATCATAGAGATTTGCCTTATTGTTTTCAAATCCCCCCAAGTGTCATGCTAGTTCGTAAAATATCATTCACATAAATAGCCAAAAAAATATACTAGAGGCTCTTTGATAAATAAAAACAGTTAGATTTCCTACGCTGAAACCTATGTAAATTGCCAATTTGTGAGAATTTGTAAAGACTACAAACTATCTCCCCTTTACTAAAATACCCTAACTTTATTCCCCGTAGTCTTTCTCAAATAAATTATTATAGAAAAGAACATTCTTAACATCATGTTGATGAAGTTGTTAATCCACATTAATAGTAAAGAAAAGAACACTTTGATAGCGATAAAGTGGGAAACTAAAGAGAATGTATTAAAATTATTAACATTGTAAAAATCTAATACTATCATATGGTACTTAATATGTTACGTACTAACATCAAGTTGGTGAAGTTGTTAATCCATATTAATAGAATAGAAAAGAAAAGAACATTTTGATGGTGATAAAGTGGGCAACTAAAGAGAACGTATTAAAATGGTTAACATCGTAAGTCTATGTGAAAACTAATACATATGGTACTTAATGATGTATAGTTGTATACTCATCTGCAAGCCGTTGAACACATTCTATAAAGGAGATACCAAAAACCAAGTAACCCACAAGTGCAAAACTTTTATTTCTTCATCAATCGTATGTTTTTAACCCAAAACTAGAATGACATCATCGTTTGGAATGAACAATTATGGATAATGAGGAAGAAAATGCATGAGATGATGAAAGTGAAGAAAGAGAAATAAAGGGTGAGTAGGAGAACATCTACTTCATATATTATAAAAAGGAGCACTTAAAATCAAAAGAAGAGGAAGGAATATCTAAAATAGAAGCCAACAATGATAAGCTCTGAACCTCAAAATGACAATTTCAAAGAAAGATGAGTGCACAAGGTGGATAAGGGTGACCTGAGAGTATTGTATGACATGGGCAAAATAGGTAATACCAAGGGAACTAGTGGTAGGAGAAACATGCATTCAAGGAGAGAACAAAGAAAGATAGGGGTAGAAAAGACTCAAGGAAATGACTGATGGAGGAAGCTAATTGAGCTTGATATGACATTTAAACTTCTGTTAACATTATTTTGAGAGATGATTGAAGCAATCACAAGGAATACGTAAGGGTAGAAAGTTGCAGCCACAACCATAACTACTACCAATTGGTGTACAACCACCCGTTCCACAAGAAGAAGCCAGTAGAGGTATACGCTGAACTTTGAAAGTATCAATTTGTATTGGTGTATTAGTTCACTATTAGACTAGTACTTATTGTTTGTACTGGTGTACTATCAAAGACCAAAGGATATTGTGTAAATTGTAGTTGTGCCAAAGAATCGTGTGAGCACAAAATTCCTAATCACGAGCTTGGATTTCCATGGCTTGCACTTTGTCCCGAGGGCACGGGAAATTGTTAGCGTGAAGCCTTTAGAAACATTGAGGGTGGTAGTGTATGATTAAATCAAACCTTAGGTTCAAGTCCAAAACTGAAAGTTTCACACTGCCTACCCTTTGGAACCCCCTAGGTCCATGAACCTTATGTGTCCATGTAAAGCTTTCCAACTCGGGGAACATCTCTTGATCAGAGGTCCCCGAGCCAAGTTGTAGGGTGCTTAGTTAATACCACATTACCAGCATATTATTTGCAGTGTTGTTATGTAAATCACTTGTGCTTGTGACTTTATGTGCTCTTGATAAACTAAACATCATCTGTGACATGTGGCGTGGGAGGTTTGTTGCACAGATTAGCCAAACAACAACTTACTGATGACTAGTTGTAATAAGGTCGGATGGTTAATTATCACCCATACCAAGCAGGATAGACCAATATTTAATCTGTGTCGTGTTATATAGGAACCGAAAGAGTGCCAGGTGTAATAGTAGGCAACACATATAGAAGACAAATGCTAACTATGGCATCTACAATTAATTGTATGCATTTGGTATCATAAGTATCAAGAAGGTTGAAGGACAAGTTCACAACCAAGAAGTCTTTACATTGCTTCAGAACATTTAAAATTTTACCAATATAGAGATGATAATCAATGTATTCCCCTTGCCTTCCAGCATAGAATAATATTCATAAAGAGAAAAACCTTCTTGCTCAAGGTTAAATATATCTTCATAAATCTTATAAATATGGCTCATATTTTAACCTAGATAGTAGGAAATGTTAGATTCTATACTATTGAAAAGACATGTGAGGATGATGATGAGCATTGCCATGAGTGATGCAATGTATTTTTGTACTCCAAAGGGAGACTATCTAGGTGAAGGTCCTTCCTGCAGTAGTTACCAAAGTAATAGAGAAATCTAGCATGGATAAGGTAATTGGTACAATTAGGTTTAATAGTTGTAGCAAAATTAATAGATGGTTCCAGAAAGAGGCTAACGTTAGATCCATTAGACCCACATGAAGAATAGGATACAAAAGACCTAAGGAATTGGGTTAGGAAAATGCCTAAAATAGAGTTAAGATGCACTTGAAATTAAAGTAACAAAATTATTATTCTAGGCCAGGGTTATTGGGCAGCAGACTTGCATGAACTAGCTGACACGAAAAATATGGCACAAGACTCAAAATAATGTCATTGCATATTTTATTAAGCATATTACCTGATGGTAGGGTGGTAGGATAGCAAACCCTAAACTCACTCTTTAATCAATGGTTAAAGGGGCTTGGCTTGTGAAGGCCAAGTCGAGAATTCGAATCTTGCTGTAGATGAAGTATGCACAACCCAGAAGTGGGGATAACTGTGTTAAGAATTGACACCCTGGATCTTGCGGGTTAAGCCTGAGGGGCTTAATTCAAGGGGATCAATGGAGCTCCACTGACCCTTAGTATTGTAGAGCGGTTGGAATATGGCTTGTGTAAGGCAAGCATGTTTCGGGACAGCTTGTGGGATGCAAGCAAGCGTGGTGTCTTCCAGCTAAGAAGAAAATATGTAATCCTCCAAATTCATATTGCTTTGCCACCTCAAACATGCAATCAACACCTTAAAAAACTACAGGAGTAAAGGAGGCAGACTAAAATTTGCAATGCCCATATATATGGGGTTACTGTGAGGAATAGCACCCGGATAGCCGATGAACAATTATAATGAAAATAATATATGTCAAGGACTCAATGCTCGGCTCAAATCTTTCAAGAGCGAGCTTTCCATTCACACACATCTAAATAAGTTGTATTTTTTAGTATAATCTACAGTTAGTGCAAAAAAGTTATCTTATTAGCTAATTTTTGTGGACCCTGCATCTTAGAAATTATAATGATACAGGTTACTAGCACATAAACCCAATTTATCATAAATATAACAAAAAAGCTAACTGGTAACGTAACAGGTATCCAATAGATAACAAACATTTCTCAAGAGGAAACAATGTAAAGATGGAAAGAAACTAAGCGTGATAAACTAACCCTTCAGAATATTTTTCCTCTAATTCCTTGTAGGCTTGATGAAGAACATGTCTTCCAATCACAGTAGTGCTCTAAGGAAACACAAATAAACATTAATCTTCCTACAAAATATAACCAAAGCATTTTCATGCATGGAGAAAAGCAAAACTAGACCTGCTTGCTCACGATTGCTCCAAGTTGACTTCCTAGAGGTCGACTATGGAAATATTTCTCAGATTCATCTCTGGACACCTTTTCAACATTTCCTTCAACTCTAACCTGCAAACAATTATAGTGATCACCTAGCACAATGGAATCCAACCAGACAAAAGAAGTATGCCATATTCTTTCAATAAGAATATGGTGAAAAAAACAGGTGAGTAATTGAGTACGCATTGTTCATACATTTTAAAAAACACAAATCTAAGTGAACAATTACAAAAAAAATATAGATAATTATGTTTATATTCTCTCTTTAATGCCCTATTTCTTTGGAGGGAATCCACGAGGGAAAGAAAAGAAAATACATTGAATCTAGTAGGAAAGAAGAGTAGATTCAATGTATTTTTCCTTCTTTCCCATCTGGATTCCCTCCAAAGAAACAGTAAATGTTATGATATACTTAACAAGAAAACTAACTCATTAATTGAATAAACCTAAAACAATATGATTATATTGAAAATACTTAAGCTCAAAATCGTAGTAATGAACTCATTATGCCTTATATATAATTATAATTC
This sequence comes from Costus lasius, assembly GCA_027563935.2. Lineage (NCBI taxonomy): Eukaryota > Viridiplantae > Streptophyta > Magnoliopsida > Zingiberales > Costaceae > Costus > Costus lasius. Next base: position 140,400,166 of record CM050446.2, read on the forward strand.
CTTTTTCACTGCTCAAGTGGTATCAAACTAGGATGTAATAATCACTCTCACTCAAGACTTGCCTCCTCTTCAAGGCCCAAGGCCTGACTTGCATTGACGTATGAGGGCAATAGAAGAGCATGGTACATTCGGCATTTATCATACTTTCGAAAAAGTCCTCTCTAGTACTAGTTTCTTAAGACTCGTCTAATCAGAAACTAACTCAATAGCTTGATATGCCTTAGGCAACATAATCTATTTTAAAAAATCTTAAGCCCAAAGTTAATGTTAGTAAGCTTATTAGGTTTTATATAAACTTATTTTTTCTTCCTACTCATGTTGTGGTACTAAACTGGAATATCAAATTTTGCAGTGAATTAGCATCCAGTGTTTTTATTAAAAAAATACCTAAAAGAAAGGTCTTAAATCTACGTTGAAACCTAATTTTTATCAAAGAAAAAAAAAACAACCAATGAATGTAATATTTTAAAAAGTTAACAGTGGACATTATTACAAACTTGAGTTAGCAAACAAATCAAATGCAGATAGCATCTTATATGTAGTTACCGAAATCATGGGCAATTGTCGTTTCAATCCAATTCTGCAAGCATATAAACAATTCCCATAAAGAGTTTTTAATAACAAGATGGGTTATTTTTTATATTGATGAAAAACAGGCACACAACCCACTGGAACTAGGTTCAAGGTTATACACAAGTGCGTTCTTTAGATGACTTACTGATAAAAAGGCAACCATGAAATTCAAAATTTATATTATTGCATGGAGCACTACACATAAGTCCAGACTCCAGAGTATGACGATTTTAATCATCCTTTAAATCATTCTTGCTTTCAGTTTCAGGCACCCATTAAAAAAGGTACAAAACAAAAGAGAGCTGTGATACTCGTGAAATGTTAGAAGTTTGATGATTTGAAAACGCCACCACAACAGACTCCATTTCCTCAATTGATGATCTGAATATGCCACAGTAGAAGAAATTACCTGCTAAGTAGATAACAAAGAACCTTGCATGTTTAGATATACACTAATGCCCTGTTTATTTGGACGGAATCTAGAAAGAAGGGAAAACACATTGAACTTCAATGTATTTTTTCTTCTTTCATGGATTCCGTCCAAGTAAACAGGGCATAAAAGCCAATAAATAAGGGTTAACTATACAACAAGAGCATGCAGTAATAAATCGAGTAGCATGGATCAGATTTAAAAATAGTGATCCCATCCCTCTTCACTCGGTTCAATGAACCGTCAAAGAGATACACTTGTTGCTCTTGAAAATCCCTTGGATGGTTCATAAAAACTTGGTACTAGAGCTGATTATAGGTGACAAATTACAATTAATAACCTTGCTACCACAGATGATTGATGATACAATCCAAGAACAAGAAGAAATCAAATGATTTTTCCGTGCAGGTTGTAGTTATTTTAAATGAACTTAAAAATTTTGTGCATAGACAAACACAATAACGGTCCACATTCTTTTGCTCAAAAGATTTTCATCATTACTTGCCCTCAGAAAAAAAAAAGATTTTTATCATACATGTCATTTATGCTCTTGGCCTCGTCAAGGCAGGCATGGTTATGTCCTAGGCTACCTTGTTGTTCCTTCTACGTATCAAATTTAAATCTCAATCTGGAGAGATCACGACCACCTTGGATCAACTTCTTCAAATATGGTGAGGCCAGAATATTAATGAACACAAATGGATTCAGATGGACGGAATTGACAACCACCACATTCTATGAGTTGGAGTTCACTCGCGTTCACGCATTGTCCTAATCTAACAAAATTTCTCTTAACAAATTATAATCAAGAGAGATGCATCAAGCAAATTAATTAGGGATGTCATACACCAAAATGTCCAGCCAGTGGTTGGGCCTGACCATAACACCTTTTCCTTGGTAAATGAGTTCAAGGAAAGAGAATTGCAATGTTTCATACTACTCTACCATGGTTCACGACTTAACATCTGGCTGCTACCCATGGTTAAGACAGAGCCATGGAGAACCTATCTAGATGGTACTAATATAGAAGGAAAAAATTCTGTAGACATGCACAACCATTAACTTTGGATTGTAAATCAATAAGCACATTTTTAAACAGAAGAAAGAAGAAAGAAAGCACGGCCTTTTATTTTACAAAAAACTCAGTTTTACAATAAAGTTTAAGGAGACATTTAAGTACTGGACACGAAAAATGAAAGATAGCCAAATAGCCCAGCCCAAGAAAGTAATGACCTGACGATTAAGATGATCCCAGTAGAAAAGAAGTGCAGCATGAGGATTTTCAGACAACTCCCGGGCCTTCCTGCTCCCGTAATTAGTGTACCTGAATGAATCAAAGGAAGATTGTCTGTAAAATATATTAATCTTAGAGTGAGATAAAACAAATATGTCTGTCAACTGAACATAAAAAAACTCGGTGGGCAGTTGCAAAGGAGTAACCAAACATTACTTACCAGACAAATCCATGCTTGTCAAATCCTTTTAGCAGGACCATCCGAGATGAACTGTGCATAATATAAAATAAAATTTGTAATTTAGAACACAGGACTAGCATGAATCTGCCTGAAATTTCAAATAACAAAAAAGATCAACAAAAACACATACGGTTGTCCATCTTGACCACAAGTTGACAAAGCCATAGCGTTGGGTTCACGCAAACCAGCAGCAATTGCTTCATCAAACCATTTATGGAACTAGCATATCATCAGAGTAGAATGCTATTACTAAAGGTGTAACATATTATGTAAAAATGAACTTAAGATCTAGTCATTGAAAATGCAGAAGGGAACAAGAAGACACCAAGAATTCATATGATCTGTACTAATGATTTAAGAATTTCAAGGAGTACATACCTGATCTACAGGATCAGGCATCACTTCTTCCTCAAGGAGTTCAGGAGAAATATAGTTCTCTCTCAACGATGCAATGTCTATAGATGGGGGTTTTCCAATTCTTACACACATTGACGTCCCAGGATATTTAGGAAGCTTAAGTTTGTATTTGTTGACGATGGATGCAGGAACAAATCTACCACCAAGAAAATGATGTGGGCCAAAAAACTTTTTGGCACAGAGCTTTGGAGCAGTTAATGAAACCTAGATACAAGCAGTAAATCAAGGTGTAACTTTTGCAACAATACCATGCATATAAGACCAACAAACAATATTCTCAGAGTGACCAAAATGTTTAGAGACCAACCAACATGTCAGGTTTAATGCCTACACCAGTTGTGTCTCCTTCCTCAACATGCCAACCAGAAGGTATATCAACAGAAACAATTGGTAGTGAGTTATTGGGTGTTTGGTCGGCAAAACCAAAGGAAGTAAGCCTCTGAATAAGATCAGCAAAAGGTGGCCTTGGCTGACCTAAATGCCAGTTAGTTATCGTTAGCACCTGGGAGGTTAAGCCCAAACCATGTATGATAGCATTTGTACTACTCTCCAACACAGGATCTTGGCTAAAATAAAGAAATTATTTTCAAATCAAACTTAGGGCACCTGGAACCCACCATAAATATAGGTTCCAAGATATAACCCTCATTAATAACTTCTTTGATTACTTCAACATATACTAATGAATTTATATGATTTGACAAGTTTAAGACGGAACAAAATAATATACAAATTCCAAAGATCATAGAAGCTTATTTAACATGGAGAAGATATATATAATAGTAACATGAGCAATCCTTGGGAAATCATTTAACTAGAATTAATTTAAGGATAATAGACTATAAATTGCTGAATCGTCACTCTATTAGATGTTAATTAACTATGAACCGTGAACAGTTAATACAAGCATGATATTTCCCCTTGTAGAACTAGTATAACTTCATGACATGGCTTCAAAATAACAACATAAAAGAGTAAGCTGGTAAAAGCACAAAAAGATAGTGATAAACAATAAAAAAGACAACGCAAGAAATTGGATGAGCAATAGTTGATCATTTATCTCGATGAAGAGCAATAAGAATGTCGATATCATAAGAATGATATATGGAAGCCAATGATGTGGAGGAGATGGAGCTTAAGGAGGATGAACGTGACAATGATATACTTACATAGGAACAAGCAAATGAAGTGGTAACAATATCCTAGAATTAGAATAAATGGTGTGGACTCAAAGAAAGCCATATTAATAAATATAAAGATGAATTGAATCAAATGACAAAAACACAACTTTTTTAAATTTTCAAGTATTCAAGAAGCATATAATGATTCGACCTAGTTATTAAATCTGTGGACTCATGAACATAGCAGAATCATACAAAAATACTAGGTAATATATAGACAGATTAAGGTTGTCATGATCAAATTCCTATGTAGGAACAATAGAGGTTTCATGCAAGAACAAAAGAACCTACCAAATAATTAAAAATGTATTTTAATAAATATATATTCGTATACTTACAGTAAATTGAACACAAATATATTAACATAATAATGAAGCCCCAATTAAATTGTATTTAATCCGCAATTCTGAATTGTCTACTATTTGGTGTTTATTTTTTAAAAAAATAGTAAATTAAATGCTAATAAAGATAAAATTGAGCAAAAGAAAAATAATAATAACATTAGTTTACTATTGGCCTTATCTCCCGGACAACATGCATAACATCAAATAGACAAGGTAGAGTAGCTAGCAACATGCTTTTAGCAAGGCAATTCCAATAATAATATGAAGAGATAAGCCTTCGAGGTTGACTGAAGGGGCACAAGCACAGTAAAAATAGACTAACAATAATGTTCAAATATTGTTAGTCAAACAAGCAACAAGAACAAATGGAAGAAAAATCTTGTATTGCCCTAGTTATTTAAACATAGAAGTTTAAGTTATCGGTTAGAATTAACGATAAGTGGATTCAATACTTAGTGACATATTTTGTATGTTGGTCAATACTACTAAAATATTATATATATGATACTGACCTTTTACCAAGCTATATAAACCAATTTTTAAAATCCTCGAAGTCTGCATATCCTATGATTAGGATAACAAAATCCCACAGTTCCTACTCATATTTAGTTGCTATGTATGTTTTAAATCATTTGTGCTAATTTGGGCATAAGAACATAAAATCTTTAAGATATAAAATGTGTTTTGACAACATGGCACTAGACTGATGAGGATAAAGGAAAAAAGAAGACCCTTTACTAGGTAAAGGTTGGAGCTCAAAGTAAGATCATGAAATAAAGTATGATTACCTGCTATTGGTGTTAAGATAAAAGCTGAAGTACAATTAACAATATTAAATGTAGTAGAAGCTGAAGTAATGGATGTTGAGATAAAAGCCAAACCAAATACTATGCTCAGTAGGAATTGTTCAGTTCATATTCAACAGTAAAATTAGCAACAGAGCTTAAAGTAATGGAACTAGTGTTAAGAGGATAGCAAAAGTACAAGAATCACTTGCAGAAGATATACTAGCTACCTAAGCATGAGAAGGTTGACCAACCACCAACGATGACAACGAGTATTGTTGGACGTTGGTATGTCCATGATGAATACATACAGGGAAAGGAATCTCATCTTGACAGCAGCCATGTATAGAGGTGGCACATCCACGAAGAAACAATTAAAGCAGTGGCCTTGCTTGTCATTTTCATAGAGATAGAAATAGTGTTGGTCTGTTGGATAGAACCTTAGAAGGTTAGTAGATGAACTCTGTAGGCTAGGCACTATAGATTCTAACAAAGGTGAGTAAGGCAAACTAGTATGGTAACCGTCGATCATTGTGTTTTAGGTGGAAAATCTATCCATAAAAACATTGAATATGACAGATGTTCTTATCAAGGAATATGTAGTGGTTATGATATTCCAAACCTCAGTAATAGTGGAAGCAATATTATGGATAAGTATTTAGAAATGAAGAATCTAACTGTTTATCCTTATTGTGCGAACCACAACAATAGGAAAGAGTGTGTGCCCAAAGAAGATGATTTGTACGGTTAAGTTTGATCTAGGTACCAACAGCGGTGGTGGGCTTAAGATCATAGGTAAAATAAAAAAGATAATGCGAGAAAGAACGCTAGTGAGATTAATAAATATAAAAGAAGCCTACAGTTACAAAGAAAGAGTTTTATATGTAAAAAATACTAAAACGAAAAAAAGAATCTTCTAAGGGTTGAGAGAAAGAGAGGCAGAGAGAAGAGGGATCGACTATTACAAGATGTCATAAGAGAAAGATAGCAAAAGAGAGTAGGGGACTAAAGAGGGGGCAGGCTCGCAAGTAGAAAAAAGGGGTCCAGTGAGATACAGAGACTGGATTGGGCTCAGAGTCGGAAGCTGGTTAACAGAGGAAGAGGCAACAAAAAGAAAAGGAGGGGTAGTCAGTTTTGGACAGAGTTAAGAGGAAGAAAAGAATCTATTCATTAATAGTATAGTCATAATTACATGAAAGTAACACGCCCTAAAAGTCTGGTTTGAGAAAAAAAAATCCCGTGACAATAAAATAGAAAGACAAAACTCTTAACAATTTCCAAATGCTCAGATTAAAAAACTTAATTCATCTTAGGAAAATCATTATAAAATCGATGAGGGAGGATCCTGGTGCAGTCACTTGTTTGGAGATGACAAGTAATGATACTTTGAAAGGATGCTGAAAAAGTTCAATATAAGTGAGTTGGAATGAACTCTGAAGTTTCAGGCTTTCAGCTGTCTTGCATTTTATTCTTTGGATAATCAGATCTATGGATAGCAGATTAAAAGAGTCGGTTGATAATAAACACTAAAGGTAATAATGATATTATGAATGTGATCAAATGGACAATATATCATGCAGCTAACGGTTGACTCAGCCAATTGAAAATATAACCATGATGTCTGCACATCAGTTTTAACATTTTTATTTCATTTCATTTCATTTCAGAAAATGAATAAAAAGACAATGGACATCAAGACAGGCCTTCAGATTACCATGAAATGAGAAACCAAACATCGCATCAACAATGAGATCAAAATGATCTGTAATGCTCTGAGGCAGGTCCTCAACAGACAAGAAAGGAATTGATAGTGATTCAAGCTGCAACAAAATATGCAATAGTCAGTAACTAATCAAATGGAAGAACAAATAGAAGGGAAGGAATCATACCTGAGTAACAAGGCAATCATACAGAGCCTTTGGTGTGCGCTTTGGGTAACAAATAAATGGTCGATATCCAAAATGATGTAGGTGACGAGCAGCAACAAGACCATCACCACCATTATTTCCAGGGCCACAAATAGCAAGCACACGACTATATTCACTTGATTTATAGACCTATAAATAATAGAGAACCATAAGCATTTTATTTCAATATTGCAAAATAGTTACATAAATTTTAAGATTTAAAAATAATATATGATGAGCTCCTGAGACAAAAACTATGAACATAATGATAATTAGCGGTGTCCAAAGATCATATTGCACCGATAAACTGAATTGGACCAAACAGAAAAAGTCAGTTCCAAGTTAAAAATCAAACCATTAATTTCGGTTCAGATTTAAATTGTGTAGTATAATTTTGGTTCGATTTCAGTTTTTAGGTTTAAAAAAAAATATTAAAACTAAACTGAGAAAGGCAAGGCAACAGGTGAAACCCTAGGCAATGCCATTGCCATAGCCCTCATCCTCGACTCTTCAATTCTCAAAAATCAAACCAAACATCCATCCACTACGCCTTGTCCACCGTTCTTTGCTCTCCCTACTCTCTCTCCACTCTTCTCACCCTCCTTTTTTGTGTTGTGCCTCCCCTATCCCTGTTTTTCCTATTGTCAGCGCTACTACCTCCCCCTTCCTCTCCCCCCCCCCCTCCTCCTCCATGCCCCTGCCTCCCTCTACCACCGACCATCTCTGTCGAAGAAAATCCATCCCTCCCTCGAACAATGACTTCCACTCTTCTAGCCCACGCATAAGGACAATAGCATGGTCGTTGAATCTCCTAGCTCTAACCACAAGCGCAACCACTAAGGTGCTTTTTCGATTTAGATATGGTTAAATTGAACCAAACAAAAATTTGTGATTTGGTACAAAGTCGGTTTTAATAATTTCCAATTATGTTTCAGTGTCCAACCGAATAGACACCCCTAATGATAGTTGGTGAAAACTTATAATATATGCCTTACATTTATTTACCAATAGCATGAAACAATACAAGCATATGAGCAACAAATATAATATACTTAATGCAAAATATACAGGAAAGAAGATAACAAGGTGCGCTTTTGTAACACACAAGATTTTATAGTGCATTTGCCCATATCCTTGTACTTATAAACATTATAAACACTTGGTAAGTAACTTGCTACCAATTAGGGGTTTTGTAATTCCTTTTGTATTACATTAAGCAACGATTTGGTTTAAGGAAAAAAGGCAGAATTGATAGAAGAAATATAAGCTCAATACCTATATGAAAAATATCTTTAAGGTTATTGTCATTTTATTGAGAGAACTCCATTGTCATAAATGAAAAACCAAAGTTGTAAAAGATATTTGATTCTTTCGCATGTCAAATAACCACAAAAAATCCATAGACATAGGGATACATATGATTTCCTTAATAAAAGTTTTATCCTCTTGATAACAATCAACGTAACATGATTAGTTTACTTATAGCAGGTTCCAACAGTTAATGACTTTTAAGAAGACCCACTATGACATATGGCTTAGTTATGAAAATTTTCAGCCGAAAATCCAAAACCTCTCATGATTCTCTTCTTCCTACATCCTACAATTATTCACCTCTAGACTTTGTAATACAATAATTACCTGTTATAATTGCTACAGTTAGATTAGATTGGGTACTCAATAAAGATCAGCCTCTATGATTAGATTGGGTACTCAATAAAGATCAGCCTCTATATATAGGAGGAAGAACAGTAAATAACAGTCTACACTATAGTTATATAGATTAGATTGGATTTTATAGTGTAGAAAGATGGATTAGATTGGATTCTCAATAAAGGTCACGACCTCTATACATAGAGGCAAGTACAATCATAACAATATTCTATTTACTATTATATAAGTGGCTACTTGATTTGCCACTTTTCAATACTGATATTGTTGTAATTGTTGTAGTAGAAATGGCAATACAGGTTAACAGAGACATCATTGTGAAAAACAATGGTAAGGCAATGGAGTAGCTAAGAATTTGATAATGTTGGCGGAGAGCCCAAGCACAGCACAAAAGACTACCACCTTTATCCCCATCCCCCACCCTCCCCCCCCCCCCCCCCCCCCAAGGCAATGGAGTAGCTAAGAATTTTAGAAGGGGCCTTAGGATCTTGTCCAAGACAACTTCTTCCCTACAAGATCACTTGATAAGGTAGCAATGGAGGTTGAATGACTGCACAAGGCAGAGAACACTTCAACAAATTTGATGGTTCCAACGCTATCTTTGTAGGCAGGGAGACCAATAGCAAATTTTGGGAGTGCATAGCAAAGGATCAGTGAGGATCAAATCCAAACAAGAGAACTAGAAAAGAAATAGGGGTAGCCAAAAAATCATTCAATTCCAACAATCCATGCAACAGATGATTAGGTCCTTCTGGGTATTTGTTTGCTCCTCTGAGGAGAAGATATAGCACTAATTTCTCCTTATTCAGAAGATTCCTGAGCTAGACTGCTCCATCGAGTGGCTTGCCCGTGCGAGGAGATGTGGTCGATTTTGTTTGGTTTCTATCTAATGGTCGGATGGAGCTCATCAAATGGAACAACGTGGAGGTGTGATTGCTAATCCATAGCTTGTGCAGGTTTTGCAAGTTCTAAAGAGGACTAAATAACTAAGTGTTGAGTGGTAGGAAGGTGGAAGAAGATGGAAACAACAATAAAAAAAAGAGAAAGAGGACGGATGTAGTGGTAGAAGGAGAGATGACCATTAGGTAAACCTTTCTATGATACCAAAGTAAAGGAGAAAAGTAGAATGGAGAATGGTAAACATTAATAAGTCTAGATTGTAGTTGCATTCCAATAAAGGTCACATAGGTTCTCTATATGTAGAGGCTTTAGGTACAATTATAATAATATTCTAATTACTACATAATACATGTTATACAAGTGGCTACCTACTTTGCCACTTACCAATACTACTATTTCCTTAATACATTTAATACTTTCCAATAGCTACTACCAAATTGAATGCATTATCATCTGATTCCAATTGCACATTACCCACTCAATCAAGAGTTCAAGGAAGATCTATTATTTTCAGGTAATTTTATTTGGGTGATGGTTGGAATTGAATCGCTTGCATATTATGTAGCAATGTTTCCAATTTGACCGATTCCATCCAATTCAAATGCCAAAAGGAGCAGAATGGGAAGACAAACCATGAGATTAAGTAAATAATAGTAAACAAAGTAACGCGAATAGAAAGGAATGTGGTTAATTCCCCTCGTTTTGTATAAACTCTACGTTATGCAACAATTAAATGAATTTTTTCTGGTTGTCTTAACTCTGACAATATTACTGCATTTGCTACATGAGATTCTTCATTCAAATAAATGGACTAAGGTTAATCTTACAAGAGCTCGATAAGGAATTGACTCATATCAAGCTTTAAAAAAAGAGGACTCGACAACAGAGAGGATATGACAGAGGCTGGCAATGCATCTCATGTTAACTCCTTTAGCTGAAATTGACAGTAGAAGTTTTTGGTAACAAACTAAGTCAACTGGATCACTTGCCAATTCCTCATGAACCACAGAAGATTACTGTGAAATTTGGAAGCACAATAAGTAGGGAAATTGTGAATTTTTTATTACACCTAAACTTTTCTGAAAGCATTGCACATGTTTCCTAGTATGAGTTGCGCTGCATGTTATGTTTAATTATATTTAAAAAAATGTAAATGAAATCATAATCCTATTGGAGATACGCCAAAATTGGACTAAACTCAAAAGTAAATCAAAAAAACATTTCAGTGGCAAAGAGCATGTCTGGTGAATACAGTGGAGAGGAAAACCCTAACTACAGAAGTTAAGAAAGGGCCCTAGTACCAAAATTACCTCTGCTATCGCCGTGGCTACGCTCAATCCCGCCAATTCCTAGAAATAAAATGACATATTATAGGAGGAGAAAAGTAATAAAATTGGAAACGGAAAACAAAAGAACGATTTCGGATCAATCAGGTAGAAGGAAAAAGAAATAAGACCATCAACTGATTGATGCTGAATCCAAGAGGCCCCATGAGGATCTCATCGATCTCCCCCGCCTCTCGCTGGGTCAGATACGAGATCTCCTGGTCCGCCATCGACACAACTGAGGAGAGGCCGCGAGGCGAAGAGAGCGGAGAAAACGCAGCGCAGATGAACAGTGGCCCCCCTCCCAAAGACCAAATGGAGTCGACGGGGCAGATTGTTAGTTTGCGGCGGAGGGTGTAGGGGAAAGGAATCTATACGGCGGCGGAGGAAAATGTGCGAGTGAAGAGGAGGATGGCATGCTGCATCACTTTTATATATATATATATAATAAAAAATTAATAGGAAATAAATTTAAACATAAATGTTATTAAATTCAATATACTTTTCAAGCACAAAGATGACTCTAAGTAGTCTATGCAAAGGGTTCAAATTTTTTTTGCTGCACTATATTAACATTTATAAAAATAATATTATATTAATATAATATAATATAGTATATTCTAAGTTACTAATCTTATGCAAAAAATTTAAAAAAACTAAAAATATGTATGTAATTAAAAGACATACATAAGGCAATTATATAGTATATATATCTTATTAAAATTAATATAATAACTAAAAAATCTTTTGTTAGTTATTTTAAATATATAATTTTTAGTTATTAAATTTATAAAAATTATAAATTTTATGAAATTAAAAATTATAAGATCCGTAGATGACAACTATATACATTTATATAATTTTAACTTTAATATGTATTACTAATTAATATTATATATATATATATATATATATATATATATAATTTAATTAATTAGTATATTAGTTAATAATTAAAATAATTATTTTAAATTTCAAATATAAATTTTATTTTATTTTAAAAACATATAATTTAATTTTTTACAATAAAATAAAATTAATAATTGTTTTGATATTAAAATAGTTATTTGATCTTATAAAATTTAATAATTTTATTAAAATAATTATTTTAAATGTTAAAAATAAATTTTATTTTATTATAAAAATATATAATTTTAATTTTAATATATTATAATATATTAACAATTTTATTAAAATAATTATGTTATATTTCAAAAATAAATTTTGTTTTATTATAAAAATATATAATTTTAATTTCCTACTTTAAAAATAAAATTAATAATTAAAGTTTAAATTAAAATTAATTATTTGATCTTATAAAATTTATAATTTATTAAAATAATTATTCTAAATTTTAAAAATATATTTTATTTTATTATATAAAAATATTAATATATTTTATTAAATTAATATTTATTTATTAACAATAACAACACAAACAAATCAATCAACTTTAACAATAGTTGCTAAGGTGAAAGCACTGCTGAATCCTTCAAACACCCTTGAGCGCTATGATGACAGTACAACTATAGCGTAGCAACACCAAACTGGGTCTATATTTATAGTTTTATGACTATATCAAACCCACGCCTCTATAGATTTAAAAAGTTCTCGTCCAACATGATTTAAGTCTCTAGATTTTATTTTGCAGCTAAAAATATTAGAATCGCTGATCAATTAAGTAAAACACTAAACTAGGGTAGAATAAGCAATTTATCAGGACTGATGAGAAATGAACAAGGAAAATAGTCAGACTTCTGCTCAAAGAATATTTGCTTTTGCTACGATTTCATATGAAACAAAAAAAAAAGTATGTTTCTTTTCATAATTTTTTTGGGCAAACCTTACCAGAATTTGATAACAACATAGAATAAAGCTCTTGTGATCCTGTGTAGTTATGTTCACATGGTTATAAGATTACTGTTTAATTAAAACATTATTCAACTTTAGGGTCATGCTTATTTGTCAGATTTAACATAGAATCTATGAAACTTCACAGAAGCTTCAGACTTGCTGAATGAATGTTTTTCTATGTGCATGATCATGTTGTTGATAGTGCATTGATTACTTGGCCAAAAAAAGATATGTGAAACCCACCTCCTACTCCTTAACGACCAACACCCTGTTAGCATAAACCGCAGGCATTTTTCCATCACGCAGGCCTACAATGACAATCTATGAGGGGACATGTATTTAGTATAGTTCTTTCCGGCTGTCAGTCTAATTAAGTAATGTGCTTTGATAGGCAAATAATTTAGGTTGGCGGCCGTGACGTGATTGATCAGATCACACAAAAAGACAGGCCTGTGTCCTCTGAATCTAGAGATGATTATTGCAGCCAATATCTTAATGTTCTTTGTTTGGATGACTCTGAGACCATGACCTTCTACAGATAGGAAATTATAAACTATCATTTCTAGTTAAACTCGCAATAGGTAGGGTGAACAATCTCTCCTTGCTAATGTTTTTTTACTTGAGTTGAAACTCGAAACTTGTAAGAAAATTTCCGATTTGGTGCAATTTGTAACTCTGGAGTTTCATTTATCTGCTCAATTTTATATCGTTTTCAGTTTTGCTGGTGTCATGCTCAGTGTGCAAACCTGACAGAGCGAAGTTCTTGGTTTTTCATCCAGATCCATGAAGCTAGTAGCTGATCATCACGAACGTCATGCATGAGCTGCGGGCAAGCAAGTCGGTCGGCCTGTCCATCTGCTTATTAAGGCTGCCACAGCTCCTGTCCAGCTCTAGGACACAAACGCACCTATACGATCCAAACTCGCATGGACTCGGCACTCCGCCCGGCTCGATATAACGAGGCTCACGTCATAACACACCAATCTCGGCACTCTGCCCAGTCTCTCTTGTCCCAGCCCACGTGATAACGTTCCACAAACCCTCGTGTTCTGCCCAACTCAATACGACTAGGTTCACATCATAACGTATCATACATAGATGCTCCGTCCAACCTGCCGTATCCAAGTTCACGTCACACTAGGTCATCAGCACTCCGCCTGACCTAGCATGACTGGGCACACGTCATAACATGCTAGTCTCGACAATCCGCCTAACCCCTCATGCCTAAGTCTACGTTATAACACATAGGAACTACTCTAAATCTGAGTACCGCCTAATCAGGCATGCAGGGCTATCACATCATGCATAGTGACTGGGCAGTGATGGCCACGTTGCTACTTTTGGGATTAGCACTGGCAACGAATCGGGTACATGTGGTTTTACCCTAAACCCGAACTCGACCCCGACCTAAACCCGGGTCAGATATTTAAACGGGTACCCGATTAAATAAAAAATTATTTATTATTTTGTTATATAAAATATATTTTAAAAATAAAAATAAAAATAAATATATTTATATGATAATTATTTATTATTATTTTTATATTTTAAATAGTAATATATTTATACAATAATTATTTTATTCTTATTTATATTCTAATAATAAAAATTTATATTTATATTTTTTTATTGAAATCGGGTATCGGGTACCCAAACCCGATCTGTTTAGCTAACCGGGTACCCAAACACGTCATAAACGGGGTCGGGTCAGGTACTCGAACCCATCAGATGAAATTGCCATCCCTATTTAGGATCACTACAAATAGACCTGACAAAATTTGACCTGACCCGCTGACCAGACCCAACCCGATTTGACATGAAGTTAGACGAGTTCGTGTTAGCCATAATCGTGTTCGAGTTAAATAGGTTAACCTGTTTATGACCTGAAAATAATCGGGTCATATCGGATTGTAAACGGGTTGATTCGCTTAACCCGATTACATTATATATTTATATATAAAAAATTTAAATATAAGCTCACCTAACTCCCATTGCTAGCCCATAAGCCCAAATATTTTCTATCTTTTAACTCAAATTTCGGCTCACGCATAAGCCCAAAGTTTTATTAATTTTAATAGAATTTTTATCAATTTGTTATTTAGGTTTAAAATATAAATGATAAATGGGTTATTTGGGTCGTGTCGGGTTGACCGGATTATATTCGGATTGTGTTCATGTTAGACAATTTGACTCAATTAATTAAATGGGTCGTGTTTAGGTTAGCTTAATCGGGTCATGGGTCATAGTTGACACAACCCATTTATGACCCACTGACCCAAATTACTAGGTCTAACTACAAGTGGTGGCTAGAGGATGTCACCATTATTGAACTCTTCGCTGCTACGATTGATTGCTGGTTTGATCGGCTTATCCTTTTCCAGTGAGCTGGTGCTGTAGTTGTTGCTACTTGCCGGCTCCAAGCACGTGTTGTGCTCTTGTGTCACGCGTAGAGATGTCAACGAGTCAGGTACCCGCGAGTTTTGGCCAAACCCGAACCCAACTAAACCCGAGTCGGGTATTTAAACGGGTACCCGCAGGTACCCATTTAAATTAAAATATTTATTTTTAAATTATTTTTTATAAAATATAACTATAAAATAATATTAATAATAATAAATATATTTATTAAAAATTATTTTATTATATATATATAATTTTTTTATTATATATTAATCGGGTACCCGAACCCGACCCGATTAGCTAATCGGGTACCTGAACCCACCATAAACAGGTCGGGTCGGATACCCGCGAGTTCGTATACCCATTGATACCCCTAGTCTCACGTCTCGCTACTGCAGGGAAAGGTTTCCATTATCATGCTATGCACAAAATAGTGTAGAGAAAAAAAAAATCAAAGAGATCAATTATTGAACTGATCTACAACTACAAGAACATTAATCCTAAATCCAACACCATTAGAATAAAAAGAAAAAGTAATAGAATGCAGGAGATGAGGCGAGCCTATTAGAAAATTTTTTTGCAGAATGGTACCCTTCTGCCGATGATCGCAGAAGGGTACCGCATCTATCTTGCACGCATCTAAAAGCTTGCTTCTTATACTATAGTTTAAGATTTATACGATATGATGTTATATGACAATATATTAATATTATATGATAAACGTGTTATACGATAATGTATATATATTATACTATAAATATAGGATAACATAATTATATTATAGTGTAATATGTACAGTTAAAATATCGTATAACATATATATATTATCGTATAATATATTTATCGTATAATATTAATATATTATCGTATAAAACTATATTGTATAAATCTTAAACTATAGTATAATAAGCATGCTTTTAGATGCGTGCAACAAAGATGCATAGACCCTTCTGCGATCGTCGCAGAAGGGTACTATTCTGCAAAAATTTTCTCAGCCTATCAGGCTATAATGCCGGGGCGCGTTTTCTCCGCGGGGGGGGGGGGGGGCCGCGGAAAAATTTTTCCGCGGTTCCCTTAATTTTTATATTAAAAAAATTTTTTTTTTATTTTTTTTTTTAGAAATACTCTATTTCTTATTATCTATCTAATGGTATTAAATTTAGGGTATTTTAGATTATATACATGTATGAAATACCCTATACAAACTCTATACAAATTTATATATAAAATATTGTTTTGTCTTATATGCAATTTTGTATAGGGTATTTCATGTATGTATGTATATAATCTAAAATACCCTAAATTTAATACCATTGGATAGATTATAAGAAGTAGAGTATTTTTTTAAAAAAAAATTTTAAAAAAAATATTTTTTAATAGGAAAATGAAAGGAACCGCGGAAAAATTTTTCCGCGGCCCCCTCCGCGGAGAAATTTTTTCCATAATGCCGCCATCCCCTGGCAAGAGTTGAGACAAAAATAACACATTAATTAATCTGTTGCAGCATGCCCCCCGCATAGCCTAAAGACGATTGCAATCATGAACCCAATGTGTGCCTTGGTTCCTCCCACTCGTCGCTGCTGAGCGGGCCCTTTCTCCCTGCTCCTCGCTGGCGTTTGGCATTTCTTGCTATCGTGCAACTGAACCCCCGATTACATGAAAATTTTTTTGGGAAAGGGTATCCTATTGCAATCATCGTAGCAGGGTACTCACATCTGCCCCACACGTATTTTAAAACATGCCTAATATACTATATCGTAAGCATTATACGATATCGGTATTATACGATATAAAGCGTTATATGAAAATGCGTATAAGTTATACGATATTTTTAGCTGGATATGTTATATGATAATACAACATATTATACGATATCATCGTATAATATATATGTATTTTATAGTTTTATATTGTATAACATATTTGTATTATGATATAACATGTCCACCTAAAATATCGTATAACACACACATTTTCGTATAATGCTTATATCGTATAACAATAATATATTATCGTATAATACTAATATCGTATAACACTAATGTATTATCGTATAATACAGATATCATATAATGCTTACGATGTAATATAACAACACATTTTAAAATGCATGCTAGGCAGATGCGGCTACCCTGCTACGATTGTTGCAGTAGGGTACCCTTCGCCAAATATTTTTTCTGATTACATGTCAACATTAATCAACGCCTTGCTTCTCCCACGCGTATAAATATGCCACCTTTTGCACCCAACTCTTTACTCTCTCCCTCAACAGCCAACAACACGTAGCTTCCCTTCCCTCTTGTCTCTAGCAATGTTCGGTGACCTCCCGCGTCATCCTGCGAGCAATGTTTGGCAACCTCTAGCAATGTTCGGCGAACTTCCGCGGCAAAGTCTGGTGAGCTCTGGTGGTGTGTGGTGGGTGGTTCAGAGCACCGGGAGGTCTCCCCCCTCTTCCCCTATGCTCCGGCGATCGCTGGCTAACTCCGATGACTGATGGTGTGGTGCAAGCGGTTTGGCGTCAATGAGTCCATCCCGTTTTCCCTCTTTGGCTCGGCATAGCCGTAAAGACATTTTCCGATGGACTCCAGCAAACTCTAGCAATCGGCGACGATTTTCGGCGAATTTCATTATGGCAATCGGTGGTGTATGGTGGGCGGTTCGGCGTCAAGGAGTTCAACCCAGTTTTTTCATCAGTTTGTTGTGTAGTGGTGGAGTTGACGGGTTCAAGTCTTGCAGAGGTAATATCTTAACCTCTCCTTTTTGGTTTTCTGGTGTTGCTCTATTTTCTAGCGTCATTGTTTTCTCCTGCTTGCTTATTGTGTGCGCGTCTTGTGTTCGATCCATTTAGGCGCGTGCGATCTCTCACTCCTCTTGCATTCTCCCTTGCTCGTTCAAGTGAGGCGGCTTCACCCCTCTTCTCGACATGTGCAACCCTATCGCTTCTTGTGTATGCTGTGTTGTATTGGTGTTTCATTGCTTGCGTACGACTGGCCCCTCACCGACACTATGCGTGGTGTTCACTATTTGCATGTGTTCGCCACCGTCTATGCACAATGTTTGTTGTTTATTGAGTTAGGCTGAGACGTGAGTGTTTACATCTGCCAGTCGTGCCCATATGCTATTTTGTCCCTTGCGCAGAAATATTTTTTTTTCAAAGTCCAGCGTGGCTTTTTTTTAGTAGAAAAAAAATATTATACGAATTGGCGTGACACTAATCCTGTGTAACCCACGCTAAATTTGACATTGCTTAATATAGAATAAACATGCATGGAAGCATTAGAACAATGTAATGGGCCACGTATTTTCTTTATCAACACGAATGAAGCAGCTCTTTCTACCAAGTACCAACCGGCAAGGGAACAAAATTCAACTACTTTCATTTTCAACTCTCATCAGTTAGGAACAAAATCCAAAGGGTAAGGCAACTGCACAAATCAACATAAATATTACAAGGAAAACCCTTCCCATACATAAAATCCAATGTTGATCAATGATTGTTGGAATTCGTGAGAAGCAATGATAAATCATCGACAAAGGTGAATTCACATGTATGTACGATCCCTACCCACGTCCAAAGATGTTGTTAATGTGCTCAATGATTAGTCAAATGTAGCTAATGACAAAAATGACGACAGTGCGGTCAATGATGAACTCCTGAACTTGTTGAATTGGAGTTCAAGGAGACGGCTCGAAAAGGTGGAGGGAATAGGGCTTGTGTACTGAGCTGATAGTGTTGCACACAAGCATTTGGTGTAATGACATAGAGTTGATGCGGCATTTGTTGTGATGACATAGAGTTTGATGTGGAAGATAAATGAAGGAAACAATGCGAGTTGTATAGAGGCATGTGGTTGAGAGATTGTGGCTCCAATATCACTTATGGTGTGTTTCATTCGAGCGAAATCTGGAGGGAATGAAAAGAAATCTTTCTCTTGTTTCAATTGAGAGAATGGATGGAAGGAAAGGAAAAAAGTTATTTCCTTTTCCCTCAAAACATTCTCTTCGAATCAAGCAGAAATAACGTTGTCTTCCTTGCGCTTACCCGATCTCGATTTTACTCAACCTCTCTCGACTTCAACATTGAATCTCACCCGACCTCTGCTGCTCTCTTGCCACTCCCATCTCTCCGCTCTCTCGCCGCTCCTATCTCTCCACTCTCTCACCGCTTATCCTCTTGCCCTAATCTCGTTGCTCAACCTCACCATCCACTTGTTGCTCACTCTCTCGCCCTCGCCTGTCGCCGCCTTCTCGCTTGAAAAGCAAGCATCAAGCACCTAAAGCCTGAAGTCTGCTCGCCGTAAGCCCTCTTGCTCGCCCCGCTCGTAGATCTACCCTACTTCGTCAAAGATAAAGCTAGGTTTTCATTTCATTTTTTTTCATGCTTGGTTGTCCAGTTAGAAATTGGTTCTTATCAGTGAATAAATTTAGAAGGATTATCATTACCTCTAACCTTTGCCAGAGCTGCAAGGAAAGAGGTGGTATTGTGTTCATGTTCCATCCTGCCTAGTGGACTAGTTAATGAACCGCGTGTGTCTATCTAGCATGGTTACACAAGATGAGTGTAATTAATAAGGATATTTGCATGTTACATCCTACCTAATGGACTAGTTAATGAACTAAACTATACAGTGTAATTAATAAGGATATATGCATGTTCAATGATTTGTTGTTTTCCCATATTCATTGTTTGTTCATATATTTGTTACCATTTTAAAATTATATATTCACTTCTTGCACATAGATTTGTTGCCAGCTTGCGAGCTGAGTGTGGCATGTATATTATGTCACTGAGTTTTTTAAGAAAGTATGTGCTTGAAAAATCAAAGAAAATATGAAGCCATTACGGGACGTAAAATTATTAAATGCTCACCTATTGTTATTTTTTAAAAAATTATTTCTACTATTATTAATTAATTATACGCTGATAAAAGTATCTAAAAATAAGTGAGTTTCGTCTGTAATTATCATCCATAAATAAGTGAGTTTCTACTTTTTTTCTCATCCATCTTAAGTTTTCTAATATTTAAAAAGTAATATTAAAATCAACGGCCCATTTAATGTCATAAGGCCCATTATTGAAGTTAAACAAGCCATTTGGTAAAAGTATCAGATCCCTTTAAACCTTAAAAACACTTTATTATACGTACCATTTAGGTTTTCACCCATTTATAATGCTTATCACATGTCGGTCAATAGTATGCCCATTTGTCTTGACGCGTTACTTGTATTCCAAGGCTCTAAAATAAGAAACCAAAACTTTCTCCGGGCTGTTATTGAGCTTATAATTAATAATATTATAAATTGTGTGTTGACCAATCGAAATTATATAAATATTATTCAACAATGTAGTTGATTACCTTGTAATTCAAACTCCTCGTGAACAATTCTAGCCATCCTCGCGCTGTAGTCCAGCAGTTCCAGCATGTGGCAAATTTCCTCCATCCTCCGGTGCGATCGATCCCCCGCCACGAACATTCCCATTTCCTCACAGCCCGCTCCAACCCACGACCAACCGGCCTCCTTCCTCACCCCCTTCTCCCTCATCCTCTTCCTCTCTGCCGCCGCCTCCCCCCACCTCCCCTGCCCCGAGTATAGGTTCGCCAGCACCACGTACGCGCCCGCCTCGCGCGGCTCCAGCTCCTTCAATCTGGCCGCCGCCCGACGTCCCCCTTCCTCGTCCCCCTGCGCCACATAAGCCCTCAACAGCGCGGCCCACACTACCACGTCCACTTCGCTCCTCGGCATTTCCTCGATCACCTTCTCGGCCTCCCTCACCCTCCCGGCCCTCCCCAACAAGTCCACAACGCAACCGTAATGCTCCCTCCCCGGTTCCACGCCGTGCTCCGCCCGCATCGAGTTGAAGTATCGCATGCCGCGATTCACCAGTCCTGCGTGACAACACGCCGTGAGCACACCTACGAATGCCACGTTGTCGGGCCTCAGCTCCGCAGCGCGCTGCATTGAATCGAATAGCTCGATTGCCTCCGCGCTCCGGCCGTGCTCCGCGTACCCGTTGATCATTGCAGTCCATGACACCACTTCTTCGGAATTGCGCGCTTCGAACACCTGCACCGCTTCTTCCACGCTGCCGCTTTTCGAGTACATGGTGATCAATGCGCTCGTGACCATCACATCGCTGGCGGACCCGGAGACTAGAGCACGGGCGTGCAGCTGCCGTCCGGCGTGAAGCGCTGCCATAGAAGCGCACAAGCTTAAGAGGCTTGAAAAGGTAAACTCGTTGGGCGGTGGCCAACCGTCGCGCCTCATTTTGCCGAATAGGTGAAAGGCCTTCTCCAGTTCACATTCTTGGGCGAAACCGGCGATGATAGCTGTCCACGAGACGATATCTTTCGCCGTCATCTCTAGGAATATTGCGTCAGCGAAAGCAAGGAGGCCGGCCCGGGCATATAGCGTGATCAGGGCATTGGACACCGACCTGGCGGACGCAAAGCCCCGCTGGATAACACTCGAGTGTAACTGCACTCCCAGCTTGAGCTCGGCCAGCCCAACGCACGCGGAAATCACAGCAGCGAAAGTGAAATCATTCGGGCTCACGGACTCCGTTGTGTCGGCTTGCATCCGGAGAAAAGCTCGAACGGCCTCCTCCTCGCGACCGGACTGCACGTAGGCAGCGATGATGGTCGTCCACGCGATCACGTCGCGGGAGCGCACCCGGTCCAACAAGTTGAGGCCCTGTTGGAGGACGCCGCACTTGGTGTACATCGCAGCGAGCGTGTTGGCGATGAACGGGGCGCTCTCCACTCCAAGCTTCGTGGTGTGAGCGTGGATCTCGCGGCCGCGGGCGAGCAAGCGGGCGTCGGCACAAGCCTTTAGGGCGGTAGCATAAGCGTGGGTATCGCACGGCACACCGGAGGCCCACATCTCAGAGAAGCACCGGACGGCGTCGCGGCATCTGCCGGCGCGAACGAGGGCGGCGATGGCGCTGGTCCAGGAGACCACGTTTCGGAAGGGCATTTCATCGAACAAGCGGAAGGCGGAATCATATGAACCAAACTTGGAGTACATGTCCAGAAGGGCGGTGCCGACAAAGACGGATCCGGTTGTCCTACCTGACTTGAGTGTGTAAGCGTGGAGGCACCGTCCGTGGGGGCTGAGAGTAGGGTCGGAGGCACAGGCCTTGAGAGCGATGCTGATGACGAAGGGGTCCGAGTCGAGGGAGGTGTCGATGGAGCGCATGCGAGAGAAGAGGGAAAAAGCCTCGTAGGGATCGGAGGCGCCGACATAGCCGGAGATGATGACGGCCCAGGATACCTCGTCCCGCTGGGGCATTCCATCGAACAGGAGTCGGGCGTCGAGGAGGCGGTTAGATTTAATAAGCTGCCTCAGGAGAACATTATTTTCGTAAGCCGCGGGTAGAAAGCCAGGCCGCAGGGGTTCGGCCGAGAGCAAACGGGCCGGAGGTGCGAACCGGAGCAATCTGAGGCTTGGGGAAAAGGGCGAAAACATGCCCACTATTTCGGGGAAGGAAATGCGGGCTAAGCAAAATGGAGCGAGTTAATAAGGACGTCTAGTTTCACTGTTTGTGTGATGATCGAGTTGAGTCTGATATCATGCAACTTCTTGGAGTGTTGGAGTGCAGCCTATATATAGACTATAATATTAGAGGGGGATTCGCGTTCGGGCGGCCCCTGCTACCACAATTTATGAATATTTCATAAAGGGATAAATAATAAGGCATTAGGCATATTTGGATGGATCAAATTTCACAACACATGCTACTGAAACAAATTTGCTAATTATATATATATATTTATTTATTTATTTATTTTTCAACAACGAGATATGCTCCAACGAATAAATACATCTTACTACAAACAAGATCTTATAGCAAAGAAACTTTTGCTGGGAAAAAGTATAGGTAGGTATGCCAAACTTCCGGAACACCACTGCAATGTTCCCTCGTCCGTTTCTGTAATTTGAAACAACAAAAAAGATGCATCAGCTATCATGTTCGTAGCCTACTGTCTTGGAAAAATATTCAAGCATTCGAGCATCAACTGAATTGAATGATTGTTATACACAAATCCTCCAGCCAAAAAGCAGAACACAAACGATAATTAAGTAAACTTCGGACGGGATTCGGACCTACAAACTAGATAAAAATGAACTTAATCAAATCTAGTCTTTGATGGATCCAACTGAATGAGAATGACAAGATAAGTGTAATCGGTGTGCTCCTCGAAGTTATACAGCTAAGAAATCAAACATCTGCAGTGACGGAGTTTCAATGTCGGCCAATATACGCAATCTCAAAATGATCGAATTATATTGGTTTGGTACTATGTCAGTGTATGATCACAAAT
Source organism: Costus lasius (assembly GCA_027563935.2). Taxonomy (NCBI): domain Eukaryota; kingdom Viridiplantae; phylum Streptophyta; class Magnoliopsida; order Zingiberales; family Costaceae; genus Costus; species Costus lasius. The sequence continues at coordinate 140,423,749 of CM050446.2, forward strand.
TCACAACAAATTACAGACGCAACAACAGTTCCAGGATCCACATGTTAAAGAAGAAGGATAATGAAATACAAAATATATAAGAAAGGCCAAAAGGAACAGATGAAACATACGGACATAATATTGATTGCATGAGTGCAAAAATTATGACGAAACGAAAAATGTAATATTGATTGCAAGATACCTTTGAGAACTTCCTGCAAAGGAACGACATCAACTTTCTTGCCATGACAATCAGGAAGCATCGTGGAAGATTCAAAACCAGAGCCGTGTGCCTTTCATAAGTCCCCGGTATTCCACATTACTAATGACCCCTTTCTCTGAAATTCAGTTGTGTGTAAACGGTTCATTGCTCTCCCCATCAATGCCATTGCCCTGATGCTCGGAAAGTGTTTCCCCTCAAAACTATTAGGAAGCACTTTAACTTTATCAGACTCACAAAACTCTGATGACGCCATACATGTCTGAGATTTAGCTGTTTGGGCGGTTTTCTTAGACCACCTTTTAATCCAGTTCTGCATGACCATTTCTGATGGTTCATAAGAGCACTCAACAGTACTCTGCAAGTTCTTAGTCCAATCAACCAATAGCAGCTCATCTGGACATTTCTTTATTTCAGAACTGGAGGTACAGTGCTTACTTACTAAGCTACACATTTCTGCACTGGTAGGGTCATCTCCAATTTGTGTTTGCTTTGTGCGAACAAACACATTGGAAGGTTTGCGCCTGAGCCGGTGAAGCCATCCATTATATTGCTCTGCTTGTGTTGAGTTTTCAACTAAAGTAAAATTTGATGCACTGGTCCTCTGAACATGAGAAGGAACTTGATCGACGTTCATACTCCGAGTTCTAGATGTGCTCAGCTCTCTGTTACTTTCAACAATTTTCTCTGAGGAAAGAGCATATTCACTCACAGTTTGTTTGACAGGCAATGTTGATAAAGAGTGTGATTTTAATAGATTTATGCTCACAAGATCCTGCAGAAAAAGAAATGTTAGTACTGGAATTTTGGTTTCACATCGAACTATCAAGGTTGTGTATCAAAATACACATCAATAATATGAACTAGAAAGGCATACATTTATGTGTATATTTATACATATACATATATAAATGTATATAGACACACACTATATATACATTATGTGTATGTGTGTGTGTATATATATATATATATATATATATATATATATATGAAAGATAATTGATAAACCGGTACAAGGATGGTCAATGTTCCAGAACAAGAAACAACATATTTATCACCAATTTACACAAACATACATCATATTTTATTATTTTAACCAAAACATTCGGAGAAAAACACTATGCAAATGGCACAAAAAAGGGGAACATGGTTTCAATAAGTCGTGATTCATGAATCAATTCCCATTTCTTTTTATTTCCTGCTTGTGGCATCAAATACTATGTCAACTTGAGGCTATGACAGAAATGAACTTCTCTTTTAGTATCATGTCTCTTTTCTCTAATTTGTTTCATAAATATAGGAATACACAATCGCTTTTATGAATAAAGTAATGCTCTTATGTTCTCTTCTATTAACTTTTACAAAAAGTCACTTGTGCACTTACGTATTTCTTCACTGCAGCTATGGTGTCGATGTCAAGCTAATTAATCCTATGAAAATTGAATATGTAAAAACTTTTTAAAAAATATTATTATGTACAAGACCTACAAAATGGTTTGATCCACCAACAGGTAGCGCCACTAGTGGTTAGATCCTTTGACAAAACATCTGCATACATAGCTATACCCTTCCTTTTTTGTCCATAACATTATTGATAGCTTCTTGTCGAGAAGAAAAGAAGAAATCCCTAAGAGGGTTTATATCCTTCATGTTTCCAACTTCCTATGCACAACAATGTCTTCTTCCCATGGTCCTACCCAAGTTTCAAAAATATGTTTGTGTGATCGCTTCACATGAATTAAGTTGAGGGTCATCAACTGCTTGAGCACTTGCTTTCACTAGCTTGCTGTCAACTTGCAATGAAGTCAAGCGGCATTTCACAGGAGACAATCGACAACGAGTGTCAATGTTCTACACATTGCTTTTGGGCAATATCAGTAGCCTGTGATAAAATCAAGAGATAATCAACAATTTGATGTAGTCAATAGAAAGGGAATTTGTGGATGCCTGTGAGGAAAGGAACTACAATCAAAACTGATAACTTTGAGTTTAATGGAAGCAAAGAGGTGCTACAACAACTACATGCACTCCATCGATCACAAAATAGGGGCAAAAGCTTTAGTCAACAAACTCCCAATGGCATCTGGTTAGGAGTGAGAGGTGATTGGCTGTGAAAGGTTTGGAAGAAGGTTGTCTGCGACAATCCGATAGGGAAAGTATGACAAATTGCAAAAGATGGTGGATATCACACATTTTTCTTTCTCCTACTTTGGTGGTAGTGAAGATTGTGCAACAGGGGTTGGGGAATTATGAGAGAAAAAACTGTGAATGACAGAAAGAGAGAAAGGGAAAAGGAAGTACGAGAGATGGCAACACAGAGAACTAAGAATAGTGGAGAGATAAGATCGATTGGGCTCAGGGATTAAATTGATACACGATAACAGAGGAGAAGAGAGAATGACGTATATATAAGAAGATAATAAAGTTAATATGTTATCAATAAAAGATTCATTGCAATGCGGTCTACACCTTATTCTTTTATTAGCCAAACATACTACATACTAACATTAAGATAACTATTCAATAATGCACTAACAAATAACACTAATATAAACTAACGATATAACCACACCAAATAGCTTCATAAATATGCAATTTCACATACTCTAATAAATAATTATTAGCTAATCTAATGCATTCCGCTTAATAATATTAAAGATAAATATATGTATAGCCCGTACCTTCTGCAATTGGTCAGAAATCAAACCTGCAAAACATTAGAAAACAAAATCAATGATTGGGAATAAAACTATGTTGTCTATGCATAAACTGTTTAGTACCTTCTAGTTTCTGATCATTTTGCGTACCGGACAGAGAGGCATGTGCCGGGAAATCATCAATTTGAACAGTATTAGTGTCAGCAGATACTATTTTTCTCCTTACACCATCTCCATTTCCCATGCTACTTGATTCAATCAAAGTTTGTGAATCTCGTAGTTGCTTCCCATGGCCATTTGATATTCGTGGGACTGTGAACATTTCAAAGAAAGCAGCACCTTTTCCTTTGGAATGTTTTGTTGAATCCACATCCGTTCCTTCTTCTTGTGACAATTTTAAGCACATGTTGTTCGTCATCAACAAATAATGAAGAGCATTGGAAGGGTCTTCTATTCCTTCGTATGTTTTGCTTACAGGATTCAGATTATTACTTATATCCAAGCTAACCACATTATGAATGAAGCAGTTGGACATATTGTTTGGTGAGCGATGAACACATTCAACCTCCTTTTCTTTGAGTACAGAAGGAAAAGAAAAATTTTCTGGTTCTGAATTTCCTACTATCTGCATGGATCCACATTTTATCCTGGACCATGAATGTCTAATACTATTAGCAGTTTCAATATCACCTTTGATTTCAGAGACCATGAATCTTGAATGACCGCTTAAGTTACATAACTTGTGCTTCTTATTAGAGAAACTAGCATTTATTGGGTATTCGTCATGAACGTAATCAGACATCGGTGAAATTCTTTTGTCTTTAATACATGAAGCAGGCTTCATATTTGATGTGGAGGCTTCAAGTCTTCTTGCTTCTAGCTGAGAAGGTGGTGCGGTGAATTCACCTCGAAAAGCTTGAAATCCTTTAATTGAATCATAAGGATCAATCTCTCGACCACTGCTTTTTATTATGCTTTCAGATTCAAAATGAATCCCTTTTGCTTCTTTAAGAGAATTTAATTTCCAAGGTGATTGATGTGATGGAGGAAATATGCCAGCTATATATTCAAATTCAGGTCCTTTTTTAGTATTTACAATACTCTTCATCCTCTGATTAATACCATACATAGGAAAGTGATTTTCCTCCAAGTAAATATCCTCTGAATATCCAAAGTCAATAGCCTTATACTTTTCCCTGTTTGTAGAACTGTCTGGAAACGTATGAAGACATAATTCATCTGACGCTTTCTCCATCATAGATGTGCCCAATTCGCATATTCCCTCCTCAGATTTCAATAACTCAACTGACTGATGAACTTGTGATGTTAGGCCTAAGTGATCAGGGTCAGAATTACACACATTCCCGGATCCAGAGTTACTTTGTTCCCTCGTGGCCATCCTAGCTGAATGAATCACACTACATTTGGTATCTTCAACCAGCAGGTCCTCTCGTAGTATGCAATCTTTTTTATTGTTACGATCAAAACAACTATAATGTTTATTAAGCAGAGGAGTAGAACTGTTGCATGCTCGTTTCCAATGTGCCATCCATTGTGATTGATAGTAAGAGTGAGAATTTGTATCACTGAATCCCACGTCTAAATGTTTATTGTTGCTATAATTTTGTATAGCATGGTCTGCCATGCCACTTCTGCAGTAAACAAAGCACAAAACCTGTATTTGGGGAAAAAAAAGTAGTTTTGATGTCAGTTCTATCATCCGTTTAGTATGTTCTACAAGAAAAAGCAAGATTCAACAGTTTACCATGGTTGATATGAACTCTTTGTTTATTATATACTGGATAGTAAAATGATATAACACAGTTAGAGGCTTAGTTATTTGCTGAGACTAAAAAGACAAAGAGACAAGGGTATTCCATGATTATGACCAACAAGAAACAAATATTAATCACAGGAGAAAGGCCTTTTTTTACATGCTAAGATAGGTAACATTTTCTGATTGGCATTCTCATCCTTTAAAAAAAACAAAATCTTTCAGTAATTTTAACAACTAAGCAAATTAATCCTTGATCAAATATGCAAGAAATGAGATGAAAGATGTTGGAATCCTTAAACTGATTCTAGTAGTTAATAATGCACATCTCATCAATCTGAAAAGCTCCTGTTCAGTATTATAATCAATGGGCATATATCTTCCTATTTTTTCTCTCATTGTCCTCTCTAAGATAACCTGGTAGTCAGAAATCAAATCCATACATCTTAATCAGAGTAAAGCAGATGGCATCTTAAGTAGGTCTATATCAAGGTGATAAATATGTATTCACCCATATAATCAAACAATTCTAAAACACCATAGGTTGACTTGGATACTTTCAAAGAATTTGCAAAGAAATCATGATAAAACAAGTTAGTTTGTTATTACTAAAAATGAATTTGACATAGTTGTTGATACATCAAGTGTAGTTGATTAAAGAAAAATCAGCAGAAAAGGTCTGATGATGTAGACGAGAGCCAACAAAAAGTGGAGATGAACGAGGACAAGCATCAAAAGTGATAAGGATTCATTGGCTAAATTAATTTGGACTCGGAATCCTTCGTCGCTTCCTTCAGAGTTCTGATAGTTTAGTCAAAGTTTAAACTCCAAATGCACTCGAACCCATCTCCAGAGGCACGAAAAAAACCTAGTTTCCACTTCCTTAAAGCACAACCGTGCGCCACGAAATCGGCATCATGAAATCTAAAGCCAGGCCAGAGTAGCAGATCATTTAATTAGGATAATAGATTCATATGACATTAATACTCATTTACATTTGCAAACTGTTACAACTTGAGAATTCAGGGCTATAGAGATTTAGGCTAAACTACATTTGAAAATGTAATAGAATGGCGGTTGATGTCTGTGAAACTTGAAGCATTTTCTTTGTTCTCTTCCCTTTTCTTGGTTATTTTCCTCCCTCCTGTTTACTTATGTTCCGAACGATGCGTCAGTTCAATTTCCCACAAGATAATATTAGGGTTTCCTTTTTCATTTTTTTCAAAAATAATAATCATAAAAAAAAAAGCTGCGCTCGAAATCTTCCACCAAAACCCGTTCCTTTTCAGTTAAAACAACCACGAATCCAAAGGATAGCCAATCATCAGCCCAAAGCCAAATTCAACCATATGTCTCATCGAATTCGTCCCAGCAACCAATAACAAAGGACCCAGGATTAAAACAAGCAGAAGAATCGAGTGTCACCAATCGAGGCCTTTTCTAAGCAAAAATACAAAAGAAAACAAATTCTAGAAGTGGCAACATCCCAGCAGGATCCAGAAGTCGATGGAAAAATAGGGCCAAAACACTACCATAAGGGACCAAAGAAGCGATTGCTCACCTCGTCCACTCCAAACACGAGATCAGGCAAACTCACACAATCCGGATCGGGGAGGCAACTCGAGGACAGCGAGTAGGCCGTGCCGCGCGAGTACTACTCAGGGAAACCTATGCTTCGCCGGTTGAGAAGGGATTCGAGTGCAAGCGTGGGGGGGCGAGGGCTGGAGAAGGACGGAAGACGAGCATAGGCGGAGGAAGCGAAGAATGAATTGAACTACGGAGATAGAAAAAGTGACGGCCACGCCGCGGCACCACAGCCACGTAATCGCAAGAGGAGGGCGTCTACGTAGGCGAGAAGGTCGGTTTAATAATTTTTAAAGCGCCGAGGGAGCGAATAAAAATTATTAAAAAATGCATGGGGAACAGTGGAAAGGGCGCTGTAAAATATCTTGGCTGCCACCGTCGCTTGGTGGCTTGTGGAGGAGCTGCGCCGCACTTTTCCTTGGCCCTACCTGCCCCTGCCTCCGCTCAGACTGGATAAGGCTTCTGCATTTGTTCTTTTTCTTCTCTTTTGTATCCGTGCACCGCCGGCACGATTAAGATTATCCTATTCTTCATTTTGTTGTCTTTTGTTTTGCTGCTCTCTTGCAAATGTGATATCCTTGTGTTATATATCATCAATATGGTGACGTCATAATTTGAGAGTGGCGCGGTCACATCTGAATTAATAAATCGGTTCAAACACTTCGCTGAAGTCGAACGGCAGGCCAATTATGATTTGTAGGCTTTCGAATTTTGGGCTGGATTTGTTTAAAATGGGCGCGGGCACATCTCGTGCTTGCATACGGTGACGAGCAATTGAGCACACGTGGACGATGAGCGGCGAGCGAATGGCCATGGACGGTGGCGACGGACGGCGGCTAGGATGCATAAACTATGGCAAAGAGCAAGCTCGAGCTTGTGTGGATGACGACGAAGCTCGCTCTCATGGACGACAATAAGGGTGCGTGGATAGTAGTGCCTAATTTAAGCTTTCTGCCAAATTTAAACAAAAAGTATTTTTTATATATTTTTATTTTCTTCTACATCTGTCCTTTCTACTAAGTACGAAAAAATAGAATCTTTCTTTTCATTTCATCCTTTACCTCCTACTTTTCCTCTTATTAAACACAACTTGGCTTTTTTCGGATGCCGTTGGACTTTTGCTAATTCGCTCAGAGTTGATAAAATTTTTTTTAGATTATTTAGATAAATTACTGATGCTAAGAGATTATGCTCGTCTTAAATATCATAAGATTTTGTTAGATCAATCAAATTCAATGGGACATAGCCTGGATTAGTTTTGGTGTTACTCGATTTTGTTAGTTTAGTAGCTTGTTTGCAAAAGAATAAACTCAAATCAAATCGTTGTCTATAGTTTACTTATAGATTATTAAATGTGATAATATGATCAACTTTTTAATTTCTATTTTTGAGAATGTTCATATGAAACCAAAGGAATTATTGGAATTTATGTGTAGATAGGGACCAACAACAAAAATGACAAGAACCTTAGGGTCTGTTTTGCTCCATTTTGAAGTTGAAGTTGATTTTAAATAGCTTTTAAATAAAAGAAGTTAGAAAACTATTTAGCAATAAAAATAATAATAATAAAAATCAAAGTTAAAAAAATTATAATTTAATGCTTTTACCGTTTTTATTTTTTAATTTACATAATTTTATTTAAAAATTTTAATATTAATATTTTTAAATAATTTAAAATTTTAATGCTAAAGAAAATAAAATATATTATTATTTTAAATAATTTAAAATAATATATATTTATTATTTTAAATTTTAATAATAATTAAAAAAATTATTAATTAAATATTTTATAAATTTTAATAATATAGTATAATACAACATAATTATAAAGCTATTAACAGATAGCCTTAATCTATTTGACAACCAAATTTGTTATTTACTCAAAGGGGTCAACACCAACACTGGATTATTATGATTCATTTGATTGATTGACTAAGCTCTATTTTTAGCTCGTGCGAAAACGATTGAGGTCAACAACATATACTATTTGCTCATGACCCCATAGTGATGGATATTCTAGAAACAATACGAGCTGGGAATTTATATTACTAGATAAAGATCAACAAGTTGAATGGTAGGTCGGCCAACCTTTCCTTACTCATCAATTAGGTTATCCTTAGCCTGCTCTCTCGTAAATGTGTGGCTGGCAATGATAATGCAATCACTTTTATTAATTAATCAGATGTTGAAAGTTTGGCGAGCAGAACCCGAGCAACGCAGCACGTGCCACACACCGGCTACCGCAGCCTCGAAATGTGCTCACCGTTCTTTTTCTGCAGCGGCGGCCGCAGGCAACGCCGTTATATATCGAGCAGGAGACGCCGCAGCAGGGAGAACGCAGCTAACGGAGCTCGCGTCGCACCCAACGTGAGATTTTTCTCAACGAAGAGGGAAGAGGCGTTGTGCGGCGGCGATGAAGGTGAAGGGGCCGGTGCTGGTGCCGGGCGCCTCCGGCTACGTCGGCTCATGGCTTCTCATGAAGTTTCTCCAAGCGGGCTACACAGTGCGGGCTGTCACGCCAGAATTATGCTAATGCAATTTTATATAAAATACACTCGAGTAACGCTTAACTCACACTCAAGCACGCTCATGCAGGGGTTAAGCGGCTGAACCGCAGATTTTAGCGCGACCGGCAGGAGCACATTCTCGACATACCCCTCAGCCTATCCCAGGCAGCCACCTTGACCTTTGTCTCGATGAATCATCGACTGCCACGTGCCCATGAGGACCACTGCTCGCTCCAACTCCAAAGTCCTCCAAAATACATTACCCGAGACTCGACGTCGGGGCAACGCACGTCTGAGTCCAGTACACCGGAAAAGAAACAAACCGCACGCAGGCAGTGGCGCACACTCGTGCAAGAAGACGATGCCATGCTGGAGGCCGAGCACACGCCTAAACTCCGACTAGACCGCGCGCAGGCGGCCAAACTCACTCACTCACCCAACAGGGATGTCTCGCAGACGTCCAACACAAACAAACCGGCAAGCGCCGGGCAACAACACACAAGGCCAGCGCACTTGACCGGAGCGCGGAAAGAGGCGAGCAGTCACCAACCGAGAAAGACAACTCGGCCGGGAGCGCGAGGCTCGGGGAGCCGGAGAGAGGAAGACATCGGCCGAGGGCAGCTGATCGGCCAGGAACGGGAACCGCGTCCGGAACCCGTTAGAGGTGCACGCACAGAAAACGAGGCATGTGGCCGGCAGCCGGAGGCTCGTAGGAACCGCAGGAGACTAGCCGGAACACCGGCCGGCCGAGCCCAGCCTGGCCGGAAGCCAAGGAGGCGCCGGCGAACCCTCCCAGTTCGTCGAACGCCGCCCAAACAAAGGGGCGAAACCGCCCAAGCGCGTTCGGATGAACCCAGTTCGCCGGAACCACAGGAGACGCCGGCAAGCCACCCACAGCTCGCCGGACGTCGCCAGGAAGAGAGGCCGAAGCCCCAACCGCGCCGGCCGTCCAAGTTCTCGCCGGAAGCGAGAGAAGCGGACGACGCAGCAAAGGGGAAGAAAGAGGGTCGGCGACGCTTGTAGACCCAAAAACCAACCTGCCGGATGGAGCCGGAGTGGGAGCAGGAAGAATCTTACCTCGATGGACGACCGTCCGTCGGCTCCACCATCGGCGACGCCGAAGACAAAGGCGGAGGAAGGAAAAGGGGGCGCTGCCCCTTTGCTCCGTCGCTTCCCGTACTGCCGCACCCAAACCCACCGGGAAGCCGTCGGAACCCGCCGCCGCTGCCGGAACCCTCACCAGAGCCGCACTCGACGGAGGGGAGAAGATCGGAGGAGAGGAAATGGCGCCGCCGCCGTCACGTTCGAACGAATGCGTCGTGCGCACTGTAGCAAGAAGGGCACTGTAGCCCTAACTCAACTTCACCTAACGGGTCTCCCGACCCGCTTAGCCGCGCCACCCGATCCGCTTCGCCGAACTTGACCCGCCATCGCCTGCAGGTCATGAGAGCGGGCTGAATCAACGGGCTTGGGTCGCGCGTGCGCATGGCTCACGGGAAATGGGCTTAACATTCTCCCCCACCTGAGGTGGTCGCTATCCTCGGCGACTCGAGATAGCTCCTCAGCTAAACCTCGTACACCAAACTTTGAAGCCTCATACCATATGGCTTTTTCCTCAGGTATAACTCTCCCAATGAATGAGAAACACTCATTGCTTACTCATTCAACTATGACCTAAGAGTCGATAACCTCGAATCTCGACAATCCTTAGATCGAACCTCATCCAAACCATTGGAGAAGTATTGTTCAGAAGCTTTGTGCCAGGTTGCTTCCTCTATCGGGAATTTATCCCATCGGATGAGAAACTCCGTATATCGGTTCAGTTTACTTTGTCCCAACACCCACTAATATAAGATATCACATATCCCTTGGTCGAACTTCGTTCGCACCATCAGTGGGGCTTGGTAAGACAATGACTGAGAAGGATCGTTCGGATCCTTATGAAACTTCCTCAAGTTCACATGGAATGTAGGGTATATCTACATTCTCTATTGGAGTTTCAAATGATATGCTATTGAGCCCACCCAACTCAGTATCTCACACGGACCGTCGTATCATCGGATAAGACCCCGGTGAGCCTCCCTCATCGAGATTTTCCTACCGATCTGCGAGGTAAGTCGGAAAAGAATTAAGTCACCCACGACTAATTCTTCGTTCCAACAACGACGGTATGCATACCTTTGCATCCATTGTACAGCCAACTCCTAGCTACCTCTAGCCTCTTCGAGTGAATCGATTCGTTCCCGAGCTTTCCGTTGAGTTGCAGGGCACTTCCCCTTGGAATCCCTTCGTACCACATCAACGGAGGTTAGGGGCTGACTCCTTAATATTATCTCGAAGTTCAAATGAGATGGGACCTGTAGATAATGACTTTTGTAAGTCGTAGGCATACCATGCCACATCCATCCACTTTATCCAGTCACCCTAACTGGCGATCACATAGTGACAGGGAATTCTTCCACAGGAGCATTCACCTGCTCAGTTTGCCCATCCGTTTAAGGATGATTGGCCATGGAGAAACTAAACTTGGACCAACGTTTATTGAACAATGTGGTTCAATAGCGTCCAGTAACTGCGGGCATCCTTATCGCTCACGATATCCACCAGGATGCCAAAAATATTTCACCACATTTTGGAAGAATAGGTCTATAGCAACTCTTGCTATACACTGCTTAAGTGCTGGGATAAAGACTCCACCCATGGAGAACATATCCACGACTACCGGCACTGAGCTTTTCTCGTCAACTATAGGAACCCACCAATAAAGTCCTTGGACACCCTTGTCCAGGACGTCTCGGGAACAGGTAGTGGTTGTAACAACCCTACCTCTAGTTTCCAATCGATCTTACCTTCCTAGCAATCTTGGTAAGTGCGGACATACATCCCCATGTTTGCGCACGTATTGGGCCAATAGCACAGTCGTGCTGACAAGATAATTATCCCATTTTGTCCTGGATGCCTCACCCAAAAGCTTGTCATGGAGCTCCCTTAGTAGTTCCCGGCGTAGTCTGCCCATCGATGGGACTAGTGGTCAATCGCCCCTGGCCATGACAAAATCATCTAGACCCAGATAGTAGTGTCAGATCATGCCCGACATAATCTGCTTAACTTAGCTTTTGATTCTCTCTATCAAAAGCTGAGGCTGTCTTTATTCTGCTTAGCATATTCCCTTTTCACATTGGACATGGTACATCACATAAGGACATTTAATCTACTGAGCTCATAAGGAAACACGTTGCCTTTACCCGATTTATGTTCCCTCTGGAACTGGAATTCTCCTTAGAATCCCGGCCAACATGCCTATTTTGCCGACAAATTCTTTATGTGGTGTCACGTTGTCGGTCTTCAATGCCTCAAGAAGGTTCTTCGTGTCCGGAGATAGTGGAGTCCTACCACCTTTTCCTTCTCCGTGGCCAAATACCGTCGCTCAGTCCTATTAGCTTTCAAGTCTTAAAAGCTAAAGGATGACCATACAATAAAAGTATACCACTGATAGCTTGGTTCGAAGCATCAGTGTGAAACTCGAAAGGCATACTGAATTCGGCAACTTCAGGATCAGTTCATAGGCGATACAGACCTTCACTCCCGGAAGGCCGACTGACACCGATCAAGCCACTCTCATTTCGAGTTCTTTTCCAGCAGATTACTGAGGGTAAGACTTTCCTCGAATAGCCTTTGATGAATCCTCAATAGAGGTTCACCACACCGAGAAAACTTCATACTCGGTTTACTTTGAGGGGGCGCGCCATTCCGCAATGGCTTGGATCTTTATCTTGTCCATGCGCACTTGTTTGTGGTCCATCCCATGACCAAGGAAAGAAATCTCATCCACCATAAATGAGCATTTCTCTAACTCCAAATAGAGTTGATTTTCTCCTCAACAACAGCCATATATGACTTGGGTGTTCCTCAACGCTTGAGGAAAAAATCACGATATCGTCCAAATACACAACTTCATAGTCATCTAAGAAAAAGGGTCAACACTTATTCCTTAGATAACAAAATGTAGAAGGGTTTTAATAGTTCAAAGGGCATCACTTTGAACTTGAGAACTCATATCGGGTTACCCATATGGTTTTCCTATTCGTTGACCTCGGCATAACGAATTTGTTAGCGACCTGCCCTCAAGTCTAGCTCAGAGAAAACCAATACTTTCCCTAGTCGATCTCTCAGATCATGGATAAGCAGTATAAGATAACAGTCCCTCACCGTTATCTTATCCAAGGTTCGATAGCCAACCCAGAACCTTAGTGACCCGTCCTTCTTCTTTTGGAAGAGAACTGGGGCTCCATAAGGCAATGCCGTAGGCCGAATGAACCCGGCTTCGAGCAATCCACACCATTGCTAACGATGCTCGGCCAACTCCATTGGAGAAATATGGCATAAGGCCTTTAGTGGAGGAGTGGATCCTGTCACAAGCTCAACTTGTGATCGATCCCTCTCCTTAGGGGAAAGTGTTTAGAAAGCTCCGATGATAACTCGTCGGAGAATTCTTCCAACAAACCCTTCACTAACGAAGGGACCTCTCCTTCGCAAGGAGAGTCGTCAACCCTTGTCTCTCTATGGCAAAACCCTACCGCTAGGGTGTTGCTGACAATGGAAACTCTCTTGTCTCCAGCATCACCTGGGCATATCGCTGGACGTAGTCCCGTATGACTCAGTATGCCTTAGTCATTTTAGGTTGCCTCTCACAACCCACAATAAGTTCCCCACGCAGGAACTAATCTCTCATCTTTATTTTGAGCTGAGCTCATGAGTCAGAGCAGATCCCAAAAAGGACTGTGTGCGGTCTGAGCCCGCCACCACAACTTTGTATCTCTAAGGAGATACGCAATACAGGTTTGCACCTGCTCCTCAGTAGGAACTTGGATATTATGGAAATACAATTCGAATACCCCATAGGAAGTCCTCAACTTCCTCAGCGTAGCAAACTCCTGAAATGGGTGCTACCTCGTGAACACGCCCTCTCACGGCGGTCACATGGCCACTCTTGGCCAGAGTCCCAAATATCGTCGCACGATATCCCTCGTGTCATATTGCCCTTAGTTCTTAAAACATGTTGTCGCACGACAATTATTTGGCCGCCATCGGCCGGTCTCCAGGATACGTCGTGGCACGACGATCCTATGGAGATAACAGTTGGTGTCCGGGACATATTGTCGCACAATTGTTCCCTGATCACGATCAACTGCTCTCTGGGACAAGTCGTCGCACGACTGTCCTATGACATCATCGACTGATGTTCGGGATACGTCGTCACATGACTATCCCGTAGGCATGATTGACTGCCCTTCGAGACATGTCGTGACTGCCCTTCGAGACTGTCCTATGACATCATCGACTGTCCTCTGGCATTGGTCGGTGCTATAGAAGCTACGGTAACGAGCTTCAGCAGCACGACCTCCATAACGAATGTCTCCGCTAGGGAGACAAGAAAATTAAGTCGTGAGGCTCTAGTTGGACAAAGCCAACCCGCTGGACGGGAGGAGGAAGAAGCTTACCTCGACGGACGACCGTCTGCCGGCTCCACCACCGGCAACGCCAAAGACAAAGGCGGAGGAAGGAAAAGGGGGCGCCACCCCTTTGCTCCATCGCTTCCTGTACCGCAGCACGTAAACCCACAGGGAAGCCGTCGGAACTTGCCGCCACTGCCGTAACCCTCGCCGAAGCCGTCCCGTTCGAACGAACGCGTCGCACGCACTGTAGCAAGAAGGGCATTGCACCCCTAACTCAACTTCACATAAACGGGTTGCCCGCCCCGCTAAGCCGCTCCGCCCGATCCGCTTCGCTGCACCCGACCCGCCATCGCCTGCAGGTCGTGAGAGCGGGACGAATCAACGGGCTTGGGCCGTGCGTGCGCATGGCCCTCAGGAAATGGGCTTAACATGGGCCATCGTGCGAGACCCGAGTCAGTGCATTAATTTTAGTATTGATATATGAGTTGAACTACTGAGATAGAAAAAGTGACGGCCACGCCGTGGCACCATAGCCACGTAATCGCAAGAGGAGGGCGTCTACGTAGAAAAAATTTTCTGAGCAAGGGGGCTGCTCAGCCGAACTTGAGCAACCCCCTCAAAAAAAAAATTCACTATCCTAAAAATCGTGAAAAAATAACTGTTGTGTAGTACACGACGAGAGCTTTCCAACGGTACCAAGATCATGGATTTTGGCTGTGTCCACGATGAGATATCGTGGATACAAAGATCGTGGATCACATTGCTACAGTAATAGTTTAAAAATTCATGATCTTTGTGTCTACGATATCTCATCGTGGACACAGTTAAAATCCACGATCTTAGTATCGTTGGAAAGCTCTCATCGTGTAATATATAACAGTGATTTTTTCACGATTTTTAGGATCGTGAATTTTTTTTTAAGAGGGGTTGATCAGGTTTGAGTGAGCAAGGGGTTGCTCAAAATATTTTTTCGTCTACGTAGGCGAGAAGGTCGGTTTAATAATTTTTAAAGCGCCGAGGGAGCGAATAAAAATTATTAAAAAAATGCATGGGGAACAGGGGAAAGGGCGCCGTAAAATATCTTGGCTGCCACCGTCGCTTGGGGGCTTGTGGAGGAGCTGCGCTGCACTTTTCCTTGACCCTGCCTGCCCCTGCGCCCGCTCAGACCGCATAAGATAAGACTACTACTGCATTTGTTCTTTTTCTTCTCTTTCGTATCCGTGCACCGCCGATACGATTAAAATTATCTTATTCTTCATTTCGTTGTCATTTGTTTTCTCGTATATGTGATATCCTTGTGTTACATATCATCAATATGGTGACGTCATAATTTTGAGAGTGGCGCGAGCACATCTTAATTAATAAATCGGTTCGAGCACTTCGCTGCATTCGAACGGCCGACCAATTATGATTTGTTGGCTTCCGAATTTTGGGCTGGATTAGTTTAAAATGGGCGGGGAATAATTAGGGCTATTTTTGGCTGATTTGTTTCTATCTGGCCGGGCGGAGAATTGTTAGTTAAAAAATAGGAGGCTGAAGAAGTATAAAGCTATTTTAAAAACTACATGTGTTAGTTAACGGAATAAAAATATTATATTATTATATTAATAAAATATTTTAATAAAAATAAATATTTTAATAATAATTGTCTCATACCACACAAATGATATTTTTCACATATAAAATAATATTTAAGTCTAATATCATGTTAAATATAATATTTAAACAACCAAATCATATACCACACTATATATATGATGTTATCATACTCAAAGCAATCTAATTACGGAGCATATCTATCTTCGTAGAATCTACTTCAGTTTCATTGGAGCATGCGTTGCATAATTCTCACCGATGACAACTAAGACTTATATCACACCCCTAACAATCTTAGTCCATCAAGATGTCCTACATCAATTCAACAGAGGTCCTACAAGGCGCCGGAGAAGGTGAGGCACAAGAGTTGGATGAATGGGCGGATCTTGACACAGAGGAGGAGGAGGTCGGCGAGGCGGTGGAGGTCAGCGAGGCGTAGGAGTTCTGCGAGGCACTGGCGTACATAAATTCCAATTAAAAAAGTTTTTTTTTAATTTTTTTTTAAAAAAGGATCTATTCATAGGTACCAATATTGGGGTATTTTAGATTACGTATATGCATGAAATATCCTAAACATTTTTATATAATGAATAGTATTTTGTTTTTTATGCAATAATGTTTAGGATATTTTACAAGTATACGTAATCTAAAATATCCTAATATTGATACCTATGAATAACTTACAAGGTGTAGATCATTTCTAAAAAAATATTAAAAAAAACTTTTTTACTTGAAATTTAGGTACCCATGTTAGAATTTCTAACCCGGGTACCCAGGTTAGGCCGTTTCTTCTGCGGGGAGCTGCGGGGCTACTGATTCCCAGGGAAGGAAGCAATCAACTACTTCACTGGGCAACTAATTTTTGCGGGTGCACCTAGCAAATTGAGCCCCAAATGTTGAAATGTGTGCTGCTTTTGTTGGCCGCACTCGCAAAAGCAAATGGCCAGCAGCTCCAAACAAAGTCTACATTTGGCTCGAGGTAGTTTTGTGTTTAGTAGAACAGAGAAAAAACAAAAGAGAAAGAGTAAAAGGAAAAAAATGAAGGGAGAGAATGGTGAAAATACGTGTTACTCACATTCGATGATGTGCTCGTGCTCGCGTACAATAGTGACAACGATCTCGTGCTCACGTACAGTGGCGAGCGATTAAGCATGCGTAGACAGCAAGGGTGAGGTGGACGATGGCGAGAATGCGTAAACGGCGGCAAGGGCGAGCCCAAGCTTGCATGTATGACAATGAGGGTGAGTGGATAGTAGTGTCTATAGTGGATTTAACCTTTCCGCCAGATTTGAGCGGAAAGCATTTCCAAGGAAAATGCTGACATTTTCCATCTTCTTCTCTATCTATCCTTCCTAAGGAAAAATA
Source organism: Costus lasius (assembly GCA_027563935.2). NCBI lineage: Eukaryota > Viridiplantae > Streptophyta > Magnoliopsida > Zingiberales > Costaceae > Costus > Costus lasius. The sequence continues at coordinate 140,440,890 of CM050446.2, forward strand.
GAATTCCTTTTCTTTCTATGCTTTTTTTTTCTTACTTTTCCTCTTATTAAACACAACATAGGCTCTTTTTTGGGATGCCGCTGGACTTTTGCTAATTCACTCAGAGTTGGTTAAAATTATTTTAGATTATTTAGATAAATTACTGATGCTAAGAGATTATGCTCGTCTTAAATATCTTAAGATTTTGTTAGATCAATCAAATTCAATGGGACAAAGCTTGAATTAGTTTTGGTGTTACTCGATTTTGTTAGTTTAGTAGCTTGTTTGCAAAAGAATAAAGTCAAATCAAATCACCGTCTATAGTTTACTTATAGATTATTAGATGTGATACTATGATCAGCATTTTAATTCTTCTAGGCAACCAAATTTTTCTTAAAAGGGAAAGATATTTGGTTATTTACTCAAGGGATCAACACCAACCCTGGGATTATTATGACTCATTTGATTGATTGACCAAGCACTGTTTTTAGCTCGTACGAAAACGATTGAGGTCAACCACAGATACTATTTGCTCATGACCCCCCATAGTGATGGATATTCTAGAAAAAAATACGAGCTGGGAATTTATATTACTAGATAAAAGATCAACAAGTTTGAATGGTAGATCCGCCAAACGTTCCTTACTCATCAATTAGGTTATCCGCCTAACCGCAATGATATGCAATCACTTTTATTAATTGATCAGATGTTGAAAGTTTGTTGTGCAGAACCCTTCCCGCGCAGCACGTGCCACCCACCCGGCTTCCGCAGCCCCGAAATGTGCTCACCGTTCTTAATTTGCAGCGGCGGCTGCAGGCGTCGCCGTTATATATCGAGCGGGAGACACCGTAGCAGTGAGAACGCAGGTAGCGCAGTTCGCATCGCACCCAACGTTAGATTTTTCTCAACGAAGAGGGAAGAAGCGCTGTGCAACGGCGATGAAGGTGAAGGGGCCGGTGCTGGTGACGGGCGCCTCCGGCTACGTCGGCTCATGGCTTGTCATGAGGCTTCTCCAAGCGGGCTACACCGTGCGGGCCACCGTGCGAGACCCAGGTCAGTGCATTAATTTTAGTATTGATAAATGATCAGTGCGGGTATATGCTTACTTATATGTGTGCGTACGTACACGGTGGAGGCAGAGAACGAGAAGAAGACGAAGCCTCTGTTGGAGCTTCCGGGAGCTGACGAGCGCCTCACTCTCTGGAAGGCGGATCTCGACGAGCCGGAGAGCTTCAACGAGGCGATCAACGGATGCGAGGGGGTCTTCCATGTCGCCACCCCGATGGACTTCGAGTCTGCGGATCCTGAGGTGCGTGCTGTTGGAAATTTGGACCGCACAAATCTTATTTAATTCAAATTAAATAAAAGTAAAAAAATATGTAGAAATTTCCAGAATATTAGAAAATAGAATATTATGCGTGTATTCTTTCTTCATTTCTCTGTGTAAATCTGATTGATTTTCAGCAATCACTCACTCGTTTGAAAATGGGCAGAATGAAATAATCAAGCCAACAGTCGAAGGAATGCTGAGCATCATGAGGTCGTGCAAGGCGGCAGGCACGGTGAAGCGCGTGGTCTTCACCTCGTCAGCCGGCACCGTTAACGTGCAGGAGGTAGGAGCGCCGGTGTACGACGAGAACTCGTGGAGCGACATCGACTTCATCCGCCGCATCAAGATGACAGGATGGGTAATACATTCAAATCTATAAAGTTCAATTCAGAGGATTAATTAGATTTTGTTCCCAACTTCTTGGCGAATATACACATTCAGATGTACTTTGCATCCAAAATGCTCGCCGAGAAAGCAGCCTGGGAGTTCGCGGCAGAGAACGGCATCCACTTCATCAGCATCATCCCAGTCCTCGTCGTTGGCCCCTTCATCACAAGGACCATGCCGCCGAGCATGATCACTGCATTGTCATTAATAACTGGTACATGCAAAAGTATTGATTTCATAAGCAGAAGGAGATGGGATCGAATTCCCGCTAAGTTTTGATTGGTATATACAGGAAATGAGGCACACTATTCAATCTTGAAGCAAGTTCAGCTCGTCCATCTGGATGACCTCTGCGACTCCCAAATCTTCCTGTACGAGCACCCGAATGCAAATGGAAGGTACATCTGCTCCTCTCATGATGCTACCATATACGATCTGGCAAAGATGTTCAAAGTGAGATATCCCCAGTACAACATCCCTCAGAAGTAAGTTTTTCTCTTCTTTTTTCCTCGATCACGATTCATGGATTCAAATCTTCCAAGAATCAGGGATGAAAGTGAATTGACTTTTTTGTAGGTTTGAGGGGATTGATGAGGGGATTGAGAGGGTGCACTTCTCGTCGAAGAAGCTAACGGATCTGGGTTTCCAGTATCGGTACACAGTGGAGGACATGTTTGACTCTGCTGTCAAGTCGTGCCTCGAGAAGCAGCTGCTGCCGCTGCAGACAATAGATGAAACTGGAAAGGGCAGAAAAGCTGCAGCTGATGAAAATGGAAAAACTGTAGCTGATTTGGGAGCAGAGTGATTGAGCCAGTTATGAGGAGCAAGTGCGGGCTAATTATTATGTGTTTGGATGGTCGTCGATAACATGATTTCATTTCAGCGAAAGAATAAAAATATTAGAAACCAGCTTGCCTCTCTTTAAATTTAATTATCGAGAGGGACGAAGAGCATAGTATTATTTATTCTCCGGTTCTGATTTCTGAACACATCCAGCGCGAAGCAGAGAATACCCTTTTCCGAACAATCAAATCAAACACCTCAACAATGAATCCAATAAGACATCAATTACTTTCCAAACAAATCAAATCAAATTAGTGTTAGTAACAGTTCATGATTAAAACTTTTACGATTAACAATTAAAAAAAATTAAACTGTTTATAATAAAAATAATAAATAGATTCTATTTTTAAAAACCGTTTATATATTAAACGTGGCTTCTAGGTACACCTGACAAAAACTAACCCGACCCGACTCGATACAAAGTTAAGTGGATTCGGGTTGGGTCTAATCGTGTTTGGGTCATAAACGGGTCAAATTAAGCGGGTCGTGTCGGTTTATAATCGGGTTGACCCGCTTAGCCCGATTATATTATATAATTATATATTATATATATAATTTATATATAAATAAATAAATATATATATATATATATACATATATTTATATATCATTTCGGGTCGAGTCGTGTCGTGTCGAGTTAATCGGGTTAATATTTTTATATTTATATAATTATATATATTTTTTATAAATATTTATTTGAATTATTTAATATAAAACGGGTTAATCGGGTCATGTCGGATTGACCTGAATATATATGAGTCATGTTTGAGTTAGATCATCTGACCCAATTAATTAAACGGATCATGTTCGGGTTAAGCTAATCGGGTCACGGGTCATAAACGGGCAACTCGAACACGACCCACCGACCTGTTTTGCCTAGTCTACTAGATTTAATATATTTTTTATTTTTTTCTTCTAATTTATCTCCAACAGCTAGATATAAATGATATTGGATGAGACTATACGCTCATAAATTATAACGAATGATATACTCACTAAAAAATGATACACCCATAGTCTTTCCTTCGTATGAAAAAAAAATTTAACTAAGGTTATTTTTTATGTAAGGGTTTGTCTACTTGGGGAAAGTTATTAAAAAATGGGAGAAAACAGGAAAGAAAGGAGTATAGGCTTATTTACTTGCACGGATAAATAGTTGAGGAGAGAAAATTAGATATTAAATTCTTTATGTACTTTCCGTCCAAAACAGATGAAAAGTTAAAACTATGTCTTAATTTCATTCCTCATTTTTCATCACACTGCTGCTCGTCCTCACTCGCTATGAGTTTTCCTTGACTACTCATCCTCACTATTGCTGCTTGAGCTCACCACCATTGCTCATTCTCGCCATTGCTGCTTGTCCTCATCACCATTGTTAGTATTTAATATTTAATATTTAATAAGTTTATAATATTAATAGTATTTATATAACACGAGTGAAAAAAAATAAAAATTAGAGTATATATATTAATCATTCATACTTTCTTTCCTTTCAAGTAAACACAAGGAAGAAAAATCTATAATACATTATATCCATCTATTTATTTTCTTTTTTTCCTTACATTGTATATTTTACTGACCTCCTAAATAATTTAATTTAATTTAATTATTTAATTATATCAAAGAAGTTTAAATTTTAAAAGGATTTTTAGAGAAAACTTAAAACTTCTCCCATTAATTTTTTTTATTTTAATAATAGTTATTATTGTAGTTGTTATATATCAATGCTGAAAGTTATGTGCATTGCCGGCTGTAAGGTTGAAGGTAATTTATAATAATTTATGAATTAACATATGTTATAAGTTATCGTGCATTAATACATGAATTTTTAATTAATTTATAACATGTTAATAAATACAAGACTAGAATGCATCCCTAATGACTTCTTATTTTCTTTCTTATGTTATTTTCTCTCCTTCCCTTCGTTTTTACCTTAACATAGTGTTAATGATATGTGTACATGTCAGTGTTTTTTTTTTCTTTTAATTTCTGTTTAAAATTAAATAAATATGTGATTATCTCTCTTAATTTAGACTCAATATATTCGCAAGCCAAAAGCCTAATTAATAGCTTAGAATCATCATCTCCAGCCGATAGCACGTGAGGTTGTTATGTTAACAACTCCACTACCCAAAGTAGCTCTTCCTGATTTGAATATCATGATGTTAACTTTGATACATTTTTTTTATAGCCGACTTAATAAGAAAAATAAATTTTAATTTGACTATTTTGAATAAAAATAGTATAATTAATAAAATTCAAGTCTAAATTAATAATAATAAGTTTATTAAGTCTTCCTTCCACTCATGTTGGTGTAAACCAAATATCATAATCTCTCTTATTTAATAGGCAGAATTTTTTTAGTCAAGAGATTTGGGCATAATGATTTATTACCATTTGATTTGTTAAAATTCTAGCACCATCAACTGCAAAAGATTTTCATTCTTATCTTTTAAGATGCAAAAGGCCGTAGCTAGTGAAGTCATCACTTATCTTGATTGTAGACGGAGCTCGGCTGATCTTCCTGAGTCATCACTTATCTTGGCGTGCACTAAGTCTTAGAATTGGCTGGCTCAACACACTCCACGCCCAATTCAGATATCTTCGTTGGAAGCATCTCTCGTTGCACTTGAGAACAACAGGAGAAAGGACCACCCTATGAATGAAAAACGCAGTGCACAGAGTTGACAATGAAGCAATCAGTCCAGCCATTGCTTTAAAATGTGGAGGTGGGCAGGGAACGATAAGGAATATTCTCGTATTCAGCTGGAATCTGCATGATCAGAAGAGCCACTGAGCCACTACTTTGGAGAGATTCCTAAGAAAGTTGCATCGGGAAATGATCAGATTGCTGCGGTAGGCCGGCAGGGTCTTATGGATCTTAACCTTCCACATATCTCGGACAAGATAAAAGAACGCCGCAGAATTGGCTAAAGGTGGCGCTGAAGAATCTATCTGCTCAAAAAGCTCAGATTTCAACCGGCATGCTTGACTTGCATTCCAAAGTCATCGGAGGAGAAGCACTCCTTTTACTTTTTCTATTTCGATGCCCTCCGCTAAGATTCGCTTTGCTTTGGACAAAGATTCGGTATGTGTACTTTTGGTACACGATTGAGAAAGTATATACTAGGTAACATTCAGTGTACATGGATGACTTTCCAGACCAAATTAAGGTGGACTTGAAGCAGAATAAATCATTTTAATCCTGTCACAAAACTAGTAACATCTCTCATGGCGCTATTCTTGCCACTGTTCTTCATGTTGTCATTTGACTTTCATTGACTATTACAACAATCCGTCGTGTATGCATCATCAATGCAGTTGTTGTTAGATTCAATATAAACGAAATCACGAAAGATGTCCTAAGGATGCGAATTGACCTTGAGTGCATATCCAACCGTTGACCTAATTCGATCAACCTAGAGTGAGAGTCAGCCGCTTCATCACTAATGCCCGCCGTCGGAGCTCCTGTGACAAGCACCCTTTTAGCAGCCGTGCTTTTCCAGCCTTTTACCAGCTGCCATTTGCGACGAGCACCCTTTTAGATCTTTTGGGCAAATTGAGGTCAGCAACTTGGCGTCGGTGGCCGACGATACAAATTGGTCCAACGCAAGATTTCGGTGGCCTCCACTCCGACTTGCGCAAGAACGTTGTATCGATTCGAGGTACATTCAAAGATTAAACAAATAAGCTTTTTGTAATTTTATAATATTAGAATTTTCCCTCCAGAGGCAGCGGAAATGTTCTCTGATGATGACCACTGAAAGTTACCCTTACATGTGCAGCATCCTCACCCTTTTCTTTTACATTCTGCAGATGTGGAGGTTCCAGGGCTTCATGTAGTTAAGCTGATAAGGTGCGTAGATTTCTGCAAGTAGATTCTTAGATTGTGAGAGAGGAATTATTGCCCGTATTGAGCAATGATGAGAATTTAATCTTTAGATTCTCTTCCAGAGACCTTGGTTGTGCTCCGAGTCATCCAAATTATTCTCATCCTGCAACTAGCCATTAATCCATTCCCCAACTGGTTTCTCCTTTCAACGTACGTAGGCAGCCCCACGCAATCCATCCACATGCAGCGCGAGCCTTCCACTCAGTTATATAAAGGGAGGCCGCGCTTGCACTGTAGATTCAAGCGACGAGGGCGGTTGGGCCGTGTGGAGTTGAATCTTCCGGTCGGATCTAAGTATAGATGGCATCCAGTTCGATGAGCGCCACGTGGACTGCGAAGGACAACAAGATGTTCGAGAAGGCCCTGGCGGCGTACGACAGGGACACCCCCGACCGCTGGCACAAGATCGCCCGCGCCATGGGCGGGAAGACGGTGGAGGAAGTTAAGCGCCATTACGACCTCCTCATCGAGGACGTCCGCCGCATCGAGCAGGGCCAGTTGCCCTACGCCAATTACAGGTCCTCCTCCCTCAGAGGTATACTCATATTTCCATAGACTCTCGCTCTTTCACTCTATCTACATCTACATCTACATCTATATCTATATCCACATCCATATCTATCACTAAATCTATCCATCTACTCTCTATCTATATAATACTTTCTTGTACAAAAGACACGATAAAAGTGTGTTGGAAAAGAAACTAAATTATCTTTAGCTACAAACAATATGCAAGCAATTGACAGCAACAAGAGCAACAGATTCTTGAATCATAAATGAAACTATAGCCACACATAAAGATGATCTACCGAGATTTTTCTCAATCTTTCTCGATCCAACTTAATCTAATAATGCTCTATATACACAATGGTAAGCAGATTTAAAGAGTTAAATGTTTTTCTTTCCATGCCAGGTTGAAATTGAAGCAATTGATGAGGTTGAAGTCAACTATAGCACAAGCTATGAAGGAGCACTGGCTTTGCCTATTATATGATATTCAAAGTGGGCCATTTCTCCTTCCTGCATATCAGAAACTCATAGAACTATATATGTCAAGATCAGTTGGTCTTGCATTTGTATCTAGTATATGTATATGTACGTATATATATATATATATATACGCGATAATATCGGAATTAGGGACACTAATATGGGAAATCCTCTTTCCTCCATCCATCTTACAAGCAAGAATGCATGCAATTGACCTGTTGGTATCTGTAATTGTAAACGTTCTTGCCAATGGAAGTTAAATGTTGTTCTATAAACCTACAATCATCATCTTGTTGAAGTTAAATGTGCTTTATGGCCCATCCGATGGTACTTAATGCATCACTCTTCTTAGGTATGCATCCAACGGCTGCTATAATCTGAGGTGCATGTTATCCTCAAAAGTTAATCACGAGTTAATGCTTTAAAGTTTGTGCAGCTACTAGATATGTTTTCATACATTCATATTCTGTTTCCTCTAGAAAAAAATATATAAAAAAATTCAGAACTTTTTTTTTTCATTTCTTTAAGGTGTAAAGAGTAAAATGTGTAAAATTAGATGAAAAGAAATTTTTTGCAATTTTGGTTCATCTAATTTGAACATATATAAACGAAAGTGCTAATATTAATGCTTGGCTCTACTTGTATCCTAGGTGTATATAGTTTCAATTTGCCTTAGAATTTTAAAGATCTTATTTTGCCTTTTAGTCCATGGCCTAAATAGTTCCTCCCTTTTATATTGTAAATTTTTACATTTTTTCTTCTGAAATTATTTACCGGATAATTAACAATAAGAGTATGTCATAAGGACTTATAGGGGCTAAATTACTAATTTAAAATGGGGCAGCCTTTTTTTAAAATAAAAAGGTCTTGAAATCGAGTTCCGCTTTCAATAATTACTTTACATATTAAAAAAAAAAGAATCATTTTGTATGTGAGGACTAAAAGGGAATCCCTTGAAATACTTTTCAAGGGCTCACTTGAATAGAGGGAACTGAACACAGCAAAGGCCTCAAATTTTTTGCAGGTCAAGATCAAATGCTATCTTTTTAATAGTTTGCATTAGTTTTTCCACATACAAATCTACAAACATAAAAATATCTATAATATAAAAAAATGTTAAGGATTTTTTAGATTAAAAAAATAGTATTAAAATGAAAAAACTACAAGATATTTTAGGCCATGCAGCCTTCACCTTTGCAAGATATTTTCATTGAGGCCCTCAGACAGGTAAGTTCAAGATGCTTCTTAAAATGTCTGATTTCAAGTGAAAACATTAATGAAAGTTGGAAACAGTGGCTGCTGGGTTCCAAAGCTCTGGTGCAAAGCTGGAAAAAGGAAGCTTCGGAGACTGTAAAATTTGCTTTGAATTCAACTTAAAACTCATCCCTGTATCAACTGAAAAAAGAGCACACAGACACATAATCATGTGAAGGTTTCTCTAAGCTCCAGATGACTCAAATTTGTCTAAATCCTTCATCAAACTAAAGGTATCTCTACAAGGAGCAATCCTCACAAAGGAATTGCATGATTGCTAAGTTCCAACCAAAACCCCACCACCTTCACAGCCAGCCTGTTTCAGAGGAGGGAAACAAAGAGGAAAAGAAAAAAAATAGAATTCTTTCCTTCTATTTCTTTGGTTTCAGAGGAAGAAAATAGACAAAGGAAAGGAAATATTCCTTTCCTTTCTCTCCAAAATGGTTCCCTCAAAAAGAGACGAAAATCTCATTTCCGTCCCTCGTCCAAAACAAAAAGCCTCTCGCCCGAGCCTTCCTCCCCTCTCGCCGACCAAGCCGCTCGACCTCGCAGCCCAAAATCGCCGCCTCCCTCCCCACTTGTCCGCCTTCCTCCCCTCTCGCTGACCAAGCCGCCCGACCTCGCAGCCCAAGCTCGCCGCCTCCCTCCCCACTCATCCAACCAAGCCGCTCGACCTCGCAGCCCAACCTCGCCGCCTCCCTCCCCACTCGTCCGCCTTCCTCCCCTCTCACCGACCAAACCTCTCGACCTCGCAGCCCAAGCTCGCCGCCTCCCTCCCCACCCGTCTGACCAAGCTGCTCGAGCTCGCTCCCCTCTCGCCGCCTTCCTCCCCTCTCGCCGACCAAGCTGCTCGAGGGGGAGCTGCACCTGGACGAGGCTGAGGTCAGGGGCACAGGAGCTATGGCCGTTGGCGACGGGAACCAATTTGTGGTTGGCGACTTTGCTAGAGAGGATGGCGCAGGCGCTCTGCTAGTCGGCACGGTTGGACCCCACGGCGCCGTTGAAGAAAGGGGAGGACTCCTGCCGGTGGATGCAGCGGACGAGGAGGGGACCGTGGATCGGGAGGTTAGGCTTGGCGGTAAGGAGGAGTGCCGATTTTTGCGCCAAGGGGGAGGAGGGAGGCGAGCAGGAGAGCTGGGCGCCCTGCTTGCCCGCTGATGAAGTCATGGGAGTTAGCAAATGTCGATCCGCCCCCTTCCACCTTGTCTGCTCCTGTCTCGCCACCGACCTCCCCGCCATCTTCCTTGGCATCGACTACCGCCTCGCTCCGGAGCATCGCTCCCCGTCGCTTATGACGATGGCAGCGTGGGAGAACAGTTTGCCTTCGAGGAAGAAACTGGCGAAGCGGGAAAAAATCGGCGAAGCCAATGCCGAAGAAGAGGGACGCGAGGGTGATGATGGTGATGGAAAAGTCATGGCGAGCGACGAGGAGTTCGGCGAGCTCGGCGAGGGAAGCTGTTCCTTTCTTTTCACCGAAACAGGAGGCATGAGAAGGAAAGAAATTATTTCTTTCCTTTTCTATTTCCTTTCTACAGCCATTTCTTTTCCTTTGTTATTTCTATCCTTGCTGTGAAACAGGCCCTCCGAGACTCTCATCAATGAAACCTCAATAGGTTATTCACTTCCTGCTCAATCGTCTGCAAATTCAGAGCCATTGGATGGGGAAAAATAAAAGAATTCTTATGATAATCTATTTCTTTTTAATATGATTTTATTACAAATATTTGGTAATATCTGAACGATTATTTGAAACTTCAATCTTCGCATGAATTTCATACTAAAAGGCTCATAATGATAAGTTTTTAATGGTACGAAACATGCCACCTCAAACTTAAAAGAAAGGCTATAACTCCTAAGCAAAGTAATGTGCCTAAAATTTAGAGGAAACCATCAACTATGGTTCAAAATCAAAACGAGTGGAGCTTGGAACAAAGAGAATGCAATTGAAGTCGATCAACTTGTGAACTTACCAGCTTAAACAGTGCCTCACAGTAAGGGTGCTCTACTTGAAACCTACATGTTCTTAAGGCTGAAGTAATTTACGACTGCTAAATTCAGAATTGTAGAAATGTATTGCTAGAATGGCAAATAGGGCTGTGCATTAGCTTACAAAACATGCGAGGGTGAAAAAATAGAGTGCCTGAAGACTCAAGGATGAAGAATGAGAACAGCGAGGTAATTAATACCCTCCACTAGTCAGATGTCCAAGTAAAAGACAGTAAAAGAAAAAGAAATCAATGAAATGCAGTACAGATTTAGACCATCTACCTCTGTGAATGAGCATATGATACAGAACGGAGTATGAAAATGGACAAATCTGTAGTTGTAGCTCAAGTAAAATGCTCACAAGTGACAGATTTGATGCAAATTGTGCCATAAATATCAATTCTTGGAATGCAAAGCAAGTGTGAGATTGAACATTCATACAGGTGAGGAGGAAAGCATGCAGCTCAGACCAGCAGTAAATCGACGAATTGAGTATTGTTGCTTGAATGCTAAATAAGGTGTTGTGTCTCCGGTGGTGGCGGCGGTGGCGGCTGCTGCTGCTGCTTGTTTCTGGTTATTGTGTGCTTATTGTTGTGCATCCACACCTTGAGTACTTGCCTCCTAACGCCAATCTCCTCGCAGAATTGCTCCACCATGGCGTAATCCTGCCTCTGGATCCGCCACTCGATCCGCTCCGCGAAAGCCTGCATCTTCTCCTTCTGCTCCGCCGTGAACTTGGTGCGGAACCGCTTCCTTGGCACGGTGGAGTGCGACGGCGCCCCAGCGTTCGTCCTCTCCTCGCTCGACGATTCAGTCGTCGTGCCGCCGCTGCCGCTAGGATTGTGCCCGCTGAACTGGACGAAGCCGCCGAATTGGAACTGCTTCTGGTGGTGATGGAGATGGGATTGGGGCTGGGGCTGCGATTGAGGAAGGATAGGTGTCGGGAGGAGGGGCACTGTGGGAGCACCGTGGAAGTAGGGACCGAGGCCCCCGTCGGGCTCCCTGCGGTGGAAGCTGCGGTGGCAGCCGCAGGCGGCGCACTTCAAAGCCTCGGGGGTGTCGGCGTCGCTACTGGCCGGCATGAACTCGCCGCATCCGTCGACGACGTGGCCGCCCATGGCGGCCGCGTGGTTGCGGAGGCATTCTCTGTATCTGACGGAGAAATCGGCAGCTGCGGTGGTGGCGGAAGATTTCGTCTTGGAATTTGCAGACGCGCCTGCACCGGCTGCACTCGGAGACGAGTTAGAGATGGATGATTGATCTGCGTTCCTGCCAAGATCTATGACTAATTCTGTAGTTGTAGTTGCTGCTCCTGGCGGCGGCGGCGGCGGCGGTGGCGGCTGGGTGTGGCCAAAGACGTTACTATTTTTTGCACCACCGCCGCCACTGCTTGCTCCTCCAGCTCTTGGGGAGATCAGAAGAGAGGGAGAGGAGGAGAGCGTTGGTTTAGAGAAGGCTGATCCTCCTCGGGCAAGAGAAGGATTACTGTAACCAGGAGAAGAGGAAGGGATCCCAATCTCTCCAGGGCTCCTGAACTCCATAAAAATCCCAACCTTAACCTACTCTGATATGTTCTTATCTCAGCCCCACCAGGAAGAAGAGACACAAGCGTCGACTCCGGCTTGTAATGAAACGAGAGATGAAATAGGATGCACTAAACAAGGGCGGACCGCAACACTAAAAGCAGCGGCGACTGGTAACTCAGCTCACGGACGGACCGGTAGAGAGAGAGAGAGAGAGAGAGAGAGAGAGAGAGAGAAGTAAGCTCCTTGCTTCTTGTGCTCATCAGATCGAGATTAGGGCTGTCGACGGCGGAGAGAGAAGAAAGGGGGAGAAGGTGGTGGTGGTGGCGGAGGGAACAGCCGACAGGGTCACACCTCGCCCCTCCCACGCCCTGCAAACCGGTCGAAAGCCCTACAATTATTGCTGGAAACTGCCGCGTGTCAGGATATTTATTTGCGCAGATGAGATTTGTAGCCCGGCGTGGCTACGTGTGTGGTCTCTGCAGCCTTCACGTCCCAAGTGGATGCGCATCACAAAGTGGGTAAAATTTTATAGAATTTATCTGAATTTTAACTAAATTTTATAGAATTTAATAAAATATTTAACTAATTTTTAAAATATTGAATAAAATCAATGAAAATAAGTCAATATTTTATAATTTAGTCAAAATTTTGACTCAAAATTTATGAATAACTTTTTAGGAATTTGATCTGTATGAAGTTTGATTAAACTTTATAACATTTCCTATAATTCTATGAAATTCTACGAAATTAATTTTGTTTTAAAATCTGTGTATATATAATTTATAAAACTATGATTGGGGAAGATCATTGACATATACTGTTGATGTCCTGTTTCTTTAGACGAAATTCATAAGAAAAAAAAATAATATTTTTTTTCTCTATTGATATAATCCAAAGAAAACATGGCATTACTGTTTCTCTCTTTTCCGCCGTACGGGAATTGGCGACGAGATTGAAGAAGCTTTGTGGAAGGGGAAAAAAAGTTTCTACTCTTCATTTTTCAGGTCTTGTTTAGCTTTAGAAAATAAAAAGCTTACACCAATCACCAATGTGCTGAGAAGGGTCCCACTCTCTCTGCAGAGCACTCATCAGATGTTAGTTGCAAACTTAAACTATTTGACTTACCACCTGAGCTTAACCCTTAAGTTTCATACAACCCACATGGTTGGCTTCAGCTGTAGGTATTTTAGTGCCAATGTGGACACGAAATACACAAGTGTAACTAGAAATGGAATTGCACAGTATTGCTTGAGATATTCCAGTTCATAGATTTTTCTGCAAACTGTGAGCCAAGTGGCACTCTCTTCATCACAGAAGAGCAAGCCTTGTATTTGTTTTATAACACCTATGTCTTTCTTGCATCATTAGTCTACTTTTCAGCTTAATTAGTTGCTAGGCTTAACTACTTGTTAGCCGCTTAGACTTTAGATTGCGTGAGCTGATTGGCTTTGCTTGGCACAAAAGAGAAGATTATAAAATGTATGTGGTACACAGCCTTGTTATAGGTTGTGAAAGGGACTTGATATCCTAATTAGTGAGCGTGGTTCGTGAGATTTGAGTTTAAGTCGTCCCATATGCACAAGTTTTTGGCTGTGAGTAACAGAAAATGTGAAGTCAAAATATACTTGGTAGGGCAAAGTCAAAAGTCAAAAGTCAGATCAAAAAAAGGAGACATTAAATTCCCCTCCCATTCAAAGAGTCTCGGACAGAGACCCGACATGGCGATCCATGATGTGCAGAATTTCAATGTGGGATCAGTGAACTAATTTAAATTTTTCGCCAGCGTGATTCAAGAGTTGACCGCAAAAAAAAAAAAATCACTGTTTTCTGATCTTGTGATTGATTGATTGCTAACATCAAAGTATGAAGAGATACTAATTAACTTTTTAAGAGGTCAAGGTAGGAACTAGGAAAGGATGAATTTATTCATGCGCCGAAAGAGCTCCCGAACGCATGAGACCTTCCGCTTCCGGAAAGGGGGGACCCCTCATTTCCGCACCTCTCCCTCCCCCGTCCCTCCCTCCCCAGGGAAAGCCGTAAAGCTCCGTTACGGGATTCGTCCTTAATCTAACCCTTATTTTATGGTATAACAATATTAAAAGCTTATTAATGGACAGGGATATAATAACATGTGCCTGCATGCCTGCATGTGTCCATGCAGCCAGCATACCCATTAAAATTAACCCAGTTTTGGACGGGGGATGAGTCAATATTTGCGTTAGTACATCCGCTGTTCCTTTAATTAACCACACCACCATTGAATTTATCCCTTAAATAATTGGAGATGGGCAAGCGTCGGCATCACATAAGGCCTGCCTCGCCTCCGTACGTACTTGTGCATGTTCCACACGTGGAGCATCCCGAGCAACTCGCTCATTTTTTTTTTTTAAAAAAAAACTCAACTCATTGGCAAAGTCGGTGCATCTCCTGGAGAAGCCGCGGGCTGTGCCACTGCTGAGAGCAAGGATGATACAAAAAACCAGGTCGCCGAAACATTGGACATTCTCTACTAGTTTTGGTCTTGATGTTTATGCATCATCCAACTAATTGTCACATAATGTTTGTGGAGGTGGTTTTTATTATTGAGAAACCCCGTTATCTGTCTCGCACACAGTGCATAGCTCAAGAACTATGTGATGACAATAATCCACGAGCGGCAGGCTAATGCTTGTGAAGGACCACTGCTTCTTTCATAAGTACATTCCAAAAGTCCTTACGACTTTACCCATGCTCCTGCTGTGATACCTTTGCCTTGTACTCAGGAATCCTATGTGCTTGACCGTGCTGCTACGTATCCAATTGATGGTATAATTTAAATTGGCTTCTACGTGGATTGATTAATCGGAGAATTAAACATACAAGCACTGAATAATGTTTTCTTCGTGTTACATTGAAAGGCCTTAAATGGGCTTGCCTCATGGCCCATGGGTGCATTGGTTGATGTGACATTGCAATCCGCCCTAAAACAATAAAAAGCCAAAAACAACAAAAACTTCAAGATAAATTACCTCCATATTTGAATTAGCAGATTCAATTAGACGTCGGATACTATTATTCAATTGGTGCTTCCTCAGTTCCTGACACGACACCGGACAAGAAAAGAAATGCATCTCCAATTGTGCTTTCGTCCGCCTCTTGAGAAGTAATTTATAATCTCGTACAAAATTAGGGAGCCTAAGAGGAAGAGTGGACAAAATAGCCTCCAAAGTCGACAGTACCCACCAAACTACTAGTACGTCATGGGACGCCATTATGCAGTCCTGTAATCGGAAACAAGACATGAGATATAATTAATAGAATAATAGGTAAATAAGGAAATTGGACCGCTGCTCACAGAGTCACACCACTTGATAAACAAATTCATTCGAGTCAGGAAATAGAAGATTACAGCTTAAACATATAAACTAGCGGTCATATCCAATTATTTTAATGCTCACCAGATTTATCATAACTTCATGTTTTAATCATAGCTCATTTTCCCATACAGGCCCATATGAACAAATAAATTTTCTCAAAAGATTCACTTCAACTTTCCAGTAGCAATAACACTATATAACTCACCTGTAATCTTTTAATGCATGTAAAAATAGCGATAAGTAATACATTAATTTTACATGTTGAGAAATCCGTGCATAAGAAATCGAGCAGCAAAAACAGAAGTCAAGATGCAAATTCATAGCATGCGCCAATTTTACTTTTAATAAAAAAAGAACATGTAAAAATACAAATAACCAAGCAAAATAAATCTCACATATTTCAGAAATCCAAAACTGCACATTTTTAGAACATTAATCATGGAACAAAAAACAAATAATTTGTTTCCTTGTGTACCAGTTGAAGTTGTTGCTTAAATTTCTTGCGGACGCCCAGATTTATTGACTAAAATTGACTTCCATCTCTCTTGCTACAATTACCATTTTATAGACAAGTATTACAGCCGTCTTTATATGCACACTTATTAAATAGACATCTTTCCTCCATCTGAACTACAATTTCCTCGTTCAACTGTGTTAATCCACATTCAGATAAAATACATTGTATGTGTGTATACATATGTATGCGTGTGCATATATATATATATATAGACACTAAAAAAATAAAGAATGTGGGCCTAATGCTCTTTTATAAACTGAAGTGTGCAAAAGTTAATGCAACCTTAAATTCAATACTCCCCTGTGAATTGCATATGAGAGGTGATGGCTACATATGCAAGTCTCAATTGTTTACACGTGTGAGGTAGCATCCAAATAGCAAATAGCAAAATAACTTAGTGTAATTTATCTATGCATGTGCAATCTACATTGGCATGTGACCATGAGAGCTCTATTTAGTGATATTAAATAGAGAATCAAGAAAGAAGCTAAACGGCATTTGTTCATGCACGCATTGCATCTTTCTGTTTCCAAAGAGCACTGGTTTCCCGAGAGAGGCAAGCGACAAATTGTTATTTGCTTTCATAAGAGCAATACTTGTGTATGCATAAGGGCATGCAGAAAAGAAGTCATGCTTAATACACCAAAGTATCAATAAGATAGAAACACTAGAGCTGTGTTTTGATTTAGGGGGAGAAAGGAAAAAAACTCTACTTTTCCACTGTTTTGTTGGGTGGGCTGATTTAGTGGGAAAGAAAATTTTCTCTCATTTTTGTTTCTCTCAAAATCTGGAGAGAAAAAAAAAAATCATTGCTGAAAAATCACGGTCCGCTGCCGCTTTCTCTTTGCAATCTCCAACCCACAAGCTTGCCGTGTTACCAATTGGAACATTCACTTGTATATACACAAGTTTAAAATATTATATATATATATAAGTATATTAATATTTGCCCCCACTCATCATTGATGTTATACTGTTTGCCCCCCTTATTGTGTCGTTGGTGCTTCTTATTCTAATTTTTATTTTTATGTAATCTGTAATGTGCTGTGTGTAAGAAAAAATAATAGTAATTTTTATTTTTTTATATTATACAAATATATTTATATTACTATATTATTTTTTTATATTGCCCCCACATATCCTTGGGTCCTAGATCC
Organism: Costus lasius; assembly: GCA_027563935.2. Taxonomy (NCBI): domain Eukaryota; kingdom Viridiplantae; phylum Streptophyta; class Magnoliopsida; order Zingiberales; family Costaceae; genus Costus; species Costus lasius. Next base: position 140,458,107 of record CM050446.2, read on the forward strand.
GCCACTGCGTGTTACCAATGCGGCTATGAGTTCCTGCTGTTGCCGCCATGAATTCCCGCCACCGTGAGCTCATCCGCCATTGCCGCCGTGAACTCCCATCACCGCGAGCTTCGCCTCCATTGTCGCCGTGAGCTCACCCTGCTTCGGCAGGGGCCGCGAGCTCGTCCACCGTTGCCATCGTGAGCTCGCTCCACTCCAGCCATCACGAGCTCCCCCGCCGCAAGCTCACCTTGCTTTTGCAACGGCCGTGAACTCATCCGTCGTTGCCGCCATGAGCACCCTAGCCATGAGCTTGCCCTACTGCCGCAGCGGCTGCGAGCTCCCCTTCCGTTGCCGCTACGAGCTCGCCCCGCTGCCATTTCCTCTGCAAGCTCCCCGCTGTCCTTGCCGCCGCCGCCGCGAGGTTGCCCCGCTATCGTTGCCGCCGCAAGCTCCATCTCCTTCTCAAACGTGGTCACATGAAATTCACGTGACTTTAATTTCTTCGCACCCATTTTTCTTTCATTCCTTTTCTCTCTTCTTTCTACTTTTCTTCCCCTCCAACAAAACACAACCTAGAGGTTGAGAGAGCCTCTAGTTATGTCCCACAATGCTTTCACTATGTCATTTGCTTCTATGCTATCAAAGCCCTAGAAGGAATAATAGAGTTGAACTTGAGCATAAATTTGTCTTTATCACAAGATTTGCAAGTTGGTTAGTGTTACTTGCAAGTTGGTTAGTGTTACGGGGAGCTCAGGAATCCCACAAGCTTTTGTGTTAGTTTTGATTCCTTTGTCGATCACCGGTGAACAATTTCTCCTCTCTAAATCACTCCTCTCTGTCGGGCCCTCTTGTTCAGATGCCAAAGAAATTGTGCTCACCTCCATCGAAGCACCGTAGCTTGTCTTGCTAGACGCCCGCGTGATCCGCCTGCCACCCCTCTCTAGAAGGGTACAATGCTTCTCAAAGTTGCCGATCCCTCCTTTCTCACGTGCATCGTCCTTCGGTATAAACAAAGCAGCGACTAAACCTGGGTTGATATGGCATTGACCTCAAATTGACCTGCCAAGCCTGGCTCAATCAAGCACTGCAGGTGGGTTGACTGACCAAATTTGAGTTTAATGCAAATAGATTTTGGAACCACGCCTTTAGCATAAACAAAGCAGCGACTAAACCTGGGTTGATATGGCATTGACCTCAAATTGACCTGCCAAGCCTGGCTCAATCAAGCACTGCAGGTGGGTTGACTGACCAAATTTGAGTTTAATGCAAATAGATTTTGGAACCACGCCTTTAGCGCTTAGTCAAAATAAACTAACTATACAAACTTTGCTCTGAATCCTTCTTAGCTTTTTCTCGCATGCGTAAGTCCGATATCGCCTCATGCGTCGCTACAAATTTGCATCATGCCACCGCTCGCAGATGTTCCACACGCATAAACTCCACGGTACATATGCATACGTAATAGAGTTATGATGTAGTTCTTTTGCTCGCTCATGCACACTCCACACATGCAAAACACATGTATCGTGCACAACCATCCCTCACCATTGTGAGTACCCAAGATTGCGTAAATCTCCAACTTGCACCTCCACCACTACACCTTGCAGATAAGCAGAATATCACTCGTAACTCTAGACAATGCACTACATTCGTTGCCCCTAACTATACTACTAAGTCAGCATCAACTCAACCAATATCACCTTTGAGTATCACAGTGTCCTAACTTTGTATTCGGGTTCCGGTTGCCTTGGGGCATATCGGCCGACTACAAGAAGGTTGTGGCTGCAATTTTGTATGGGAGGATAAAAGGTAGCAAAAGTGAGTTTATTACGCAATGGCGCTATAGGAATTTGGTAGTAAATAGGGGTGGCAACGGGTCGAGTACTCCGTACTCGTGTTTTCACCTTAACCTGAACCCGGGTTGGGTATTTAAATGGGTACCCACGGGTACCCGATTAAATAAAAAATAAATTATTTATTATATATATATTAAAAAATAAAAACATATTTATATAATAGCTATTTATTATTATTTATATTTTAATAATAAAAAATATATATTCATATTTTTATTAAAATCGGGTATCGGGTACTCACATTCCTAAACCCGAACTAAATTAAAACCCAACCCATTAAACCTAAACCCGCCTTATTTAGCTAATCAGGTACCCAAACCCGTCATAAACAGGTCAGATCGGGTACCAGAACCTAATGGCTGAAATTACCACCCCTAGCAGCAAAGGTAGCACTACAAGGGGCAGACGACAATGTTTCTGTTGCACGTAGAATTCTCATATATACATGTATGCAAAGGTATACAGATAGTTGCATGTCCATAATCTTGCCAATCTGCATGTCTAGAGCTATTTTTTTGTTTTATAGAGGAGAGACAGCAACGGTAGGAGAAGAAATCTAGTTTGATATGGAAGTTGGTGAAAAGAAGGGATTCTTGTAGCTTAATAGCATCAAGAGCTAGAATATATATAGGTTTCCACCCGCACAAGGCTTGGAGAAATAAGTATTATGGTAAAAAAAACATGAGATAGCAATTCATTATAATATTTTAAAAAATAAACTCATGCCTTTTAACTAAAAAATAGTCATACTAAGAGTATTTATTGACACATTATTGTTAATTGAAAGGTAAAAAATTGTAGAAGCTAGAATATAATACCATGCCAACAAATAGACGGAATTATTTCTTCCACATACAAATACTTGTATGTCACACAATTCAGCAGACAATTTTGTGGTACATGTCATTTATGATCCTAATTTCTAAAGAGAAAGAAGATAAAAAATTATTATACTTCTCTTCAACCTGTTTCATACAATATTCATGCAGCGCATCATACAATTAAACACGACAAGAGGGGAACACATCTGTACTAATATGGATTATAATGAGAAAATCAGTTACTAAATGGAAAATTATACAAGCATGCGGCATGCTATCATTAAATATTTGTCATATATCTTGAAAGTACAAAGTGGGCTAATTTGTTAATTATGATTCTTTATGTCATATTCAACTAAAGATTTTTCTAATGCACTGTTCACGTAAAAATGACATTCTTTTACTCCACACATTTAAGATTTTGTTATATACATAGACGTACATCAATAAATAGGATTATATAGAATAAAGTCTACAATGTGCAATAACTAGACAATACTCGCAAGAGAATTAGAAGATGCATCATTTTGTGACAAGACCAAATAGAAAGTTTAAATCACCAAACAGAAGTCTGTGCTTCGCAAAACAAACACCAGAAACTCTTGATTGGTTGAAAAGCATTTTAAGAGAAGTTATTTTCTTCAAGCAACTACTGAAGATGACAAGACAAACCATGGTTGGAGAGACTGTACTGATGTAACAGAAAAGACCAGGCTTGCAGTGACTCTCAGCTTCTCTTTTTTATTCTCAAAAGTAACTAATAAAGTAATGTAGACATTAAAGTATTTCCTTGACAATTTTAAGGGGAAACAATAAGAATAGCATGCTTTCTTTCATAAGTTAAAGACGAATATTTTCAACACTTTACCATAAAAATACAGGTACACATGCCAAAGGCCAATCAACGTCAAAACTACAAACTTATATGTTAGAATGAATAGGTAAAAGTTAAGAGTTATAATTAGTAATAGTTAGAATAGGTAATAGTTAGGGTTATTATTTTATTCTGTAATTGAATAAGAAGATGAATTCAATGTAGAGGTTCAGGGATTTCCATCTTTTCTCTTCTCTATCTCTTTTGCTATTACACTTGTGAACTAACACAAGCGACAAAAAAAAAAGAAAAAAAAAGCGATGTGATAGAATGAACCATCACTGTGCACGTGCGTTTTTTCATGACTCTACAGTGCTCTGAAGTCTTTTCCTCCCTATTTCTTCTCCGTCATCGCCAACTTCTTCACCTATGCACGCAAAGCTTCAATCTTCTCCATCTTCATGCGACCTTTAGTCTCCTCGCCCTTGCCTTTGTCCTCCTCTCAGCCGGCGATGAAACCTCTGGCGACGTGCTTCCAGCGTCGCCTGCCCTCTTCCGTTTCTCGCAACCACTCGCCTTATTCTCCCTCGCGTGCGACGAGGCCGCTAGCTGCCGACCGCTAGCAAGCTTCGTCGTCGGTGACACCGAGCACGACGCCACCTTTCCTTTGTTCTCCCCTCCCTCACGTTCAAACAACAAACGTCAGTGGCAAGCCCAACGCTCAACGCCGACGTCGCCATCCTTCTCACTCTTGTAGCTCCAATCGACGGGAACACATCAAGCTATTGTTTCGACGCTCGTTCCCTCGATCCGGTGAACTCTGGTATAGGCAGCAGGCTCAAGTGAGCTCTTGCTGTGCTGTCCAGCGAGTGCGTGTCGACCCACAGCTTCCGGCAATGCAACTTCCTTCTGACGAGTTTTTGGTGGCTCTGACGAGTTGCAGCAACACTACATCTTTCTCAACTTACGGCCCGTTTGAGTATTTCCGATGAAGTTTCGGCGACTTTGGTGAACTATATTTTTGACGATACGTGAGTTTTGTCCGCACATGCTACAGACTAGGTTAGTAACATATTAGTCATACAATACTGTATTTTTATACAATCAGTTTTATTCCTGCACCAGAATATTCCAGGTTTACATGTTTAACTTATTTGGACAAACGAGACAATATGACTTAATAATATTAATAAAAAATAGGCAGGATATTTAGAGACAAACACCGTAAATTCTAACTTGGTAAGGTCTGGAGCTTCAACACCCGGATTTCACTTGGACTATAGTTGGACCGATTGTACTGTCAAGTAGGGATCCTCCCCCTATCTTTTGACACGGTGTCAAAATGCATTTGTGTACGGATATGTCTATATATTTTCAATTTAATTATTTCTGCTGCATTATTGATCATGATACTATCATTATTCAATTTATCTTACTAATCTTGTTGCATGATACTATCATTATTCAATTTATGTACGGATATTTTTATCAGTTGATTTCTATTATATTCTATTGATTGTGATATTCTAACGGTTGCACTGACAGTGGTGGTTAGAACAGTTAATTGATATATGTCTGTAGCTCGAAGGGGGTGTGGGCCACAGGTTTTATATATCGGCCAATGGCTATAGTCGTGGTAGAGGCCACAAGAGTATATGCCTCCGAACTGAGTCATTTCTGAAGGATCGTATAACGACTTTGGGGTGATTAGGTATATGACGCTATACTAGCGGACTGCTGAAGGGCAGCTGTCTCCCTTGTTTAAAGCTGACAGTAAGGACCACTCTTCCAAAAGTGTGTCCTTCGGGACAATCGGCAAGCTCACTATTTTATCTCTACGTGTGACGTATTTTCAGCACTCGGTTTAGTTGTACTATATGTATACTGTGCATATAGGACTCTGATAGATATTGGAATAAATCTTAACTCTTGTTCATACATTATATGTTAAATCTCCACTTAACCCTTCTGGCTAACAACCCTTGTTTCTCTTTCTGGTTCAGACAGTTGCTCTTTCAGGAGCCAAGTATATAGAAAGAGGTAGTGGCTACCACTTGCATTAGAGTATTCCATTTACTCTAACATGGTATCAGAGCATGTTTTCTAAACTCTAGTCGCTTCTCAATTGATATCAGAAAATCATATACTGTTCACGGGCAACACTATTCATGCGATGGCGTTCATTCGTACTGACACTGTTCACCTATACAATGGCATTATTCATCGCCACCATATCTTGTGGACAAAGCCTTATGTCATCATCTATTGCTAGCGACGTCTTACACCGCCCTCTATTACTAATGATGTCTTATGCCACCTACTACTCTTGCTGGTATGCCTGACGTTGCTTTTTACTCCTATTGGTGCCGGCTTACACTACCTACTACTGTCTTCTACTTCTCTTTTAAATTATGTTATCTTTTTTATTACATGCAAGCTAAAGCATAATCATAATATATATTCAGCTTGAGGGGTAGTGTTAGAATTGATAATAATTAAGGTTATAATTAGTAATATTAGAAATAATATTTTATATATAGTAAGTAATAATTAAAATATTATTATTTTATGTACTCAATACCTCTATGTATAGAGGTTATATTTATTTTGTAATTGAATAAGGATATTAATACAATGTAACCCTTCAGGATTTTTCATCTTTTCTCCCTTTTGCCTATCTCTTTCCTTCTACTCTAACATAGATCCAAAGCTCCAAATTGAAACTATAAATCTTATTGGGAAAATAAAATGCCCATGCAAAATCACCTTGCAGATGAGCTCTATGGATAAATTTATAGTTAATCATGTCAATAAATACACTATATGCGCTAAAAGATCTTGAAAGAATGAATTTTTCCTCTTAGTGAACATTTTCAAAAGATGTTATTTCTAAAGCATTTAGCGAAGGACTTTGTAGTTATGCCAGTGTGTTGATCACAAAAGTCAAATTTCAAACCTTGAAGCCATATCAAAGCTAACGTATGAAATACTTTGAATGGAGACACTAAGGCACAATTGAGTGTCAATAGATTGCCAAAAAGACAATATATAGTGTATCCGCAACTTCAAACAGGCCATAGATTGACGAAATATCCTATAGAAAGAAATAATTCAAGGGAAGTTCCAACAGCAATTAATATTGCATGTTTTGAACCTTGAAGCCATATCAAAGCTAACGAATGAGATACTTTGAATGGAGACAATAAGGCACAATTGAGTGTCAATAGATGGCCAAAAAGTCAATATATAGTGTATCTGCAACTTCAAACAGGCCATAGATTGACCAAATATCCTGAAGAAAGAAATTATTCAAGGGAAGTTGCAAAAGAAATTAATATGGCATATCAAAAGTCAAATCGAACCTTGAAGCTATATCAAAGCTAACGTATGAGATACTTTGAATGGAAACAATAAGTCACAATTGAGTGTCAATAGATGGCCAAAAAGACAATATATCGTGTATCCGCAACTTCAAACAGGCCATAGTTTGACCAAATGTCCTGAAGAAAGAAATAATTCAAGGGAAGTTCCAACAGCAATTAATATGAGAAAACAATAGCATTTGCAACAGAATTAGATACTTAGATAAATACAAGATTTGCCCCAAAAACTGCTTATATGAATGAGTGTAAGATTTACAACAAGACTACATATTTGATTGAAAGACCAGTTTAATTTCACAAAGGGAAGCTCAAAACAGCAATTTTGCAAATATCTTACTTAATGAGAGATATACCGAACTCATGGGACTGATAAGAGGATAACAGTTTAAGAGATTAGATAATTAATAAATATGGGCCTTCTACGCTGACAAGAGATGAAAAAGTCGAACAGAGAATTCTAATTCAACAAGAGCGAGGAAAGAGTTAATCTAGGAAGTACCAGAAGGCGTAACAGACTTCACCCAAGATTGCGGGAGGATCTGAACTGAGTCGATCATCTGCTGCTGTGCATTTCCGATTCCTACGTCATCAATCCTAGGTCCTCCCGAGGCATATGAAGCCAGGTTGGGATTTCTCTTGGCTTCAACCAGACGCCACATGTACCAGGAGCCAACAGATCTATATGGTCTCCATCTCTCGCAAAGCTGCTCCATCTGCGAGGGCCGTGGGACCTCGTCGAGAGAGTAGAGCATCTGCACGCCCTTGCGGACACCAAGGTCTCCGATGGGGAGGACATCCGGGCGCTGAAGGCAGAACATCATGAACATATGGACAGACCACGCGCCGATTCCCTTTACCATAGTTAACATAGAGAAGAGAGACTTGTCGTCCATGGTAACAATGGAGGCGTCCGAGAGGATTCCTCCGTTGTACTTTTGGGCGAGGTCATGTAGATAGGACGCCTTGCGCTCGGACACGCCGATCTGGCGGAGCTGGTGGCGAGTAAGGGAGAGGACTACGTCAGGGACAACGCTCTCGTCGCCGCCGCATAGAGAGAGAAAGCGACCATAGATGGAGGCAGAGGCCTTTGCGGCGAGCTGCTGCTGCAGAATGCTGCGTACGAGGGAGTGAAAGGGGGAGATAAGGCACTGGAAGGTGGGGGGATCGTGGCCATCGATCACGTTGGCGAGGAGGGGTTCGACGGCGCGAATGTGACGAAGGGCGCAATCGATCTCTCCCACAGCCGACAGTGGGCGAGGAATCACGCGGATGGTTATGTTCTTCTCGTGCAAGTCGTCAGCAGCCGCGGACGAAGAAGAGAGCTTACGGATCTTTCGAGGACGGAAGGGGATCTTGGAGGTTGCGGTATCGGTGAACACTGCGGCGACGGCGGCATCGGCGGAGAGGGAAGACGGGGTAGGGTGGGTGGGCGGCGAAAGGGTTTCTTCTCCCATTGGAGCGGAGAACACGAACGGCAAGCGTCGATGGTAACCAAGGCCTAATGAGGGGGGATTATGGGCCAAACTCGTTGGGCTAGCCCAAAACAGAAAACAATGAGATGAGATTCAAGCTCGAAAATTCCTAAGTGGACCGACGCAAGTCTACGAATCATGGAATTCGCCTTTGGGTGCCTTGATTCTCAAGCATTGGGGCATTTTTGGTTTATGGCTATAGAATATACGTAAAGCACTTCGCGTTGGGATTAAAATTTCCATTCTTATGTGTTAACAAATTAAGGATATAGATACTTCTCTTATTGGCAAATAACATTTCTAAATATTCATATAAGCGGCTGATTAAATTAATTAACCTTACGAAATCATATGTATATTTAGTTATTTACGTAAAATGGTATATAAAATTAAAACATTTGAGAGTTCAGTCAGTTTACCAAAGTTAAGCTACGTAATAGATTGATCGAGCCTAGGCTTTGTAGAGTTAGAAATTTCTTGCAACGGTCCAAGTTGCTCGCCACATCAGATGTCAAGTCAACGACATTACTTGTCGTTATAACTCACAAATCCTAAACGACGAGATTGTAAGACTGCAATATGCAGGGAAAAAATGGCTAGAAATATATTCATGTGCCGAGGCGTTTCGGTTTCAAATTCTTGGGTTTATTAACGTGGTCCAGCGTTAAATCTATCATCGATCCTCAGCAACAATATCAAGAAAATACAACTCAAATTTCGGCTGTTGTTGTCATTTGGGGAGGCTGTTAAAATCTTTCAAGGAATCGTTGTGTTCAACGCGTAGTCCCCAGCCGAGGTGGCTTTTGATCGAGCATTTGAAGAGCTCGCAGTTCTAGTTAATTGTATTGAAATAGACTGGGCCTGTCCTGGACCTGCATCTGAGACGACGGCGCGATGCTGAACTGCCAAGAGAGGTAGGGCGCCGCCGCGTCTCCGTTGTCGGTCACGTCGTTGTACATGGCGAAGGACGAGCTGCTCTTCACGGCGGAAGAGGAGTAGCAACTCCACGGCGTCTGCTGCTGCCGGCGATGATACCCTGATCCGATACCCTGCTCCGTCGCTGCCGGCGATGGCGAAGGCGGCACCATCGACGCCGCTGCCCGCCGCTCTTCTTTCTTGTAGCGAATGCCACACGCATTGCACAATGACTGCGTTTCATGGTATGAGCTAGAAATTAAATGCTAAAGGATGAGGAAAGAATCCAAATACTTGAAAACCATGGAGTAGTAGACATTTATGTACCTTTGGTCCTCGCGGTCCGTTCCTCCACAGTGGAGTGGAGGTGGTGTCGCAGTTGGCGCACCGACGAGCTAGGAGGAGCGGGTCGCTGCCTAAGCCGGCTGCGCCGGTAGAAACATTAGGGCCCAAAGATGAGTTCTTGGACTGAGAAATGACGTCCCAGCAAAAGTTAGACATGGACGAAGGCTGCTGGATATGGGTTGCGGCAGCCAATGCTCTGTTCTCGGTTTGACGCGTCGAAGGAGTTCCAAGCGACAAAGTGCAGTCCACCAGGGAGGTAGAATATGAATTGGAACCCGAAGTATCAGAGCATTCGTCCATGTACTGCTTTCCCGTCACCGGAAACAGAAAAGTGTACGAGTTGCCGCTGCCGCCGCCGCTGCCACAGCCACAACCACCGTAGGCGACCCCACATGAGCATGGATATGCGCTGCTCTGGTACTGGCCGCACTGCTGCAGCATGGCTGAACAAGAATGGGAACAGGGTAAACGAAGAGGAAGCGAGGTGACGAGAGGAAGAGCTGAGTAGCAGCTGTGGTTGTGGTCTTTTTAAAAACGGAGCAGAGCACGTACGACTACGCCTGTGGGGAAGACTAGCATCGGAATGGGAAAGGAGGAAGACAACAGATACAAACTACGAAGTGGAGGTATATATATGTGGATGTAGTTTTTATATTATATACTGACGGGTTTTGTATATGCGAGCTGGAGCACGGAGCAGAGTATTGACTATTGACGATGCCTTGGGAGATAAACAATGGTCGTGTGGGAACTCGGGAAGTGGGAGATCGGGGTTTGTCTGTTCTTATGCAGAGAGGGTGTGCCAAATGAACAATTGTTAATGCTGGTTTTGTATGGGGCGTGGAGAAGAGGAAGACAAGCAGCAGTAACAGTACAAAAGCGTCGTGTAATGGTGCAGACGGAGATGGGATCCTCCGGGATGGCTGCAGTCGCAGAGTGGCGCTTCTCCTCTCCTCGTCACTTCCAGTCTCTCACTCGTCTCGCAGTGAGATCTAGAGAGAGAGAGAGAGAGTCGCTGCTGCTTATACGACAAGGACAGATGAATAAGCTTGGCTGTGCAGGTAAACTGGGCGATGGATCAAGCCACGGCGATGATGGTGTGTAGATTTAACAGGGGCGAGTGGCGCGGCAAACAATGGTGGTCAGAGGAGACAGATCGGATTGGTCATAGGGCGGTCAAAAGAGGCCACGTGACTCGCGGAACAGTCTTCCATGTAATCTCACACATCCCCAATCACGAGGGCCCGCCCATCGCAGATTAGAACAAAACACCAACTCTCTTGCCACGTGATTATTTCTCTATCGATCTAGTGTATCACGTGATGGGGCACGTAGGAAATGTGTGCGGCTAAACAAAGAGGAAAAAAGGGAAAAGGATTAAAAAAAATTTAAAATGTAACGTAAAAATAGAAGGCAAGGGAATAGGGATGTGACCTGGTTGGCATTGCAAGATCCCGTCTTTTGACACTCCCTGCAGACAATCATTCCCGCTCTCGCGCCAACGTCCGGCTCTTTCTTCTTCCCCAAGTCAAAGGCAAGGCCAATTTGAAAGAGAAAGTTAAAGCACCGGGTGGATGAGTGGATCCCATCCGTCTCGCCGGCGAATTGCCCGGACCCACCTCGATCGCCTTGTGCCTCCCCTAAGCCTGAGGGCAGCCGCGCGGCGCGGACTTCCCCAATGCTGCATTTGTTCGAACAGCTGATCCGCGCCAGGAGATCGTCAAAAAGTTTGCCCCGACACGCGCACTTGCCTCGGCAGATTTGAGTTACATTTGATTAGAGGACAGGGGGGAACAAGAGAGAGAGAGCATCTTTTGGAAATCGCAGGGTGAGAGAGTCGCAAAAGCCGATCGGTCTCTCTCTGTGTTCTGAGCTACGAAATCCAATCGTCGCGAACTACGAGCCGGCGGCGGCCCCGAGAAAGAGAAAGGGCAAGACCTGGAACCGAGTAAAAGATAGCATGGATTCGAACATAATACCCTCACTCTTTCCGATCGCGCTGTCCTGTCCTGAGAACGGAGATCTCCCTCCTGTCGCTCTCTCTCCTTTCTTGACCAGTGCTGGAGGATGGATCGCCTGTCTGCTTCCGAACACGCATCGGACGCATGCGCGCTGCATATTCGACGTTATGCCCAAGACGAGCCGTTGGACGTGTTCTCTGTTGGCGGGTGGATGCGGGATTCATTCGGCTGGGATGAGATGCAGCTCGAGATGCGGGAGGCGCATGATTCACGCCAGCTGGCGTGACTTTTACGTGGTTATTGTGGTTGCAGCAAACAGCTACAGAGCTGAGCTGCTGATGTGACGCGTCAGAGGTGGGCCCATGTCTACGCAGCCGCTTTCCCCATGTTTGCTGCGTCCATCGCCGGCTTTTCGGACCGGACCTAGATTGACCGACATCTCGAACAGCGAGGATCTGGCGCTCGTCTTGCTTTTGCTGCCATGCATACGACCCACGGGACTCGGACCGGTGGCTCAACCATTTTATCCCTGTGTTTTATTTTACACCGTGAAATGTGTAGCAGTAAATTGGATACAGTCCAAATTCCTTGTCGGCGCCAAATATGTTACTATGTGAATGAATAGAAGTTAAAAGAAAAAATTTTTGCCCGCAAACGAACGCAAGAGGACAGGGGTTTTGTGAGAGAAATATCATATAATGAGATATCGTGTAATGATTATTATCGTGTAATGTTTATATTATATATGATTTTATGAGTTCAGTATAAGAAAATTATGTAATGGACTATCGTATAATGGACTAATATCTTATATAATACATGATATAAGTCCATTATATAATAATTTATTACATAATCATCGTGTATTGTATAATACCTTCCTCTCACAACTACCCATCCTCCTATGTTCGTTTGCCGAAAAGACCCTTTGACAAAAAAAATTTCTAAGTTAAATTAATTGGGGTGTGTTTTCTAGGAGGGTGCCTGTCTGTTTTTTTTTATTATCTGGTATAGTGGAGATTATTTTTTTTATATAGTAAAAATTTATATAAGATGATATAAATTTATACGTAAAAATTATAATAAAAATATATGAAATGTACAAATTTAGTGTTATATAATTTTTATTTTTATTTAATAGAATATTTTTATTTTTTAAATATATATAGAAGTATATTTTATATTTTTTAAATTTTTATATGATAGAAATTTATTCAAGGTAGAAATTTAGTATTATATATTATTGAGTAATGAATATATATGTCTCATATTTTTTTAAAATATTTTATACTCTTATATATTTTTTTTATATGATAAAAATTTACTCACACTATTATTATCACCTAGATGGACAGTGATTTCGTGCTAAAAAAAATTAGGCAAGGGCGCCTACCTATAAACTTTTTCTGACTAATTGTGCTAGCATGTGTTACCGATCCATCAAAAATTAGGCTGGATCGTTAAATTAATTTGAACTAATTGATATTAATTGTTTGATATATAAAATTATACATCAAGGCTAGACCTCCCAATGAGTAGGACTGTCTATTAATCGGTTCAACCCGATAAATCAAATTGAGCCGAACCGAACCGAAGTTGGTTCGATTTGGTTTTTAGTTTCCTTAGGTCAGTTTGGTTCGGGTTGGGTGGGTGTCAATTTCAATCGGTTAGATTTCGATTTTTTTTAAAAAAATCGTATAAACCGAACTGAACCGAATACATATTAATTAAAAAAAATAAAAACTGATTACCTGAACCGAATGCACTTGCGCTCAGCTGCTCACGCTCAGTCACACACACACCTGCGTTGACCGCCCTCAAAACGAACACTGGAACGCATTCGACGTTAAAGGCTACAAAACCCTCCCTCTAGCTCTCTCTCTCGTTGGCGGCGATCCTCACCGCCGTTACAATTTCTTCCTCACAATCGCGACGCTCGTTGCCACCGGCTCTCTTCTTCACTGCCCTCTCAAGCTCTCTTCTTGCTCTCGTCGGCTTCTCCTCCTAGGCTCCTCGATCTCTCCTCTGGCTTCGATTTTAAAGGGGAGGAGGATGCTGCCTTGCCCGCTTCTTCCGCTGTTTGCCTCCGAAATCTTCTCACCATATGCATTCGAAGAAATCTCCAAAGAAGCCGAGGTCCTTGCGTCCTTCTCCTCCGCAGGATTCGGCAAAGCTGAGCTGCGTCTGAAGCCTCCACAAAGCTCGCATCTGCTAGGGTCGTCCACCTTCCTCGTTAAAGCACGTCCACTTGAAGAACTCGCCGGAACCTCGAGCTCTGCCCCTCGTTTCGAAGATGCCACCCGCGCCCGACTCTTCCGCTGGCATCGTCGAGCACATCGGCTGCCTGATGAAGTTGCCATACACCGCTCTACGTCCGACACTAGTGGAGTTGTCGACGTTTGCATCCTGTGCAAATGCTCACAGAAGATGGCACCGAGCCCGCCTTCGTTTCTCGCCCACTGGCCTTCGTGGTATGGGCTTCATCAACTGATCTAGGCTGTCGCTCAGCCCGGTAGGCCTTAGCCCAATCTAAAGAAACTCGGGTCTAATAACAAACCTCATTCTTATTCGGTTTTATCGGTTTCGATTCGATTCATAATCAATTTTACTATACCTCGGTTCGAGTTCAATTTCTTATCATTCCAATCGATTCGATTCGATTTGCTCTTAATCAATTCTGTTCGATTTAAACCAAATAGGCAGCCCTACCAATGAGGTAGACCCTCATAAGGAAAATTCATCTGATTGAAGAGAAACGCCTTAAATGTTCTGTAATTATCATTGGCTTGATTCTTGAAAATATGGTCAGGTACTATACCCACTTCACCAAAGAAGTTGAGCAACAAAGCAATATCAGTACAAAAGGTACCACAATGTAAGCATGACGTAACAAGCCATTACTACTGACGAGGAAGCCAATGGAAAACAGTCCACTCATTGAAGAATAATGGAAATGGTGGCTTCCCATGGCAGGCAGAATAAATGCCATTATCATGGCAGCCAAATTGATTGTTCGTTACCACTTGGTGAGACTGTTCAAATTTCAAGTTTCATTCTATATTACACAAGATACGTTGGACAAAGTTGGCGGCATAAAAGATGATTGTTTCATTCTGCCATTTCGATGATAGAGATTATTGCCTCATTGAATGTATTCTCTTCTTATGTCGCCTATCTTTTCTTCTGCAACGCCATCTCTGCTTGATGTCCTCACAAATATAGGATGAGTTCTGCATCCTCCCATGTGCATTTACTTTCAGTTCTTCGGTATCTTCTTCACTAGCAATTTCACCCCTTAACCTGGCAGTCTCTGCTAAAAGGTCATTTATAAGCATCTCTGTGGTTCTTGTAGTTATTCCTCTGAGATACCATGAAATAGGTGGCGGAGGGACAAGAGCTGGCTCGATCAGCTGGTCTAAAGTCACAACGGATCCAACTCTTCCTTTGCCCTGTGTGCTAGACTCGTAATCTGACGGCGTGTCTAGCTTGTATGGTTGGCCAATTTGTTCATCAACAAATAATGGTTCTACTTTCCAACAACCCTCAAATCTCTTCATAAATCCTGATTTCCCTTGTTTGAATTTTACCTTTCATGACAGTTTATAGTAAGGAGATTAGCGCAAGTTTATTATTCAATTAAATTAGCGATCATTTCTTACTGTATGATCTTTCCGGTTTTGATCAACTATGACGTGAACTGATATAGTCCCAGACCACCACAGAAACCTCCACAGTGCTGCTTGCTCCACCTCAACAACCTGCCGTAAACCTTCATCAATTAGTACCTTTCTGGATATCACTTCCTACAAAAGATGGAGAGAAAACCCATTAGTGCGATCTTAGGCCAAAGTAGGGTGCACCATAATCCTTGTAAGAGTTACATGCTACATTGAGATGATGCTAATGATTCTATAAATTGGATGACACATAATACTTTAATCTCTATCACAATTGCAAAGGAAAAAAAGTTATGATGAATGAAAAGCATTCAAATCACTAAAGCATAGGAACCACTTAAGACTCAGGGCCTGTTTGGCCTGGCCCCGCTTCAAAGCTGATTTTAAATAGCTTTTAAGTAAAAAACAGTTAAAAAACTATTTGATAATGAAAAGCAGGAGCAGAAAAAAATAGTAAAAAAACAGACGCTGGGAAAGCTATAATTTGATACTTTTACAGCTTCTGCTTTTCCAAAAAAATAATTTACATAATTTTGTTTAAAATTTTAAATATTATTATTTTAAATAATTTAAAATTTTAATACTAAAGAAAAATAAAATATATTATTATTTTAAAATAATTTAAAATAATATATTTATTTACTATTTTAAATTTTGACAGCAGTTAAAAAGTTACTAATCAAACATCTTATAAATTTTAACAGTGCAGCATAATACAGTACAACACAGTTTAGTACAGTTATAAAGCTAATAACAGCGGTGCTAAACAGACCCTCCGAACTCAAACTCAAAACTCAGTCCTGCTTCCGCATCAAAATAAATACCCTTTGAAATAATTTGACAGAGACTTATTTTAAGACCCAACTGTTGCCTGTCAAATGATAGCAATTATTGTTTCACGTACATCGCCCATACCATCATATAGAGAAACTTACAACTTACAAGCTTACCTTGCAAATTGCATAAAACAAGTAAGACGTAATTGAGTTTGTAAAGAGAAAAAGACAAAATTGAGAAGCCTCACGTTTCTTTTTTTTTTATGTTGTATTTAAGTTGGAGTCATGTACTATAATACCTCTTAGCATCAATCTACCCCTTCTTTCATCCAATAGTTAGTGGGTGTCACCGAGTATCCTCTCTTTTCCTCTTCTTTCTCCTCTCCAAACCTAACCGCTCGCTTACTATCCCCTGATCTACATCATAGCCTAGCCACTATCCTTAACAACTTTACTTACGGTAAGTCATCAACAAATCTCTCATTCCTGTCTCTCTCAAAAAAAGTGAAGGATAGAGTTGACGCAAGTTTACGTTTCACCTTGAAACTCTTCTTCACAACAACTACAATAATCCACACTAATCTTCAAGGATCCTTCACCTTCCCAACAACAACACCCCTGATCTCTTGAACTTAACGCATGATAACAACGCCAATAACAACCTGACAACCACCTTGTAGAACTTCATCAACTTTACAAGTGAAATCCTAGCACACAAACTCAATGGCATTACTACCTCAAATTGCCTACTTGCATGTAGCACGCGATTGTGATCCTTGCAGTAACACAGGCACAACCTTCCATACAGTTCCTGAAGGTTACTCCATGCACTCTTCGTATGAAGATAGATCCACTAAGAGGAAGCAAGTTGGAGGTACGACACCCCCAAGTAATAGATTTTGTTGCAAATCCTTTCTAACCACCACCATGTAGGATTGCATAGTGGACCACATCGGCACTTGAGTAATTCAATAGAGCAAACCAAGCACAGGCCAACGAAGTGAGATGGTAGACATTCCTGCTTTATCAGCAAGACCTCATTAATTGCCTGCTGTTCAGCTTGAGGAGCTATGACACGATAATCCCCCTGCCTGTCTCGCCTTTAGTGACTTTGGACTCTGATTTTGGTTTCTCTACTCACTTCATCTCCCACTCTATTGCTATTTCTAAGATGGATGAGATCTGCATCCATTAGACGCATGATATCTGAACAAAGAATATAAACATAAAAGATGAAAAACTACATATTTAAGGTGATGACAATTGACCGTCTTGAGAATGCTAGATTGACAAATGACATGTGCCACACGTCCCACACCCTACTTGTACATATTGAGGACTGCACGATGTTGTGTGTTCAGTTTATTCACATAATCAGGTTGTGTTCTGAGCTTTATTGGATAACAAATTCCTCACATTTGATTTGTTCAATGTCGTGACATCAGCTTTAGAAGTATTGTAATAAGTGAAGGTGGCCTATGTTTTCTAGCCTCTAAATTCAAGTTAAAATCAAGTAAAGTGAATCGATGTCAACAATGCAGCTGTAGCAAAGTGGGAGCATGGTTTTCTCTCCAACTCCAATAAATTCACTGGCTGTCTCTCACACATGCTTTGATACACCAAGCCGCACTTCTCTCCGTTTGCATGGATCTTTCTTTGTCTCATAATAAAACAAATAGTACTCTTATTACACATGAAAACTAACATAAACTCCATGTGCATGGACGTGGAAGATTTAGCTATTTTTATGTTTTTCTCATGAACATGCAACCTTCTTACTTCCACATACAAATTGATACAGAATCTGTGTGCATGGACAAGCAACACGTAATTAATCTGCTTATTACCTTCTCACATACCTAGACAAAAAAGACTTCCTTTATGTGCAACAAATGCCTCTCATTTACAACTTACAATGAGTGTTAACCTCAAGATTGCATCAACTTAAGCACATTGAGTTTACATGAAAGTGTTAAGTTATTTTATGGTATAATGAGTTATTGTTACATGTTTAATCTCACATTACTTGTTTCTCTTAAGTCTTCGTAGGTAACTAAGAATCAATATATATATTTGGTATTATTAAAGCACTTTTTTCCATCCATCCGCATTCATAGCAAATAAGGAATGCTTTGGAGAAGACTAGTTTGAAGGGGTTTCCGCGTACCTTTATGTTCTTGAACACCCTTTTGTTTTCAGGGTCAGTAACTATATTATATATTGCATCCGGTGGTAATCCAACATTGAATCTGACATTTAAGTTGCAAAGAGATCCTTTAGGTACAGAAACCTGGAAAAAAAACCAGACGAATTTTCTAAGCCATTAAACTATGATTAAGTAACACTTTCAGTTCAGCTTATTACATCTTTGAATCTCTTACAGAGTCAGCACTCAGTTAACTTGTTCATTAGAAAATTGGTTTCTGAACGTTGCAAAGCCTACTTGTGCAACAAAAAGGAAAAAGGGCATTGATTCATTATGTTACCATGTGCCAGAAAAAAGATAAGAAGACAGATTATAAACACAGCAACAATATAACAGACTATGGTAATAATTCAGATTTGCGTTTACTGCACTGTGAGAACAAAACCATGTCGCAGAAAAAAGATAAGAAGACAGATGATAAACACACAAACAATATAACAGACTATGGTAATAATTCAGATTTGCGTTTACTGCTCTGTGAGAACAAAACCTTGATCTGTGCTGGCTGATCAACCCAGAATGGATTTTCTTTCCAGGCCTCTAGCTGCTTATGAAAGTTGGCTTCCAAACCACTGTGTGATTCATTTCCTACCATCACCAGCGGATTACAAGCATCAAATTTCTGTTTATTCTTCACCAATTGTTTCAAATGTGCCTGAAAGCTTGTTAGGCATTAATGAAGCACCAAGAAAACTCCTTGATTCTATGAAGATGGACGAATGGTATACCTTCAAGCAGTTATGAAGACTCTGTTGGAACTGCACAAGAGAACCAACTGCTGAACTGACTGCCAAGGTGCACTCTTTTCCTTTGTTCACAGTGGTGTCAAAAATTTTCCCCATTTCTACATTAGCCATGAAGGCCTGCATTTAGAAGAAGAAACTAAAATAATTCAGGAAACATACCATTGACATACGTTAGAGATTATAAACTTTGGAAGGAAGCATTTAATAGAATTAGCATATGCTCGTTCGACATTTACTATATTTTTTTACAAAATCATAAAAATCTTTTTTTTTCTTATAAATGGGAATGTAATCATCAGAGGGAAAACAAGGAAGCATCCTAGTGTAATTTCTTCCCAAACCAGTAAATAGGCACTTGTAAAGTCACAACGAAGAGTAGAAAAAGGGGATATTATATTTGATTGAGGTGAAAACAATGGCTTTAGGGAAATAGAAGGCAAACAATTGCAAGTATTTCCCACAAGATAAAACTATCAAAGGCAGTCAATCAAATCTGAGCAACCGGAGTACAACAAGAAACAAAAAAAGTAACAAATCTTGAGAGATGAACCAATCACCTCATATGCCTCTGACGATCACTCTGAGAAGACAAGATGATTAGTTTGCCTCACATGGATTCCAAATCACAAGAGTGACGAGGAAGATCTGGTAGAACGAACAAGATACAAGAGCTAATGCGATCAATCAATACACAACACTCTTCTTCTCATATACCAGAAGAAAAGGTGATAGGCTACAGACACTATCAGATATGTGACTGAAACTATAATCTAAAGAAAGTTTTTCAACTTCATTACAAGCTTATTTTTTGACAGTGGGATAATTTACAGCAATGGTTCCTGTTTTGCTTTACTTCCATATTAGAACTTCTATTTCCTGATTACGATCATAGACTTTATCACTCCCAAAATATAGTGCAAAAACCTTAAACAGGTTTGAAAATAACTTAGGCATTTTTGAAAAAAGTCTGTCACTCCGTTGTGTTTTTTAAAAACACTTAAGTATGCAAATATACTTTAAATTTTAGAATGATATTTTCAAAATATAGTGTGAATTTAGAAAATAAGGCGTTTTTCAAAATTAAGTTCAAAAAGTAAAAGATATTCTCAAAGTTGTGCAAGGAGTTTAACATTACTTCTATTTTGGGAGAACAGAAAGGCCTGTACTAATATGCAAATAAATATTGAGATGACACCGTTTTGATAAACTACCCATTAGTAATCAAGGAGCCTATAGAGATTCATTTCAATTGGAAAACAAGAAAGAAATCAACCACAAGCACATTTAATTCCACATATATCAATAGTGAAAGAAGGAGAAAAGAACATACATATGGTTACAGTTAGTGTAAAACAGTATCGCAGTCAACAAATCTGTCATTCTGTTATCCTTTTTCATCTGCCTTTCCATGAGCTCCAGTGATATTCCAAGTATTACGGTGGAGAACAACAATATGTGATAGAGTATATATTATACTAAATGTGTGCATGCTAAGTTCATCCATTACAGGATTGAACTTAAGTACAAAAGGAAAGGTTATCTTGTACTTAAGCATGTGTTTGTAGTGACATATGCTCCTACTTTGGACAACACAGGTTTCACAGCTTCAATTACATACGTAGGATGAAAAGAAGTTGTCACATGGAAACTCAGTCATCCATGCAGTGTCTATGATTCTGCACATGTATTTTATCATACTTATTACATGCATCAAGGAGACTACTTGAATTTTTATCAGTATAGTTTGTTTCAATCACTACATGGTTCAGCATGTTATGGTTCAAATTCGTTCTCGTTTTGACAACAGAATCATAGTGAAAAAATGGTTCGTATTTATTATCCAAAAAAGTTAGCATATTAAAAAGAACATTCATATAGCAAAATTAGTAAATCCATATTCTATATGCTAACTACCTTAGCGATTATAACAAAGAATCTCTATTATGAATTGTTGCACTTAGAACTAACACTTGATTTCCAAAATATGTACAAATGAAAATATGAATTGGCAAAAGATAATCATTTGGTTTACTCACCATTGATTTTGAATTGATGGTTTTTGAAAAGGACTCCTAAAATTTGCAGACACCTTTTAAATTGGATGGCTAACTCAGTACCCTGGGGACAGAGGTAAAGATCCATGAAAAGTTAAACGCAAAGTTTTTCATTAATTATTTTGGTCAACATATTGCATAAGTGACATGAAATAAACATCTAATTTGTCGAAACAACAGAAAAGGAGGCAATGAAAGCTAACCAAAGACTCGTAGTGTTTGATCACGGTTTATGAAACCAATTACTTCTGCTAAACGCTCTACTAACTGAAAGACGAAAGAAGAGCATAATCAAAGAAAAAAAATATAACTGATAAACCATGAACATTGAATGAATATATTTTCTAAGCACTCATGAAATTACAAAGTATACCTGAGAATGGAAAATTAACTTTCTGCATTAAATCTGGTATTGCAGCAGAAAAAAATTGGCCTGTTCACAATTGCTGGCGGATAGACAATAACAGGTAAGTGGCTTCAATTAAAAGTAAGAATTACACTTGCTGAAACGTGTAGTAGAGATAATAAAGAACATGAGCAAAAGAAGTATATGCATGGCCTAATACCGAGATCACTAACCAAAAAACTACGTTGCAAAAGCATGGTAACATCAGTGCCCTTGAGAAAGCAACAGGCTTCCATATACTTCACCAAAATCCCAAACATGTAAAATTCTTTGACTAGACAAGAAACAGATACAATCTTCGTGGAGTAACGACATAAGCGAACCGGGATCTTACCTAATGACACCGACAAATTTTCATGTTTGGAAAACGAATAAAATACAGATGATTGAGAATTGACATCTGATGGTGGAAGGAAACCCTAGCGAGGATCAAATAACGTTACTGAGGAACCAAGCAGATGATATTTGAGGCAGAAGAACTAACTGGGAGGGGATGGAAGCGAGACGCCTAAGAAGGGAACTGATGGTGCAGCTGTTGAAGCAGTGGGGGTTGTTGCTGCTGGGGGGCAAATTGGGGCTGGAGAGCGTGGAATTCCTGATTGGGTGTGCTCTCGGCCTCCGTTCTTCTGGGCGGGTTTTTCAATCAGCTCCGCTTGATCTCTCCTTACTCTCCAGAAATCGGCGGCGACTCGAAATCGGTACCAACTTATGGCAGGCTCTCATATTTGAGCCTCCATTACTTTCAGAGGCGGGTAACGGGCTGGCAGGCCCTCCTATTTGGCTGTTCAGGCCCAGCGAGAACAAACCCAAAGACCACTCCAAGTCCTCTCTCTCTCTTCCCTCTTCGCCTGCCGTCTCCATCGCGATGCGGTTCACCGACTCTCCCGTGGTTGAGCTCCCCGTCGCCGCCACCGTGCTCACCTTCGAGCAGGATAATGGCTCCATGCACGTTGGCACCTCCGTCTGGCCTTGCTCTCTCGTCCTCGTCAAGTTCGTCGACCGGTGGCTCCCGCGCTTCTCGGCCGCCCCGGAGTCCGATCCCAACCCCTACAGCGATCTCCTCCGCTTTCCTGGAAAGCGCGCCGTCGAGCTCGGCTCTGGTTGTGGCCCCGCTGGTCTCGGCCTTTTCCTCCTCGGCCTCGACATCGTCCTCACCGATATCGCGCCCGTCATGCCTGCCCTCCGCCGCAACCTTAAGCGCAACCGTCACTCTCTCCCCCGGACGCCCAAGCACGCGCAACTCTACTGGAACAATCTGGACCAGATCAGGGCCCTCCGTCCGCCCTTCGATCTCGTTATCGCTGCCGATGTTGTGTACATGGAGGACTCCGCCGTGCAGCTCGTGTCCGCCATGGAGAAGCTCGTCGGGGAAAACGGGGTCGTGCTGCTGGGATACCAGCTGAGATCGCCGGAGGCGCACCAAGTGTTCTGGCAATTGTGTCACCGGACCTTCCCAGTAATTGAGAAGGTACCGCATGAGGATCTTCACCCTGACTACGCCTACGAGGAGACAGATGTCTACATACTCAGGAAGAGGAAGTAAATACTTGCAGTAAAGAGGTCTAAGATTGGATTTGTTCCAGTTTTAACTTCAGGTTCGCTCTCTTTCATTTCGTAGCTATCTCAATCTTCGATGTTTAACTTTATTTTTTGCCCTTTTTGAAGATGAACAAGCTGAACGAATTATACTAACTCGCTATTTTTACATATGTGGATGTCTTCTTCTGCAAAATAAGACACCAGCTTTATCTAGTCTATTACGAGAATTATTATAAAATGAGAAGTAGAATGTTATGCAGGAAAGTAAAACGTTAATTACTGGTTGTCGAGGCTAGCTTTTAAAATCTAAGGCATAGGACTGTGCTGCTGGGCAATCCAAGCATTTTCCGGTGGAGCTTTTTTGATGTTCTGATAATTTGGTCTTTCTTTTCCATTAACTTTACTACTTTAGTATATGATGAATAAATCACATAAATCTGCCTTAATCTTTTAATCTCCAAAGTTTAGCATCTATATTGTCATTTGGCAATGATCTTGGACTAGTATAGAGTGTCGTCCCAAACTAGATTAAGCAATTTGTACGATCCTGCTTTCTAGTTCTTTAGTTAAAATTACTGTATGCAGTGTGTATTAACCCGCTTACACCTAACTACATCTCATTTTTAATGGAATGATTAACGATTACAATGTCTTTTCTTTATGTTTGAAACCTATAGGATATGTGTTCTTCATCGTTGCATCAACTATCAAATTTCTTACTTAAGATATGCACATAAGCTAGGTGTCACTATAAACCATAAAGTTAAGAGCAATAGATTTGTGCTGGGATAAATATTAACTCTATATTTATCCTTCCAATTCTTGATTGCAGGACATTTGTATTTGGTCTCTCATTATATTTATCAATTTGCCTACCTTTGGTTCATCAAGGTTGTCATATTCCTAACTTTGCTTTGAATCTGTAGTTATTTATGCAATATCAATATTCATCTAGGATGTTCTTGTCCTCTTGCTATGATAGAATGTGCATCCTTTTTGCTTAAAGGTCGGGGATTCTACCCACAGTATAGTAGCACCATCATTGTAAGCTTTGGGCTCAGCATACTA
The DNA here is from genome assembly GCA_027563935.2 of Costus lasius. NCBI lineage: Eukaryota > Viridiplantae > Streptophyta > Magnoliopsida > Zingiberales > Costaceae > Costus > Costus lasius. The sequence goes on from CM050446.2 coordinate 140,482,128, forward strand.
CAGCTTTGACTAAAAACGTATTGACAACAAAATTATATAGCATCTATTTAAGTAATTTTACTATGAAACAGTAAGTACACAAGGGCGAACTAGATTTTTCTTTTTCTTTGTAAATCCCTATCTATACCACAATTACAATTACTTTAATTTGTTTGATTGCGATGAGTATATGACCGTTCAGTGCCTAAACCACATGGCAGCAAAACGAGTCATTAAAGTATTCTCCTATTTGTTTAGGTATATACTAAAGGAAGTTTTCAATCCTGCAAAGGAGGACTCTGAAATCAAGCATTTTGTTTGTCAGATGTGAAACCTTCTCTCAAGTATAGACTCGGAAATCTCCAATTTGAGTTCGCATTGTTTCTATACAATACCTAAAGGCTTGGTATGTTAGTAGTCAGGATGGCATGCTACTATTAGCTCTGAGCATGTTTATATTACCATGCTAAGGTTTCGCTACATGATTATTGTCAATTTTTTTTGCTTAAAAATGCTATATCTCATTTCTCCAAAAAGGTAGTCGCTTTGTCGGACTCATTAACATGTTTATATTACCATGCTAATTTTACTATTTTGGAGAAAATTTTTTAGACTGGGACTCTACGAAGGGATCTTAGACAGGGTCACTCTCAACCGTTGGATTCGCTGAAAATACCTATTTTAAAGCAGGGTGCTCTATGATTTGCGCCTCTTAATGGCTCAGGAGTAACCCCGCTGGATGTTTTTTTCCCACTAGTTTGATTGCAAGCTTGCGAGTACTTTTGCTTTTAATCCGATGAACAGCATAAAGCTGATGTTCATCCTTCATTGTCTTTTTTTTTTGTATGCAGTATGTGAGTAATCCATATCCAGATTTTTTGTTATGCAAAGTAATGGAGCTGATGTGGAGATAGAGTTGACATTGGTTGAGAAATGCAAGCGTGGGTTCTCTAAGAGGTTTCATTAATATACTTCGGGAACAGCTGGATACTCTGCACCAGATAACAATAATGTTATGAACATATTGGACATCATATGCTTCGACATAGTTTGTTTCAAATTGCACCGAATTGCGGCATTCTCAAGTTCATGAGTTTGTATGGATATTTATGACTGAGATGACCCATGGATCTTTTCCTCGAACCTAATAGGAGTTGCTACTTAGATACCCTTGTTAATTGTGGATGAATTATATTGTTATATGTGCTTTTTCTTTTGCCAATGATAAATATTGTAACGATGGTTTGTCCATGGTTCACTCCTAGGATGTTGAATTTGCTAGAAGCACGAATTTTAGCCGTCATCCTGGTTTTAAGATTCACATTTTCAACAAATTCAATAGCTCGGGAATAACTATGCTTAAGATCCCAGAATAATGTCTTGGAATTTTTCCCAACATCATTCCCAATTGTTATTGTAATAATGTTTCATTTTTTTTGGCATAAGTTCATCTTTTTTTTTTTAAAAAAAAATACTAGTAAACTATGAAGGAATTTTTTGCTCGAACATCAGGTACATACATATGCAAATATATGACATAGTTTAATGTGTGTGAACTACAAAAGTTCATAAAAAAACAAACTGCGATCAAAATAACTTTCTTAAAGTAATTGTCTTATATTTATATTATTTTAAAATAGTTATCTTATATCATATTTAGACACAAAATTTCAAACAATATTTATTAGTAAAATGTAATTTTAAGAATGCATTTGCTGTGATTCAATTGGTATCATAGTTAGATATAATTTCTGTAAATCAATTGTTATCATAGTTAGATATAAATTTTTTTAATTTCATTCATGTAAAATCTTTTGAAAGGTTTTCACATACTAACATCTTTGAACAAACTTTTATTTGTTATGGTTAAATACGTTTATATTAATTACTTGTTAAAAAATTATTATTATGATTAAAACATTAATTAATTTTGCAGAGTTTTCAGTTTAGTAGATTTAAGTACAAAGCTGAGATTTCCTGGAGTTTAATTGGCTAGAATTAAGCTGTCAAAACTTTGATCTTCCTTTTTCCTCCCCATAACTGTAGAAACCAAAATAAGATTCACCGGTAGCTCACTGAAGTAGAACAGGTTTGATGCAGGCAGCAGTATTGGGCCAAGATATTCAAAGAGGATCCATGGACTGATCAGATTTTGAAAGCCACCCACTTTCTTATCGTACTCGGAAAAACCCTATCAACGAAATAGTAGTAAATAAAATTCGTGACGAATATTTTTTTGCCGTGTGAGGCGGCTGACTTACCGAATCGTGTGAGGGTTCGTCGTCGTCGGAAGTGAGGACTACTGGTTTCCGCTTCCTTTTTCCCCTTCCGCAACGCCACCGATTCGCTGCTGCTGCTGCTTCTTGTCTTCGCGCCGCCACCGTTTCATCTTCTCCGTCCACAACTCCAATTCGTCGCCCCCGTCGACTCCGGTTCCTGCCGCGCCAGCGCCAACTCCACCGTCACGCATCGCCATTGCTTCCCTCTACCACGGGTCCACAGTCGTACCCCTTCGGAGTCGTCTTCCGGCTTCCAGCGTCGTAGCGTCCACAGCCGCTCCCTTCCGATTCGCGCTGCTGTCACTTCCTCCCAAGTCTGCACCGCCGCTGCCTCCCTTCGACTTCGAGACAACCGCGGAACCACCTGGGAAGCCACCGCCCCCATCCCCACAGAGTCGCCGCTACCTCTTCCTCCCCGATCGTACCGCCCGCCTCCGATCGTTCAACCGGCCTCACTGGCACCGTCCGCCTTCATCAAGACATCAACGGCGTCGATGCCGCTCGCATCCCTCGCCGTTGCTGATCACTCCCCGCCGTTCACCGAATCGACGGGCTCGGCGCCCTTGATCTGAGACGATCCGCCGAAACCTTATTAACTGAACCGGTGCAGCCCGGTCCACTTCCACAGCGACCGCCGGGTTCAGTTCACCGGGCCCAGGTCGGTCCAATTAATTCTTGTCCAACCCAATCTGTTTTCCAGTTTGTTCGGGTCAGTTAGTAAGCGCACTTCTGCAAGCCAGCGGTAAGGCCATATCACCAGCCCAGCCTGGTTCAGTTATAATACAGCAGCTTCTCCATTAGGCCTTGGTCCGATTTCACCCTAATCCAGATAATTCGAGACCATTCTATCAGCAATTAATCGAGCCCATTGGAGGTATGAGTTGTCTTACCTTTCGTATTTGCACTAAAATAAATCCTGCCTAAGTTCTGAGTGATAGTTATAGAGATTTAATTTCATTTCTTCCTACGTCATGATCAAGGTTGTCGTTTTTACATTGTGCTTGCCAAGATTTTATCCCTGTAACTGACCATCATATTATGTCCTGTGACGAGTTTTGTGTTTGTTTTTATTCTATATTATTATGTTATGACATGCGAGCAAAAAATTATAGTAAGCTCTATATGTTGTGTGCTGTCGTATAAGTGAAAAAAAAAATCAGAAATAAACACATTGTATCATTTACTTTAAATATATATCTAACTAGATTATGTTGTCAATTTACATTTTTTTTCCCATTACACTTGCATGACCACTATTGACAACATATTAAATATGTTTTACGGCTAGATTTAAATATATTATTTTTTTATATTATTGTGTTGTGATGTGTAGGATAAAATATTTTATTAAACCCTATTGTTGTGTTTGGTTAGGTACAAGGCAAACTATACTGTTGCTGGCAAGACTCAAATTAGTTGAGTTGTTTTGTCATTTGTTATATGCTTTTTGTAATACGAATAATGATGAAATGATGTTTCCTTTAAATTCTTCTCAGTTCTCTTCTTCTATACATGTTTTCTCTTCTTTACTTTCTTTTTCAAGTCTCCTCTTTTAATATCTCTTTCTTGGTGGCATCTAATTAGATCATCTTTCCTAAAATTCTACGGTCCCCATTAATATGAAGTTTACTATCGATTATCTTCAAGTTCAATGCCCATTATAGATCCCTAGCCTTTACATATCTTACATTTGTTGTTTTCATAATGTGGTTGTCACATTAGTTCCATTGCACACTATTAACACTATGTATGAACCATTGTTCTTTCCATTCTGTTTATGTTTTCTTTTCTTCTTGGCTACATCTTTAGTTGTCTCTCTTTCTTCTAGAGTTTAGTACTTTCTAAATAATCTGTTCTCTCTTTGTGTAAGTTTCATAATCTTCTCCTAGGTTGTTTGATTAAATCTATTGCAAATGTCCATGTCATTTGAAGAAATGAATGATTTTTTCATATATCATGTTACGGGCCCAATATTGTTAGTAGGTTATTAACAAAGCAGATCCGGATTGGTATGTCATACCCGATTCGCTAAGTAGTGAAGTTCAATAAATAAGGGCTTAGGGTTAGGGTTAGAGTGTCCAAGTATTTTGTATTCTCGTATTAGGGCATACTTTGCATGATTTCTCACCGGTAACGGCTGAGATTCTATCAATTCGTCCGACCTACCGGATCCATTGTCGAGAAACCGGTGGTCTGGCGACAGATAAAGGTGGAAGAGATTCCGTTGTCGGTAGTAGATTTGAACGGTGGATCTATTATCGTTGATCATGTCGACAAAGAAACCTTAGGAAGGAGTCAATTGAAACCCTAGAGAGGAGGTGAACGTAGAATAACCATTGCGGAGGTCTGGGATGTGCGACGATTTTGATTCCAGCAGCAGCGGCTCCAACGATGACATTGCATGAAAGCACTGTAGCAAAAGTATTGTATGGCAGTACTGTAGTGTGATACTGTAGCAGCAGCATTGCGACAACCTAGAGAGGAAGAGGAAGAATATGCGGCCGCAAGTGTCGCAGCGCACATGCGGTATATGTAGATTAGGGTTGGAAAAAAAATTAGAGAGATTGGTGGTAAAAAAAAAAGAGAGAGATAGGAGTTATAAGAGAAGATGACGAGAAGTGAGGTTGCTCAACGTTATGTGGAGATGAATCGTCGTCTTGATGTTTTAGATGAGATGAAAGCAATGCTGAGAGAGTTGGTTGTAAAGAAGAAAATAAAAGAGGGTGTGGATGTGATTGTGGATGGGCAGACTTATCCAACCTTGAGCGAGGTCCTGAAGACTACATCACAGAGCCAAAGTTATATGGAGGATAGGTGGCAGATTCGTATTTGCATGGAATTATAAGGATTTGACGGAACTGATCCAGTAGGTTGGATTGCCCAAGCTGAATATTATTTTCACATTAAAGGCACGCCGAACGACTATAAATTTCTCATGGCGTTTGTTCGTATTGAGGGGCAAGCATGCGATTGGATTCGAGGGTTAAAACGACAGATTCTCAATCTTTCTTGGGAAGAGTTGAAACAAGAGATAATACAAAGATTTAGTAATTTTCATACAACTACAGTCCTTGATAAAAGCTACTATGAAGATGTGGTTGACATTGAAGAAGCTACCGAACTAGAAGGTTTAGTCACAGATGGTAAATCAAAACAAGGAATGGTAATTGAGAAACGGGTATTAAATCAGACAACTGAAGCTGATGCTATGGGTCAAACTATTCAAGTATCAATTGAAAAAGAAAAAGATATTTTACCAGAAATGGTTAATGGTAATGATAATACATTTGACAGTGTAGAAAAGATTCATGCGGGTATTAGAGAAACAGTAAAAGAAAATGTGCTTAGCGTCAAATTGCCTGAACCTCTGGCAAATGCAAGTACCCATGGGATCACACAATCAAAACTTGAAGTCATATATGAGAAACAAGATACACCAATTGAAGTTGAAGATCCATCAGTAGCTTTAAACAAAATTGGTATGAATACTGATGTTCCAGCTATTGGAACTATTGAGGAAATGAGAGAAGAAGATTCTAAAATTGAAGACAATAAACAAGAAGTGGTAACAAAGGTTTGTAAACTAGTCTCAGTATTTGTATCACTTCTACTTCAGCTATTGAAACTTCTGAAGAAACTAGGGAACTGGAAGCTAAAATTGTCGAGCACAAGCAAGAAGAAGAATTAATACTTGACAAACAAGTAGTTAATCAAGCAAATGAAGCTGTCAAGCTTGAGGCTGTAATGTTTGGTGTTTCTAATTCAACAACTTATCGAGCAATTTGGGATCCTGGAGAAAACTCAAGATAAAGTTTACAGCCTTGAGGACAAGGCTAGTTAGAGATGGGGGCAATTGTTATGAGCCCAATATTGTTAGTATGTTATTAATAAAGCGGATCCGGGTTGATATGTCATACCCGATTCGCTAAGTAGTGAAGTTCTATAAATAAGGGCTTAGGGTTAGAGTTAGGGTGTCCAAGTATTTTGTATTCTCGTATTAGGGCATGCTTTGCATGATTTCTCGCCGGTGACGGCTGAGGTTCTATCATATTATGTGTTTTCCCAAATTTTAGCATGTCTAATTAGTTTTAAATTTAGAGGCCTTTTGACCACTTGCAATTCTTTTTAGAATGTAAAAGGTTTCAGCATTGGACTTGACATTCCAAAGGTTTTAATTCAAACTGGACCTAGTAGATACAGAAGCATTAGTTTATTGGTTCTCCAGTTTTTGAGTTTCCATATGTTATCGTTTCTATCAGCTTGGAGATATTTTGATCAATTAATGTTTATGTTTATTTCTGCAGTGTTTTGGCTTTAATGAATTTTCTAATCTCGAAGTTGCATTACTGACAGACTTCAATCATGTTATCTAAGACCATCCTTGGGCTTCCATTTTCATCCACCTGAAGTTAAATTAGTTTGGTACTACTTGAAGTGAAAAGTAGTGAGAATCCTCTCTGCCTTGAGGCTATTTCTGAAGTTGAATTATACAAATATGAGTTTATATTTATAACTCATATGTCACTTTCATATTTGGTCATTTTGATAGTTATGGCCTTCAGTTTGAGTATGACATGGCAAAATTTCTTCAGAATTACCTTTTTTAGCTATCACTATCTTTTTCTTAGGTTGCATTGTTCTCATCTGCATGCTAGAAAAAAAAATCTCAGTTTCATGCCAAGGATATGCAGTGATATCGGATACTGGAAGGGATAACTTGTAATACTACTCAGGCACTGTCGGGATGATAAAAATGTTTTAGATATTATGGAGGAAAAGATGCTACAAATGCTTAAGAAGGTAAAAAGTTTAAGGGAATTGAAGCAAGTTCATCTCCAAGTTATCGTACGTTCTCTGGGAGATGACAGTTTTATTCTTCCCAAGCTCATTGTTCTCTCTTCGGCCTTCCACTCCCTAAACTATGCTAAACAAGTCTTCAATAACGCTTGGAGTCGAAATGTTATCGTGCACAATGCTATGCTAAAATGCTTTGTTGAGAAGGGGTACCAAAATGAGGCCTTCTTAACTTACAACAACATGAGGACTCATGGGGTTTCACCGAATAACTTCACCTTCACCTTCCTCCTGAGAGCCTGTGTCTCTTTAGAGTCTCTGAAGTGGATTGAAGGAGTCCATTGCCAAATTTTAAGACACGGATTTGGATGCTATGTCTTTGTTCAAAACGCCCTCTTGAATGCCTATTCCAGATGTGGTCAGTATATTGACTTGGCCCGTCAAGTATTTGATGACATGTCTGAAAGAGATGTGGTATCATGGAATTCAATCCTTAGTGCATATATAGCTCACGGTGACATGAAGCAGGCTATGACTCTATTTGAATTGATGCCGGAGAGGAATGTTATTTCTTGGAACTCAATTGTTGCAGGTCTTTCTAGGAATGGAGACATGGTCTCAGCCCGACAGATGTTTGACCAAATGCCGATGAGGAACACTATTTCATGGAATACCATAATTTCAGGGTATGTGATGATTGGCGACATTTTATCTGCAAAATCAATTTTTGATCAGATGAAAGACAAAGATGTGTTTTCTTGGACAACAATGGTATCAGCTTATGCCAGAGTCGGTGATTTAGGATGCGCAAAGACAATTTTTGATCAAATGCCTATGAAAAATGTAGTTTCATGGAATGCAATGATTTCAGGATACAATGAGAATGGTAATTTTAATGAGGCACTAGATATGTTTCAGTTAATGTTGCTCGAGGGAAGGATCCCTCCAGATGATGCTACTCTAACCAGTGTCATCTCAGCCTGCACTCAGATTGGTATCCTTGAATATGGAAATTGGCTCCACTCTTACATAAAGAAGAGCAAATTTCACTTTACAGTTCCACTGGGAAATGCTCTTGTTGACATGTTTGCGAAGTGTGGGGACATAAAGTCGTCCATATCAGTTTTTAATCAGATGCCAAGGAAATGTGTAATAACATGGACGACTATGATTTCTGGTTTAGCTTACAATGGATACTGCAGAGAAGCTTTGACCCTTTTCGAGCAAATGAGCAGGGAAGGAGAGGAACCTGATGATGTTATTTTTATCGCTGTTTTATCTGCATGCACCCACGGAGGCTTAGTTGAAGAAGGACAGGATATTTACAAGCAAATGGTGGGAAAATACGGTATTAGTCCAAGAATGGAGCATTATGGATGCATGGTCGACCTCCTTGGCCGTGCCGGAAAGCTGGAAGAAGGAATTGCATTCATTCAAAGCATGCCATTGGAGGCCAATGCTGTTTTGTGGGCAACTTTGCTCAGCTCTTGTATTTCTCACGGGGCCTGGGGGTTGGTAGAGTTTGTTAAACAAAGGATTCTTGAATTGGATCCACTAAGTTCTTGCTACCAAGTTCTGGTTTCAAATTCTAGTGCACGAGAAGGCAAGTGGGAAAGTGTTCAAGATGTTCGTGCATTGATGCGCCAGGAGGGGATGGAGAAAGTGCCAGGTTGTAGTTCAGTTCAAATTGGGGGGGTCCATGAGTATCTTTTCAAGGATTATAAGGATACAAAGAAAAGTGATCTATGAGATCTTGAATGGCATTAAACAATTTGTGGCCTTACGTAGCTTCTTGTACATCTCCTTTGACATTCTTGGCCCTGAATCCTGCTGAGCACTATATTGTTGGATGTCACAACCGGGGTATTGGCTCCTCCTCATGTTGGCATGAGCTACTTTAGCATCCTTTTCCAGTTGCAAAGTAGTAGTTATTCTTTGAGGCTCTGGTATATTTACTCATCAACCTTACATGAGCTAGATTGTACATCATTTTGATTCTTAATCAATTAGTGACCTATATCAATCCATCCATCATCGTCAAAGCCAAACCTGCTTTCCTAAAAATCAAAACAAAACGTTGGATACAGAGATAATTCCCATAGAAGAACTTAATTGAAGCTTATCTATGCTATGGATACTGATCACCCACAAGTACAGGTTTACAAAAGGTGAGTTACAGTTGCCATATCAATCTAATTCAACTTTGCTTGCTATGTGTTTGGCAACATATGGACGACAACTACAATTTATTTGTATGATATTTCCATCTCATGTTTTGATTGCAGAACAAGCCAGTCAGGGTTAAGGTCTATTTTTCCATCTGGTTTGTGATGTTTGTTGTGTCTTTTCAAAATTTTTATCTTTTTTAGTGTTTTTTTTCGCCGAAAAATTAGAAGAAAAGAATAAAAAAATACGTAAAATGCTATTAGATTCAATATATTTTTTATTTTTTTCTTTTAATTTTTTATTCAAGAAACACGGCCTTTATGTTATCTTATTTTTTTTAAGTTGTTGGAGTCCTGCCCTTGCCTTATGCCTCTGCCTGCACTACAAGAAGTTTAAGGAAAACCGATTATGGTACATCTATATCGATAATTTACGCATTGTATATGGTGTTTGTTTAATCCTCTATAGAAACTACCCATAATAACAAACTTGCAAAAATATTTATCATAAAGATATTTGTTATTCCTAACCATGTTCCACTTTAATGGTTAGTGTTGACAAATTTTAATATCTCAAAAATAGATATAGAGGTAAGAATTCGTTGAACAAACTATAACCCTTCATATATTCAAGATGAAAAGGATGGAGAAAGATTGAATCCAATTGCTATACATGGATGTAAGGGCAATTGAAATTCTGGGAGAGTTATATATTTGTGTATTGATAACAGCATTCACCATTTCTTAAAGCTTGATCTGTGCCCCCTCCCTAAACGAACCACCTAGCCAAGTGAAATCATGAACTAGAATAGAAAAGCTTGCCTCACCCATCAGTAAAATATTTCATAGTAGTCTCATTAGACCATTCATCTCGCTTGGTATGTTTAGATGATTGGGAGGAATATACACTGAAACATTTTGGAGCATAGTTATTAAATCATTATTACCAATATTCCTTCTAAAGCAACTATAGGTTCAATGTACTCTATCGACAGAGGAATACATAGAGTTTAATAGAGTAAAATAAGAAAAATATAAGATTTTATTAAAATTGTTTGTTTGGTTCTTCTCTTCATCAAAACAATAGGAATATTATGCTTATTATTAAACATGTTGACGATATGAAATAAAACTAAGGTCTATCTTTTTGATGAGAAGAAGAATTAGGCCATATGAAAAAAAAAATGAAATTTCCATAAAAGAGAAGTAAATAAAATGCTTCTATAAAAATTCTCATAGAATCAAGAAGGAAGTTTTCATGCTATACATGTTAGATCATGAATTAGTAATATCTGATCTCTACAAAAGTCTTAATTGTTTTGAACATTGTTTTAGAATAGGATATTTATGAAATTCTCATGAATAGTATCAAACCTTGGTGTGGAGCCTAGTGGTAGATGAGGTCGGGTGTGGGGTTCTCTAGTTTTGTCGTGATGACGTTTGCATGGCCCGCCTATCTTGTAAGTTTGTTTATTGGCATCATCATTGCCATGTGACACATTTGATACTCGCCTAGACTTAAAAAAAATTCTTATGCAAACAATATTTAATTATTTAATATATATATATGTGAGATGTAAATTTAATTATTTTATATTTTATATTTAATTTCTATATAATTGTTTAGAATATTTTATTTATTTAATAGATAATTTTAATTATTATATAATTTTTACTTAATAACAATTTATTGTCCTTCTTTAATGTTTTTATAGCCAAATAGTATTACTCTTTATGGTTAACTAAAGTTTGAACATTTTGAGAAACACAAGTACACAACAACATGCTCGTGGATATTATTCAATGAAAACTGATACGCACTTCCCCTACGGTCCTCTGTTAGCCTGTTTCTTTATGGAGAACTTATATGGGGAAAAGAAAAAATATAATAAATTTAAAAAAATATAATAATATTAGATTTATTATATATATTTTTTCTCTCCCCCATATGAATTCTCTTAAAAAAAACAGGCACTAAGGTTTAAGAAATTTAAATTTCCAAAAATTAATATATAATTAAAAAACATAAAACAGCAAGGGCTAATTTGCAAGAAACAAAGGATGAATCTCATAGCATAATAGGAAAAGAAACACAGTTATATGTGCATAATAATTCAAAAAATAACATCCTAAAAAAATAAAAGATAAACGTCTTTCTTTAAAAGAATCCCGAGAAAAGGGGAAAAATTTCTATGAAGCTGCAAATTCCTAATATTGTGGTCATCTTCACCGTCCAAACACCTCGTGATATGCACACGAGACATGTTATGGTCACGCAACCACTTTTGCACACAAAACTATATATAGGGATTCCCACTATCACCGATCGATCGGTGTTATGGTGGGTTTCCTAAGTTTTTTATGAACTCGCGAGTTCATAGAAAACGCGCCCGAGAAAAGGAGCCTCTTTTATGCGGTCAAAAGATACACCTGCTAGGTGTCAGGCCCCGGTTCAACCGGTTTGGCCCAGGCCCAAACGATGGTCCAAATCAGAGCCCGTGGAGAGAAATCACTCAGTCAACGTCATCAGCGCACGCTGCAGCGGTTCCTTCGTCGAGCCACGCGGACGACGCTCGCGCGTCGTCTCCGCGAGACTCGGTCGACGACGCGAGAGACGCACACGGAAAGGCGGCGACGGGCGTTTCGGACGCGGCAGCGGGAGAATCGGGCATCGGATGCCCTAAAACCAGATGAGGCGGCGGCTGTGGGGTTAAAAAGGGAGCTCGGGGAGCTTCGGCGGGGGATTACCATCACCTGGCAGCGAAGAGAAGTGAGGAAACTTCGAGAGAGATTGTAATCGGCGATTGGTTCGCCGGTGAGGGAGGGGACGAGGGCACCGGCGTAGGGTCGCCGGCGTAGTGAGAGTTGTAAGCTTTACCTTGAGAGAATAAAGCTTCTCTTCCTAAGCTTCTTCCCCTGTTAATCCGCATCCTTCCTTCCGGCGACAGACGAACGAACGCGGCGGCGTGCGTTCGTTCGCAGCGGAGACGAAGACGTCGTTGTTCGAACGCGGCGGCGTTCGAAACGAGGCGTTGACGACGTCAAAATCGGCAACGGCGGATTTACAAATTCGACGGACGAATTGCACGGCTGACGTCAGTGAGTGGCGGCTGACGTAAACGAAATCGAATTTTCGATTTCGAATCTGATTTTCGCATCTGACGTAAGGCGTACGTCAGCGGAGCGAAGATTCGACGATTCGGCGGTCAAAATCAATTTTGACCAGAGGTATTTTCAAATTTTGGGTTTCGTTTGGGATTTCTCTAAATTAGGGTTAGAGTTTTCCGTGCGAATTGTATTTTGGGGATAAAATTTAATCGGGGAGATTAGGGTTTCGATTTTGGGTCGGAAACCCTAGGGCGAGTTACGTTCTGGTGTTCCGCCGGATTGCTCTAGGAAGCGGATAAGCGCTGTTTCCAGGCCGATCCGACCGGGGCGTGACACTAGGGATGCAAATATGAAAAACAGCCATTAGTGATTAGTAGCGTTTTAACAAGAAGCAAAGGCATAGCAATCGCACTTACCATATACTAAGGAGAATTCTGCATATTCAGTGGTTCTACGATACAAGTATCTTGCAACAAAGACCTCACTCACCATACACATCATTGAAAAATTACATAGCTGGATTACAATAATTTACTAGGCGAGTTCTGAATCTGAATCTACCAGTAGTCCAGGTATTAAATAGCAGGTGAAGATGACGGGAAGCAGCACTCCATCATCATCCTTACCATAATGCTTTATCTATGGACAGTTGGAAAGACAAGGTCTCAAATATGGTGCAGAAGGAATAAGCAGCAGACAGGGATGAACAAGAGGTACAAGTGGTCAGGCTGGCACCACCATCATCCTCGTATGCGAGCAATACCGGAAAAAAAGCCCTTTGTTTCCAAGTTGCAAATCTTAGTCAAGACCCAATTTCATCAAAGCTTTCAGACATATACAGTTTTACAGCTATTAGATGCATGAGAATCTCACCAGTTTTTCTCGACCAATGAAGCCCTAAAATGGAGCTGCACACAGGGCATAACGGGCACTGACCCCAGAGCCGCTGCACCCAACAGGCTTGGCGGGAGCTAGGGGTATTGACGAAGCTAAGAAAGCAGGAGCAATCCTTGTCTCAGTTGGGGTTGAAGAGATTGGCAGAGGTTTATCAACTAGATTTGCTTCAGGAATCCTCCTCTCAGTCAAAGAGAATCCAAAAAGCTTGCAGCCGTTTCTGCTGGCACTCTGCTCCTTTGCACTGTTCAAATTACTGTTATCCATAACAGCACCGTTGACTTTTAGCAACTTGTGCTGCTGCTGATTGGCAAAATGACAACCTGCAACCTGGGGCCAAAAGGGATAGTTGGGTTCCTTTCTGTGCAAGGCTTCTGATCTGTTTAACTTGGCAAAGTAGCAGCTGCTGTCAGGCCCTTCATGACTATTCATGCCAGGCACGGATTGGAGGAGTGAGCTCTTGGAGCTTGCTTCTTGAAACATTAGCACCGAGGATGGAGAAGATACTTGAATTGATGGCAGAGACGGTTGAATAAGTGGAATATAACCCATTGATGCTGCAGGTAATCTAGTTCCAGAGTGAGATGTATGGATGCTATCAAAGAGTCCATAACCACCATTCCTAGCATGAGCATCAGATCGAGCTCCGAGATATGGAGGATCTTTGGAGAAAATTTCTTGACCTTGCAAGACCCTTTGGAATCGGACCGATTCACTAAAGCCTGTGCAGTTGAAGGAAAAGTCAGAATTTCCATATGGGATTCTGACCAGACCTCCTTGAACAGATTGACCTAACATGCCCCGATGAGCATGAGAGGAACAACCCTTACCTTCCGAGCATTGGTGGTTGCCAATCTCAGAAACATGAGAGGCAGTTACACCAATACTATTTGGAGGCCAGAGTCTCATAAATTCTTGACCTTGCAAGACCTTGTGGTAACTTGCAGATTCCCGCAAATCCATACAGCTATTTCCATCTGCAATCAATTTGAAACAAGCATTAGTAGTGATTACACTAGACCGAAAAAGTTTCTGAAGTACACCAAAACCTTACTTAGAATTGGAAAGTCCATGTTGCCAGAGGGAAGAGTAATTTTAGCCCTCTTGGAACCTGTTGCTGATAGGGTGTTAGAGCCTAAAACTGAACTAGTCAGCTCAATGTCCCAGGGAGATATCCTGTTTTGTCGATTGGCATCCACATCCTCATCCCAATTTACCTATCAGAAAAGCAGACACCAAAAGAAAGAAGAAAAGTTAAATTAAGCGATCATTCAAGTGCAGATGTAAAGTGGAGATGAACATGAAACATGAAAAAGGTTGAATAACTGAGAAACATTTTGAAGGAAACAAACACGCTAACTCCTTGAAGGTTAAATATAAAAACTTATGTATCTGCCTCTGATACTCTGGCAAAAGATATTCAAGCTCGTACAAGTAAAAAAAGCAACTTAGTGTGCCTTATATTTAAGAACAAAAAGCATGTGAGGCATACAAATGTAAACCACCATGGTAGCTAGGAAAAGTAGCAAGGAACACGAAAACAGCGTAACAGATGCATAGATTCACAATCTGGTGATCCACTTGTTGAACATCATAATGACCCAATAGAATAATTTTATTGAAGTTAGCACCACCGAGACAAGGCGAAGAACAAGAGAGAAAAAAAAAACTAGGTTAATCTACAATTCATGAAGAGATTTGCAAGTTATTTAACCCATTAAAACTTATTTAACCCATTCTAACAATGTCCATCTTGAATCATTTACAAGTCATTGTTTCTGAACTTTTATATCCCATGGCATTTCTTAATTAAGTGATTTGCAAGTTGTTTTTATTACAAAAAGAATAAAATCATGATTTATTTGAGCTTGTGCCTTGTATCCTTTATGAATCATTACACAGAAAAAAACCTACAAAATAAAAACATAGCAATTAATTCACAAAAATCCTGAATTATTTAAATTAATTCTCTCATATGTGATGTTCATGTTCCCTTCCTTTCAATTTTATCTTGTTTTTCAGAGTATAACTGATGTGTGTGTGTGTTCCTAATGTATGACAATATATAATGTTTGCCAATATGTAACTTAAGGTTGTCATCACCTGCTTGGCCCTTCGGGCATTGCAAACTACTAGATACAAAGTGCAAAATATGAATCGCCTCAAAATTAAAAATGGTCTCTAAGGATTGTGTCTACCATCTGTGAACCTCACTCCTGAGAGTTTTCACTAATAATGACTCATTTGTTAAATTCTATATGATTATTACTATATTATGATACATGAAGGTAATAGAGTACGAATAGACCGCATGCTTATTCACTAATCACTTCCATATTGAATTCATGATGTATTTTCTTAATAACATCTTGCATGTCTCAAAATAAATCTATTTAATTCTGTACTAATCCAGAATTTTTTATTTTTTATAGAATTATTAGAGTTTGAAACCTTAAATTTGACCCCAGATAGCATTTGAACTTTGTATAGGGTGATTGAGCTAAAGAGGGAGACACTAGCATTACTGATTGAAATATTGTGGAATTTTAAGTTTGTTTTATATTATATATATTCCAAGGACTGGCTTAGTTACAGTTCCAACTTCCAAGTTATGTGGAATTGGGCATAACAATCCGACTTTTTAGGTTTTTCAAGACAAATAAATACATGATAATTTTGGTTTGATGAACTAGGGAGAATTTGAGGAGAGGATGTTTGCATCATTTAACACACTATCTCGTCTCTTGAATTACACTACTATTATGCCACTCTAATATGGATCATAACTATTGCAAGTTTATAAGCTGCACAAAAAAACTGAAATAAACTACATGGAAATGTGTGCAATCGCCTAGTTGCACCATGAAAAATATGCTAATGTAAGATCAGTTTTCATGCAAATGCGAGTTATCTCCTACTGATAATTTCATAAACAATCTTAGCAATGAAAAAAATGGATTTCATATGCGAGCATACCTGCAGACTTCTCCATTTTGAGCCAGGCCATCTTAGAGGGTCAATTTCACTGATCCCAGTTATCAGTCCTGTGGATCTACAGAACAAAATCAAATGAGTAAAAGGTTTACACAACTGATTTTACATTCAGATGATATCAAGAGAAGTGATCGCGTCGAACCTTCTCTCTGAGGCATCATCACTTTCATAAAGCACTTTGAACCTCATTCCCATAGAAAAGGAATTGTTTAGGCTTTTCACGAATTTCCAATACGGAACTATGAAATCTGATGAGTTTGCCCTGCGAGAGATGAACTTTGACATTTAGAAACCATCTTAATTCCTAGAACATGATACTTCTGGACCTGGCTTATGGCTATGTTATCAACAAATAACCTCAAAACACTAGTGGCCAATCAGATAGGGAAGAAAATAACAGTAACTGCTGAACAGATATAATTGAGATAAAGTTAGACAACCTTTTCCAAAACTAGCTTCAAGTGACCACTGTTAACATAGGATTTCCACATTCTACGATAATTTCCCATGAAAGAAGAGATTTCTACCTAGAAAAGTAAAATTCATATTCCTCTCGTTGATCAATAATTGTCGAGTACAAAATGGTTCAGTAAAGGAGTACACCTTACCTTGATGCTAAATTATCTCTGATTTTTTTTTTTCTAACTGAAATGTTTTATATGCAACAACAACCATAATAATAGGGCGTAGTTACTCAAAAGTCCCGCTTAGCATAAACATCAATCATCAACTCCCGCTTAATATTATGACTTTTGACTAAGTAATTACACAAAAGTCTGCCATCCGTAAGGGTCTGTTTCCTTGGGAGGAAAACGAGAGGGAAAGGAAAGAAAAATAAGTTTACCGTTGTTTCCTTAGGCAGAAAGAAAAATTTGAATGGAAAAGTGAATAAAAAATTTTATAACTTTTCCTCCAAAAATTTTCCTCTTGAATCGGACAGAAAAGTTGGAGAAAACACAACACCACTTTGCCCGACCTTCGAAATTAATTTTCCTTATTCTTTTCCTTCCAAAGAAACATGATATGGATTTTTTTCTTTCCCTAGAGTTTTCTTTCCTTGTAGTTTTTTATTCCTTACAGTTTTTCTTCCCTCCAAGAAAACAGAGGGTAAATCTTACTAATTTTGAGTACCTACATTTTCAGCAACAACCATCCAATCACTTAACCGTTGATAACTTGGTAAGTACTAGTCACAAGTCGTACTACAAAAGTTTTGTGTTGAGTAATCCCATCATATTTCATAATCTGGGATTTAGAAAAGTTTTTTAAGCACAAAAGAAATTTAATATTAACACAACAAAGCCATACTATGCTCTAATCTTTGGCAAACATTCAGAAGAAGCAACATAATAGCTCCTCTTATTTTGCAATTTTATACCTTATTAATAGTATTCATTTTTCATAAGGATCCAGAAACTGTAATTCTGTAGACAAGATTTAACTTCGTTACTAATCCTACCTCGGGTTATAATTTACATGGAACACTTTCTTCATGGTAACAGAATTAGCAACAGCAGCCAATGTAGCGAGATTCAAGTCAAGATTGTGATATTCTGAAATCAGACTAGTGTTTTTCAATTGAGCGGCTCTCCTAACACCCAATCTGAGCGCCCCATCATTGCCCCTGTACACATGAAGAAAAAATATAACACTTATCTAGAAGTACAAGCAGGTAAACATTAGGTGCCAAAATCTGATTATGCCTACCGAAGAAAGAGCACTGCATCCCCTGAAATAAGCTTCTTCCTATTGACAAATGCACTCCATCCAGTCGTAAGAAGATGTCTGCGTGGTTGACCTAGTATTCAAACAGATCAACATCTATTAGCACCAGATGTAAACTTAAGTGTACAAAAGGCTAGATAATTTGAGTGGACATACCATCCATTGAAATATAGACTTAAAATAGACAATGCTATATAATATTAGTGGGTCTATTGTCCACCAAAATGTATATGATTCAAAATTTATAGTACGGAATAAAATTTCTAATAAACTGCTTCATTAATTTCCAACGAAACTGCAACTCTTTACTAAAACCTTCCAAAAAAGCAAAAAATTAGTGTGCTACTGGTACTTTTCAGTGAGAAAATGTTAGCCTAATATTCAAACAAGTGAAGCATCCATTAGCATCACATGTAAACTCAAATGAGCAAAAGACTAGATAATTTGAGTGGATATATCATCCACTCAAATATAAACTTAAATGTAGACAACACTACATAAATTGAGTGCACATGTGTTCCATCAAAATGTTTATGGTTCAAAATTCAGAGTATGGAATAAACTTTCATATATATTACTTACTAAAAAGTCCAAAACAAATATTTGATGTGTTGCTGGTATTTCTTCAATAAGAAAATGTGGGCTGAAGTGTATTTCTAGCATATCACTGGGGACAGTATTCATCATGTTAATCGTTCTAAGATTTCCTCCAAATGAAAAATACCAAATAAGCTCCATCAAACAGTGCAATTTCAGGAGTAAACAGCCTAGGAAGATAGCAAAACCAAGTAACCTCAAGAAATGTTTCCAAAATGAACCATTTACAACATCAGTACCAAAATAATAGCTAAGATGACTTTGAAAGCATCATATGAAGTTGAGAAATTCTGGCTCTAGCCAACATACCTCGATAGATATGCCGAAATCTCCACTCCATTCCGTGCAAATCTTTAGCAATGAGCTCTTGGGAAGGTCTCTGCTGCTTATAATCCTAATTTCAAGTGGAAGAAGCACATATGAAGGGTTAGACAATGTTCTTCAAATGAAAGGCCAAAAAGATGCAAAAGAACATCCTTTAGCTTCAAATTAGACACATTGCAAATAGTATCCTCTAAGAGCAGCAACTTCAAATTGAGCAAAGGGGAAGAATATCTAGATACCAGGGGAGGGAAACAATCCTCAGCAGCTCGGCGAGGCACAGAGAAGCCTCCGTGGGTGCTCGTGTCAGATGCAGTCAGGGTCTTGCAAAACATATGGGGGATAGATGCCCTTGTAACAGATTCAAGTTCATCTTCCTCCACATCTCCTTCAACCTCGCCCTTATTCAATCTTCGTTCAAATTCCTGAGCCAAGCAACGTACTACCATATCAACAAACATGATGTGAAACAGACCGCAAAACCATACAACATAAATCAAAATAAAGCAAAGTCCCGAAAGTTTGGATTACCATAAGAACAACCATAGAATCACCAAAATATAGATCAGGAAAATTTCACGGCATTCAAGCCAAATGTACTATTTTAGAATAAAAAGCCACGCGTAGTGATGCTCTTGGAAAATAATAAATCGAATCGTAGCTTTTGAAGAAGATATGCATTGAGAAGTATGTACTCAATCCAAATGGCAAATCGGGGATAGTGAGTAGTTTAACCTCGCTTTCAGCGACAAGAGAGAGCTGGGCGTAGACCTCGTCCGTAGCCACATCAGCCTGCGACCATTAGAATCCCAGAAGAAGGCATGGTAAGAAAAAAAAGCCCACCTTTGAAAACCCTAAAATAGATGGGGGTGAAGCAGAGTAGGCAGACGAACGAACATGGAGCTTGAGGTCGACCACGCGGCAAATAACATGAGGCGGCATATCGAAGCGGCAAAATCCCCCCCTCCCTCCGCCGCCGTCGTCGCTGCCGATTCCCAAGTGCTCGAGATGCCCCTGCGGCAAGTACACCACCAAGCTCCCCTTTTTCGGGAGCCAGATCCGGGGCCCCGCGCACGCGTGCCAAAGCTCAAGGCAAACCGACGCTGTCTCAAACGCATCCTCCGGCGCCACCGCGGCAGCGTCGTTTTGGGTCTGGTGCTCCGGCCCCTCTTCCTCCTCCTCCTCCTCTATCATGTTCAAATCGATGCCCATTCTCCCGGAATCCAGACGAAGCAAGTAGCCCAAGAACAAGAAGGCCAAACCAAGAGAAAGACTGAGTGAGAAGACCCAGCGAAAGGAGCGAGATTTGGGTTACGCTGAGGATTAAGGAGGGAAGGAAGGCACAGGAACGCTGAAGGTACGCATGATGGCGATGGCGGTGGGTGGTAGAGGCTCGTGAAGGGTGGGGGATAAAGGATGAGCGGTAAGGGCCGAAGAAGACAAGCGTGAGAGCCGGGAGTCGAGCTGCAACAGAGCGCAGAGCAAAGAAACAGAGCAGAGCAGCAGCGACAGGAGCAGCAGCAGGTAGATAGATATAAGAGCTAAAGACCAAAAGCTTTAGCTTTCTTTTTTCTCTCTTTCCCCCTCTACGCTCCTCTTTCTCGGGGCGCCCTAACCATTCATAAGCTTTGCCAAAAGGAAGCGAGTCAAAAGCGACGCCCTAACCATGCCGCTGCCGTACCCTCTGCAACAGTCCCGCCCCCCATAACTCTCTCCCACCTCCCCCTCTCGCTCCTCAGCCGGCACCTCCTTCCATATTTCCTCTCTCCTCTTCCCGCCGTTGCGACGCGTTTGTCGTTGCTCTGCCCCTGCACCACTGGCTCCGTGTCAATGCATGAATCAAATGGCCCGAGTGCGCCTGTGTGTGTGAGAGAGAGAGACGAGGGAAGGGAGGACCGCACGCAGTGTCTCAGTTTATCACTTCACTTTCTCCTCGCTTTTATCGGTGGAACTGTGCAGTTGCTGCAGCAGCAGCAGCGGGCGCAGACGAGGTCAGGGATGGCGATGGCAGCAGCGCTGCCGGGGGGCGCTTTTACTCGGGCCGCGACCGCGAGAGCGACTCCTTATGCATTAATTTATCTTATTTTTCGCATTAAACCTCGTCTTTCTCTCCCTCTCTCTCCTCCTCGCTTTTTCTCCCCCATGCTACACTGATCAGACGACAAGACGTAAGAGCCCTTCTGCTTTCCCCCGGGCGCTGTGTATATTATTATTGCTCGATGCTTGCCTCCCTCTGCCACGCCCCTTTGTAGTAGTACACAGCAAAGTTACAGAGCTCCCCCCGGCCCCGCCTCTCAGAAT
Source organism: Costus lasius (assembly GCA_027563935.2). NCBI lineage: Eukaryota > Viridiplantae > Streptophyta > Magnoliopsida > Zingiberales > Costaceae > Costus > Costus lasius. The sequence continues at coordinate 140,503,285 of CM050446.2, forward strand.
TGTTTAGACGTGGCGGAATCGCGTCCCACACACTCACGCCCTGCTGCAGTGCTCTGTCGCTGGGCGTGAGGGGCCAGCGCCTTGGCCGTGGCTGGGGCCGTGGTAAGCGTTCCTTTTAACCGCCATTGCTAAGACTTTAACGCTGCGGACCGCCCATGTGCCGCCTCCTCGTCGATAAAACAAAGGAAAGAAAGGTTTTTGGAGGATTGCAGGCATAAAGCCCACTCAAAAGCGGGTTGGAAGTGGAAAAGAGATTAGTACTATGCATGCTTTGCATGGGGAGGAGGGGGGAGGCCACTGCCTCTGCTGCCACCGCAGTGGGGTTGAGCTGATAAGGTTGAGCCCTCGCAGCGTCTGTTCATGGTTAATGTCAAGCAAGTGGTTAGGCTAATGGCGGTCGAGTCAGGGATGATATGATATATTGCCCCCAGAGAATTAAGAGACTTTGATGAGGGCGGACCCACCGCTAGCATTGCGTTGTCGACAGATGGTTGGCCTTGTGAGGTCGGACCCAGCCGGGACTGTTTAAGGGTGGATAGCATAAATGGCTGCTGCCGGTGGTGGGCTACAAATTAACGAGTGTCGATTTGGATGTCCTGTTATATACCTGTCATCTTTTATTGAATAATAATTAACCTAATAACCCCTTTTTTTATTTATATTTATATTGACGGAGACATATTTCATTTTGTTTAGATGAGAATCAAAAGTACTTCAAGTGCTCTCTCTTTCTCACATAATTGTTTTTCTTTGTTTAGCTGAAGAGGACATGCAGAAGAGGGGCTCGTGGGGATGTTCCACGCCCATGAATTCATCCAAAAAAGCACATCGTATTAGGTTTTTCATAAATAGATATATCATAAGTAACCTGGGCTTTTTTGCAAATTTATACTCATATGAGTAGGTTAAAATTTATAGTCACATACGTGTTGAAATGAACTGTTCTATTTGCATGCATGAGCTTATGGATGCCATGCCATGTAATGTGCATGTCAAAATTCCATAGCCATTTGACATAGGCATAGGAATGCATATATGCTACCGGTGAATGATCCGCTCCGTGGCCCCTCCTCGCCGGGTTCGTGCTTTGTGTTCCCCCACTAGTGGAGGCGGCACACTCCCGTGGGTCCCACATTTCGGTTAAATTTAAAAATCCACCCTTTTTCACCCAACCCCGGTCCGGCCAATATCTCCGTCCGGTTCGCTTCAGCCGGTGAGCCGGCCGCGAAAGGGCAAGAGAAGAACGACAATCGGCAGCGCGCCTTCTCGGTGCGCCACAGCCGCTGCGCGCGGCTTTTAACGCAACGTGGGTGGCCTTGTGCTCTGTTTTTGTTGCTTGCTGCGTCTTTTGTGGATCACGGCGTCAGGCGACATATAGTTAACGCGATCGATGGTAACGTAAAATCAAATCAGAAATCAACAGCTTTATCTCATTCAGCGTTATAAAGTGTGATGTGGACGCAGGAGGTTAAATTTGAGAAAAACATTGGGAGAGGAGAAATAGAATTGAAATATAAAAGGAAACATGAATCTCTACTAGTTCATAATTAATTATACCATTTTACGATAGAATAGAATGCAATGAATTCCAAGCAAGAGAATCGAACGCAGCGGTCATCAGTACATTCAGCATCCCCAGATCTCGGGCTTTTTGTGCGTTGGAACTTACTCCAAGAAACCCTATTTTTTAAAAATATATTTGTATGAAGATCGTGCTAGTTGCCTGCAATTATTTTATCTTGTTTAAGTTTCTTACCGTTCTTTGTGCTGCTTTTTCAGGGGTCAATTTTGGACGAGATAAGGAAAGATAATGATGCTTATAGGATGTTTTGATCATTATTAAGGTGCTAACCCTAATCCACTTTAGCTATCTTTTCTGCGTTGGCTCTAAAAAGGGGGTGGCTTTTAACGGGAGAGTGAAGAGAGTGATGATGCTAATGAGCTTTAATGCTTGCTCCAATGGCTCGCTATTTTATTTGCCTGCTAAACAGAGGCACCACTTGTACTATGGTGCAGCTCTAAGCGGTGGACACTTGTCGACCAATTGTGGTTTAGTCACCCTGTTTTGGATTCTAACTTGATTTTGATCTCACATATTTTCGGAGAATCTAACTTAAGTGTAAGAGATTAGGGAAACTCTAATTTATTATTTTTATTTTAGGTGTGACAAGATACGACCTTTAGATCTAATTACACCAAGGAGGCTCCCTAAATAAAATCACGACAATACAAATTGACTAATTAATTTAAAGAGCTTAAAATATTATGACATAATTAAAATTATTTAGATTATATTTTATTAAATAAAATTTACGGTAAAAAGAATAAAAAATACAATGAATCTAAATGATAAAAAAATATACTGAGCAAACAAAATGAAGAAAAAACAAGGCGACATACACGAGACAGAGTTTGCTCGAAGATTGCTGAGACAACAATGATTGATTGAGGCAGAGTAAGGTTTGAAGTCGGCATGTTTTCACTGCTAACTATTTTCCTTCACAAGTTATTTTTCTTCCAGTAGGTTCCTTCAAAGTTGAGACCATCAGTCCACTTAATTTCGTTCCAAGAACGCAGCATAAAGCACCTTAAATACTTGAGAGCCATGCGGGGGAAGAAACAGAAACTACACCAAAAGTAAAACGCTGGCTGCCTTCTCCGGAGCAGAGGCGATCATTCGAGCAGCTCTCCATTTGTAGTCTTAACTGCTGCTTTCTTTGGGGGGGACGCGACGCTTGCCCGCTTGCGACTAAACTTTTGCTGCGGCAATTAATAGGCCGCCGGTGCTGTGCTCCTCGTTCGATCACATTCATGAACGTGGAAATGCGTCGGTTGAGCGTCTTCCCTTAGGAAACAAAACTTGATGGCCTGAAACAGACGAATGATTGAAAGAATTCAACTCCCCTCGTGGCTTGCAGAGATGAGAAACATGTAGATTGGCCCACCCCCTAAGGCGCTAGGCTGATAGCTGCTTTGATATGGATCAGATTTGCAGTTATTAGGATTGGGGACAGAATTCACTCTGTATGAAAGAAAAACAAAAGCTTGACAAGTTCTCAAGCGTCCTCCTCCTAAGCTTAAGTCGAGTTTATGGCTAGATAGTTATAGATTTACTTCTTGATACTTGTTGCCCAGTGGCGAGCAAGTCTGAGAATGATAGTGGCAAGGGAGGGAACAAAGATACTTGTTATCACCATGGGTTATTTCTCACTGAGGTCTTCTTTCAGCTATTCTTGAGAATTGAGAAGGAATAATCTTTAAAATATCAACTAATATCTGTCTTTTTTTACTGAAATAAGACACAAGCAACTGGCAACATGACATCAGAATGATTTGACTACATCAAAATCCGTTTATGACATTAAAATTGGATTTAAAATTTATGTGGACAAAACAAAAACCATACTGTCATACATATATTAAGACAGTAAAATCTGTATATGATTCATGTGTTTAAATAATACGCTACTCATGTATACTTGATCATATCAAATTTTGAATGAAGGGAAACAAAGAAAGATCGATCATCTGTAAGTATTGGCATTTAAATGTATTAGATCAAATTAATCGTAAATTAATCTACTCTACCATTACTTCAATATATATATATATATATAGACGTTGTGGGTCAAATAAAAAAAAGAAAAAAAAAGTCGAAATGTAAGACGCACCAACCTGGAGCACCAACTCTGGCGGAGAGCAAGAGCTTGTGCAGCTGCTTGTATCTGCTAAGCTTGAGACTCTCCTGTGTTTGTTGTCAGCAGACATTTGGGGCCGATGCTGCATAGAAGTGCTGCTGCAGAAATTGAATAGTCCCAGTAAGAGTCCAATCAAATAAATCGAGGCAGCCTTCACCTGGTCTTATACAAAATGCACCCTGTGTAAATTTTCATTCCATTTCATGCTGCTGCAAAGAAATGGTGCAGACAAATCAATTTAATTAACCATGCCGGAGTGACAATTTTAATCAAGCAACGCTGAACAAAGACTAGCCAATTCAGATTCTTTGATGCTTCACAATTATGCAGGTAGGAAGATGAAACTTGAAAGGCCAAAGCCTCAACTTTCCACTAACTACAACTTGTAGAGACAACATAAACAGCAACTACCACAACAATAAGCCGGGAATCCAATTTCTCATACAAGGGTTAATCTTTTTCATGAAATATAATGATTAAATAGTTTCGAATCACCAGCTCACACTTAAGAATTTCAAGTGTATGATCATTAAGCAAATCCTAAAAGTATGATCATGGAACACCTAGTCCTGTTGTAGGTCTAACATAAAAGAACTAGTGTAGTCAACAATAAATGATTTTGATACATGAGTTAGAATTTAAATTTGATGAAAAAGTCAAGCCTTTAAGAGATTATGATAATCGAGCTTATGTACATATAAAAAGTGAGAAGAGAATTAACAATAGTCACAATATATAACACAGCTCATGATATTTTAAACTTGAGCATTTTTAATTAAGCCATGATATTTTAGGTTCAACAAGTTAAACAAAAATTTTCTAGAAATCTTAACCAAATTAAATTCTACGTTATAGTGAACTTATTAGACCCTATATATTATAACAATTCTTCACACTTCCAAGTGACTAAACTAGGGTAGTGTAAGCTTGGACAAGTTCTTCTAACTATTACATCACAGTTGCTTTCCATAGATCCAAATGAAAAAAGCTTTCTTACCAAAACAAAAGATTAAGCTTACTGGCCAATATAATTAGTTAATGACCGACAAAAGGTCTTCTAATGGTAACAAGCAATCAAAAAGATGGTATTGGGTCCTTGATTGAAGGTTGCTCTCAGGATGCATCTCGAGCAGCATCTTCACCACGCTCCTCATTAATGGACGATTCATTGGGAGCGAGGCGGTGCAGAGGAGACCAATGCCGAGGACCTTGCAGATCTCCTCCTTGAAGCAAGCATTAAGCCTCGCATCAATCACACTACCCACGCCCTCGCGTTCCATTCTGCACAGCACCCACCTCACCAAATCGTTCTCTCCAAACTCAGCATCCACGGGGAATCTTCCAGTGACAAGCTCAAGAATCACAACTTCAAAACTATCTATGTCGCTCTTCTCTGTGACCCGCAGCGTGTATGCGTACTCTGCAACACGTAATACCTAGTTATATCAGCAAACAAAGATCTCCAACCAAAATGTGCCATTAACAGGGAAGCACGTGGAAACCTGGAGCAACCGCAGGAGCCAGCAATAACAGACATGGATTTTGGCCCCTTCCCGATGGCCTTGCATCTGCAATTTTGGCCCCAAACTATCCAGCAGTACGTTGTTGGACTTCACATCTCTGTGAACAGCAGCACCATATTCACGATGTTCTTGTGTCGTATTTCCCCAGCGTCATCACCTATGCTTCGAAGCTGTCACCGAAGCTGCCGTCCAACTAGCCATCCTTCATGGAGCTTCCCCAGAGCTTCTTCACGGCGGCAGCCTCTCCGTTGGCAAGGAACACCTTGTACACTTTCCCGGAAGCTCCGGGGCCAATTACATTGTCCTCGTCGAGGCAATCCAAGATCTCGTGCTGAAGCAGACTCAGTGGAACGAAGTGAGCTTCCATTTGGATTTGTCAGGCATTGGTTGTGCCTTCTTCGGACTCCTGTACCTCAAGAAAACCAGGCTGAGCCACCGACGAGGATGACAGCAGCGACTACGAAGACTGATTGGAGTGTCCAAATGAAGACGAAGCGCTGGGAATTGCCATCTACTGATCGAAGACATAGCCCTGTCAGGTCGACGCAGAGGGCTGGATTGCCCAAGAAGCTGCCTTGGTAGGCCGGCGTTGCTAGCAGAGGAGGGAGGCTGCCGGAGAGCTGGTTAAAGGAGAGGTTGAACTTGTTGAGTTTTAGGTTCTGCAGCTCTTTTGGGGTTTCACCGGTGAGTTTGTTGCCCGACAAATCAAGATAATTCAGCACAGGAAGATCGCCGAGCTCCGGCGGAATGCCGCCAGTGAACTCATTGTTTGCAAGGTTCAACTGGCTAGGTTTCTTCCATGACTGAATTCCGCTGGGTAGCTAGCCGAGAAGGGAGTTGTTGCGGAGATCGAGCTCCCCGAGCTTGGGCATGTTTCAGAGTCCCACCGGCAGAAGTCCCGAGAGTTGGTTATTAGCGGCAGAGAACTCGTACAAGTTGGAATTTGCTCCTATTTCTGCCGGAATAGAACCGCTGAATTGGTTGTCGGAGAGCAGCAGCATGGAGAGATTGGCGGCACTGGTAATCATCGGAGAGATGCCGTCTGAGAAGGAGTTTCCAGAGAGCTCGAGGAGCCACATATGTGGCAGACCCCAGAAAGCACCGCCGGAGAGACGATTGCTCGGCAAGCGCACGCGCGTGAGCGTGCGGCATCGGCCGAGGCTCTCTGGCAAGTTCCCGGAAAAGAAAACGAATTGTTAATCAAAAGCAGCTCCACGAGTGCGCCGCCATCGCAAATGCACGCCGGAATCTCACCTGAGAGTAAGTTGTCGGAGAGATCGACAAAGTTGAGCGGCGCGTTCACGCCAAAATTAGCCGGCAAAGCCCCAACGAGTCTATTGTTGAATAGCCGGAGGTCGGCGAGATTTTTGCACCGGTATATGGTTGGAGGGATTGGGCCGGCCAGCTTGTTCTCAAAAAGCGCAAAATTTTCGAGAGAGTTGGTTCATGGAGGCGTCGAGGAATCCGAGCTCTGAGAGGTTGGATAAACCATGGGGGACAGGGCCGAAGAGCAAATTGCCATATAGCTCGATTTGGATGGCCGACGAGAGCCTCGCTAGCGAGCCGGGAATGACTCCAGAGAATGAATTGTACGCGAGATCGAGATTGACGAGGGTGGATAGCTGTCCGAGCTCCGGTGGCATGCACCCGACGAGGTTACAGCCGGCGAGCCAGAGCACGCGAAGCAGCGTGAGGTTCGCGAAGCCAGGAGGAAGAAGGGAGGGGAGAAGGGGTTTTAGGAAAGATTAAGCTCGCGGAGCGAGGAAACGTTGGAGAAGAAGGCAGGCACGGCGCCGGTAAGCTGGTTGCCGACTAACGACAGTGAGCGGAGGCGCGGGAAGTAACCGAACGAGGGCGGCACCACGCCAGAGAAGTTATTGAGCAAGAGGTCGAGGTACAATAGGTTGGGGAGGGGAGCAGCTCAGGGAGGGACGAAGGCAGCGGGCCGACGAAGAGATTCTGCGAGAGGTCGAGGTGGGATAGGGCGGAGCAGGCGCGGAGGTTGGGTCGGAGAGCGAGGAGTTGAGCTCGTTCATGGACAGGGCGAGGAAGGCAAGGCGAGGAAGGAGGCAGAAGTCGGAGGGGAATTGCCGGAGAGCGCCAGGTAGGAAAGGTTGAGGGAGGTAACAGAGAGAGAGAGACCGCGTCACCACCACGGCCGCCACGGCACGTGCCTCCCGCCCCACCTGCAAGGCGTGGTATCGAGCGGATTCCAATCGGCGAGGGCATTGGCAGGGTCGGAGAAGGAGCGCTTCGCTTGGAGGAGAAAGAGGCCTTCTTGGTTGATGGAAACAGAGGAGCGAGGAAGGAAACAGAGGAGGAAGAGAAGGAAAGACAAGGAGAACATGGTGGAGGGGGCTGCGTTTTTGCGAAGGGGCACCCCTCCGCAAATTTTGCGAAGGAGTGGGCTGAGATGCGAAGCATCAATCTTGAAGCACCCAGCACGCAAATCTCCAAGCAACTCATACTTAAGTGCGGATAGCGCTGATACAAACAAAGCATTATACCAACTCCTGATATAACGCCGCCCGTTACACCTCTCCCCGTTACATCTGAACTAACTAGGGTTAACTCCGACTCTTGAATGCTCACTACCCGCTCGAATTTTCACTACCCGCCCAACCCGCCCGACCCGCTATTACTCTCTAACCCTAATATTTTTTCTAACCCTAACTCTGTTGGGACGAAAGTTCTCTGTTACCCAAAGTTTACTGTGACGAAAGTTCTGTCGCACGATCCTGTCCGACGGCCTCCGACGACCTCTGACGACCTCCGACTGCCTTCGACGACCTCCGACGGCCATCGACGACTTCCGACGGCCTCCGACGGGCATCGACGACCCCCGACGGCCTCCGATACATTGTTGTATACAGCTTTCTTTATACAACTTATTATAGGTCTCCCTGGTCTTCAAAAGTTAAGGTAAGGTCTCCCTATATTTGCTCACCTGTATTACGTGTCATTTAGGGTGGTATAATGTCGTCATTTTTGTATTCTTAATACGTACATTGTTATATTAATGACATAATTTGTTGTATACAACATCCCATGTTGATATAACAGCCCCTTAACATAGTATAATAGCATCCCATTTTTCGTATAACATGCCTCAAACATAGTATAGCAGCGTCCCATTGTGGTATAACATGCCGTAAACTTGTTATAACAACATCTCATTATTTTGGTATAACATATATCTAATTTGGTATAATAGCATTCCATTTCGGTATTACATGTATCTAAAGATGGTATAACAGCATTCCATTTTGGTCTAACATGTATCTAATTTCGTATAACAGCTTCCCATTTTGGTATAACATGTATCTAATTTGGTAGAACAGCATCTCATTTTGGTATAACATGCCTCTAACATAGTATAAGACATGTCATTTTGGTATAACATGTCTCTAATTTGGTATAACGGTGTCCCATTTTGGTATAATATGTCTCTAATTTGGTGTAACATCGTCACATTTTGGTATAACATGTCTCTAATTTGGTATAACAGCGTCCCATTTTGGTATAACATGCCTCAAACTTGGTATAACAGCAGAGACATTTTGGTATAAAATGTCTCTAATTTAGTATAACAGCTATAAATTTTGGTATAACATGTATCTAATTTGGTATAACAGCATCCCAATTATGTATAACATGTATCTAATTTAGTATACAACATTCCATTTTAGTATAACATGTATCCAATTTGGTATAACAGCATCCCATTTTGGTATAGCATGCCTCTAACATAGTATAACAGTATCACTACAGCGTATAACTTGTCAAACTTTCCGATACATTATTGAATCCTAGAGTTTGAGATGGAGAAAGATCAGATGAAGGCGACTTGTTCTGAGATGTTGGAGTGGTCATCGTCAGATGACGAAGAGTATTTATTAGCAAATAGTGAAGGTGATGAAGATATAATAGGAACATCTGGAAAGGCAGATGAAATGCCATGTATGGAACATGACAAATCAGAAGCTGCATCCCAAATCCCGATAGTTGGTATGACATTTATTAGTGATGATGCAGCATATAAGTTTTATAATGACTATGCTAGAGTAATGGGGTTCAGTATAAAGAAATCTCATCTTGAACGTCGAAAGGATGGTAGCTTGAAACAACGTACATATTGTTGTAGCAAACAAGGGATGAGAAAAGTTGACCGTAGACGTACTGCTAAAAAACCACATCCAGAGACCCGCACAAACTGCATGGCTCGGTTAGAGTTTAAGATTGGCAAGAATGAATTATTCACATTGTCGAAAGCTGAATTAAACCATAATCATCCCATGACAAGTGCTAATAAGGTGCACATGCTTAGATCTCATAGAAAGATATTGTCATTTGAACGTGCACTTATAGACAAGATGACAGAGTCGGGTATAAAGGCTCATAATATATATAATTATTTTGAGTCTGGTGTAAGCAATAATAATGTTGGCTTCATAAGAGAAGATAATAGCAACTATATTCAAAGAAGTAGAAGAAAAGCTTTGGATGGCAAGGAAAGCAAGGGTATTCTTAAGTACATAAAGGAAAGATTGGCTAATGATCCTTCGTTTTTTTTATGCTATTGAAGCTTGTGAGGAATCAGGGGAGATGAAGAACTTTTTTTGGGTTGATGGTCAATCTATAATAGACTATGCATACTTTGGAGATGTAGTATGCTTCGATACAACCTTCCAAACAAATGAATATAATATGCCATTTGCACCAATAGTGGGCGTGAATCACCACAAACAAACTATTATATTAGGAGTTGCATTATTCTATGATGAGTCTGCTGAATCATTCATTTGGTTATTTGAGACTTTTTTTGGAAGCCATGCATGGTAAGCATCCAGTTACTATTTTCACGGATCAATCAGCTGCGATAGCTAGAGCAATACAAACAGTGCTGCCAAATACAGCACATCGTCTATGTTTATGGCATATATTTCAAAATGAAGCATTACATCTTTCACACGTGATTCATAATAACAATACATTTGCCAAAGATTTTAAACATTGCATATACGAGCGGTGTACAGTTGATACTTTTGAGAAGCTATGGCAGGATCTATTACTGAAGTATAATCTAGTTGAACATCCATGGATGGTAAATATGTGGAAACTAAGGTCAAAGTGGGCTGCATGCTTTCGAACAGAGACTTTTTCGGCTGATATGACCACAACCCAACACAGTGAAAGTATGAACCACCATTTTAAAAGGTTCTTTAGAAAGAAATTGAGTTTATTTGAATTTTTAGAATAGTATGACAAGGCACTCAGCTTCTTTCGAGAAAAGGAAATAAAGGCTGATTTCAAGTCTCGAAATAGTACACTCAGCTGTCTATGTTCCACCAACTAGTGCTAACAATCCCATTCTACTCCTACATAGCTTTAATGGTGGGAGCATCCTCTTTTCATGTAAGTTGCGTAGTTATGCGTTTTCTGCACTTGCTACATTTACATTGACTATGTTACCTGATTAATTGCACTATATCATGACAGTACTTAGATGAGGCTTCCCAAGCAATGCCATTGCAGCATGGTTCTCAGGAAGAAGCTGCATATTTTCCTCAGCCAACCAATGAAAAATAAATTTTTTTTAATTATGACCAATTTGTACCAATTTGTGACGACTGATGTATTAACCATTCTTTTTTATATACAATAAATTATGCGTTCGTGTAACACTCTGACTTATTTTGTATAGCAATGTCTTAAATTCGTATAACACTTCACAGGGTTGGTATAACAAGGTCTAAAATTCGTATAACACACAAACATCGTATAACACGGGACAAACATGGTACCGTGTTATATGATGTCAGTGCCATGTTACACGAATGACTAGTCTTGTTATACCATGTTACACGAATGAGATAAAGTCGATCTTATCCTATTACATAGCTATGCAATAGGATAAGATCAGCTGACATGCATACAAACATAGCTATGCATTGTATGTCTCCTGTACGCTCACGGGTTGGGATGAAATTTGACCAGACGACCATCTATCAAGATTCACGGGTGGTGATATAAACAAGACGACCACCTATACGACCCGGCTGACATGCCTATAAATTCAATATGACCATTTAACGCAGCCAGCGTGTCTACAACTGGAGATTTGATGGTGAAGCTTCACTATAAAATCCCATCAACATAATCTTCTCATTCGTAGTGAAGTGAGTGGAGTTCTGAAATGTTACTCCAATGCTCTTCTCATATGGTTGGTTTTACAGGCAAATGCGTGGGTTCTACTCGGACGTGTTATGGCAAGATTATAAATTGTCCATGGCCGAAAATCCCTTCCAGTTCTATCGAAGTCCTAGGCCATTGGATGAACACCAAAATCAAGGGATGGACCCGATTTGTCTACCACGAGTTTGGGCAAGCCAGACGGGTTTACAAAATTGATGTGCTATGACAAGCTTATAAGCATCGAGAGCGTGCCCGATGAGAAAGTTGGAGGGCAGGATACAACAGTCTCTGGCGATGCCCTCCAACCGACTATGGTAAGTGTAGTCTCACGGTATAGTTTTTTTGAGGAAATGGACGGACTATGGTAAGTTTATGATCTAAATATTGCCTGACCGCACTGGGATATGACAATATTTTGAATATAAGCTTGTCATAGTACGTCCGTTTTCTCAATAAACTATACCGTCAAACTGCACTCTGGTTAATAATATTATGCTTGTGTTACATGTAATTTTATGAACTTCGCTATTGAATATTGAAATTGAATGTTACATGTAATATTGTGCTTGTGTTACCGTCAGACTACACTCTGGTTAATAACAACACGGGACGAACATGGTATAACACGACATGAAATTCGTATAACATGGCACAGACATCGTATAACACGGGACGAACATGGTATAACACACCTAAAATTCATATAACATGGCACAGACATCGTATAACACGGGACGAACATGGTATAACACGACCTGAAATTCGTATAACATGGCACAGACATCGTATAACACGGGACGAACATGGTATAACACGACCTGAAATTCGTATAACATGACACAGATATCGTATAACACGGGACGAACATGGTATAACACGACCTGAAATTCGTATAACATGACACAGACATCGTATAACACGGGACGAACATGGTATAACACACCTGAAATTCATATAACATGGCACAGACATCGTATAACACGGGACGAACATGGTATAACACGACCTGATATTCGTATAACATGGCACAAACATCGTATAACATGGGACGAACATGGTATAACACGACCTGATATTCGTATAACATGACACAGACATCGTATAACACGGGACGAACATGGTATAACACACCTGATATTCATATAACATGGCACAGACATCGTATAACACGAGATGAACATGGTATAACACGACCTGATATTCGTATAACATGGCACAGACATCGTATAACACGACCTGCTATTCGTATAACATGGCACAGACATCGTATAACACGGGACGAACATGGTATAACACACCTGATATTCGTATTACATGGCACAGACATCGTATAACACAGGACGAACATGGTATAACACGACCCGATATTCGTATAACATGACACAGACATCGTATAACACGGGACGAACATGGTATAACACGACCTGAAATTCGTATAACATGGCACAAACATCGTATAACACGGGCACTATCTGAAATTCTCGATGCTTATATGCATCGTATAGCCGGTTGGAGGGCATCACCAGAGAGTGTTGTATCCTGCCCTCCAACTTTCTCATCGGGCACGATCTCGATGCTTATATGCTGGCCATAGCACATCAATTGGGCAAACCTGTGTGGCTTGCCCAAACTCATAATAGACAAGCCGGGTCCATTCCTTGAAATTGGTGTTCATCCAATGGCCTAGGACTCCGGCAGAACTGGAATGTAGTTTGGGCCATGAACAATTTATAATCTTGCCATAACACGTCCGAGTAGAACCCACGCATCTGCCTGTGAAACCAACCATATGAGAAGAGCATTGGAGTAACATTTCGGAACTTCACTCACTTCACTACGAATGAGAAGATTATGTTGATGGGATTTTGTAGTGAAGCTTCACCGTCAAATCTCCAGTTGTAGACACGCTGGCTGCGTTAAATGGGCTGGTCATATTGAGTTTATAGGCATGTCAGCCGGGTCGAATATCTTAATAGATGGTCATCTGGTCAAATTTCATCCCAACCCGTGAGCGTACAGGAGACATACAATGCATAGCTATGTTTGTAGGCATGTCAGCCGATCTTATCCTATTACATAGCTTTGTAATAGGATAAGATCGACTTTATCTCATTCGTGTAACAGGGTATAACAAGACTTGTCATTCGTGTAACATGACACAGACATCGTATAACACGGGACCATGTAACTTTTTATTGGACAAACATAGTATAACATGGTCTTTTTATTCCATGTTTGTCCCATGTTATATGAATTTCAGGTCGTGTTATACCATGTTCGTCCCGTGTTATACGATGTCTGTGCCATGTTATACCATGTCCAGAAGGCTGTTATACGATGTTTGTGTCATGCTATAACACTATAGCCTACAATAGTATAACACTTCACATACATGGTATAACACTTCACATACATGGTATAACACTGCACATACATGGTATAACACTTCACATACATGGTATAACACTTCGCATACATGGTATAACAAGACACAGAACAATGCACAACATTGCATATTCAAATATGGTATGTGAATGTAAATACATCTATTGAATATACATGCGTATGTATGTACATGTGTTTTAATTACAATGTCTTTTAATTCTCTGCTAGTAACTTTCCTTCAAATAGTTCTAAACTAACCAGGGCCCTCAATCTTGGCATGTCTTGAAGTGTGAAATCAAACGGTACCCCTCTAGATAGGTAGTCTATAAATTTTATGACAAATATCCCACAATCTATACTTTCGCCATCTTGCTGCGGGCAGACCTCCCATGTCAATGGCCAACAAGAACATTCCTTGGGATTGCCAGATTGGAAGGAGAGATGAAAGTGCAGTATTTCAAGCTGTCTAACAGAACAATGCACAAGATAATGTTATAAGTAATAAAAAATAACAATATAAATGATACGGTATGAAGCCATAACATATGATAGATACTCACATATCTTTTAACATAGCCCTCAGCTACCCTGGAAGGGGACAATGAATTATAGCACTGTACGTGTTTCCTACGTAGATCCACTACCATCAGAAACCAGTGCAGCTTGTGGCATACGGGGGCAAATATTGTGCGAACATATCTTATTGTCTGATGGTTCAAATGCTCTAAGCCTTTGAAGGCCGCCCCACCTAAGCCACCTATATAAAATTGTAGGACATGTGGTGGGATGTAAGCAAAAGCCTTAAACTTTTTCCTATTAGTCATTACTCTACGGATGAGGAGTGATGCATGCAAATCTATAGCCTACAATGGTATAACAAGTCCATTAGCAAAAAGGAACCAAATATACCATTCCATTATTTCATACATGCTTACCTCATCAACAACTAAGTCTCCGAAGAGAATTTTACAGACATTGGCTTTCGCAATGTTCTGAATAATGGAATGATCTTGCAAGGAGATATAAAATTCCAATTGCAATTTAATATTGTCCGGTAGTACATCCCGACCACAATAGTCCTGTCTATTTAGATACTAAAGATGCAAGAAAAATCTATCAGAATACTCACATATGTCAATGCTATCAGATATACAAGTTGGTATGCTCATAAAACCAAATCTATAAAAAATGTGAAAAGAATAACTATTTATACCACCTTACCTTATCAACCTGGGGTGCAGATTCTGCTTTATCATCTACTTCCACTGGCTGAAAGAAAGTTAGAGTTGCTTATGTTAAAAATAATGTATATGCCATTTTTGGTACAATTATGTATAATCAAGTTTAATGGTATTACCTCTTATTCTATAGTCTTCTTCTTCTTCTTCTTCTTTTCTTGTGTGTATGGGCTGAGAAGAAGACATGAAGCTTTTCTTGTCCTTTTAATTTTCACTTGCTGTTGCACAGGACCTGAATCAGTAGGCTCAGTGGGCTCATCTTCCTCACTCCAACTTAATTCTTCCTTATTCGCAGTTTGCAAAGTCTTAATCTCTGCTTTTAGCTTTTTATTTTCCTCCACCAAGGATCCAATTCTTTTTTGTAAATCAGCAGACTCCAAACTGTACCCAGTTTTGATGCTAGTAATCTCAGCATCCTTCTCAATACTTTCATCCTCCAGCAAAAAATTTTCATTCTCCAATTCAATTATTTCACTCTTCAATTTATTATTTTGCTCTATAACTATTGACAACTCTTGCTTCAAGTTATTCACTTCTTCATGGCTCTATACAAAAAAAAACGCAATCCAAAGAGAATAACATGTGTCAATGCACAGAATAACAACGCCAAATTTTGGTATAATAAGGCTAAAATTTCGTATAACACTTATGTAGTATAGTATAACACTGAAAATTTTGGTATAACAAGGCTACAATTTGGTATAAAACTTAAGTAGTTTGATATAATACTAAACATTTTTGGTATAACAAGGCTAAAATTTCGTATAACACTTATGTAGTTTAGTATAACACTTATGTAGTTTGGTATAACACTGAAAATTTTTGGTATAACAAGGCTAAAATTTCGTATAACACTTATGTAGTATAGTATAACACTGAAAATTTTGGTATAACAAGGCAATAATTTGGTATTACACTTATGTAGTTTGGTATAACACTGAAAATGTTTGGTATAACAAGGCTAAAATTTCGTTTAACACTTATGTAGTATAGTATAACACTGAAAATTTTGGTATAACAAGACAATAATTTGGTATAACACTTATGTAGTTTAGTATAACACTGACCATTTTTGGTATAACAAGGATAAAATTTCGTATAACACTTAAGTAGTTTGGTATAACACTTTATATTTTTGGTATAACAAGGCTAAAATTTCGTATAACACTTATGTAGTATAGTATAACACTGAAAATTTTGGTATAACAAGGCTACAATTTGGTATAAAACTTAAGTAGTTTGATATAACACTAAACATTTTTGGTATAACAAGGCTAAAATTTTGTATAACACTTATATAGTTTGGTATAACACTTATGTAGTTTGGTATAACACTGAAAATTTTTGGTATAACAAGGCTAAAATTTCGTATAACACTTATGTAGTATAGTATAACACTGAAAATTTTGGTATAACAAGACAGTAATTTGGTATAACACTTATGTAGTTTGGTATAACACTGAAAATATTTGGTATAACAAGGCTAAAATTTCGTTTAACACTTATGTAGTATAGTATAACACTGAAAATTTTGGTATAACAAGACAATAATTTGGTATAACACTTATGTAGTTTGGTATAACACTGACAATTTTTGGTATAACAAGGGTAAAATTTCGTATAACACTTAAGTAGTTTGGTATAACACTGAACATTTTTGGTATAACAAGGCTAAAATTTTGTATACACTTATGTAGTATAGTATAACACTGAAAATTTTGGTATAACAAGACTACAATTTGGTATAAAACTTAAGTAGTTTGATATAACACTAAACATTTTTGGTATAACAAGGCTAAAATTTTGTATAACACTTATGTAGTTTAGTATAACACTTATGTAATATAGTATAACACTGAAAATTTGGGTATAACAAGACAATAATTTGGTATAACACTTATGTTGTTCATATCTACTTACAGGGCCAAGAATAGAGGGGATGTCTGTTTGACTATGGGATGGGCCTGCATCACTATGGGATGGGCCCGCAACACCAGCTTCCTCAGGGGTTGCATCTAATGCAAGTAGACTATGTACAACCTCACGCTCCACTTCACCTCCTTCCTCAAGTTGAAAAATAATCTGCAATTGTAATCAGTATTAGAAACTCTAACTTCAACTAACTTAGTACAATTACAAATAAACATCTTACTGCATCTTCATTTAATTTGTCACAAATTTTGAAATATGTTTTCCGTCGAGGCAATAATTTGGTATAACAAGGCAATAATTTGGTATAACACTTCTATATTATAATATAACACTGAAAATTTTGGTATAACAAGGCAATAATTTGGTATAACACTTCTATATTATAGTATAAAACTGAAAATTTTGGTATAACAAGACAATAATTTGGTATAACAAGGCGATAATTTGGTATAACACTTCTATATTATAGTATAATATTGAAACTTTTGGTATAACAAGGTAATAATTTGGTATAACAAGTCAATAATTTGGTATAACACTTCTATATTAGAGTATAACACTGAAAATTCTGGTATAACAAGGCAATAATTTTGTATAACACTTCTATATTATAGTATAACACTCAAAATTTTAGTTTAACAAGGCAATAATTTTTAATATACTTACACTGTCAAGTTGAGCTGATAGGGTACCAGGTAAAGGGTCTGGTGTACTGTGTGATGCGTCAACATCGAGAGCTTCCTCAGAAGCTCTCTCTACTGCTGCCTCTAATATAAGTGGCGTATTTACAACATCACGCTCTATGTCGTCAGCTTCAAGTTCTAAAATAATCTGTAATAATAAATAGTATTAGAGACCCCAAATACATACAAATTACTACACTTACATATAAGCATCTTACCGCATATTCATTTAATTTTGCACAATTTTTAAAATATGTTGTCCGTCGCGGTGGACTCACTTTGCCCCAACGAAACAACCGAGGGTATACACCATCAATCTTATTATTTGTAGACATTTTGGTATGCTCATAAAACCAAATCTGCAAAAAAGAAAAAAAATATATGATTAACTATAATGCATTGAAAGACAACTTCATATATTAAAGAATACTTACAGAAAGAACTATGGCACAACCAGCAAATCCACATCCCTTTTTCTTTGAGGAAGTGGTCAATTCCGAGCACAAAAAATGATGGACAGCTTCTGGCCAATTGTAATCAGCCAATTTTTGGAGGTCTTCTACAAATAATGCAAGGCACGCATCCAAGTTGAATGTCAGGCGGCTGAACAAAAAACAGCAAAAGAAATACAGTATAGCCAATCTTCTAATCCTCTCCTCATTTCCCTCTAGGCCTTGTGAGCAGAGGTCCGTCAATTTTTTTTCAATTACTTTTCTATTGATTGTCTTCTTCTCAAATTCCTCAGTAAAATATAGAGTAGTTGGTCGCTTATTGTCCTATCTAACCAACTCTCCAACCCGTGGGAGACCAAGTATAATAGATACATCCTTGACCAAGAAAGGCACAAAATTGCCATTGATGTTGAATCCCCTTCTCTCCGGTTCCCATATAGATTGCAAATATTCCACTGCAAGCATATCCAGGGGAACCGATGCCCCTTGCAGCAAATGTCCAAAGGGGGTATGTAGAAGTTCTTCTTTAACGGCATCACCCCCTTGCACCGTGTCGACAAAAGTGTGAATCCAGCTCAATGAGCATCTGCTGAGTACTCGACGAGGTTTGATGCCCTTGTACTTATATTCTTTTTCTTCTGAGGTGCTACTAGATGGGCTTTCATTCGTAGCCCTCCTTGTATAAAACCTACTGTTACATACGTTTCCAGAGAATTAACATGAAGAACTCAAAAGTTGAAGCTAGTATATCAAAATGAGATGCTGTTATACTATGTTTGAGGCATGTTATACCAAAAAAGGAATCCTATTATACCAAATTAGAGACATGTTATACCAAATTGGAATGTTGTTATACTATATTTGAGGCATGTTATACCAAATTGAACAGCTGTTATACCAAATTAAAGACATGTTATACCAAATTGGGATGCTGTTATACTATGTTTGAGGTATGTTATACCAAATTAGATACATGTGTTACCATATTGGGATGTGTTATATTATGTTTGAGGAATATTATACCAAAATGGCCAGCTGTTATACCAAATTAAAGACATGTTATACCAAATTGGGATGCTGTTATACTATGTTTGAGGTATGTTATACCAAATTAGATACATGTGTTACCATATTGGGATGTGTTATATTATGTTTGAGGAATATTATACCAAAATGGCCAGCTGTTATACCAAATTAGAGACATGTTATACCGTGTCTGTGCAGTGTTATACCATGTCTGTGAAGTGTTATACAAAATTTAGGTCATGTTATACCATGTATGTGCAGCCCTCATTGTATAGAACCTACTGTTAAATATGTTAGAACTATATTAACATGAAGAACTCCAAACCGCCCAAGCTATTATACCAAAATGAGGTTATGTTCAGACAACTTTGAGGCATGTTATACCATAATGAGGTGCTGTTATATTAAGTTTCAGGCATGTTATGCGTACAATTGATACTATTAGAAGAATTAGCAACTAACAGTTTCCTTTTAAGACTATTTCCCAAACAGATTCACGCACAATACAAATTATGCAAATATCATCAAAGTGGGTGCTGTTATACCAATTTTCCACGCATGTTATACCAAAAATAGATCATTAGTACAACAATGTACGTATTAATAAGATAAATTCTGACATTATACCTTAAAGGAACATTGGAGTCGGAGGAGGAGCTCGCCATGAGATCCTGCAAAAAAAACAAAGAAGATTAGGAAACCCTAGGCCAAACAAGAACAAGTCGTATGCCATCGCAGGTCGTCAAGCAACAATGGGACGTTTGCGGAGGTCGTCGCACTTCATCAGAGGTCGTCGGAGTTGGTAGCAGGACGTCGAAGGTGGACTGCATAAAAAACACAAAGTTAGGGATCGAGCCGAGCAGGCACTCGGAGGCCTCGAAAGTTGTAAACACATAGTAGAAGGTCGTCGGAGGTCGACGGAGGTCGTCGGAAAAGATCGGGTGACAACTATCGTCACAGCAACAAAGTTAGGGTTAGGGAACAGATTAGGAGAGTACAGAGTAAGGGCGGGTTGGGTCGGGCAGGTTGGGCGGGATGCGAAAATTTTGGGAGTTAACCCTGGTTAGTTCGGCTGTAACGGGGAGAGGCGTAACGGGCAGCGTTATATCAAAATTTGGTATAACGCTTTGTTTGTATCGGCGCTATCCACACTTAAGTATGAGTTGCTTGGAAATTCGTGCGAGGGTGCTTCAGGATTCGTGTCTCGAATCTTAGCCCACTCCTCCGCAAAATTTGTGGAGGGGCATCCCTCCGCAAAAACGCAGCCGGTGGAGGGGCTCTCTACTCTCTTTCTATGCTGGTTTTCTACGTGTACTCTTTTGCAATGACATGGATGTTAAAAAAGAGGAAGGGAATGTTTAAATTCTGGTGCTCCATTTGTCAATATGTGCAGTTGGCGAAGCGCAAAACCGAAAAATCGAATAAGCATTCGATAAAAATCAAAAAATAGAAAACCAAATAAGCATTTACCGATTTACCGAAATTGAAAAACTCATTACCGAAATCGATACCGAACTTGATATTTACCGATCGATAAATTACTAAATTACCGATCGATAAATCGGTAAATTACTGATTTTACCAATTTACCGATTAAAAAATATTAAAATATTATATAATTAATCTATTAAAAAAATTTATTAAAATATTACCTAATTAAAATATTAAATCGGTAAACTACCATCACTGATAGATAAGAAATTAGAGATTAATAAATAAAAATTTATTTTTTATATATTAATATATATGTATTGATAAATCGGTAAATTACCGAATCGAAATTTTTTTACCGAACCGAAAACCAAAAAATCGAATTACATAAAAATCAATACCGAACCGAAAATCGAAACCGAAATTACCGAATCGATTTACCGATTTACCGATCGATAAATTTGGTAAAAACCAAATTATGCTCACCCCTAAATACGACGACAGATGAATGTTTTAGAACCACAAGCGTTGGACCTTCAATGGCGGAAATTTGTTTGCGGAGGGGCACCCCTATGGAAATTTTTCGTAGGGATGCCTCATTTTACGCTTAAAAATATTTTTTTTAAAATTTTTTTTAGAAATGCTATAGACATACTAAGCTATCCAATGGTACCAATATTACTATTAACAAGATTACATGCGAATAAAAAATTACAAAATATTTAGGGTAATTTTTTATTTGCGTGTAATCTTGTTCATAATAATATTGGTATCATTTGATAGCTTAGCATGTCTACATCATTTTTTTTAAAAAAAAAAATTAAAAATATTTTAAGTATAAAATAAAGCACCCCTATGAAAAAATTTCAGTAGGGGTGCCCCTCGGCAAAAACGGAGCCTTCAATGGCGACTTGGTGGAAAAAATCCATATGCTGGGAATATTTATAGAACGTAGAGAAGAAGGGATTCTAATGGAAAGTCGTCCCACAGACATCAGGAATTCTGGATAACGCCACTATTCATAGCAATTCCATCCGAAACTGTACTTTTTATAAAACAGTATCTAATGGATTGATCGTGAAAGTTTTTCTAGAGTCGTATGGATTTGGATCAGTCCCATTAAATCATAACGATCCCATCAATGCCAATAAACTCCAATTTCCAACACGAATCTTTTTTTTTTTCTTTTAGTAGGAATAGATTCGTCAGATTGTCAGAATCAGTTTGAAAACTTCACACAAACAATTTTATGTTAAGGTCTACAGAAATCAAACCCAATAGCCCATTCATACCCTGTTTTGTAGTGTTGCTTATGTATATGCTCAAAAGCACGTTAATTTTGTCAAGACCTTGTTTCAGTATCTTTGTGAGTGTTTACCGGCTTTTTCTTTCCCCCATAAGATTTGTGCATGAGGTGAGATGAGGGGTAGGAAGAAACAGGGGAGCCGGCAACAGATAGGGACGCAGATTCAATTGAATCCTCCGCTCAACTCGAGTGGCGTGGAAAGAAGGGGCGGGAGGGGTTTTCCCGTCTTCCTCACCTCACGAGATTCAATTGGGTTGTTCTCTATTATTAGGCTCTAGTGGTGGAGCGAATGTCACTGTATCTCATTCCTGATTCCTGTCCCGTGCTATTCCACGTGATGGAACGGCACAGCGTATGGGTTTGCGTGGGATTGTGTTTAGCACACGACAGTACACGCGGTGTTGCTTCAGACCAGCAGCATTGATAGGATATGTAAAGATATATCATTACTTCCACGGCACGACATGTGTTTGGTGAGGGCTGAGCACGTTGTTTGTACTGTTTTTTTTTTTATATGGACAAGTAATTAATAGAGGTAAAAATCAATCTCAAATCCTTATTATCCACGACAAAAGCCCTGCTGCTTTCCAATGCATACATGCAATTGAGATGTACTTTTATTAGTTGGGTCAGCTAGCTCTATAATAATCATTTATGGTCGCACAACTAGCTGTGACATCCCAATTTCATCCCAGTGAAAGTATGATAAAAAATATGTAATATATATTAACATAGATTTAAACATTTTATATTAGGTTCCGTGGTTTTAGGCGTATCAAGTTAATTGATCAATTTTTCCCCAGTAAGCTGATAACAAATAGTGCTAATAAATCCAATCCTAGACATGATAAAAGAGTAATTGGAAATGATGATAGATGATAGTATTGTTATTGGGCTAGCCACATGTTATGGACTAGAAATAGTTCTCTATTATACATTAGATCTAAATCTTAAATGGAAAAAAAAAGTGATATCCTAATTTAATTCTAGATAGAAAGTGAGATGAGAGTTGTTATGGCAGAAGACATAATGAACTTTTTCATATAAAAAATGAGATGAAAATTATTATAATATAAACAACACAATAAATTTATTATTATTAACTGTAATTTATGTATTTTTAATTGAGTCATATTATTTTAGATTTATTAAGATAATAATTAGTTTCTCTAGACAGCTCATAACAAGCTCAATAAGTTGAAACTGGCTTAGACAAACTCAATTGATTGACCCGATCAATCATGTATATAGATAATCAAATAAATTCAATCAATCTAGCAAACTCTCTCTGTCTAAGCCTACCTCTTTAATGAAGAAGGCCCTCTGATAGCTTAAATCATTCCATCATCCAATCCTCTTAATAAATTCTCTTGCGAGAGAAAGAAATTGTATTTTCTTTATTTGAAAAGGAGATAATATGGAGTTGGTCAAATGAAATGAACCTAGTAATCACCATATGACTTAAAAGGGCGACAAAATAGATTATACCACCTAGGATAAATATAACCTTGTCAATTTCCATAATGACCAAATTGGGTGGAGAAAGACACAACATACGCATGAAGAGTAATTAGAAAGCCATCTTGCAAGTTTTATCTTTCACAATTTCATATTAAAGCTATACCGATGAGCCTCTTAGGTTGACAATTACACAGCTGATTATTACACTTTAATTAAACATACTTTAAAGAAATCTCTTAACAAAAAAGTAACAATCCAATGCAGTGAAGTCCCTATAATTACGTAAAAACATAGAAATCTAATAAAGAATTAACATCAAATAAATCATTATATATCCATGACGTGTCAAATAATAAAGCAAACATTTTGTATAAATATTGTTTTATTTCTAAATGAACATTATAAACATTATGACACATATATTTAATAAATTATAATAATACAATAGGTGGGATTGAGAAAAATTACCTCAAATCTTAGGCAAAACCTTCTGTCGAACTTAGGTGAAACCAAAAATGTCACTAGACAATCCTTCCTCGAAGCCTTCCTCATGTTGCAAATAAGAGAAAGATGAGGTCAAAAAAAATGGAGACTTTAATTGGTAAGGTTTCACGTATTGCACCAATTATAGCCTTATAGGAGAAAGAAAATTAATTAATTAATTTAATAGGAAAAAGGCTGCCGCTACCTATAAAGAAATAAATACAAAATTTATTTTCAATAAATCATGTGCACAAATCAGAAAAATACACCTTATAGGTATTAAGCCTATGTTTCCAAAGCTGAATTCGAAGAGAAGCTAAAACGTCCGGAAGAAAGAACTTCAGCATTCATTTTCTACAAAAACGAAACCAGCCTCAGCAGTAGCAGCGTCATTGTGAAAGGAGCCGTCTGTCCAAATAGGAAACGTGTGTACAGAATATCCTCAAGAAATAGGAAGGGAAACAAATAACAGTGAAGGCACCTTTATTAGCATATTGCTCAATGAGGGCAAGCACTACTCACCGTATGGAAGATATAAATTTCCTTCTCTTAACATAAGTGCAACCATTTCTAGAAAGAATAAACAGAATCAGCAAACATTTCTTGCTTGGTAACACAATATTAGTAGACAAGCAAAATTCTGGGTTAGCCAAGGCCAAGCTCCTCGTTGTCAGGAAGAAGTTGCCTCAGCAGGAATATTTAGCTTTACTTTAGCCAGTCTCTAAATTCATAAGCAAATGTTAGAGAAATTTTGAAAAACATAACCTTGTCAAATATTTGCAGAGAGCACAATATCCTGGGTACATACCACGAGAAACACGAGTTCTGGTTACTGGCAATCATCAACAATGATTCAAAAATGGGAAATGAATGCCAAGGCACAGAATATCTTGGCAGTTCACAAACTAATTGGAGGTGCAAGATTCTCATGCAAATCAGCAGATACAAGTAAACCTGGCTTCATGTAATGTAGGGAGGGAAAATAAAACATTTCAAGTTCTCCATAGTACCATAACAAACATCAACTTTGTGGCCTCGCACTTAAAAACTGTGTGACCACATGTTTAGACAGGCGAATTTCCCCGTAACAGCAGTACATAACAACAAATACTCTAAAGAGATTATTAATCTACAGGATATATTGAAACACACATCTGCATCTCACCATGCTCTCGCAGATACCCCTGAAGCTTGCCCATTCAACCCATCGAGCAGAGAATTAAAATCCATAGGCTGGCCACTCTCAACCATCCTCTGAGCAGTGCTTATGACCTGATTCCTATCGTATCCCATACCAACTGCCTTCTCGATCATCTCCCCGTAGGGATGATTGCGTATCAAGTGAGAGTCACGTTGGACGGTGGAAATATTGCTAGGAGGCAATTGCTGGTTCCTAGAGTCTGGAAGGTTGCTTGGCAGGTTGCTGTGGAGAGCATTGTAGCCTTGTAAACTGTATGCCGTCGGCGGATAAGTTGCATTAACCATGTAAACACCCTTGTTGAGCTGTGGCCCAAGGGAGCTGTGGCCTAAAGGCTGCATAGTTTGATGTGTAGTATGATGTGGTAGTGGCTGCGACACAGAGCTGCCTGCTCCTACATAACCAAATGACACAACTTCAGGACGGAGCCCGCCAGATTGTGGAACTGTGAGATTAAGAACTTGCATAGGCGTGCTACCCGGAAATGTTTCAGGAACAGCATTCACAGGTTGAGATGAATACGGTGGATAAGATAACATAATTTGAGGTCGGATTTGAGCCTGTGAAGTAGGTAGTTCAGGTTGCACCACCGGCTGCTGTAATTGCTGATTTGCCTGTGGAGGCAATTGCTGCTGGTATTGAGGAAATATTGGAGATTGATTCTGGTTTGCTAATTGTGGCTGCTGCTGCTGGTGTGCACCTCGAACTGGTATATCGTGAAGCTGGGGAGTTTGTTTCACATAATGTAGCTCAGTTTGCACAGGTGGGCTGCGTTGATCCTGTGGCAGAAGTTGATGCTGAGGATAGTATCTGCCGGCTTGGTTCAGAATAAGTTGATCTTGTTGCATAGTAGGAGCGACGTTTCCTTGCTGGGGCACAGGTAGTTCTTTATAAGGTTTGGCTGGCTGAGAAGCTCCAACCGGAGCAGTGGCCTGGCGAGGCAGAGCAAGAGCCAACTGTAGATTCGTCGTGTCTGCTTTATCATCCAGCCTTTTGGAATCTGAGACGGATTGGTTTCCACTTTTTTCTCTCGCTTCTTTCTGCTGCAGTTGAAGCTTGGCCAGTTCCTTTTGAGTTTCAGCAAGTTCTTGCTTGTCTCTTAGGATTTGGACAGATTTACGGACCTGACGGGCAAGTGCAAGAGAAGATCAAAACTGACATCAGATTACGCAACAACTAGAAACTGTATCAGTAAAATAATTTTAAAATTCCAACCTAAGACTTCTGATTGTAAAATAAGTTGCATAAAACATCAAAGATAGATCACAAATTATATTATTGTTTATGCCTAGGAATTTATAATATGAATTGAAATATTATAAACTTCAAAGGCATTCATAAGATAATAACAAAAGTTACTTCTAACACTATTGAATAGATGAAAAACTTTGTAAGTGTATTTTTTAAAAATTCTGCATCATTTTTTGGCCAGTTCATATTCTGGTATTTTCAGCGGATTAACAAACAATTGATCGAAATATCCTACTAATTTAGATTGAATAAACTGTCTAATATTGGTCTTGTCAATGTTGAAAAGAATGCAATCTACAATGGAACAGAAATACAATTGAGTAGGCAATATTTTCTACCCCATAGGACATTCTACAAGTTATCATAAAAATAATAATAATTTAATGTTGAAACAGAGACAAATAAGGTAGCCCAATTTTAAATTTAGTAAACTCTTCCAATTAAAGTGGTCGTTAACAGATAGTTCATAAAATAAGAGAGATCGCCTAAAATGGTACTAGTAAGTAGTATCTACATGAAAGATCATACCTGAACCAGAAAACAATTAAGATAATAGCTAAAAAAAAATTAAAACCGCACAAACAAAAAGGTAAATTGATAGACAAAGTTGCATGACACCATACATTTAGCCATCATAGCATATAATTGCAAAATCCCGGAGTGAACAAATATGGTAAAGAATCAATCTTTTTTTTAAAAAAAAAAACAAGCATACTCAATATGAGAAAATTTGTAGTATATGACAGTGTTTAAACTACCAGTCCGTATCATGTAATTTACATGTTGGATCATCTGTGTATTGCAGTATGTTATAAACATTATAATTAAAAAAATTTTATAAAATAATATAGCTTTGTATGTTTGGTTCATACAATGACTTGAACTGTGGTATAGATTGCTACTTTAAATCTTAATTATCAAACTCAATAGAGGACCCGCTAAATAAAAGTTGAAGAAACTTCCGCAGATAAGTTTTCCTTTAAATGAAGCCACAAACAAATTGCATCAACACTAGGTGATCATATTTGATATCTGCATGAACTTACTTCGTCAATATGATTCTCAAGAGACTTGAACCTCGTAGAATTATCACCCTGGTTCTGGCTGAAATCAGCACGAAATTCACCAAGTGATCGTTCAAGTTTGTAGCAATGAATCTCCAACTGTGACAAGCGTCCACTAATACCCTCAAGAGAGCAGAGTACATTATCAGCATATTTCTTCATGCATTTCTCGACAATAGACATCATACCCTCTTTTGAATAATCTTCTTGTTCATAAATACTAATCAATGGCCTTCCAATTCCACTCTCGCATAGATCCTGCTAGATAAAAATCAATGATATTGAGAAAACACAATATAGGATAGCCTGTTTTTTAAGTACACAAAGTTGTTTGAGTGCTTTATGAAGTGATGAGGTAGCAATTGAATTTCCAGTTATTTCCAAAAAAAAAAAAAAATACTTGTGATGTACATAAGATTACTGTGAAACTAGCACACTATATGTTATGATAATAAAGGGAAAGCTAATGTGAAAAAGTAAGAAAAAATGATGAAACCACCGTATGCCTAAACATTAAGGACTCAGAATACCCACTGGGCACTGGCAGCATGGTTGTAAGTTTCCAGCTTCAATTCCCAAAAGTTCATATGAATTATATTGACAAAATAACTGAACAAATTTGACTTTAAATTTCACCGTTTACCCTGATTCTGAACTATTATGCTAGTAACACCACAGAAATGTCCATCCAAGTCAAGACAAACGAACTAAACGTGAAGAGCAAATAATTAACTGTAAATATGAAAGTAAATTGGCACGGACAAGACCACCCTAATTCTCAGTGCTACATCTGCATCTACCTTTCAAACTGCGATCATAAAGCAGAGCGTGCGTCAAGGTTTATATTCTTAATATTTGCGACCTATTTCCTACCATGCCCAAATGGAGATGGGGAAGAAGACAAACAAGTCCACACAGAAGAGAGGAACTTTGCGCATCGGTATGTAAGAAGAAAGAAATCCATGAAGCAAACTGACTCATAATGCGTCACCTTCGGGTCTGCTCGCTTGGTGATTGAATGATCTTGGGTCACGTATTCGTCGTAGGAGCAGAGAACATCATCGGAACCGAAATCAAACGACCTGGAGCGGGAGGCGGTCCGGCCGGAGGATCCACTCGACGCCATGGATGCTGGGAACCCCTTTTTTCTTCTTCTCCAAGGAAGGGGAAAGCGAAGGGAAAGGTTAGGGAACAAGAAGAGTCGCCGCTTTAAAATCTGCAACGGGCACCCGTCGTCGAGGCCGAGACTGCAATCACGCTTGAACTCACGGGATCGCGCGGTAAGATGAGCCCGTGTCGGGTTTAATCTAAGAAATACTAAATCGATGAGACGGGCGGATAGCGGGATAGGTAAGGCGTGGCTGTCGAGAGTCGGCAAAGTAACCTTGGTTCTGGTTAAGTTAAGCTGTTCTTTACCTTCTAGAGACACGCTTCACCCGTTCACCTGTGCACGTGAGAGCTTTTTTAAAGTTGATTCTGAACTGGTCGGTGGGCGAGGATAAGCACTGGAATACAAAAATAAATTTAAGCCATCATCGATGCTGTAATTTTGCAATAATTATTTGGGACGCCTGAACCAGGTCAAATATGACTCAGCAGTCGGTCAAAATTAGTCAAATACTACACATTTGGTTCGGCTCGAGTCAAGTCATGTGCGCACGGTGCGAGTAGGAAACTGTCATAGAATGTATCGTTAGGCCCATCACACTTAGCGGGCCTAAGGATACATCCATTTTAAAATTTAGGCACCTTCTAGTCACACCAAAAACGGGTCAAGAACTTGTGAGGAGCAATCTGCTTACATTAAAGATAGAAATATTCATAAGAACATTCGCATTGTCCAAGAACTTACTTATAGCATTCACAACTCCAAAGCAAGGAACTCTTGCATTCTCATCAAAATTGACCTTACTAAAGCTTTTGATACCATCAAAAGGGGAGCCATAAAGCTTGCTATGGAGGGCCTTAATTTTCCTGAAACCTTCATTAGATGGATTAAAGCTTGCTTATATTCACCCACGTATACCTGTAGCATTAATGGGACCTCCACCAACAACTTTGTGGGTAAATGGGACATTTGCCAAGTGGATCTTTTGTCCCCTTACCTCTATGTCATCACCTCTAATATTCGTTGCTCCCTCATGAGTCATGTCATCGATAAGAATTTGATTACTCCTTTCAACATCAGAGGGTAGTGCAAAGTTTCGCTTCTCATGTATGCTGATGATATTATCATTTGTGTGAGAGCAAATCAAAAAACTTGCGTCAACCATGCAAAAAATTTTAACACTTATGAGCAAATGAGCAAATGAGCAAATAACGGCTCAGCATGTTTGTAAGGAGAAGTCTAGAATATTTTTCCCTAAGTGCTGCACTGAGATTACTAAGAGAAGAATTGCTAGCTTGCTTGGATTTACTCAAGGGTTTTATCCTTTTACTTACCTGGGACTCATATCAATCCTACAGGTAGCTCCAAATCTATATATCAAGTTTGTACCAGCAAAATTCAAGATAAAATTCAATCTTGGCAAGAAAGATTCTTGTCTCAAGCAGGTAGGATTACCCTTGCCAAGAGTGTCCTTTCTGCTATTCTCATTCATAATATGATAACTAATGGTCTTAATAATATGCACCTTGAGAAAATTAATGCCCAAATTAGAACTTTCATTTGGTCCAAAGGTAACTCTAGTAAAGGCCTGCACTTGATTAATTGGGAAACTTTCACTCGACCAAAAAATCAAGGAGGCATTTATGTTAAAGATCTCATCACTCTGAGATCTGCTATTTACCGTAAGCGAATTCTTGATTATCTCAACTCCAGCGATAAACTTTGGGTTAGAGTTTGTAGGCCAAGTATGGGGACTTGGACCCTTGGCATCCTAGAAAATACAGAAATACTAGTCAAAGCTGGAAAGGGCTTGTTCATGATCTTGACTTGATTAAGCTTCGCATTACCAAAAGAATTGGCAATGGGAGGGACACTAATATTCTCAAGCATCCTTGGTGTTTGGATCTCCCTATTAGCTGGAAGCCAACTTTTACTAACATCTCTGGCACTATTGGTACTAGGGTCGCTGAGCTCATTCTTAATGACAATTGGAACCAGGAGAAAATTCAAGAATGGGCTAATGAGGAAGTTAGCAGGGCTATTCTCAGCACTAGCATCCATCTAGAGGAAAATGATAAATGGACCTGGACTATGGGGGCTAATGGGCTTCTCTTAACAAATCTATTTACAACACCCTCTTGAGAAGTTTTAAGGGTTGTGGTAGAGATGAGGAGAGGTGGAAGCTCCTTTGGAAACTTCCAATCACCCATAAAATTAAAATATTTGGGTGAAAATTTTTACACAAAAAACTGCCTACATTTCAAAAACTTAGTAAAATCGGACTAAGGAATGACACTACTTGCATTTTTTGTGCTAACGCTGAGGAATCAGTTGAACATATATTCCAAGAATGTGAATATTCTATACAGGTATGGAGATATCACTCAGAGCTGCTCAAGGATAGAGATATCAGACTCAATGCTTGGAAGAACGGCTCATGGATTGACAAAAGTACAGATATCTCATTACAAACACAAGCACTGATTCTTACTACCTATTGGCAGGTATGGAAATCAAGGAATGCCAAAACATTCAAGAATGAATGGGTGACGCCGACATGGATGAGGCAATCTCAGAATGGAGGCTGATGTTACAAGAATTGGGGAACAAACAGCAAGCTCAGGAAAGACTCCATAAAGCTATGGGAAAATGGATAAATCCGAGTGCTGACCAGCTCAAAATAAATACTGATGGAGCTTGGGCAAATCAAGACAAAGATGCCGGCTTTGGATATGTTATAAGGGATGAATTTGGAGCAACATTGATGACTGTCTCAACAATTCATACCAGCCCTTCGCCACTGTTTTCAGAGTTAATGGCCATTAGATCAGTGCTTGGATACCTGCATACCAATCACATTGGCAATAACAAGCAAATTATTATAGAATCGGATTGTGTGGAAGCGTTAAGGGCAATCAATGAAGATCAATATTACCCGCAAGCTAATGTTCAAACTATCCTTGCAGAAATTAAATATTTTTGTAAAGACAAACAAGTCATCTACCAATATGTTACTAGGGAAGCTAATAGAGTTGCTAACTGGCTAGCTGTTAATGTCAGAACAAATTCTATTTCTAATATTTGGTTTTCGAATTGGCCTACTAGGCCCAGCAAGCTTCTTGCCCATGATGTAGTTGGTTGCCAAGTAATATATATGTGATTTTTTTTGGAAAAAAAAAATGGGCCAACCATTTGGTGCTCAAACCGCAACACTTTTGATCCCTTTTTTGAGAAAATTTTTTAGGTGAGGTCTCTGCCTAGAAAACTTAGGTGCAGTTAAATCAAGACCGCTTATAAAATGATGATCTTTGCACAATACTTTTGTGCACTGGTATTAAAGGATAAGCAGGGATGAATTTCGCCCGCGCCTAAGATTCCTAGGTGGAGGCGGAAAATTTTTTCCTTTCTCGTCTTGGTGCCGGAGCGGCGGCGGCGGCGGCGACGTTGCGGGGGCGCCCTCGTCATTCTCACGATGATCACAAACTTCTTGGTTTTGTGCCAGACCCTTCTTTATAATTGTTCGCGGCTCATTGATCGAGGTTTTGAATACTTCACCTTGTCTCAGGCTATTAGAGTGCAGTTCCCCTTTAGCGAATTACGATTTGTGCTGGCACTGGCTGTATCTTACGGGTCTTGTTTGAAGTTTTGGATGCTTCACTTTGCACTCACTTTTTTTTATTTGGATTGGACATGCTTCTTCGTTAAAACTTCCGTGTGTGCACCTTTAAGTCATGATGCTGCCTTCCCTATCATCATTCCACACAGTAGTCGCTGTGTTACGCGAAAATTGGCATTTTGATCAAGAATGGATGACCTTTATTTGTGCTCATTATGTGCTTCCTGCAACGATCATTGTTTGCGAGAAATTACTCGGATGCAGTGTATCTCCGCTGAAGTATGAACTGAATTGAAATGTTTATAGTCGCATGTATTGCTGAGAAGTGGAAAGGACGCTTGTTTGCGCTGTGGAGCTTTATAATTTGGTAATGTGCTATAAATTTGCCTCCTTTGGGGTTTCCCGCTGTTGTGTTTAAGATCTCTGTTGGTAACATTTCTTCTCCTTTAAACGTTTTAGTTTTCTTTTTCTGCATATACACTAACGACTGCCCCTTCCAATCCGACATTGATTCCTTGCTCTGCTTTCACTTGTTATTGTATTCTATTCTTGCTCTTTATCCATGATTCCCTTGGTGTAGTCTTGCAACATATACAACTCTTTTCACCAAACGGGGAGTTGCATCAAATCCATATCATTAACAAGATTTCTCAGGTGTTTGTGCCACCCTTTCCAACAATTATCGCTCGTTCGTATCTCTTTTATAGGTTCTGCCACACACTAACGACATCCAAAGTATGGTCACAACACTGTTAAATTGTTGTGTGTTTGTATCGTCTGCTGCACATTTGCAATACCCTATTGAATTATATAGCTTTTTTTGCAACACCCGCTACATAGTTGCTACACTCTTATCATTATCTGGAGCTTGTTTGCAGTATTTTGCTGAATCATTATCATAATAATTATCTATTTATCAGTCATCTATATGCTTCCGCGATTGATGCAAGGATCCCCAGAAGGATCAGACTACTTTGCCTATTCTACAATACAATCATACTGGTTTTGGCTATCTAACCGATCTTAATGCTTCAAAATCATTTGAACTTTTGGTCTAAACACAATAAAATATCCATACAACAACGAAAAAGGAGAACTACCTAAATGGAGGCTCAAACGAAAGAGTCCACCAGCAGGTGTTTTTTTCTTACCTATACAGCTACTTGTGCGTTTCATGGACCTGATATCAGATTGCAAGGAGCAATTCCAGTGCCCCAATCCCTGCATACAGAGATCTGAAGAAAGAGGATGTCAGGTTGCCACAAATTTGTAGGGTGAGCCCAAATTGTTACCATTCTGCAAATCTAGAGCTACTAATTTTTTGTGCAATTTAATTAATGAGTCTCAATTATCATTTCCTTTGGTTATAGTTCCTTTGTAAATTATAAATTGACTGGTTTTGAATGATATAAGAATGCATTCACTTGGTTGTCTTACGCTTAATTCTAATGGTGCAAAGTTAGAGAGGAGGAAGGATAAGAAATCTCTTACCCTTCCCCATGGACACATGAGAAAGAGAACTAACCCTCAGTTCCTCACACAAGAAATAGATCTTCCCTCTCTTAAGATGCCAAATGGGAGGAAACATTGTTGGATATGTTTCAATTAAGAGTTGAATTCTTTTATTTTAGATAAAAAAACTTGAGGCGAAACCAAACACACACAGTTTAGACAAATCTAGTGGAGTTGCACGTACCTGTGATAAACTATTGCAAAAAGCTTAGCAAAACCAAATTCACACTGAAGCTGATACTTATAACTTAGAGACAAAAAGGGTGAGACTTGTAAAACTAAATACTTTGTGAGGCATAGAACTTTCCCTTTTATATTAATAAGAAGACAAGTGGAGAAGACAAAACTCAACTTGAAGACATTGTCTTTATTGTTTCAGCCAACCAATACCTTCGACCTAAATTTCAAAATAGAATTGTAGGTAGATAGTAGATACTACAACTAGAGCACTCATTCAACCACCATATGGATAGATACCACAGCTTTTGCTGCATTGAACTCAGCTAGAAGTTGGAGAAGAAGGCTGATTGCGGCCCTGCACACACACCTCAATCTTTTCTAAGCATACACTACCTCGCATTATAAGTTATTTGGAGTTAAGGAGGATTGGCCATTAACGATGGTGTATTGGATTTGGTCCACTTGGCACTTCTCTCTTTGAATCACCCCTCCGTTGATGCACACTGAAGTGAGCAAAAGTTTTGCCTCCTAAGCTTTTATCGGTGGAATATTCATGGGGAAGGCTCATTCTTGCTTCCGTCACGGCAAGAATTGCAAAACCAGCAAGCAAGAAGAGCAGCACTGAGACCCTCATATCCATTGCCTGTGTAACTATAAGCTCGATAATGAGAGTACCTAGTGCATGTTCTTTCGTCCTATATACATATATATACAATGTTCATTGTCCTATATACATATATATATACAATGTTCATTTGCCTACATTGTCCTTGGTGGACCTATGATGATTCTTATTTTATTTATTTTGTACGCCATGGGATGTTGGGCTACTGAATTAAAAATTATACCATAGTCTGTACAATTTAAACTCTTGCTTTATCTATTATCCTACATTCAATAAAATCGATTCCTGAATTTACCAAATAATATTTATTGCAATCTTTTACCAAATCTTTTATTAGTGATACCAACTGAGTAAAAAATACTAATATTACAGAATTTACCAATTTAATTATTATTAAATTACTATTTTACGGATATAGATTTATTTACTTGCATAAATATATTGAAATTACTCTCTTTAATGTATTTATTGAACTAAACTTATCTATTTAAAATTTATATCGGTAACTTTAATAATTTGTTAAATTAAATTTAGCATTTATATTGGTAAATTTGGTAATTTACCAAATTGGAAACTTACCAATACTAATACAGATAACTAAATAATAAAGCACCACTGCAACCATTGGATTGCTCATGTTTTATCAAAACTATTGAGATGTTACTTTTTGTCTCTTCAATTTTGTTTTTTATGAGAAAAGCCTCGCATTTGCATTCACATTAGGATATCTGTGTGACCTGAATCATAGTGCTAACTTCTAAGCTGGAAATGTAGAAGGATGACATATGCAAATGCACAAGTATTGCAAACGGTAGGAGACAAAAATGCTTGGATACGAAGCAGTGGTCAATCTATTATGCATAACGCATCACCTGAAACTCCTGGCACTGACCTTTAATTTTTTCTTTCTCCTCAACAATGCAGGCTGAATGGAAAAAAACAATGTAATCAGAGATTGACCGGAAGAAATCAGTATTCAATTGGAACAATCTTATTCAATGATTTCACAGGATTTTTTGTCGAAAGCTGATCTGAGTGCCTAATTTTCTGAATCTAGTGGGAACTTTTTAAAATGCAACGGTGCAAACTGTATTTGTGGCCGTTAGCAGCTTTTAGTGAAGACCTGGGACCTTTTCTTTGTCTTTATGTGTATATAAAGCCTGAACTTCTGGTGCAAATGTTGTTCTCCTCATTCTATGTACCTTTTGAATGTGCGTGGAGACTCCAAAACCTCAGTCGATGTACGAGATAATGACTTGCTTTTACTACTTTGGTGGTTATGCAATCAAATTGATGTAAGAAGAAAATGCCAAATGTAGTGTTTTGTTTGTTCATAGACACTCATCGTTGTTACATGAATCTGCCAAATTTTTGGTTTTGATTCCTCAAGGTGGAAATTTGGATGCCTTCACCAGACGAGCAATCG
Source organism: Costus lasius (assembly GCA_027563935.2). NCBI lineage: Eukaryota > Viridiplantae > Streptophyta > Magnoliopsida > Zingiberales > Costaceae > Costus > Costus lasius. The sequence goes on from CM050446.2 coordinate 140,539,078, forward strand.
ATAGGTGTGCATACGCAAGTTGGTGACTGTAATCAGTCCTTTTATACTGCAACTTGCGGGCTCACAGTCAGTGGCGGAGCCATGGCACTCAATTCTTTAAATTATATAAGTTTATATACATATTTTTAATATTAGATGTACATAAATTTTAATTTGTCCATATTAAAAAAAATTTAATCTTATTAATATTAACCTCGTATATCTATTATCCCCATATATCTTTGGGTCCTAGATATATTATCCTCATATATCTTTGGGTCCTAGAGCCGTCACTGTTCACAGTGGAAAGTAACATAAACATGAGCGATTTGTTTTCTTTCTTACAAGGAAACAGACATAGAACAACGTTATCGTTGCTAGTGGATTGAGCATTTGTGCACTGTATCTTTCTTTCGCCTTTTCGAAAGAAATGTTTGATTAATGAGAAAGAGAGATCTCAAAATGAATTCCATCAGAAATGTCCAAAGGCAAAAGAGGACAAGAACAAGATCGCCTGAAATCTGAGCTCCTAATTTCACTAACGAAATTAGGAAACTGTCATAGAATGTACCGTTAGGCCCGTCACACTTAGCGGGCCTAAGGATACATCCATTTTAAAATTTAGGCACCTTCCGGTCACATCAAAAACGGGCCAAGAACATGTGAGGAGCAATCTGCTTACATTAAAGATAGAAATATTCCTAAGAACATTCGCATTGTCCAAGAACTTACTCATAGCATTCACAACTCCAAAGCTAGGAACCCTTGCATTCTCATCAAAATTGACCTTACTAAACCATCAAAAGGGGAGCCATAAAGCTTGCTATGGAGGGCCTTAATTTTCCTGAAACCTTCGTTAGATGGATTGAAGCTTGCTTATACTCACCCACGTATACCTTAGCATAAATGGGACCTCCACCAACAACTTTGTGGGTAAATGGGACATTCGCCAAGGGGATCCTTTGTCCCCTTACCTCTATGTCATCACCTCTAATATTCTTAGCTCCCTCATGAGTCATGCCATCGATAAGAATTTGATTACTCCTTTCAACATCAGAGGGTAGTGCAAAGTTTCGCTTCTCATGTATGCTGATGATATTATCATTTGTGTGAGAGCGAATCAAAAAACTTGCGTCAACTTTGCAAAAATTTTTAACACTTATGAGCAAATAACGGGTCAGCGTGTTAGTAAGGAGAAGTCTAGAATATTTTTCCCTAAGTGCTGCACTGAGATTACTAAGAGAAGAATTGTTAGCTTGCTTGGATTTACTTAAGGGTTTTATCCTTTTACTTACCTGGGGACTCATATCAATCCTACAGGTAGCACCAAATCTATATATCAAGTTTGTACCAGCAAAATTCAAGATAAAATTCAATCTTGGCAAGAAAGATTCTTGTCTCAAGCAGGTAGGATTACCCTTGCCAAGAGTATCCTTTCTGCTATTCTCATTCACAATATGATAATTAATGGTCTTAATAACACGCACCTTGAGAAAATTAATGCCCAAATTAGAACTTTCATTTGGTCCAAAGGTAACTCTAGTAAAGGCCTGCACTTGATTAATTGGGAAACTTTCACTCGACCAAAAAATCAAGGAGACATTTATGTTAAAGATCTCATCACTCTGAGATCTGCTTATTAACTGTAAGCGAATTCTTGATTATCTCAACTTCAGCAATAAACTTTGGGTTAGAGTTTGTAAACGCCAAGTATGAGGACTTGGACCCTTGGCATCCAAGAAAATACAGGAATCTAGTCAAAGCTGGAAAGGGCTTGTTCATGACCTTGACTTGATTAAGCTTCACATTACCAAAAGAATTGGCAATGGGAGGGACACTAATATTCTCAAGCATCCTTGGTGTTTGGATCTCCCTATTAGCTGGAAGCCAACTTTTACTAACATCTCTGGCACTATTGGTACTAGGGTCGCTGAGCTCATTCTTAATTGACAATTGGAACCAGGAGAAAATTCAAGAATGGGCTAACGAGGAAGTTAGCAGGGCTATTCTCAGCACTGGCATCCATCTAGAGGAAAATGATAAATGGACCTGGACTATGGGGGCTAATGGGCTTCCTCTTAACAAATCTATTTACAACACCCTCTTGAGAAGTTTTAAGGGTTGTGGTAGAGATGAGGAGAGGTGGAAGCTCCTTTGGAAACTTCCAATCACCCATAAAATTAAAAATATTTGGGTGAAAATTTTTACACAAAAAAACTGCCTACATTTCAAAAACTTAGTAAAATCGGACTAAGGAATGACACTACTTGCATTTTTTGTGCTAACGCTGAGGAATCAGTTGAACATATATTCCAAGAATGTGAATATTCTATACAGGTATGGAGACATACTCAGAGCTGCTCAAGGACAGAGATATCAGACTCAATGCTTGGAAGAACGGCTCATGGATTGACAAAGGTACAGATATCTCATTACAAACACAAGCACTGATTCTTACTACCTATTGGCAGGTATGGAAATCAAGAAATGCCAAAACATTCAAGAGTGAATGGGTGACGCCGACATGGATGAGCAGAGAAGCAATCTCAGAATGGAGGCTGATGTTACAAGAATTGGGGAACAAACAGCAAGCTCAGGAAAGACTCCATAAAGCTATGGGAAAATGGATAAATCCGAGTGCTGACCAGCTTAAAATAAATACTGATGGAACTTGGGCAAATCAAGACAAAGATGCCGGCTTTGGATATGTTATGAGGGATGAATTTGGGAGCAACATTGATGACTGTCTCAGCAATTCATACTAGCCCTTCGCCACTGTTCTCAGAGTTAATGGCCATTAGATCAGTGCTTGGATACCTGCATACCAATCACATTGGCAATGGCAAGCAAATTATTATAGAATCGGATTGTATGGAAGCGTTAAGGGCAATCAATGAAGATCAATATTATCCGCCAGCTAATGTTCGAACTATCCTTGCAGAAATTAAGGCCATGTTTACTTGGACGGATGGATTATACAAAGGAAAAAAAAAAAGAAGGAAAGGAAAAATAGATGGATGAAATATGTTATAAGTTTTCTTTCCTTATGTTTACTTAGAAGGATGGATAATTTGATGAATTTATATATACAACCTCAATTTTTATTTTTTCACTTATATTACATAAATCCTATTAATATTATAAACTTATTATCGATACTATTAAATATTATGAAATTTATTAAATATTATTTAATACTATTAAAAATTATAAAAATTACTAAATATTATTAAATAATATAAAATTATTAAATTTTATTTACTACTATTAAAAAATATAAAATTAAAACATAAAAAAACACGACATATAACTTTCTTAAAATGTTATAAGTTTTCAGTGAAGTAAGCAACGAGCAATTCGTCCAATTTGGGCGGATTAAGAAACAAAGGAAAATGCCCTATTTTTCCTTCTCATTTTCCTCTGTCAGTTTCCATCCGCCCAAGTAAACGATGGAAAAAGATATAATGCATCATTCCCTTCTTCTTTTCCGTCCAAGTAAACATGGCCTAAATATCTTTGTAAAGACAAATAAGTCATCTACCAATATGTTACCAGGGAAGCTAATAGAGTTGCTAACTGGCTAGCTGTTCATGCCAGAACAAACTCTACTTCTAATGTTTGGTTTTCGGACTAGCCTACAAGGCTTAGCAAGCTTCTTGCCCATGATGTAGTTGGTTGTTAAGTAATATATATGTGGTTTTTTTTGGATAAAAAAAATGGGCCAACTATTTTGGGGCTCAAACCGTAACATTTTTGATCTTTTTTTAAGAATATTTTCTAGGCGAGATCTCCGCCTAAGAAACTTAACTTAGGTGCAGTTAAATCAAGACCGCCTATAAAATAATAATCCCTACATAATACTTTTGTGCACTAGTATTAAAAGATAAGCAAGGGATTGAATTTCGCACGCGCCTAAGACTCCTAGGCGGAGCCGGAAAAATTTTTCCCTTTTTCGTCTGGGTGCCGGAGCGGCGGCGGCGGCGGCGACGTTGCGGGGGCGCCCTCGTCATTCTCACGATGATCACAAACTTCTTGGTTTTGTGCCAGACCTTTCTTTATAATTGTTCGCAGCTCATTGATCGAGGTTTTGGATACTTCACCTTGTCTCAGGCTATTAGAGTGCAGTTCCCCTTTAGCGAATTACGATTTGTGCTGGCACTGGCTGTATCTTACGGGTCTTGTTTGAAGTTTTGGATGCTTCACTTTGCACTCACTTTTTTTTATTTGGATTGGACATGCTTCTTCGTTTAAAACTTCCGTGTGTGCACCTTTAGGTCATGATGCTGCCTTCCCTATCATCATTCCGCACAGTAGTCGCTGTGTTACGCGAAAATTGGCATTTTGATCAAGAATGGATGACCTTTATTTGTGCTCATTATGTGCTTCCTGCAACGATCATTGTTTGCGAGAAATTACTCGGATGCAGTGTATCTCCGCTGAAGTATGAACTGAATTGAAATGTTTATAGTCGCATGTATTGCTGAGAAGTGGAAAGGACGCTTGTTTGCGCTGTGGAACTTTATAATTTGGTAATGTGCTATAAATTTGCCTCCTTTGGGGTTTCCCGCTGTTGTGTTTAAGATCTCTGTTGGTAACATTTCTTCTCCTTTAAACGTTTTAGTTTTCTTTTTCTGCATATACACTAACGACTGCCCCTTCCAATCCGACATTGATTCCTTGCTCTGCTTTCACTTGTTATTGTATTCTATTCTTGCTCTTTATCCATGATTCCCTTGGTGTAGTCTTGCAACATATACAACTCTTTTCACTAACGGGGAGTTGCATCAAATCCATATCATTAACAAGATTTCTCAGGTGTTTGTGCCACCCTTTCCAACAATTATCGCTCGTTCGTATCTCTTTTATAGGTTCTGCCACACACTAACGACATCCAAAGTATGGTCACAACACTGTTAAATTGTTGTGTGTTTGTATCGTCTGCTGCACATTTGCAATACCCTATTGAATTATATAGCTTTTTTTGCAACACCCGCTACATAGTTGCTACACTCTTATCATTATCTGGAGCTTGTTTTCAGTATTTTGCTGAATCATTATCATAATAATTATCTATTTATCAGTCATCTATATGCTTCCGCGATTGATGCAAGGATCCCCAGAAGGATCAGACTACTTTGCCTATTCTACAATACAATCATACTGGTTTTGGCTATCTAACCGATCTTAATGCTTCAAAATCTTTTGAACTTTTGGTCTAAACACAATAATATATCCATACAACAACGAAAAAGGAGAACTACCTAAATGGAGGCTCAAACGAAAGAGTCCACCAGCAGGTGTTTTTTTTCTTACCTATACAGCTACTTGTGCGTTTCATGGACCTGATATCAGATTGCAAGGAGCAATTCCAGTGCCCCAATCCCTGCATACAGGAGATCTGAAGAAAGAGGATGTCAGGTTGCCACAAATTTGTAGGGTGAGCCCAAATTGTTACCATTCTGCAAATCTAGAGCTACTAATTTTTTGTGCAATTTAGTTAATGAGTCTCAATTATCATTTCCTTTGGTTATAGTTCCTTTGTAAATTATAAATTGACTGGTTTTGAATGATATAAGAATGCATTCACTTGGTTGTCTTACGCTTAATTCTAATGGTGCAAAGTTAGAGAGGAGGAAGGATAAGAAATCTCTTACCCTTCCCCATGGACACATGAGAAAGAGAACTAACCCTCAGTTCCTCACACAAGAAATAGATCTTCCCTCTCTTAAGATGCCAAATGGGAGGAAACATTGTTGGATATGTTTCAATTAAGAGTTGAATTCTTTTATTTTAGATAAAAAAAACTTGAGGCGAAACCAAACACACACAGTTTAGACAAATCTAGTGGAGTTGCACGTACCTGTGATAAACTATTGCAAAAAGCTTAGCAAAACCAAATTCACACTGAAGTTATAACTTAGAGACAAAAAGGGTGAGACTTGTAAAACTAAATACTTTGTGAGGCATAGAACTTTCCCTTTTATATTAATAAGAAGACAAGTGGAGAAGACAAAACTCAACTTGAAGACATTGTCTTTATTGTTTCAGCCAACCAATACCTTCGACCTAAATTTCAAAATAGAATTGTAGGTAGATAGTAGATACTACAACTAGAGCACTCATTCAACCACCATATGGATAGATACCACAGCTTTTGCTGCATTGAACTCAGCTAGAAGTTGGAGAAGAAGGCTGATTGCGGCCCTGCACACACACCTCAATCTTTTCTAAGCATACACTACCTCGCATTATAAGTTATTTGGAGTTAAGGAGGATTGGCCATTAACGATGGTGTTGCGGATCTGGTCCACCTGGCACTTCTCTCTTTGAATCACCCCTCCGTCGATGCACACTGAAGTGAGCAAAAGTTTTGCCTCCTAAGCTTTTATCGGTGGAATATTCATGGGGAAGGCTCATTCTTGCTTCCGTCACGGCAAGAATTGCAAAACCAGCAAGCAAGAAGAGCAGCACTGAGACCCTCATATCCATTGCCTGTGTAACTATAAGCTCGATAATGAGAGTACCTAGTGCATGTTCTTTCGTCCTATATACATATATATACAATGTTCATTGTCCTATATACATATATATATATATATATATACAATGTTCATTTGCCTACATTGTCCTTGGTGGACCTATGATGATTCTTATTTTATTTATTTTGTACGCCATGGGATGTTGGGCTACTGAATTAAAAATTATACCATAGTCTGTACAATTTAAACTCTTGCTTTATCTATTATCCTACATTCAATAAAATCGATTCCTGAATTTACCAAATAATATTTATTGCAATCTTTTACCAAATCTTTTATTAGTGATACCAACTGAGTAAAAAATACTAATATTACAGAATTTACCAATTTAATTATTATTAAATTACTATTTTACGGATATAGATTTATTTACTTGCATAAATATATTGAAATTGCTCTCTTTAATGTATTTATTGAACTAAACTTATCTATTTAAAATTTATATCGGTAACTTTAATAATTTACTAAATTAAATTTAGCATTTATATTGGTAAATTTGGTAATTTACCAAATTGAAAACTTACCAATACTAATACAGATAACTAAATAATAAAGCACCATTGCAACCATTGGATTGCTCATGTTTTATCAAAACTATTGAGATGTTACTTTTTGTCTCTTCAATTTTGTTTTTTATGAGAAAAGCCTCGCATTTGCATTCACATTAGGATATCTGTGTGACCTGAATCATAGTGCTAACTTCTAAGCTGGAAATGTAGAAGGATGACATATGCAAATGCACAAGTATTGCAAACGGTAGGAGACAAAAATGCTTGGATACGAAGCAGTGGTCAATCTATTATGCATAACGCATCACCTGAAACTCCTGGCACTGGCCTTTAATTTTTTTCTTTCTCCTCAACAATGCAGGCTGAATGGAAAAAAACAATGTAATCAGAGATTGACCGGAAGAAATCAGTATTCAATTGGAACAATCTTATTCAATGATTTCACAGGACTTTTTTTCGAAAGCTGATCTGAGTGCCTGATTTTCTGAATCTAGTGGGAGCTTTTTAAAATGCAACGGTGCAAACTGTATTTGTGGCCGTTAGCAGCTTTTAGTGAAGACCTGGGACCTTTTCTTTGTCTTTATGTGTATATAAAGCCTGAACTTCTGGTGCAAATGCTGTTCTCCTCATTCTATGTACTTTTTGAATGTGCGTGGAGACTCCAAAACCTCAGTCGATGTACGAGATAATGACTTGCTTTTACTACTTTGGTGGTTATGCAATCAAATTGATGTAAGAAGAAAATGCCAAATGTAGTGTTTTGTTTGTTCATAGACACTCATCGTTGTTACATGAATCTGCCAAATTATTGGTTTTGATTCCTCAAGGTGGAAATTTGGATGCCTTCACCTGACGAGCAATCGATAGGTGTGCATACGCAAGTTGGTGACTGTAATCAGTCCTTTTATACTGCAACTTGCGGGCTCACAGTCAGTGGCGGAGCCAGGGCACTCAATTCTTTAAATTATATAAGTTTATATACATATCTTTTATATTAGATGTACATAAATTTTAATTTGTTCATATTAAAAAAATTTTAATCTTACTAATATTAACCTCGTATATCTATTGTCCCCATATATTTTTGGGTCCTATATTCGCCACTGTTTATAGTGGCAAGTAACATAAACATGAGCGATTTGTTTTCTTTCTTACAAGGATACAGACATAGAACAACGTTATCGTTGCTAGTGGATTGAGCATTTGTGCACTGAATCTTTCTTTCGCCTTTTCGAAAGAAATGTTTGATTAATGAGAAAGAGAGATCTCAAAACGAATTCCATCAGAAATGTCCAACGGCGAAAGAGGACAAGAACAAGATCGCCTGAAATCTGAGTTCCTAATTTCACTAACGAAAACTAAAGCCTAATGGTTTACGTGATAGTGTCGGGTTTGAATTTATGATATGAACTCAGACATCCAGTCCATTCTTAGCCCTGGTTTCTCTCACCTTTCTCATGTGTTGTATTTATTTTCAGCTAGATTAAATTAGATCATCTAATTTTCTATTATTTTCTCTAACCCTTTTTTAGTGACCGGGATAGAACGCGCGTCTATCGATACTAAACTACCAATGTCTGTATTCAAGAACTTCCCTTAAAATTTTTAAGTAGACTATCTCACTAGAAATTCTACTAGTTATAATGATAGATTCAACTTACAACAAAGTAGGTAGATAGATGGATTGAGTTGAGTGATTTTGTTTCTCTCGTTGATTATGAGGGTTTTTATTAACTATGATTTAGATAAATTCTCAACTTATCTCTTTCCTGCCTCCCCAATTATTGCCTAAACACGTTGAACATGAGCATGTGTGGTTCGTTGCCAATGTCAGCTCCCTCAGTGGCGACTTCAACCTCCACATAGCTACGGTCGAAATTACGAGGGGAAACTTTCCCTTTGGCAGAACCAGCCGCAATAAAGGAATGGAAGAGGCAAAAGGAAAAGCTGGGCGCAGTCCTCATCCAGATTCAGAGCCGAAAACGAAAGATGATTACTGATTAGGAGGGAGGAGCCCAAGGAATCGCCTGCTCTAGGTGTTTGTAAAAATGCCGGCCCTCCTTCTTATCTCTCTCCCCCTCCCTGCCCAGCTCGCTTTGCCGTGCGTTTGGTGGCCGCGCATTTATTTGTGCGTTTGGAGCTGTCTGCTGCCGAGCTAGCTGACTCTTCCTGGCTCCGCCAGCCGCCAGCCGCCACCCGCTGACCTACTGCCATGCTCGTCCCCTTCCGTGTCAATTACTTTTGAGCTTTCACACTTGGCATTAACGCTCGATGCTAAAATACGCGGCGCGTCTTCATATATACACACGACGAGCGCGCCGGTGCATTGGTAGGTCAATCTGCAAGCTTCCAAGAACAATCCACCATTCTTCTTCCCCTGCGCCCATGGAGGGGAGCTGCCGGCGAAAGCACAGGGCGGGATGCAGGGGGGAGATGGTGGAGGCCGCCGGCGGTCGCATTGTGCGGTTCACTGGCCATAAGAACAGGCACAGCAAGGTGTTCACGGCTAAGGGCCTGAGGGACCGGCGCGTCCGCCTCTCGGCTCACACCGCCATTCAGTTCTACGACTTGCAGGACCGCCTCGGCTACGACCGCCCAAGCAAGGCCGTTGACTGGCTCATCCAGCACGCCAGGGCCGCCATCGACCAGCTCATGGAGCTGCCGCCAGCCGCATCCAGGGAAGTGCATGTGCCTGACGAGAAATCCGTCGTCCCATATCTCGGATACAATTTCGGCGACGGCAATGGTTTCTTCCCTGCACCGCCGAGTTGCGACGCGATCGAGGACTCCACCAAGCCTGTCCCGAGCCCCGCGGCAGCGGCCTCCTCTTACTCTGAACTGCTCTTGCAGGCCCCTGGCGTTGCTCGAACGCGAGACCTCCGCCTCGCCTTGCATCCCTTCGATAAACCAATCCTGCATGATAAGCAGAGAACAGATTGGTGGAACGCGGCCCCCACCTGCGGCGGCGGAGGGGAGTTCGTGTACAATGTGGCGTTGCCGCCTCAGGCGAACAGCCAATGCCCGCTCTGCGCTCTGAGGGAACCCCTTCAGTCCAGTGATTCACCTTCTCTTCGTGAATGGGCGAATCCGATTCCGGCAACGTGCCATCCGTCGCTTGCTTCGATCGCGGCCAACGTTTTCTGCTCCCAAGGATTCAGTAGTTGCTCAAGATTCCACATTCCGACGAGAATTCAGGGTGAAGAGCCGCCGCAGAATAATATCGCCAACATTCTCGACTCTGCTTACCCTGCTTCTCCCGATCCGTTGGGATATTTCCATATCGGTTGACATTTCCCTGATGGTTTAAGGAGGTTTTGCATGCCAGGTGGACATCTGAGTCAAACTTTTACAAAAAAAGGTTGACACGTTCCAGTTGACCTAAAATTACAAAACCAGCAAATCATACGGATTATTTCTTACACTTTAAAGGTACAATAAATCGCACAGGGAACGAAGAACAGCTAGCCTTTCGCCGTGGGAAACAAAATGTCAATATCTTCCAAACCCGAAACTCCCGATGCTTCTGCGCACAAAAGTCATCACGCTATAATTATTAATTATATATATCGCTCTCCCTTTCATTTTCCACCCTTGACCCGTTCCTATTGACTTGAATTTTCCAAAACAACCTTTGTGTTTAACTAGTACATACCAACGTTGTAAGGTTACAATCGTCTTTTCATCTCATCTTAGTCAAGCTTATTGAAAGCCCAAGTCTGAATGCTTGAAAATCTATGCAATCTCATGCGCAATTTAGTCAACGAGTTTGCCTCCTCCCTGTCGGTGTATGTTTCGTAAACAGGATCATTAAAATAAAGTAGACTTAACGCAACGACCAACCACTCGGCCTCAATCTCAAGGCTCACTAGCCCCCATGTCGAGAGCCGATCAGCCGCCGCCCTGGGGGACACCGCAGCAAAACAGCAACGGCAACAGCATGGGCTCCAGCATCCTCGTCACGGGCCTCATCTCGCTAGCCCTCGTCGTGGCCGTCGTCGTCTTCCTCCACCTCTACATCCGCTTCATCCTCCGCCGCCGACTCCCCAGGACGGGCAACCGCATCACGGCCGTCGACTTCCTCCGCTTCCACGCGCCCGACTCCATCCGCATCGAGGACCCAGCCCCGCACTCCACGAGCCTTGACCCCTCCGCGATCGCCGCGCTCCCGTCATTCCCGTACAGGAAGCCCTCCGGTGACTCCGACGAAGGCAGCGGCGCCACGGAGTGCGCGGTGTGCCTGAGCGCGGCGGAGGAGGGCGAGGTGCTGAGGCTGCTGCCCAACTGCAAGCACGTGTTCCACGTGGAATGCATCGACATGTGGCTGGCGTCTCATATAACGTGCCCAGTGTGCCGCGCCATGGTGGAGCCGCCGGCGCCGCTGACGATGGGGACCACGTCGCATGAAGGGACGACATCATCGGCGCCGAAGGAGGAGGGCAGCTCGATGTCGTCGCGATTGAGCGCGTCGTTGAGGAGGATACTGAGCGCCAGAGAGAGGCCGTCGTCGTCGTCGTCGAGCAGGCGAGCGCATGGAGAATCGTCGTCCAGCAGGCGTGCGCATGGAGAGTCAACGGAAGACTTGGAGAGACAGTGATGGGTACTTTTCATCCAGAGGCAAATAATTATTTACCTTGTGTTCATTAATTATACAAAAATACTCTTCGAATTTATATCTATATATACTTTAATATCCCTTATCGTATAAATATCTCATTTTTATAATAAAATTATTTAATAGATTTATATACTATATTTAGGCTACAATAAATTTGATCGCAATTGATAATGTGTTATTTATTTAGTGACTCTATTAATGATTGATAATATCAATAATTACGTCAAATTTTTCACTTGCAGACCTCTATTACTGGTGACTCTAATTTATCTCATGCCATTTTAATTGTGAATTCTTAAACTTAAATTATTTGATTATATTTTTTTAAAAAAAATTTTAATCGCGAAGTGAATATATATATATATATATATATATAATTTAATCGCGAAGTGATTAAAATTTAAAACTACTTTTTTTGTGCAAAGTTCGCACTTCATACTTTCTTGAAACTTGCCGGCGGCGAGAAACGGGGCTTTATCTCTTGGAATTTGCCGGCGACAAGATCCATCATGGTTGACAGATTCCTAGATGTTCCAGAAGTTACTGCCCTCGTACTCTCTATCCTTTCTGCCGTAGATCTCTTGTGCTTAGGCATTGTCTGCGGCAGCTGGAGTAGCCAGTGGACTCTCACCTGCCGGCTCGACTTCGGTCCTCCCATTTCCTCTATGCACTGGCCACGGCCATTTGTTCGAGCATTTGAGAGGATTCTCAGCCGCCTCCTCGCTCAGGTTGACTTTAGGTGTTGGGTCACTATTCCAGTCCTGGTCACCTTCAACGTGATGCATACACTCCCGATGCACATTCTTGGGTTAGCACCATTTCTTGAAGACATCAATGTCACCGATTTCTTTCTCTCCTCGGCTACGAATTATGGACTCGGTAAGGAGATCGGCACTCGACTCTTCTACTCCACTGGCCTATGCTCCATAACGCTAAATGTTAAGTCACAACTCCTAATAATCTAGGCCTATTGAGCCCTTAACCTAAGATTTACAAATCTTAATTTTATTTTGATTTTTCCAAAAATATTCCGTCTGCTCAAAGGATTAGAAGGTCTAACCATTGAGCTACAGCTTAGATCTGAAACAAAAACAAAAACATAGAGCCTATGCCACGCTTGGCACATCTTCAACTTATAGTTACAGATTTACCTGTCTAAAGCCTCTGCCACGTTTGGCACATCTTCAACTTGTGAACATGACACGAGGGCTTTCTAACTCAAATATCACTAGGTTTTTTGAGCAAACTTATATCTCTTCCAAACTATGACACGAAACTAAACATAGATATTTGAGCTTTGTTGATGGAGAATTGATAACCAGCTTAGGCAAGGGATGAAGCGTTAGCCTCATTCATTCAAGGGATACACAATTTGAAACAAGTCTTCCCAATTCATCATTGCTTATCCTTACAAACTCGAAATTAAGGGTCTTAAGACACCTAAAGCAATCAAGAGAATCAACCGCCATTAAATTGCACGGCTGAAGGTGAAGATCTTTTAGATGATGTTGAGTTGCCGAAAAGAATGGATCAAAGACGAATAATATCTCTTTACGCTTCTTCAAATTTAGACTCAATGCTTTAATTTCAAGCTTCTATACGCCATATGCTGACACATGCTTAAGCCATCGAGAGAAATGGACGGCAACATCGCCATTGTCGCAAAAAAAAAAAACTCAATCCTAAGCAATTTAATCATCGCCATATGCTGACACATTGCTTATCCTTAGCAAATTCTTGGGTTGGTAGAAAATAAATATCTCGACTTAAATTATGTTCCCTAAAATTTTAGTTGCGAGATTTAGACTGTGTTTTCTTGAAAAAAATTTACAAAAAAAAAATAAAAAATACTTTAATTATTATTTTGAAACACAGCCGTAGGTTTGGATTGAGTGTCCAAATATATCTCCATCTTCTTGATAGAACACTCGTTCTTACGACCTCTCTCAAGGGTTTTAATGCTAAAATAGACATTAGAATTACATTTAGAAGTTCACTGATTTGATCTCGATTCTCTTCTCTAATTTCACCTTTCCTCGCATCCTGAACGAGACATGCAAGAGAAATGTAAGACAGAAAAAAAAGTTCAAAGACAGAAATGCAAGAGAATCAACATGATTTGTTTTCATCAAAATTATCACAAGTACAACTTACATGGATCACGTTCTTCTGGAGGTAAAAATTAAACATGTTCCAAAGAATCATGTTCTTCAATAGATTTTTCATGATCTCCTTATGCTTAAAAATCAATCACAGTGGAGGGGTAGGATATGCACAATAGAATATCTTCTCTTGTACTTTCATTTTTACATAATCTATGCAGTTTTGTTCAACTTCATTTTGGAAAGTGAGATGTCCTTATTATCAGATTGCAACTTTAATAGTTTTATCCAACTCAATTTTGATATAATAAGATAATAAAATATCTAAAAATCATTCTTTCATCTCAGAAAAAAGAATAAATGAATAAGATAGGAGGCAATTACAACGACGCACCTCCAAGTTATGAGTTTTCACAAATTTCTCTACCGATTTCTTGTTCTTGTCTGAAACTTAACGGGGGTGTGTTGGCATATTATTATCAAGCTCGGAGAGTCTCGGCTCAAAATTAAGCTTAGAATGCTTTATCCCAATTAGGTAACGGCAAATCGCAAAATTATTAAATTTGGGAAACATGTCTGCCACAGCAATCACACTTTAAGCAATTTTTTAAAAAAATAAATCAATGATGTTTGCATGTAAGGAAAAAAGAAAAAGAAAAAAACTTTGATACATAAAAATTCTCTAGATTTTAGCAAAAACATCCACATTCACATCAAACATTCAAACGAAAATTCACGAGTCATTCCATCCTCACTTCCAAAAAAAATCAAGGATTCAAATGGAGAAATCATTGTGTATAAGAAATCAAACCAATGTGAAAGAAGGACACACTACCTTACCACCTGGAGAGCTGGGTTAATCCGATTTGGAAGGAATGGAGCAGGAGAAATCGCAGTGCTGTGGGTGCGGGGACAGGGCTACGTTTTCTAAGCGAGGATCCCGCTTTGCTGAGTTCAGCGGGGTCCCTAAGAAATCAACACGTGGCATTTTTTTTCCCCTCTTCTTTTACCCTCTCAATCGCCGATCTGGCCTTTTCTCATCTCTCTACCCTTCTTTCTCCTCCGCGTCTTCGGTGTGCAGAAGGCCTAGGTTCTCCTTCACCTGCGCCTCGAGGTGGGAGGAGAGGGAGAGGGCGGTAGCCGAGCCAGGGCCGAGGCTGAGGTAGGAGCGCCTGAGATCGGAGAGCCGGTGGAGGTGGGAAGCGACTGCGCAATCGGCGGAGCGGAGGTCATCGAGTAGGTAAGGGGAGTGTGCGGTTTGGAGGTGAAGATATGTGGCGTGGAAGGAGGACATGACGGCGAGTGCGGTGGCGGCGAGGGTTTGGGGATCAGGCTTGAGGACGATGACGCACTGGTCGGTGACGAACCACCATCGCTAGTGGTCGAGCTTGGGAGAGGAGGTGAGCAACAGGGTTCGAGGACGGGAGGCTCAGATGGAGGGGCTCCGATGGCGGTCGGAGGGTACTGCCAGATGTAAAGAGACGTGGGTGGGAAGATGCAGAGAGCCGGCATCTTTCGGCCGGATTCCTTCTCCGACCTCGACAACAGCTTCAAGAGCTTAGCGTCCACATTGAGCACAGAGGCAGCTTGGCGGCTGAGAGAAGAAGTGTTACGCCCCAAAATTCCCCAGGAACTCGCGCTGGGAATACGCACAATATTGTACTCGTCAAATCAATCCTGATAGCTGAAAGATACAGACTGAATAAAATAATATAACCAGAGGCCAACCCGACCTCAAATATCCAAAAACAAAAATACTGACAAAAGACCGGCGCAACGGTCAACAAAAATAACAGCAACAGGACCAACGTAGCGGTCGACAAACCAACAGATACACGACCGGCGCAGCGGTCAACAGAATCCAACATAACAAAAATATAATATACCCACAGACTAATATGCATCACAACCCACCCAGACTGGTGGTCAAACTACTAACTATCTACTCTGCTCCAGGTGGAGCCGCGCCTGAATCTGGAGGCAAACCAAAAGGGGTTAGCCGAAGGCTAAGTAGGGATATCACAATGTATATGGTGCATGATCAGATATAAGGAATTACCATAATACAACCAAGACTATATATGACCATATAGAGTATAATCAAATCTCAAATACGTATCAATATATATGTCCTCATACACAGATAAAAACTGGGAGCTGGTACAGCAGTGGTCCACGACCCGCAACTCTATAAAATAGAGTGGTCCCTACTGATAGCTCCCCGAACAATAGAGACGACTGTCCGTCGACAGCCCGCTATTGTAGCGTCCTACACTCAGTACAACCCCTCATTGGGCTGATAACAGACCTCAAGCCCATAACATCGGACTCTCTCGGTAGGAGACGATCACACAGCGTCTCAACAGAAATCTCACAGGCAGTATCTGAGGTATACTGACATATCTATCGCTAGACATTCAATCCTCAATGTACATATACAGAACTCATACCACCTACCAACTACCAATAAATATGTAAGAACAAAATACTCATATCGTGTTTCATGCAACACATTATGTCAATAGGAATGTACTCAGAGCAGAACAGGAGTTAGAACAGTAATCAACAGTGATAATCAGCAATAAGGGAGGTGCCGCTAACTACACATGCGGTTGGCACCGTAACAAAGAACGGAGGTAGAATCCCTACCTCAGATGCAGACGTACAGAAAAATATAGATCCAACCAGACGTACGTAGTCAATCAACAGTTCCTAGCAGGTTAATCAAGGTATAAGTCCACAATATTCCATTTAATCCATTTTAATCGTAATTACTAGTTAACATGTTAATCCAAGTTCGTCAGGTATTTATGTCCAGATCCAGGTTCGGTTTACGCATGCATTCGTTTACTCGTATACGAAGGGGGTTCCGGTACTAACCTAGTTCGTAGCCTTGTGCGCAAATACCACCGAGTTATCGAGAATACGTCAGAACCAACCAGAACACGTAACACGAGTCGTCGGCAAAGCTTTCGGAGTTCACCGGAAAGTTGGCCGGAGTTACTGTTCACCGCCAGAACAGTGTCGCCGGAACACGAATCTCGCCGGAAACAGAGGGGAAAGAAAGCCGACGCCGAGAGGAACTTGGCCGTACAGTTCGTTTCACGAAAAACTGCCTGAATCGCCAGGGATCTTGGGAAAAACAAGGGCGGCGACGTTCGCGAATCTCGCCGGAGCCGGAGAAGGAAGCGTCGAAACCAGCCGGAAGGTTAGGGGAAAGCTTCGCCCGTACGCCGGAGAAGAAACATCGTCGCCGGAAAGAGGTTCGCACGGGAAGAAGGGGCGACGCCGGGAATCTGATCGCAGACAGCAAATCTGGTCTCACCGGAAAAGAAACGGGAAGAAGTCGCCGGTGCCGGAAGAACTCGTCGCCGGAAGCTAGAGCTCGTCCGAGCAGACCGAACGGAAGTGGACGCGAGTGAGGAAGGAAAACAGGCGCTGAACGAAGGACGAGGAGCTGTGTTCGTTCGTTCTGTGAGGGGAGACGCTCAGCTGGGAAGAAATAAAGGAAAGGCACGCGCGACACACTGAGATGGGGGAGACAGGCAAAAGTATGGGCACAACCACCGATGCCAGGGTGATGTCCCATCATCACATTAAATTAATATTACTTTACAAAAAAAAATTCACTCGCGTTTTATCCGTTTGCATCACGGGCGTAACAAGAAGGGAAAGGAGGAGAGTAGAGAAAAGGAGTTACGGAGGGGCTCCGGCGGCTGAGAGGAGAAAAGGAAGGAGAAGAGGCACGACAATACTTCGGCGCTGGGAAGAAAAGAGAAGCGAGGGAGGAAAGAAGAGAAGGCCGTTTGAGATTCGTGCTCAAATGTGCTTGATGATTCGTACAAGCAATCTTATGGGTCCCCCGCTTAAGTCATTCAAGCAGGGACCCGCTTATAAATTTTTTCATAAAATCCTTCCAATCTTAATTTGCTCAAATTGAGCGGAAACATTAATAAAAAAAACATGGCTTCTTAGCCTTTGTTCTCTCGAACATTGCTAGTAGCGTGGGCACGCTACCATTATTGTCTTCTCTGGTTGAGGCTACCATTGTCTTCCCCTGTTGAGGCCTCCGCCATCTCCTCGCACAAGCACGTTGCCGTCGTAGTCTTCGGCTTCGTTTGGCCTAGCTTATGATTCTAATTTTTGCTGGTTGAAGAACTGTTGGTTGAAAAGGTGCTGGCTGAAGAAGCAAGGAGAGTGTTCGGATGCACAACTTATGGTTAGATTATTCTATTTATAATAAATAATCTTTTATTAAAAAATTACTAAGATAAAAATTATATGATTAAATTTACAGTTAACTATAATTAAAATATTTATTAAAAATATTATGAATTATACTATTAAAAAATTATTATTATATATAAGAGTTATTGAGCAAAAGCAGGTGGGGGGCCAGAGAAGCAGCTTCACTCCTACTTCTCAGAGAAGCAGCTAATCTGTGGTTTGGAACAGAGAAGCTGAAAGGCCAAACGCTTCAGTTTCTTGTTTTCCGCTGGCTACAACGCCATAAGCAGACCCAGATGCTAGGCCAAACAGGGCCTTCCTCTCTCCCGCTAGCTTGACGCTCACCGCTCGTTGCCGCCGCTTGTCCGCACACTTTCGCTCGACGCTTGCCCACTCGCCTCCGCTCGCTGTTGCCACTTGTTTGCTCGTCCGCTCGCCTCCACTCGATGCTTTCCTGGTCACTGTTGCTCGTCTGCTTGCTGCTCACTGCTGTCACTCGCCTCCTCCTCGCTGGTTTGCTCGCCTCTCTCTTGCGCCGTTGTCTCCTGCTTAGTGCTTACTGCCGTCACCGACTCATCTCAATACCTAAACACGTGATTTTCACGTGAACTTTTTTCCATCCTTTATATATTTCCTTTCCCCTCCTTTGTAGTTTGTTCCATCTCTCTGTTTTTCCTTCCGCTCTAATAAACTGAGCCAGTTCACGAGAGAATGGCAATTGAATCTTGAGTGGTTTGACATCTATAAGATTTGTTTTTATAGGGTCAAAGTTTAAATCTGATCTAGGTTTAAAAATACTGAAAAAAAATTTCTAGGTAATATCTCCTACTTACCTAGATATATTAGAACACAAATCTTAAAGCAGAAATAATTTGGTACTGCTTTAAGACTCATATTTTTAATAAATCCAATAATAAACAGAGGACTCTGCCTATAATTTCAGATAGAAAATTTTCTCATAAACACCTCCTAATATTTTATTAAATATATAAAACTATATTTTTATATTAAAAATCTATAAAATATAACTTATTATCATCATCCAAAATTTAAATCTTTTATTATTAATTATTTAAAACATTAATCTCGATTCGACTTCTCATGTATTAAGCCTAATCTTTAGATAAATTTGTTTTTATATTTTAATCATTTTTTCAAATATTTGTATTATTTTTGTATATTTTTAAAGTAAACTAAAAAAAATTGCTAAAAATAATTTAATTGGTTCAAATTAAAATTTTGTTGTTAAACTAAAACTCAAAGTGAAATTTTTTTCAACTTGACTCAATTTAAGAGTTAAGAGTAAAATTAAACAATTTTAGTTTAGTTCAGTTAGATGTTTAGGGTTGACTCAAATTTTAGAGAGGCTATATATATCCACCCGGCAAGCTACGCTCCCATTCACATGCACCAGTTTCTTTTCCCTTCTCTGCTCCGCTTCGACAATGGTCGTCTTGCCGCACCAGCAGCACGATCGGATATCCCTCGTCCAACCGCCCAAGCCTGCCGCATCTTGCTTCCCCGCCACTGTCCCCATAGTAGACCTATCCGCCCCCGACGCTGCTGCTCGTCTCGCCAAGGCGTGCCAAGAGTTTGGCTTCTTCAAGGCGACCAGCCACGGCATCCCTTCCGGCCTCACGCGAAGGCTCGAGGCGGAAGCCGTCGCCTTCTTCTCCCTCTCGCCCGCCGACAAGCACAGGGCGGTCGGCCTTCTCAATCCGTTCGGCTACGGCAGCAAAGCCATCGGCCCCAACGGCGACGTTGGCTGGCTCGAGTACCTCCTCTTTCCCGTCGCTCTCCCAGATCCCTCACCGTGTTCCTTCAGGTAACATTCTAGGATCGAAGAAAAGGCGTCCTTGGGTCAACTTAAAGAATTGCTCTGTTTTCGCAGCTCCTCCATGAGAGAATACCTGTCAGCGATCAGGAGGCTGGCTTCTCAGGTGCTGGAGCTCATGGCGGAAGGGCTAGGCATCGAGCCGAGAGACGCCATCAGTGAGCTGGTCATGGGCGAGGACAGCGAAGGAATATTCAGGCTCAACCACTACCCTCCCTGCCCGCTGCTCCGTGGATTCAGCTCCCGCCTGACCGGCTTCGGCGAGCACACGGATCCGCAGGTCATTTCCGTCCTGCGATCCAACAACAGCGCAGGGCTGGAGATATCACTTGCGGACGGGAGCTGGGTTCCGGTGCTCCCGGACGAGGATTCATTCTTCATCAACGTCGGCGACGCCCTGCAGGTGATCGACTGGACTCGCTGAATCTTTCTAAAGTTGCTGCGTCAAGCTAACTGCACAGAGTGCGATTCGACTGCAGGTCCTGACGAATGGAAGGTTCAGGAGCGTGAGGCACAGGGTGGTGGTGGCCAGTGGCGTGGAGTCGAGGGTATCGATGATCTACTTCTTCGGGCCGGCGCCGGGGGTGAAGATTGCGCCGCTGGCGCAGCTGATGGGGGAGGGGGAGCAGAGCGTGTACAGGGAGTTCACGTGGGCGGAGTACAAGAGGGCAGCCTACGAATCGAGGCTGGGGGACAACAGGCTTGCGCTGTTTGAGAAGTGAAACATCGCAGCGCGCGCGCACCGAATCGATGAGCAGAGAGGCGGCTGCGCTTGAAAAAAGAAAACCTAGACCTTTGGGTTTTTTTTCACAGTTTTTTAATCTAAAAATGGCAAATCAAGCTGCTTTTTCCAGTCTTCTTCTTCCGTTAATAAAATATTGTTCATATTTAGTGAATTATAATAAATAGTATCAAATTCACTACTATGCATGATATTCTTAAAATGTTTTATATTTTATGATCAAGTCGGATAAAGTTTGAAAAATTAAGAAAAATGATGATCTCGCTCTTCATTTTAATTTCCTGTACAGTGACTTCGTTTAATTGCCATAATCCCGATTATTCTCAAGTAACTCCTGAGTTACAACTAAAATTTCTTACCTAGTAATTTTATGTTAGATTTACAATACTTTAAGATTCACACTCCATGAGATCGAATGGCTGTGATGTGATCATATGTAAAATTTCTAAATAAGGATGTCCATGAAATTAGGCCTGTCGAATCAATTCAGGTTGAAACCAAAATCGAACCTGATTGGATTGAAAATCATTTAAATTTGTGTAAATTTTTTTAAATTAAAACTAAACCGATATAGGTGAAAATCAATTTGAACTGAACCGAATAAGTCCAGTTCAATTTGATTCAAACCAATTAAAACAATTTGAGTCTGTGGGCCGCTGAAAGAAATAGATTTGCGGACCAAGTGAAGTAGTGGACCAAGGGATATTTAATTTTTATTTTTAACTATGCTTAATCGGTTCGATTCGATTTTCATAAATTTTAAAAAGAAAAAATCGAAGCCGAATGGAATAAAAATAACTCGAATCAAATCGAACCGATTAATAAAAAAATCAAATCGGTTTGATTCATCGGTTTGAACCGATTAAAGGATAAATTTTTATGTTAGTGCAGGGTAATAAGTAAAAATTATTATTGATCTTATCCATCCAAGAGTACATGAACTCGCCCCCACTTCCGCTCAGTCCTTGCTTCTGCAAGCAAGTATACGATCGACGTACCCCCTAGCGTCGCACGTGAGCTTTTGTGCATTTCTTCAGAGTTCAACTCAAAAGCGCAGGAGGCGATGCTTGATTCCTCCTCCGCCACCTCCCCCCTTCCGTATCAAATCAAAGGCTCTGCGCGCACGACAGCAGCTGGCGACGGCCTCTGCGAAAACAGAGCGGCAGGGAGGGACTAAGCAGTCAGCGCGTGCATTGAGCTGCAAGGCATGATTAGATTAAGCGTCACAGGCATTCATGCAGCCGTGTCAGAGGCGACGGTGCCGCAGAAGACTGCAAGTGGAGCTCAGGGGGCCTTCTTCAGACCGTTGGCCACAACACACAACCTTGGACTCAGAGGGAGAGAGGAGGGAGGGGTGGCAGAGGAGAGGGCCCATGGCACATGAGGGGCGGCAGAGGAGAGACGTGCCGGGGAAGTGGGGGCGACCGGAGGCAGAGCCCAGCTCACAGGTGCAACTGCAACTGCACGGAGGTAAAAGAGGGGAGGCGGAAGGAAGACCATGTGAACCTGGCGCCTGGCCACGTTAGCTAGCAGCTCTATGTGTGACTTGACCTCTGACTCTCTGAGAGATGAATTTTATTTTGCCTCTTCAACTCCTGTGAACTCCACTGTGGGTTTGGCCCATATAAATATATTACTATGTTGCCACAGAGGAGGACCCTGCACATCAAGATTCAGAGAAAAGGATCCCAATTTAGGGGTCTATATAGTTTTAAAAGAAAAAATAAAAAATATCATGATGATATACTTGTTTAGAGCTATCCAACAGTACCTAACGAAACCATATAGTAGAATCTGCGTTAGAGTAAATTCTACTATATTTCTAATTTTTTTTTCTTGTATAAGATGTTATTCATAATAATTTGGATATCATTGGATAGCTCTCAATGAGTACATCATTATGATATTTTTTATTTTTTTCGAAATCATATGGACCCTAAATTAGGATTCTTCTCTGGATCTAAAATAAAGAGACCCTGTGCAGGACGATTTCTCCTTACTTCTCCCCACATGGGACCCACGCTCACCATTGCCACTGGATAATGTTTGCTGTTCCTCCCCATCCTTTCCCACAATTATCTTAAAATTAGGAGAGATTGTATTTGTACTTAACATATAAATTATAAAAATTAAGATAAAAAAATTATTTATTTTGCTAGTATAAGAAAATATAGACAAATTTTATTTTATTTTTCAAAACTCTAAATCCCGGATTAGTCAAATATAATAAAATATGTGATTAATAATAATATTGAAAGCTACAATAATATATTATACTCAGTGAGAAGCTATAGATGTATTATCCGGGAGAAGGAACAAACTTAGCTCCGAGATTACTGCTATAATTAAATAAAATATTTTTTTATATAAATTTCAATAAAAATCGTTTTTTTTTCTTATAATTTTATCGTGCTCACGTGCACCATGTTCAACAAAATGGAGGACGTCGTTATTTAGAATGTGGGCCTGAATCTTGATCAGGCTGTTGGCCCACCCAAACAGGCATTTAAAGGGGCCCAATTTGTGAGCCCCGTGTTTACTCTGAGTGAGAGAGAGAGATTACGTGGTGGCGGTGGCTGTTTTACCGGCCACGTGGCAACCAGAACGATCTATATAAGTCGGACGCAAGTGCCGCATAGTCGGCCCGAGAGATACCACGTCACGTGAGCTTCATGGAAACGAGGGCCCCATGCCGCCCTCAAAAAAGCAGAGACAGCGGACCACTCGAGGGCGTTCGCTGGCGGCTGCGGTACTCTGAACTTGGTTCACCCAAAGATTTCCGTTACTGGCACTCTCTTGTCTCCACGCCCGTCCCTCGTTAAAGAGCAAGAGAACCAAAGATTTCTTCCCAGGCTTTGTAACGCATGAAGAGTTAAATTGTAATACTAAGATAACGACTTATAATAATAACCCGCCCCATGCATGCATGCACCGCAATTCTCTGCTCAAAACAAACTTCACGTTTTCCCACCTGCATCCTGCGGCAGCACTAGGGCTTGTAAAATATGGCACGATCCGTTAATATGATATGAGCTTTCATGTGTCTAGATTAGATTAATTATATTTTATATTATAAATATATTAATTTATTTATGATATATTAAATTTTATATTAATAGGTAAACTCGTATAACTTATATAATATAAAAAATATATATATAATACTATATATAATATGTGTAATTTATTTATAATTTATCAAATTTCATATTATTTAATATAATTTTATATTATAATAATGTTATATATTATAGTATATTATATCATTATCATATTATATTAATGGGAAATAAATAAATCATATTTATATTTTATATATTAACTCGTATATAATCACAGAGCCACATTTATTATGGGCAAATAAACCCATTCAAATTCAATTTTAATATTAATATTAATTATATATATTTATAACTAAATATAAAAATAAATAAAATATATATTGCAACACATCATTTTATCCATTTACCCTCTTAAAGTTTTTTTACCCTCACATCCTCTGAGTCTTAGATAGATTATATATATAAACAGGATATATTAGCATTAAGCATAATTGTATTATGTGTTAAAGTACAATTTATTATAACAAAACACAAATTCACAGCCATGAACAGCGTCACTTTCCTTCAATTTTCTTGCGAAATCGATGCCTTGGGTTTTGTTTTTTCTCAATAGGTGAAGCTAATGTAAATGTAGTTAAAAGTTCTGAAATACATAGGTAAATCTTTTTCTTTATATAGAAAAGTACGAGAGCCTGCTCAAAAGGCAGAGTGGAGATGACGTTTCTATTTATGCACGTTTAACGTGGAGACGCCGTGTTGTCGCTGTCCGTACCGAATCCGTCTATAAAACGAGATCAATGGAGTGCAGTGATGAGGATCAGGATTTACGAGGGAGATATCGGCGGCGGACGACGATGCCGCTGCTGCCGAGCCCCGTGTCAGCTAGCCCGGAGATGCAGGAGGTGGTGCGGCGGTTTCACGGCATGATTGTGGGGCCGGAGCAGTGTGGGTCGGTGAACGTGCAGTACGTCGCGGCGCCGGTGCCGGTGGTGTGGTCCCTGGTGCGGCGCTTCGACCGGCCGCAGGACTACAAGCAATTCCTGAGGGACTGCGACCTGCGAGAAGGGGATGGCGGCGTGGGCAGCGTGCGCGAGGTAACCGTCGTGTCGGGGCTGCCCGCAGAGACCAGCACCGAGCGGCTGGACGCGCTGGACGAGGACAGCCACCTGATGAGTTTCTCGGTGCTGGGCGGGAATCACCGGCTGAGCAACTACCGGTCGACGATCACGCTGCACGCGGTGCCAGGCGCCCGAGGCGAGCCGGGCGGCGCCACGGTGGTGGTGGAGTCCTATGTGGTGGACGTGCCGCCGGGGAACACCGCGGAGGAGACCTGCGTGTTCGCTGACACCATCGTGCGCTGCAACCTCAGAGCGCTGGCGGCCATCGCTGAGGAGAAGGCGGGCCCGGCGGCGGTGCGGCGCCGCTGAGCGGGGGATCGACAGGCGGCCCGGTTCTTCTTTTCATGCATGGGCTGAATTAACCAGGAGGGGCACATCCATGGCTTTGAGCTGATTCCCGCCTGTGCTACGTGATGTGGAAACGTGTATAGCTTCTGGTGTTATTTATGTTCTCCTTTTCGTGGCTCAAGGTTGCAGTACAACCGTCGGTCGAGTCTATAGCGGGCGGTTGCTGCTGAATGCCAATAGTAGCTCTCTGTCCGCCTATATTAATTAAGGGCACATACTCATATAGTTGTGTTGTATAGTAACAGTAATTATATATATATATATATAGACGGAAAATCCTTCTCTGCATGGAACTTGTACATGTTAGATTGTACTTACTTGGAAGCCTTTGTTCTTGTGTGCTAATTAAGCTTGTCTTCGACGACAGAGGGAGGCCAGCTGCTCGTATATAATATGGGCAATCCTAGGTGAGCAGGAGACCAAACTGATCACAAAAGAGAGAAGAAGACAATAATAGTCAGAAAAAGGTACGGTGTGCTACTTGGTAGATTGGGAAGGTATCCAAGGCGGTGCCACTCGTCAGCACAGAGGCGCGCGCCGGTGGCTGTGTTTTGAGACTGCAACGTTGGCATGCTGCATGCACATTTGAGGCAGAGCTGGAGGTCGCAGGTGCATACAAGTCGCCGATCATTTGACAGAATTAGTAGATGATTTATGATATTGGAAGCTATCAAGTGGCGGAGATTACTTTCTACCACATTTATTTACAGGCATGAATACATTGCACATGCAGTCGTCTACGACCCTTCATCCATTTTAGTGTACAATAAGCCATTGTATCAAACCAAATCTTTATTTATTCGTACAGAAAATAATTGGCTTCTAGCTACGGTTCCTAAAAAAACTCATAACACAGCGGCTTGTAAAAAAAACAAAAAACAAAGAATCCCAGCCAAGGAACAAGTTGCTCGACTTAACTGGTAAGTCCTTTGAAATGGATGTATAATGTACCAATAACTTATCTCAAATGTTTCAACAATATAATATGATTGTGCCAGATATATACAGCAAATGGTTATAAACATGGGATGGAGAAGTAAACAAGACTGTTTCTCTCACACCCTCCCTTCAAACAATAGATCTATTCAAGACAGATAATTGTCCAGAATCTCCATTCAACAGGAAAACTTCTAAGGGGATATGTGGGGACTGTGAAGCAGAGGCAAACCTGGTGGATGGCTGCAGAAGTTTGCTTCCTTTAGGGCATTGAATGGTTAGGAGGCGAGGCCCAGTTCGCATCTTCCAGATCTGTAAATAAAACTTCAGATCAGATAAAGAAGGAAATGACCAAAAGATTCAATACAGTTTATTTATTCGCATCTCCAGACTATAAATATCACAAGAATCACAAAAACGACACCGGCCCACATCCTTGGTCATTCAAACTTCGCATTATACCATTACTCACAACTGAGCCTTCTATCTCTCGCTCAGTCTCCCTCCATATCAAGAAAAGGTTTCGTTTTCTCCGAGTTCTTGAAAGAATATCGTTCGCTGTATGTTTAAGTTATAACTAAATAAGGCAGTACCGTACAAAGGGACCGCAGGGGAAGTGCATATCAATTTTCACTGCATATTATCTACATTATTGCTGTGTTTCTCAAAATCTTCAAACTTAACCATAAAGAGATAAAGATGATGAAAGTCGACTCCAACGGCACTTCCCACTTTCAGCGTATATGAGCATAAGTGGAAAAGGTCTGTCAAGAATAATGCAAATACAACTAGGATTTAGAATTTCATTATAAAGGATCGTAATAATCAAGGATGAGATTGGAGAAAGATAGTTTCATAGATGCAATAGGACCAGTTTCTATCAAGAATTAATAACTTGGTAATCAATGTGAACCTAGGAAATTGAAAATGATAGGAATGTGTTTACCTTATGATTAAATAAGGTTTTGTGCATCATGCACAAAAATGGAATTGAGATGAACGGGTTAAACTCTAAGGGTCTGTTTTATTGGAGATAATCTACAAGGAAAAGAAGAGAAACTGCAAAACCAGATTCATTTGCAGTTTCTCTTCTTCCCTTCTTGTTTTCTCTTCAATAAAATAGACCCTAAAGCAAGCTCAAACAAACGATGTATATCTATTTAGATAATCCTCACTAGGGTCGTAATATTTGGTTAAGATTGATTTAAAGTGCACTCTAAACATCAAAATGCACATTAAAGTATGTAACAGAAATAATAAATATGATCATGAAAATAAACCGAGCAAGCCCATGATTCAAGACCCAAATTAAATGAAATACATTCACAGTCATATGCCTAGAAGATGCATGTAAATTCACTTGATTCTTTCAGAGGGGGTTTATTAGCAATATTTTATAACAAAAAACATAAACTCCTAAACTAATTTATTATTTGAAGGCAGCAAATAGTATAATTACATTAGCCACAAAAAGACAGAGGCCGCAAGACAACCATTATTTCTGTACATTAATAATTAAATAGAGAGAGAACATCGTGAAAGTGAAAGTTGAGGAGTACCTCAAATGTCTAAAAGAGGTAAAGATATGCAACTAAATTTTCTAGTTATACGCAACTAAGTAATTTTGCAAACAAAAAGAAAAGAAAATTAGGTTGCTAATCATTAGATAACAATAAAGCAATCTAGTTTGTAACCTCAATTATCCCTTTGCGGGGTGCATGAATCGCTAAACATAAACAATAATCACTTTTTGTGTATTCATAGTTGCTGGAACTTGATGATGTTTTGTCCTTGCTCGTTAGCATCTCAACAAAAAGACAGCAGGCATCCCGGTAACCCTGCAAGAATAATAGACACTTTTTCAAAATAAGGAAAGAAGAGAGAGATAATTATATTGTGTTCAGTGTAATATTGCAACCTTCCATAATCGCACAACAACAAGTGCCTGAGTGTCTAACAGTAGAATTCGTCCAAGAGAATCCGTGATTGCTGCCAAAGTGCCACTTGGAGATAAAGTGAGTTTCTCTCCCTTCCTTCGAGGGTCTTTCAGACATGTTAAGGGAGATGCTGCACTAAATACAGTCCAGAGTACGTAAACCAGAAAAGAAGAATCATACAAAAGATGACAATAGACTCTGCAATACGCACAAACATCATTCACCCTTCGACAGTTGAGAGAGCAGAATGTCCCTCATTCAATAGTAAAGACACTTCAGACAATAATTTGTGTGAGAGTAAATTAACCAATTTCATCTTGTATAAAGATGATATTAACTCTTCATAGCATCCTAGATTTCTCATACGTATCGATGTTGATGTTGTGCATAAACCCACATGACAATGAGACAGATAAATATTAAGCATAACTTGATATTTCATTAAACAGTTATGTTAACCTCTTGACGAAAAATTCAAAGAAATACGACTTTTAGATTTGCCAATGAACAACAAGTAAAAGGTACAACAAATGAGTTTGTTTTGGATGGGTCTAGAGTAGCCAGAGTGCTGAATTAACTCTATCCAATGTCAACTTCGGAGAGTTTCAATAAGAAGACAAAGTGACAGACAATGTGACAGTATTTACATTAAATTACATTTCAACTTTCACACAATTTCATCCTGATCAAATGAAAAGAAATGATTCTTTCTCAGGATCAACATTTCTTTGGACAGTTTTATACTTTATAATTCTTTGCATGCTCTGTATTTCCAACAATCTACCAAATAGACCAATATGTGCAAGAATGTGGTATTTATCAAGGGTAAAAAGAGTGTAATAAATTAATTTAGACAAATGTAACAGGTTCACTGCAGATGTGCAAAAAAGAGTACAAGAGTTATGTAGGAATAATACACTGACCTTTAGCAAATGCCTGAGATGTTGGGCGGGGCTTCCTTGTTGCATTTGGCTCACTTCGCCATATCAATTTTGAAAATGATGCAATGGTTGAGAATGTAACGGGAACAACTTTTGAGAGAATAGTTCCAACTAAAGATCTACTTCTATCCTCTGAAAGCCTGTATGTTAACCAAACACCAACAATTAATCTATAATGCTCAGGTCCTGCTTGCAGTTGCAAATACAATATGGAAAGATACAGGAACAGTGAATTCATACTCAATAACTGGGTTGGTCATTTCCAGTATATTTTCTCTTTTTGTTTCTATCGACTATTTGAATCAACCAGTGAAAAAGGGCCAAGGTCAGGTTAAACAAACCTATAAGCAGATATCACAGAATCATCTCCTATAGTAACTGCACCATAGTAGCGCTGACTTGACTGCCCAGTAATAAAAGCAGCTGAATTCAATACCACAATCAACTCAGAGAACTTCCGGAACAGTCAAAACACATAACGTTAAGTTTGTATAACAAAATTAAACGGTAAAAGAATAGTTCACCTGAAGCTCCAACAGTGGTGGCGGCATTATTCCTGTGATAGCTGCATCGACACAACTCCCATACTTGCCAACATTCCAGAGCTGAAACTGTATCCTCCCATAGGAAGAAGCATCATCCTCCTCATCCAATTTGTGAATTCTATTTTCCCACATTCGAGACTCAGCCTCTTGAAACCACCTCTTGAGTAAACTCTATGCAATCAAAGTTGAATTGCAAGCCATATCAGACTATGACAAACATTTATTCATTTTAATCCACGAGGGTATATTTAGATCTTCTCTTAGTGGAAGGATACAAAAACAACTTGAAGATTACAAAGAGTAGGCAATAAATAATTACACAATCACAAGTAACACTACCAGACCAAAACAAAGTAAAGGCATTTTCTGTCCCTTTCGAAGGTCAAGAGGAGACACCTACCTGGATATCTGATCCATCAAAGCGGGCAATAACACCAGGCAAGACCACACAGAGCTCCTCAGAAATCGAATCGTGCGCAAAGCCTCCCTTTCTTACAGCCTCACGAAATCTGAGCCTCAAAATACGCCCGGGATGAACAAACTGCAATAGAACAACTAGATCAAGTTTTAAAATTTGAATCAAAAGGTGATACGGAGTGGAGGCGTGGAACGCACCTGCTTGTGTATCAGATCGCCGCTCACAGAGTAAATGAGGAGGAGACCCTCGGAGGTGCCAAGCGCAAGGGCTAGTAGGTCGCCAAATGGAAGCCACTCGAGAGCAGTAATCCTCCCGTCGGACGGAGAAAGCGACGGGCGGAATTTCACGGGGTGGTACGAGGAATAGGGGGATCGGCGATCCGAGTCCCAACCGAGGACGAGCACGAGTGGCCGAGCGGCGGATGATGCGAGGGCGAGGGAGTGTGGATGCAGGGTGGCGAGGAGAGAGGGGTCATCGAGCCATCCCTCCTTCTCGCCGGCGCCGAGATCCGCCAAATCGTCGCAGGCGATGCACCCGATCTCCGTCAGATGCGATCGCCTAGCCATGCTTTTCTTCGTCTTCCCTCTTCGACGCAACAAGCCAAGAAACGTAGAGCATCGCCAATAAAAAGCCTTCCGGGCCTCTACCCCGGCTGATGGATTAAAAAAAGCCCATCTATTAAACAACCCAATTGAACATTAGAACCGATTGGCCTTAGTTTTATATATAATGGATTCAGGCTACTGATGTCAACTCAATTAGTTATTTTCCATGAATGGTAGTTCGACGAAAAAGAATTTGTTTATGCTATTTTCAATTAATTATTATCAAGATTTAGATTAATTGCATTAAATTATATTTTTAGAGAGAAAATAAAAGAATGAAATCGGAACATCTTTCAATATGTCTTTCGTCCATTTTAGATGAAAATCAATAGTAAAAAAACATTTAAAAAAAAAAATTTAAGCAAGCTCATATGATATAAGTAATGTTCTTGATATACAAATTAAAAGGAATTCAATTGTCTGATTAAAATTAACAAATTAAGATATTTCATCCTTTTTTTTCCTTAAAATAAAGTATAACTGATAATGATTTAGTACTTTTCATTCTATAGTTGGCTAATTGGCTTAACTTTTAACTTAATAAGTATTTCCATTCATTTTCATTAAAGTTTGGCAAGGTAATTAAACTAAGTGTGACTTGCATTAAATTTAATGTCTCATTTTTTGCAGTGGTAGTCGTATGGGCACCGAAGGGTTGTGCACACAAAGGTTATCGAAAATTTGTTGCTTAAGATTTAAAAAAATTTTTAGGCTATGTTCTGTTAAATAGAATCTAGATTAAAAAAATATTTTTATCTAGATTCATTATATTTTTTATCCTTTCCGTGAATTTCATTCAATTGAATATAACATTAATAAATTTAAAATTTGGATTCACTGTTAAGATGGCACATCGAGTTTAGAGGCCGAAGTCTCTTCCTTTAATAGTCAAGTCAGTATATTGAACTTTAAAACTAGAGCAAGAGAGCGTAATAAAAAATTACATGCGACGAGATGGCAGAGAGCACCATAGTCTAAATCTAAGACAAATAATATGGATCAAACATAGCAAGTTTATCCTGACTTGCCCTCATTGCCTAATGGTTAGATTGCTAGAAGTAAATCAAGTAGATATAAAAGTCATTCTTCGGAAGAGGTAGATCAAAGTAGAGTACGATCAACACTTACCATCACCGTCAATTGTAAAAGTCAGAAATTTGCGTATGTTCTAACAAAACTATATGAAGTCCGTCGTCCGGCTGATCTATTCATGGCAGATGAGAAACAGACAATGACTTTGAGATCTTTTCCACACAAAGTCGAATAATTAAGACTGCCAAGGCACTAAAAATCGTCAGGTTAGGAGCGCTTAACTTTCAATGCAATCAACATAGTTGGACCAGGAGAACTGAAGTTAAATAAACATAACCCTTGTAGCACAAATGAGGGATATCAATCTGATTATTTTAGAACCAGAAAATGGTAGCTCAAATATACACAATTTCATCTCACAGGCTTCCTTCCTTGCAGCTTCGAGGTATTCACCCTTGAACTTCATCAATAATGAATTATCCAACAGTCTGTTCATTTATATTCTTTTGGCACATCCCTTTCTGAGATTGAGCGCCTGCTTCCTCTTGTTTCCATCAATATGATGTCGCCGACTATCAACCTTCAACTTTCACATGTAGTACATAATCAAATGAAATAAGCTTCATCTTACAAAACATATATACTATCTCGTCATTAATGCAGTAGAGTTACAGAATCTCTTTCATAAGTTATTGAAGAGAGGAAGCCCAGCAGCTAACAAACACCATTCCCTGCATGAAAGGATGATACAAACAACTTCTCCTCAACCACGCAAGATAATAAACAAACAAAATAAATTGATTCACACAGCTAAAGGGCAGAGCATTACAGGATATGGTATCTAGGAGGGTGGTTATTATTCACAGGCAAATTTTGTACCAAAGCTGGTGAGGCAGATTGCAAACGCCTGGAAGGCTGAGAGTGGCTGGCAGTAATCCATGGTGAACATGTTATCTGCAATTTTTCCAAACTGCAGCAGCACTTTCTCATCATCGCCAATACCCCACGGTTGAGTAGCATCTGCGGTTGCCACCAGCTGAAAATTCTTCACTGAGGCTACTGTGACCCGACCATGAAAGTTCAAGCACCAGCACTGCAGGTGCTCGTGCCACCTAGGAGATTTATTCCTGAGAACAACAGATGCTCCACTGCTTTGTGCCATTTTCTTCAGTGAGTTATCCTCTAAGCCATCCAGTGTCGTAGGACATTGAAGAGTGCAGTGCATCCTTCTCGGCCCTCTTGATTTGAGAAGGTTGAATTTATAAGAGACCTGTCCGATTTGAAAATTACCAGCAGAGACCTGTGGGCTAATTTGCTTGCATGCAAATCGTCTGCTTCCTCGGCTGCTTGACGCCTTAGCACCATTATATGGTGGCCTACTGTCGTAGATTGTAAAATTTGTACCTAAGAAATCAGATCTGCAAGGAATGTTCAGACACATGATAATTATACATCGATGCAAATGGCTTGTTTCAACACTCATTTTTATAGAACAGACAAAGATGCTGCAAAATTTGGTTTAAGAACCATACTGTTCATTCCTTCAAAAAGAAGATGAGACGTTGATTTGCCAATATCATATCATTTTTTTTTTCCTTTTTTTACCTAACCAAAAGACAAATCACCTTAGATACTTGAGTATTTGCTAGTTCACACTAAATCCAGATTGGTTCTGGATCCTATCTATCATCAAAAGAGAGAAACAAGCTCCCTTTGGAACCACAGTTGTATTCTTAATACAGAAATAAGGATTAACGGCAACATCATCTGTCTGCTTCGCGATCTGGCATTGTGAAATTTGAAATTTCAAAGCTAATGATTATCTAAACATGTACATGCAGTCGCAGATTTGAGCGTGCATAGTAGTTCAAGACAAAATGGAATACTTCTCTTTCAGTAAAGAATAAAATGTCATAATGCTCAACCCCATAGAAGATTTCAGGTGAATATAGAAGTTGGTAATTGACTCGAGAAAAGCACAGAACCAGAGCAGAAAATGCACTGCACAAGACTGTGCACGCATATAGAGGTACCAGAGACGTTAGACTAACCTTAACTTTCCGACATATGCGTTACTTCTTTGAGAAAGGTCATCTGCATCAAGAGAAATGATGTATTCACTATGAACACCATGCCTAATTCGTCGAGCTGCCAAAAGGAACTTCCCTTTGTCCATAGATGCTGCAACAAAAAAATCAGAGGACACGTTCAGGTACGAAAGAGAAGAGCCCCAAAACAAACAAATTCCAATATTGCTATACATTCACATCATATGCATACATCTATATGGAGCTTTGTATTTATTTACATGCTTCTCTGCTCAGGAAAAAATGTAAGCAAATTCAACGGACTAAGAAAAAATGTCTATAGTGGCATTTCATACATGCATTGCTAGCAAAATTGATGCTTCATCAAGAATGCAATTAACCCAGCTTAATTGGATCATATGAGAACATGTAGTGCAGTACCATGCATTCAATAATCAAAAATCAAAATAGGAGCAACTAGACCATGTATCTTTGTTTACCAATATGATGTTCTTCATAAGATGTCATTTGAAAGATGAAATATAAATCATTCCCTCATGTCAATCCCTAGCTATTTATAGACACAAGCAGTACAAATGTCATTATCACAAATTATAAGTTTCAGAAGTAAGAATTGTGTATCATCAGACAGGTAATAGCTGTGTCATCACCACCACTTGATTCTTTTTGAAGGGGCATTTGGGAAGTGAAAAATAAAAAATACCACACCATTTTTTTCTTCAACGGAAACGTGTATGATCAAAAAGAAGATTTCAGTTTTGTATCACTATTTATGATTTTTGGTTATTTTCTGGATACATAAAATAGCTACTCTTTGTACCATTTATTATTTTCATTTTGTGTCTTAAGGAACCAAGGTGAAAACATGAAAAGGAAGAAGCTTCAAGTTGATTTTATTTGCATAATATTGCTCTAAGAAAGTAGGCATACAAACCCTGTGCGGACTTAATGGATCGAAGTGTTTTCTAAAGGGCGCAACATTTAAACGGTATCAGAGTATACATTATAAATAAGAAAGCATGTTTGTGTACACATGGCCAGGAAAACGCAAGCACTTGTCTATATTTTTGCTTCTTCAGTGGAAAATGGAGCATCTGAATTGAAACAGATAGATTATTGACGACTCTGTTCGCTCTGTTGCCTCTTTTTGCTCTATTTCAGATGAAGATTTATAGTTCTTCTTCTCTATTAGCTAGAGCATGGTACGGAATCAAATAAATTAAGAAGAATTGAAGCCATGAGCTCCTAAGAAAGAATTATGTATCGGCAAGTGGCGTGTCTTTTTATAAACTTACTTAGCGTCAAACCAAGATAGAGATAGAATGTTGAGTTCTTCTTGTTTCTTTTAATAAAGCACTGAATCGGAGCATCTGCTGGCCCTGGCTGCAATTACAAAGATGACTACAAATAAATATTCATCATATGAACGATTGTTAAAGGAAACTGAGGGCGAACAGCTAGAAGAAGCAAAAGATAAAAAAACAACAAATATTCATTCACAATTGCCTAAAATTGAGCAAATATAGTACTGATAATTTCTAAGGTAAGAAGCAAACACATTAACACGAGATCCCTTCTAAATTTGAAGGCAGCGACTATATCCAGCACTGTGAAAAAAAAGTCACCTCCTTGAGGGAAGAGGGGAAGGTGATCTTTCCAGTCTCTAGAGGGGGGCGGACAATCCCTCTCGTTACCTCTCTCCACCTTCTGCAGACGCAGGCACAGGACACCACGTCTTTCCGCAGCGGCCACTTTTCACCTTCGGTCTCAACCCGCCCAACGATCTCGCCAATCAGCTCTGGAAGCATACGCTCCCACCCTCCCCCATCCTCCTCCGCCGCCGCTTCCCGCGCCCCATCCTTATCTACCCTCTCTATCTCCTCCTCGTCCGCCTCGATCCGTTCCCGGCGCGCCGAGCCCCTGGACTCCCCAAATAGGCCAATGGACGACGATGTGACCCTCGACAGGAACGCCCTTCTGAGAGACATCGCTCCTCGTCGTTCTGCTTCTCGATCTAGAGAGAGAGAGTCAGACAGAGGGAGAGGGGCGCACGAGTGGGAGGGGACAGGGGTGACCTTTCCTCCCCTTTCGCCCAAATGGGAGGATGGCTTTCGACTCTGCGCCTTTTTCCTTTTTTTTTTGAAGTATTTATTATTCCTTTTATGTGTTAATATCCGCTTTGCTCCTTGTAATTTTAAGTATTTTTTTCCTCGTTTATTACTATCTGCTTTATCTATAAGTAGAATAACCTAATTTATAAATTGTAAAAGGCAAAGAAAGTTATCTGAATATTTGTAAACTAAAAATAGCAACAATTCATATTTGTCCTTCTTTTTAAAAAGTTTAGGTACTTATTTGTGAAATTATAAGTCTAAGAACCAGATGTCAAAATACATCTAAAAGCTCGAGCTGAACTGAAAATTTCCCCGCATCTTAATTAGTTTATCATCGGTGGCAGTAGAGACTGGCAAATGGTACGCCGATTGCGAGGCGGGCGCCACATACG
Source organism: Costus lasius (assembly GCA_027563935.2). Classification (NCBI taxonomy): domain Eukaryota; kingdom Viridiplantae; phylum Streptophyta; class Magnoliopsida; order Zingiberales; family Costaceae; genus Costus; species Costus lasius. Next base: position 140,575,121 of record CM050446.2, read on the forward strand.
TGCACGTCCATTGGCCATTTACGGATTAACGTGCGGAGCCCGCGTGGGCCAGCGTGATGTGAATGATCAGTACATGTAGGGACCCATTTGCATTTACCCAACCAATCAAAACTGAGGTAAGTAAACATTGTCTCGGACAATTAAATGATCTACAAGACCAGTAGAAGCATGCGTATCACTGGTTGCTGCCTTGATCCGAAAATTTTTTTTGGACAGAAGGGCTTCCTAAAAAATCTTAAGTACAGTTTCTTAAAAAAATAATTTATGATCCTAAAAATTATGAAAAAATATTCATCATGTAGTCTATGATGAGAGTTATCCACGGACACTAAGATCATAGATTTTGGATGTATCCACGATCAGATATTGTGGATACAAATATCGTAGACAAAATATTGTTCACAATACATCTTGTATCCACGGTATCTCATCGTGGATACATCCAAATCCACAATCTTGGTGTCCTTGGATAGCTTTCATCGTGGATTACATGGTGGATATTTTTCCACAATTTTTAGGATCGTGGATTTTTTTTAGGGGTTGTGCTTAGGATTTCTTGTGCAGCCCCCTTGCCTAGGGCTGTCCAAACGATTCGAACCAAACCGAACTTGTGCCAAACCGAACCGAACCGATGATGACGGTAATAAACTGAACCCAAACCGAATTAGGTAAAAACCGAATCAAAACCGAACCGAATTATTCGGTTCGGTTTAAACCGATTAAACCGAAATTTATTATATAAATATATATTTAATTTATTTATACTTTTATATTATTAATTTTTAATAAAAATAATAATATAATATATTTTATATAATTAAAATAATAATATAATGTATTTTATATAATTAAAATAATAATATAATATATTTTATATAATTAAAAATAATAATATTTTATATTTTATATAAAAATAATAATATTATATTTAAAATTGAGTTTGTTCGGTTCAAACCGAAAACCGAACCGAACCGAACTTCTCAAACTGAAAACCGAACCGAACTTGGTTTGAAACGGTTCGGTTCGTTTTTTCGATTTGACCCGAATTTTGGACACCCTTACCCTTGCCCATAAAATTTTTTTTCTTGATCAGAACTCCTCATCGATGGCTTCTTGCGAAATTACGCATGGTATATTTAAAAATAAATAGGAAAAGTTAACAATGTAATGAATATTTTCATTTGATATTATAACTAAAAATCTACCTAGAAAATTTATAAAATACTATTTATTATATTATTTATGTTTAGCATAATAGATTTTGTCTTACTAGTATCATATTCTCAGGATCCTAACACAAGGCCTATTAATTCCATATCATATTATATCGAACTCATAAATTGTATCTTATCAAGCAGTATAATTAGTCTCCTACTAAAGCCCTATTTGGTATGGTTGATCAGCTTTTTTTGCTAGTCAAAATAGTATATTTTTAAAAAAGCTGAGGTGTTTGACAAGTCACTTTTTGATTTCAAACCCAGAAGCAGCATGAGTTTTGAAAAATTGAGAGAAAGCTATTTTCTAGCTATAATAATATTTTCTTTTTCCATCTCATGCCTGCACATACATTCATATAGCCTTTTATTAGAATTTTTTAAAATAATTATTATTTTAATAAAAAATTATTAAATTTAAAATTATTTTATATTATTATTTTAATTTTTTCTTTACAAAACTTTTAGGAAAAAATAATATAATATCAACATAAATTACTAAAATTATTATTTTTAAATTTAAAATTATTTAGTACTATTATTTTTTAGTGTCAAAAAAATTTATTTTTTTATTAGAATATTAAGCTCCTTTATTTTTTTTTAGAATATTAAGCTGCATAATAATCTATCTAAATATTTTTTTTACTTTTTTCAATTTAACACTTTTTCAATCAAAAAAACTAAAGTTTCGATCTGATCTTCTTAGTCAATGAGCCACGAGCTAATTTGCTGACCTCTAAATAGACCAAGTCACACGATATGTAGGGAATGAATGTTGCGAGCAGGGTACCCTGCTCGCGAAAGAAAAGAAGGGTGGCAATTTTGCTACCCTAATAATTCTAAAAAAAATAAAAAATACTATGATCATCTACACACTTTAAGCTATCCAACTGTACCAATATCATGGTGAATAAAATCTTCTACGATGATAAAAAAATTATAAAATATAGTACAAATCAGTTGGATAGCTTAGAGTGTGTAGGTGATCATAATATATATATATATAAACTATTAGGGTGGCAATTTTGCCACCCTTCTTTTCGTCCACGAGCAGAGTACTCTACTCGCGAAATCCATTCATATGTAGGCCCACTAAGGCCAGGTTTGGGATTGCTGGCCGCCCGCTTTTGCGGGTGCGGCTAGCGAAAATAATGTAGATAGCAATGTTTGGGGTTGATTCCGCTGGGCGCACCAGCTAAAATTAGCTGCCCCGCAGAATCAGCCTTCCACCAACTTCTCGCGAACCGCAGGCTTATTCCACTCTCTCTCTCCCCTCTCACGATGCCTATTTCGCTTAAACCCCTCTCGTGACGCCTTGCCAAACTTCACCTCACCGACCGCCGGCCTCCACCACCTTGCTGATTGTCCGCCGCCTCTGCCTTCGTCGACCAGTTATCCTCGCTTCTTCGGCGAGCTTCTTCAGCTCCAGGTCCGCCAACTCCATCTCCTTTGGCAAGCTTCTTCGTCCGACGCTCTTTCCACCTCCCAGCTCCATCTCCTCGTCATCTCCTTCTGCCGAACCTCCAGCCGATGCTCCTTCCACCTCCCACCTCTAGCTCCTCATCATCTCCTTCCACCAAACCTCTAGTCGATGCTCCTTCCACCTCCTAGCTCCATCTCCCTCCACCGATGAGGAAGGAGGCGTTCCGCGGGTTGGCCCTCATTGTGCACTCCATCTCCTTCCAGATGATCTGCTCCCCTGCCAGGCATGTCTTCATGGAGTAGTCCAAGCTCAGCCTCGAGTGGTCTTGTGGGGTGTGCTGCAGTGGCGGTGAGTAGAGCCACAAAGAAGAAGAAGAACATGTGCCAGTTGCTAGCATAGGTTTTATTAAAATGTAGTCCTGCTTCAAAAAATTAATTAATTGGTGTACGTAGACCTGACAAAACTTGACACGACCCGCTGACCCGATCCGACTCGACACGAAGTTAGTCAGGTTCGGGTCAGCCATAATCGTGTTCGGGTCATAAACAAGCCAACCCGTTTATGACCCGAAAATAATCGGGTCGTGTCGGGTTGTAAATGGGTTGACCCGTTTAACCTGATTACATTATATATTTATATGTATGTAATTTAAATATAGGTTCACTAACTCCTTTGCTAGCCCATAAGCCCAAATATCTTTTAATCTAGATTTCGGCCCACTCATAAGCCCAAATTTTTATTAATTTTAATATAATTTTTTATCAATTTATTATCTATGTTTAAAATATGAATGATAAACGGGTTATTCGGGTCATGTCGGATTGACCCGATTATATACAGGTCATGTTCGGGTTGGCTTAAATGGGTCGCGGGTCACAGTTGACACGACCCGTTTTATGACCCGCTGATTCGAGTTGCCAGGTCTAGGTGTAAGTTATTGATCTTCAAATTGTCTAATTTCTCTAGTTAGGAAAGTATGTACTTAAAAAAAAAAACTCATATTTCTTTCAATACTATTAATTGCATAATTTTTCAATTCAACACAACATAATTCTTTAATTATGTTAAAAAATTTTATTTAATCAAATAACATAATATTATTCTACTAATCAGCATTTGAAAATTTTTAAACAGCTCCTGCTTCTATCAGCCAGCTACCTTTCAATCAGCAATTTTCCAACCAGTAGCCAGCAGAAGCAGAATCAGCCCCAAACTGGCATGAACTTCGGCATGAACTCGTGTTGATGCATCTCAATTTGTCTTGCATTTTATCCGAATTTGGAATTTGATCTGAGTGATGTGATAGAATGTGAAGTCTCGCGGATGTTTCCTGTCTGGATTAGCTGAAGCTTATCTGAATCGTACCTAAAAATTAAGTCAATGCAATTATTTAATTTAGGAAACAATGTGCTCTGAAATGAATGGTGGACGGACTTTCATCATCCAATGGGCATTTTAGAAAAAGAACTGGTTGAATTGATAAAATGTCAGTTAATTCATATAATATTTTTTTGTTGTTGAAGGACGGTGAGCGCGTGAGCATCAGATGTAAATAGAGTGGCAAAGTGGAAGCTTATGTGAGCAACGAATGCTGGCGGAGCGACGATTGTGGAAGCACGGGGGTGAGCGGCAGATGTTGGTTGGGCGACTATCGTGGGAGCTTGCATGAGGGTTAGAGCGATTATGAAAGTGGCGACAGTGAGTCAGTGACCAATGGAAAAAGGATACGTGTGAAGAGGAAAAAAGGGGAAGCACCCATTCAGGAAGAAGTAAAATCTTAAGCGGATGGGGGCGCTCCGAGCGGGGTCCGCCGTCTATCACGCATCCAAATATGAATGGACGGTGGATGGGGCCCCATCCACTTATGAATTGTGCTCATCGAGGAAGGGAGAGCCATGAAAAAGATATTTCACGTGCTTTCACTACAGTTGCAAGATGCTATAGTACTAGCGCAATAGGGGTAACCTGCTTACTGAAATAGTGCCAACGGGCTGTAGCGCTATTGTACTACTTATTTGTCATGTTTTTGTGACATGTGTAAAAAATAATGCATCTTTAATATGGTATTTCTTTGGATGAAAAACTAGGGGCGAAGGATAATCATTTTTTTTCATATCTATTTTTTCTTCCTAATAACTTTCTCCCAAATCAGGCAAAAAATAGCTTTCTCCCAAATCAGGCAAAAAGGAGAAGTGAAGAAAAACATTGCTCGCTTTTGTCGTGTCCCTGCTCTTGGTGCCCACTGCCTGCCATTGAAGGCCATACCTGCCCACTGTGGCCTCACCCACACCTCTTGCTATGCGCCTTCTACTCCCTCTACTAGTGTTCATTGTTTGCCCTACTCCTCCTATGCCCCTCCTCAAGGAAAAAAATTAAGGTGGCACTTCATAGAACTTCTACGTGGGATCGTTTTATTTTATCTTTAAAAATATTTTTTTATTATTTTTTAATTTTTAGAAATGATGTACTCCTCGTAAGCTATCCAATGATATCAATATTGGAATATTTTAAATTATATATACATATAAAATATCCTAATCAATATGACATATAAGATAAAAACATTATTTATTCTATCATATTGATTAGGGTATTTTATATATATATATGTAATCTAAAATATCCCAATATTAATACCATTGGATAGCTTACAAGGAGTACATCATTTCTAAAAAATAAACAATAATAAAAAAAATATTTTTAAAGATAAAACGAAGCGACCTCGCATATAAGTTCTATGAGGTGCCACCTCATAGAATTTTTTTCCCTCCTCAACACCCATAGCTTGCCACTAGACGGAGCTTGGAAAGTCCTTGCTCCCGCTCCCCCTTGCACCTGAAAAAAATTTTTGCCGAAGGGTCCCTTCGGCAAATGAACACAGCAGAGTAGGGAGTTATGTGAGGAAGAAAAAAATTCATTATACGATAAAAATCAACATTACACAAAAAAATTTATTACATGATAATCCATTCATTTTTATTGTGTAATGAATTTTTTTTCTCCCTCACAATAACTATCCTGCTGCATACATTTTGCCGAAGGGTCCACCTCCTCTTTGACGCCCGATTCCTACCCTAGATGAAAGAATTGCTTAGAAGCCTGGTCGAAAGCCTCCTGTTGCCCTCACGCACCTTCTCTCATTCCCCTCACATCACATCGTCCACCTACCTATCGCCGGAATTGGGCCCTCCCCCTCATGTTGTCCGATTTGTTGCTAAAATTGGGCTGTTCTTCCCCCACGTTGTTCACTTGTTGTTGCAGGATCACCCATAGCCCATAGGCAAGACCCGCTTGCCACTACTATTTTCTAGACACGTGATAATCACGTGTATATTTTATTTTTTTCACTCCTTTTTTTTCTTTCTATTCCTTTATAAGAAAATTTTCTAGACATATTACTGTCAAAGAATTTGGGGAAAGATGATCATCTCACTTTTTGATTTTGCTTTGAGAATTATGCTTTTTAGTTTGACTTGATTAGGAAACTGGGAAAGGATGATAATCTTATTCTTAATTTTGCTTTGAGATTTGGATCTTCAGTCTAACTTGCTTAGGAAACTAGGAAAGAATGATAATCTCACTCTTGATTTTGCTCTGGCACCCGTGCGTTTCAATCTCAACTTTGTTGATCACACATAACACAAATCTCAAAATAAAATTAGGGAATTTTCACCCTTAGTTTTTCTAGAGGGTGACCTTGTTTAAAAAAAAATTTCTTTTTTTATTCCTTTCAATTTTTCTACCCTTAAACAGATAGAGGAGTCGCGTCGCGCTGCTTCGGGTTTGGCCCGCAATCGCGAGGAGCCAAGTGAAAACCCACGTTTCGCTTGATGGGCCCAGGATCATTTATCGCACAGCCAGACGGACAAACGTGTCCGCATAGTTATTTATTCTGTGACGAAAACAGGTCAACTGTCATCGGCGCCCAACTACCCATCCATGGCAAAGAACAATCAAATAAACTCAAGCTGCCAAGTGCCTTTCAGATAATAAAGTCTCGACCTACTTGCTGACTATACAGGCGCCGCAAAATTTTGCCCAAGTCAAAATTAATTGACTCCTGTGCATCTTCTAAGAGCCCGTTTACAAATTGTTTTGTTTGCTAAGTGACGGCATGACTTATCTAGCGATGATTAACTCTATTTAGAGCGACAAAGTGATATGCTTCATCGAGTGCTCTGTATTAATCACCACTTTTTAAAGCACGTAAAACATTTTCATCGTAGCAATGAACGTTTCTCGTTCTTGCGCGCGTTAGCGTTGACTTCACATTGACCGCGCCTCCTTTTCCAAGACATAATTTTTTTGATTCGATCCCCTCGCAACAGAACAATCCAAATAGCAAAAGAAAACGTGAAGTTGTTGCGCCAAGACTGCTGTGCGTGCCCGACCCGGCAGTGCAATTCGAAAAGAAGAACAAAGATCCACCGTTGCAAGACACCCGCCTCTTTACTCCACCAATCATTTCGAGTAGCGTAGACAAAGTATTTGGTACCAGAACAAATTGTGCGGGTAGCCGCAAGCGGGTCGAAAGAGTATTGATATATCATCGTCATCATATCGCCACGTGTCCCGGTGTAAAAGCAATTACGATTATTTTAATAACCAGAGCCATGCCGAAAAGTTAAACTCACCCGCTGGCTCCGGAGCTCGTCGTCCCTCGCCCTCCCTCCCCGACCCACTGCCTCAAGCTTCTTTTGATCGCCCTCGCAGCATGTGAGCAACCTCCCTTTCTTTACTTTTTGCTTTAAATTTATTTGCACTCGGATTTCTTGCGATCGAAGCATCCTTGGGTTCATCCAAAAAGCGGAGAGCGGATTCTTGCTCAGCAAGGTTGAATTGAATTCCTATTGCAGGTGTTGAGAGATGAAGGACTCCGATTGAAGGATTCGGGCTTCGTCTTGTTCTTGTTCCAAGTGTCTGTTATTGGTCGCAATCGACCTATATCAAGACGTTCTCTCGTCGATTTCGGAAGTCGAATAGGGTGGCTGTAGTACTTAACGATTCCTCTGTGAGGAATGGGGGAACGTTGGAATCTACTCGAGTTGCATTCGCACAAGGTGTTGCGCGTGCTGCTGCTAATCTGCCTCCTCACCGATGAATGCTTGTCGATTAACCTCGAAGGTACTTGTGATAATTAATCCTCGATTAGTTCCAGTTTGTGGTGGTGTTGATGATGATCCTGGTATATATCTTAAGAAGGTTGGCTTTTGGTGAAGGGTCGGCTCTGTTGGAATTCCGGTCGAGAGTGGAGTCTGATCCTTACGGGGCCTTGAATAATTGGGATCCTAGCGACAGCAACCCCTGCAATTGGAACGGTGTCGGTTGTGTTGATGGCAAAGTAGTTATGTTGTAAGATAAGATTATCCTCCTTTTCACATTGTATTTTGATTATTTGTCCGTTGTATTTTCATTTTCTTATGGTCGAAGAATTAAATTGAAGATGTTTTTTTCATTCAACATTGATTGGATTGTTAAAATGACATCGAACAATTAATGTAGAAATAAAATTTTGTAATATCCTGGTTTAGTCTTACATTGAAAGTCGAAAAAATATAAAAAAAAATTAGTATAGTATATAGAGCTTAGTGGGTATAAAAAAAAAATTAGTATAGTATATAGAGCTTAGTGGGTTTACTATCATCAACTTAGGTTTAAGTACTTTAATAAATTGGGTTATATTGGTGAGATTCCAATAGGAAAGGGCTACCAAGGCTTGAGCTTGACGAGGACACCAAGGGGATTCCGTGCACTCTTTTATCAATCTAAAATTAGCAGTCTAAACATCGTAATGCCAAATTTGGCTCGAGTTCTTTGAGAAAAGGGTTCTCAGTTTGATATCTAGTAAAAATAAGTCTTCTGTTTTGTAGAAAAATGGTTTTAGGTGGAGTAATTAAGATGGAGAAAGAGACAGAAGACCTTCATGGGGGAAAATCACAAGAAGTTTTAAATTGACAGTTAACTAGGAGTGTAACGCGCAATGCTGTTGGGAGGAATTTGGTGGACAAATGCATTAAACCAAGCGCAGTTGTTTTGACAGAAGAAACTTAGCTTGTGATGCACCATATTATCTCTTTACCCGTTCTAGAATTAAAATGGATCAAACATACCTCTTGGAATTCTTTAATTCCTTCAGTAACATATTCTCGAGTTATTTATCATGACAATGAATGCTTAGAGTATCACAAAATTACGGAAAATGTGAAAATAAAATTTGAGAGGAGCTTACTTAATAGCACATGCATTACAATTGCTCCGTGGTTTCAGAGGGCAGAGTAGCATGCTTCTTAAACTAGTTGTTGATGCAAAATTCTCACGATTCAAGTAGTGTGTTGAGTCTGTTGACTATTATTTATTGTGATAAAATATTTAATTTTGAATTTTTTGCAAACATTGTTTTGTATTAAGTTAAACTCACCAGGCCGCTCATTATCTTTTTTTTTTCTTGAAAATGAATCGATCATTGCTTGTTTAGAATTTCACTTGATAAGGTCAAGACCTAATATTGTTGCAAATTTTCAGGAACCTAAAAGAATTATCCTTGCATGGAACTTTGGCATCAGACATAGCGAAGCTCAGTCACTTGCAAGCTCTGTAAGTTGCATTTTGGTTTTTACTTAACTCAACAAATTAGTGATTTTGGAGAGGTTTCTTTTCCTCTGCCCATGTGGGAGTAATATTAAAGATCTAAACTTTAGTGACAAATAAAAGTAGTTGGGTTCATTCAATGGTGATTGTTGAAAATTATAAAATAACAGAGAGAAATTATTTTACTGAATATTCAGGGATAGAGGAAACATTCATGAGAATTATGTCCCTCCATCTTTTATGTTTGATTACTCTGCTATCTCTTCATTTCTACCTATAAAAAATATTATGATGGCTCAATTTTCAGATAATCCCTGTCAAGTTGTCTTCCTTTAAAACCTGTCTTGCTATTGTTTTTACACGTACTCAAGCAAGAATTGTCTTATATCATGTTTGATGTCATGTATCATAATGTTTTTGCTCTTTGCCAGATTGACAAAGTTATCTCAGCGTGAGGGTTGAGATGTTTCATTGATGAATGTTTGTTCGATCATTCTAATATGTTTCAACTCTTCTTTGTACATTAGGCATAACTTACTATGCTGAAAAGACATTTTTATTTTTCATTGGACATAATCTCTTCCTGATACTTTATCGCTGATATTCGTCAAACTATCAAGCGTCATATTTGCCATTACAACATTAGTAAATATACTTTTCTTATGTTCTATTTAATGTTCCTACTTCTTCTGTCAACAGTGTGCTTAGCAGGAACTATTTTTATGGGGTTATTCCAAAGGAGATTGGAAGACTAACCATGTTGGAGCTCTTGGACTTGAGGAAGAACATGCTAAATGGTACAATTCCAAAGGAAATTGGAGAAATTCTCTCCCTCAAGCATCTGTGAGTGAGTTATTACAATTATTCACGTTTGCTCCATGAGCTAGTAATATAAAATCTTGATGAAAAATCATAATCTCTTTTTGCAGTCTGCTTTGCCATAACAAATTCAAAGATCATACACTTTCTATTGAAAATAGTAACTTGCACTTCGATATGATGCACAATCCAAGCCCTTCTTGTGATGTGGTGGATGATCCGGGTTATATAAATAGGAAAGTTAAGCTTTGGTAAGTCAAGTTTCCTTTATCAAAATGTTTATGCAACCTGTATATATTAATTAGCGTGGATGTAATTTTAACCCTCCCTGCCCAAGTAATTGATTTTTTGGGCTAAAGATCAGTTTTAGAATAGTGTTTGTAATACCCTGGGGTATTATAATTTCCCCCATTTAAGACTTGACGTCCTCGTCAACCCCAAACCTTAACACATATCCAGGTGGCCCAATTTATTAAAATGCTTAAGCCCAAATTAACAATAACAAGCCCACTAAGCCTTATATACCATATAATGGTTTCTCTCATTTGCAATGTGGGACTATACTTGGTGTTAGGCCCTGAAAGATCCTGTTAGGCCCAAGACCCAATGGGCCAAGCACAAGCCCAAATCTATAAGTTAACGAAAGCAGCAGAGCGGCATCAGCCGCGTCTCCCTCGCAGATTACTCGGACGAGCGAGGATGGCGTCGATACAGAGGGAGCTGGCGGCAGCACGATAGAGTCTGCACCAAAAGACTCGGCCGCGGGCGACGAGCGTGGCAACACGGAGAGGAAGACGCGGCCTGGCGAGGGATCCGGTGCGGCGACGGAGTCTTCGGCGAAACATCCGGAGACGTGAGGCGCGGCATCCTCATCTTCTCAGAATGGCTCTGACGCGGACGACCAGGGAAGGAGAGGCGGCGCGAGATCTTGCGGCGCTTCCTCGTTAAAAGGAGACCGAGAGCAAGCGAACAAGGGGGCGATCACCACCATCGAGTGATCTGGAATGAGAGTGAACTTCCCTTCGAGCAACGGACAACGGTCGTGGGATCCGACGAGCGGATCAGGGAAGGAGGCTGAGAGAATTCTGTAAGCGGCGGCGACGCCGACGTGAGGAAGAGCGACGAGAGGAGAAGAGGGGTTTTGTACTCTGTTATTGCTGAAATAAAGAGGAAAGCTTTCCCCTTACGAGCGTGTCTTCTCCGGCGGCGAGCTTTCCCCTGTTTCTTCCGGTTTGTGGCGACGTTTCCAGTAGGTTTCCGGCGGCGGGTGGCTGCTGGACGGCGACGGGAGACTGGGATGACGTGCAGGCAGCGTGGCGTCCTTTCCGGCGAGTTCGCGAGTGCGGCGGCGCTCGGTGGCAGAGGCGACGCAGTCGGCGTCGAGGTGAAGACGGAAGCAGTGAAATCAGAGCGTACGCGGGCGAATTTTGGAGGCTGATGTCGGCCTGACGTGAGCGAGGATAAAAATCAAGCGGCGTGGCGGAATTTCGATTTCGCACAGTAAACCCTAATTTTGACAAAGTTGACCAATGAGGTAAATTGATTTAGGGTTTTTCGGATTTCTAATCTAGGGTTAGGGTTTTCTGATCCTTTCCGTGCGATTTGTAATTTGGGGACAAAAGTTGAGCGAGGAAGTTAGGGTTTCGGATTTAGGGGGAGTAAATTAGTCCGGAAACCCTAGCGTGTCGCGCATCTAGTATTCCGCCGGACGACCCTAAGATAACGGATAAGCATCGGTTAAGGGTTGATCCAACCGGGGCGTGACACTTGGGGTATTACAACATTTTTAGAAGTTCTTCTAAGATCTAACGATTTTTATAGATAGTGTGTTTCTAGAATTTTTTGTTGCAAGTATAGGGACACCAAGATGTGGTTACCACCAATATATTGACTAGATGTTTCCATCAAATCAAAGATATTGTATGTATGCAATATGTACACTATAAATTTTTGAACCAATGATAAGTGGCCAGTTTGCATACATGAGAAGCAAAATATATGAACAATATAAAATATAAGCACTTATGGTATAAACTAATTCAAATAAGTGGATGGTTACCTGTTTAATTATTTAGTAAATTACACGGGTAATTTACCCACGTATATGTTCGGTTAACAACAAAAAACTTGGTTCTGCATCCCTGTTCTCGCTAGGGTTCACTTTGAATATCCTTAATCATCTTTATTATGTACTATGCTTTTTCTTATTATTGCTAGATGTTTTATTCGCTAGCAGTTAACCTCACTACAGCAGCAATTTGGATTCAGATTTGCTGTTACTGGGAAGAAGAGAAAGGGCAGACCAAATCAAGTCTTAATCAAGTTTTTTCTTTTTTCAAAAGTTAAAATTTGTTTGGGATAGCTTCATAATAAAAATGGACTAAGTGAAGGGAATCAAATTGATTCCCCTTCTAAGATTGTTTAATTTTGCTTAAATTGAAATTTGCATTTGTCATGTTATCTTTTGAAGATTGCGAGTTTGTATATATACATGGACGATGGATTTTGATATTCAGGTTCTTACTGTTACTGTGTAAATATTAGCTTCTGGGAAACTGGCTGGCAAAAGTTTAAGAACTTCAACTCATTTCTCATCTTACTGAAAGAAAGAATCATACACAACTTCGACATTATAGCAGTGTAAGAACCTTCTTCTTTTAGCAATTAACTGGTTGATTCTGATGATATGCCTACTTAGAATATCTCCGCTGACATGTCTTTAAACATGCAGGGTCAAAGCAAGTCATCCAGATGAAGAAACAGAAAGAAACGGTGATCTAGTCGGTAAGTAATTATAATTTACTGTCTTTAATTGCTTTTGTTGAGCCATATATAATATATCAAGCATATATGTAGAGATCACTCGCCGTAGGCTGGCTGCGGATACCAAGAATCTTATTGCTGCTCCTGGAAGCAGTGGCCCTGTTCCTCAAGAAGTTGGCGTTCCACCTGTTGCAAGTGGTTCATTTTCTGCATTAAGAGATAAAGCCAGAGATAAGCCATCTCCATCTCTTGTACCTCCTCCAAGTCCACCAACAACTTCTCCACCCTTGTTTCCTTCCCATTCTTCAGGGAATGATCATCCTTTGAATAAAAGAACAGCAACATGGACATACATACTGGTTCTTCCAATTGCCGCCTTACTTCTTACCCTTGTGACATGCATGTTTTTGGTTCTCCGCAAGAAGGGAGCGGTAATAGGTCCTTGGAGAACTGGTCTAAGTGGTCAGTTGCAGAGGGCATTTGTAACCGGTAAACTCCTTGTTTTCTTATTTTTATTTTAATAATTAGTCATCTCATACTTGATTGACATATTAGGATCTGGTAAACATTTGATTGGAAGATAGCTAATCACATCCAACACTTTTCTTGCTTCTCTCATGTCTGCAATCATGTTAACCTCATTCTGTGCAAGTAGAACTCTAGATAAACATTTTTATGTTGTACATTTCCTGAAAAGAATTAGATTTTTATTGTTCTAGAAATAGAAGTTTGAAATGTTATTACATTAAAATATTTGAGTCCTTACACTGAAGCCATCTCTTATCAGTAACTTTTGTTTTAGTTTACATGAAGAGCTGTTTTGATAATGAACTAGATGTTTGTTATTGCTTACACCAATGCTAAACGTAAGGAGTTCAATCACATAAACAGGGGTACCGAAATTGAAGCGCGCAGAGCTAGTAGCTGCATGTGAGGAATTTAGCAACGTTGTCGTCAACTTCCCAGATTTTACTATCTATAAGGGAACATTATCAAGTGGGGTAGAGATAGCAGTTGTATCCACAGCTATAACATCTGCAAGTGATTGGTCAAGGCATGCAGAGTCGCTTTTTAAGAAAAAGGTTTTTCATTTTTGGTATTTGTGTGGCGAATTGCTTTCTTTATGCACAGAACTTGTTAATCGTAACAAAGCAATGCACTCAATATTTTTTTGTCATCTTGGACATACAGATAGAAACATTGTCTCGTATAAACCACAAAAACTTCATTAATCTCCTTGGTTATTGTGTGGAGGATGAGCCATTCATGAGAATGATGGTCCTTGAATATGCATCAAATGGCACACTTTATGAGCATCTTCATGGTAAGAGAAATCAATTATTTGATTTGGTGAAAACTTGACCTAGTAATTTAGGACAGGAAAACTGTTAATATGATATTTATGCAGGGGAAGAATATGAGCACCTTGATTGGAATGCAAGAATGAGGATAATTATGGGCACCGCCTACTGTCTGCAGCACATGCATGAGTTGGACCCATCCATATCTCATCCAAACCTCCAATCGAACGCTATCCTCGTTTCAGAGGATTTTGCTGCTAAGGTTATGATATATTTATTATGGCGTATAGCACATGCTCAGATACGTTAGCTGACAATTGTTTTTGTTATTGTTAAGTTTGAATATACACTGATACAGCGCAATGCAGATTTTGGACGTTGACGTTTGGAAAGAAATTTTTGTCAAACTAAAGAATCGTAATAACGATAACCTTGATGAGTCTGAAACCCTTGCTGCTGATCCTGCTACAAATGTATACAGTTTTGGAATGCTTTTGTTAGAAGTAGTTTCTGGGAAGGTTCCCTGTTCTGATGAACACAGTTCCATTCAGACTGTGGTAAGCTTACACATCTAGTAACTAAAGTACTCGAGCTTTTGGGACCCTTGCAATATAGATTTTTTTTTTTGTGTGTGCAATGCTGCTGAAAATCTTTAGGTCTTCGACAAGTAAATTTGACGTCGCGGCTCTGAAATGTCTGCTTTGTTGAAAATACAGGTTTCTGAGTACCTAAACGGTAATGGTGGTGCTGGGTCGTTGGTTGATCCCACATTGAAATCACACAAAGATGAGGAGCTTAATGTCATTTGCCAGGTGATCCTAGATTGCGTTAATCCTGATCCTAAGAATAGGCCAACTATGAAGGAAGTCACTTCGAAATTGAGGGTGATGATGCCCATTTCGCCAGAAACAGCTACTCCAAAGCCTTCTCCACTTTGGTGGGCCGAACTTGAGATCCTACCTGCTGAAGCAAGTTAATCCAGAATATATCACATGCCTGAAATCTTAATCATTTTGTACAATGATGCCGGGACGTCGTATGTTCATCATCCATTATCGTATGAACTTCAATGTGCTCATCTTTCTCCCCTCTCTTATGGTTATACCTTGAGAGATGCAACGTCTTCTCTTTTAGCCATAGCGATCAAATTGTGAACCAAGGTTCTTCAGCAATCTGTAGATCTCTGACGAAATCAAGTACAATCTTTGTATATTTGATTACTACAACATAATGCATTGGGACTAGGATGACATTATCCATGTTATTTTCAGCATTCTCTTTTAAACTCGAAATTTGTATTGTTATTAGAATAATCGTGATTGCGAAGTTAAATGCTACCAATGGATTTTAGTGATACTACATCGATTTGAACATGAAGGTATTCCTGATGAATTAGAATGATGGTTAGGTGCTCGCAAAGTTTGATTTTGTATGTTTATATATAGTTAGTTAGTTAGTTAATTAGCTTTAAATTAAAAATAATAAATTTAATTAAGACATGAAGTTGTGGCTTCATTTCCACAGTGGAATATTGCGATGTTAACCTTCTTAAAGAACAGTCGCTATAAAATTGCAAGCCGTTGTGATTTAGATGCTTTAAATAGTGAAAATTGAAAGGTGAATTTAACAGCAGTCTTCCCATTTAGCCATTGTTAATCCAAACTTTTTAAAAAATGAATATTTCTATATTTAATTCCGAAGAGGATCAAGATGATATATACATCTAATCTAATGGGGAAGACATGACAAATAAAAAAAATAGACAGTCTATGAAAGAATCATTAGTATCCTTTTGTTTACAAATAGTTCTTCCGATAATGGGAAACAACATCTCTCTCTTGCTCCAGCAGGGTGCAGGATTCTCTAGCAATACGCTAAATAACTGTTTGAAGCATAAGCACCTCATGTATTCACGTCTTACAGTGTCCTACGCACTGGATACTTTGAGATCCAACCCTACACAAACATAAGAACAACAAGAGTAAATCGCAGGTGAATAAGCAGTAGTTCAAGAATAAAAGACACAAAAGATGGTACACAGAGATAAGGCAAGAAAGAATAAATTGATAGCGCAAACACTTGTAACCAACAATGCTTCATGTCAAAGTTGGATCCACAGGTTGAGTCAGTGATGCTGTTTGAAATTAGGTTGTTCTCTGGAAAACAAAAACAAGAATAACAAGTCGAGCTTGTTTTTATAAGTTATGATGCATACTGAGAGTATCTTTCTTCTTTTTTCTTTCCACGATGTTGTGTGTCCAGTCAAGAGTTAACTTAGTTAATCCGTCAGGTACTAGAAACTACCACAATTATCTGATTTTACTGGCGGCTGCAACATCCACTTCAACCACGTTCATCCTAGTTAATTTCAGTTTATGAAAAAAAAACAAGAAGTTCCACTCAAGTTCTATTTCAGAATAGTGATATACAAATACTGTACCACTACAGGCATATTTTAATCTAGCTAGATTGAGCAAGAACCAACAGTATCCGCATAGAGGAATCAACAATACTATTGCTGAAAACAGGAGAAATGTCAAAAATGAAAAGTGATAACTTACTATTATGTATTACTTTGTTCTGCATTGGTAATAGTTTTGGCGATTGGAGGCGATTCAAACACCATGTCTTTCAAACCAGGCTTCAGTTCCTTGTTGCAGAATTCTTCGTATTCTTGTCCATCACCAGCCTTCTTCTTCACCTCAACCACCACCATC
Organism: Costus lasius; assembly: GCA_027563935.2. NCBI lineage: Eukaryota > Viridiplantae > Streptophyta > Magnoliopsida > Zingiberales > Costaceae > Costus > Costus lasius. The sequence goes on from CM050446.2 coordinate 140,591,946, forward strand.
GATGATGTGAGCTCGTATATCTCCACTCCGATCGTCAATGGGCCCTTCTCCCCCTCTCTCGTCCCTTCCAAGCTGATTCGACAGTCCTTCTTTCTGACTTTGAAGCTCGCAGCTTTCGCAATTTCCTCCAATTTCGATACAATCTTCTCTGCAGGATCCTTGGAGAGGAACCGGGTCGACTGCCCTGTCTCTTCAAACAATCCTGATAGGTCGAATCCCCTGGAGAAAGATATGATGTCGAATGCGGTCAGGCTCGGCGGCCTCGGCAATCCTTGTCGGTCGCGATACTCATCGGAAAACGTGGCTGGACAGGAAGCAACGGAGCAATCCGATTCAGAACCCGATTCGTAAGTCTCATCCGGCTTGCTTTCATTGTCGCTCTGCATGAGGTCATCTTGTGGATCAACCACGGGATGTAGTTCGTTATCTTCGACATAGAATCGGATGTGCCGGAACCCTTTCTTGAACCACGGATTCTCCATGATCTCCGGGATGGTGATTCGGGTTTGGGGATTCACGTCGAGGAGGCGGTGAAGGAGGTGAACAAGGTCTTCAGAGAACCAGCGCGGGCATCTGAAGACACCCTTGTAGATCTTCCTGTACATTGCCACTATGCTGCGATCATAGAAGGGAAGGTGACCCGCCATGAGCACGAAGAGGATTACGCCGCAGGACCAAATGTCGACCTTGGCGCCGTCGTAGCCTCTCTGGGAGAGCACTTCGGGCGCGACGTATGCTGGCGTGCCACAGAAGGTGTGGAATAGCCCGTCACCGCGCATCTGCTCGGCCACGGCAGAGAGCCCAAAATCGGAGACCTTTAGGTCTCCGTTCACATCGACGAGAAGGTTTTCGGGCTTGAGGTCTCTGTGATAGACGCCGCGGGCGTGGCAGAAAGCGACTGCGGATATGAGTTGGTGAAAGTAGCGGCGACCGGTGTCCTCGAGGAGGCGGCCCTTGGAGACGCGCGAGAAGAGCTCGCCGCCGCGGACGTACTCCATGACGAAATAGATCTTGGTCTTGGTGGCCATGACCTCGAAGAGCTCGACGACGTAGGGGTGGCGAACGCGGCGGAGGATGGAGATCTCGCGCTTGATGTGTGCAACGAGTCCGCCCTTGAGGATTGACTCCTTGTCGAGCGCCTTGATGGCGACGAGCTCGTCGGTGTGCACGTTGCGGGCCACGTAGACCTTGGCGAAGGCGCCGGAGCCAAGGAGCTTCCCCACGTCAAAGCGCCCAAGGAGAAGCCCTTTCCCTCTGCCTCCTCCTCTGCTACTCTTCTTTCCTTTCTTGTCCTGATCGCCGGCCGTCGCTATCGCCGCCGTCGTCACAGCCAACTCCGCCATTGGAGTTCCGATCTGAACCTACCTCCCTCCTTCTTCCTCAAGGCATACGATATGTAGTTGGCTCCTTGCTCCGTTGTCGCACAGTTTGTGGGGGGTACAAGAACAGCGTGTTGCTGCGTGGGAATTATCGAGCGTGTGATACGAAACGTGACGGCGGGTGCCGGAAGCTGGAATCGTGACGTTTGTTGCCTTTCGTGTCTGCTCGTTTTTCAACCCCGTGATTGGCGCGTCACGAATTTGAAAAAAAACAGAAAGTGACGAGCCGTTAAAAACGTTTGCGTGATCTACTTCAAGATTCGCGAAATGCATTTCAACGGCCGGATGTGCGCCAGCTCGTCTCTCCCGTCATAAGTCGTGTGACATTGGTTAACAGTTAACACACGCAAACCTTACGGAAAGGTGCGAATTACGGTCGATAAAATGTCGTCGAAGTAATGGTACCCGCTCACGCAGGACCCAACACTCTCTTACGATAATCGGATAGAAGCTCGCATCACAGAGCAGGTACATAGATTAGTTAAACGTGTGGGGTTTTCAAAGAAGTTTATATTCTCGTCCGCACCTTCCAATACCATTCAACTTGCGTGCGCAATCTATTCAGAAAGAAATCTATACCTAATTATTCTTTTAATATTGTAATATTGTATTTAATTAAATTAAAATTACAAATTATTCTCAATCCACTTTTAAATAAATTAATATCAACATTTAAATTTAAATATACACATATTAGGCATCTAATTATGAAGTGTTATGGGCAAATTTATTTTTTTTATAATAAACTTAACTACAACCGGCAGATTCCCTCGCGGAGATCTCAGCCCTACACTAGAGTGGCCCGCGACCGGTTAGGATCGCGTTGCGGAAGCTGGCCCAGCACTCTACAAGTCCTCACACCATGTGCGCGAAGGGTTCGGTATGAATACCGCCCCTCGGACACGAATACAGATCTCTTAACTGTGTCAAAGTGATGGAGACTCTCCAAAACACTTTGCACTCACAGAAATATCCTTAGCCCGCGCTCCTTTCTCTACACAGCCGAGATAGGCACCGGCGCGGCCTCAATCAATCACAAGGGGACGGTGGCGAACACCTTCAAGGGTGCCGACACACACGTCCTGGACTTTGCAGCGAGCAGGCAAGCAAGCACCTGCAAACAGTCACAAATCCGCACTACACATATGCAGACACAGATAGTGCAAGAGAACCGTCCGAACGAAAAGCCACACGATATCCGGACGGCGGTAAAGCCCCTATCCACTACACACGAGAAAATCGTCCTACTACCACTACACACGATAGATCCGGTGAGGGTTTACCCTTGTGGCGTACCACCACTCCACGAGCCGAGCCCACCGAGATCCTCCGAGAAGCTGCGTCGGAAAGTCCGGTCGGAGACGAAGCAAGACGCGTGTACGAACCCGGGCAACGAACCCTCTTTCTCCTTCCCTTTCCTCCTTCGCAGCCCACGTCCGAAACAGGGGACGCGCTCGGCAACAAACAGGGGACGGGAGCCCCTTCCTCGTCCGTCACCGTCCGGCCACCGGAGGGTCGGGATCTGATCGTTCGTGAACGGAGAAGTCGCCGCCGGAGTATTGTCGCCGGAGAAGCCGCCGCCGACGAGAATTTGAACCCAATGGAAGCTTAGCTTGCGTGGAACCGGAGATCGAAAATTCCGATCTCTCTCCCCGCGTCTGGCTGCCGGCGCCGGAGGAGAAGGTCTCCTCGTTACCTCAGGGCACCGGTGAGAAGATTTGGAGCCTCACGCCAACGAGTCCACGGCCGGAGCCTCATTGCCGACCGAAAGGAAGAAGCTCTGTTCTTAGATCCGAAAAATCGCCGTCGCGAGCCCTGCCCGAGCTCTCAGAATGCTCGATAAGGCAGCCTCCCCTCGACGTGGATGGAAATCCACCCACGCCGCCACGCAAGCCCCGATCTCCGGCGAAGAATCGCCGGAAATCACGCTTCCACCGGGGCAGATTTCAAAATCCGCCCTGGGCTCGTCCACGTAGGAGTCCACGCCCAAATCGCCGTCGCCCTCGCTGCCACGCCAGCCCGAGTCGCCGGCCACCTTTCAAATCCGGCGAGCACTCTTCCAGGTGGCGGAATCAACGGCGGACGGCGTCGCTCGCGACGCAGGAAGATGAACAAGGGAAAACTTTCCCCTTTCCGTGCGCGCGTGCACTGTAGACCGGTTTGAACCGGCTGAATCGGTTTGGTTCAACCCGAAAGGATGGTTCAGTGCCGATTCGGGGTTGATTAGACCTCAGAATCGCCCCACGGTTGACCCTCTTCGATGCACACGCTCGCAAGCTCGTGCGAGAGGGTCCGGGATCCATGGGTAGAGTCAAAAGCCCACATCCACATGTGAACCCACACTCCGTGGTTCGACCCGACCCTCGCCCTATGGACTTGTGTCAGCCTCAGTGACACTATCGCATACCTGAGTCGTCCAACACGGCTAATGACGAGGGATCCCGCCATCGCTCCATCTCGGTGTGCTTTGGGATTTGTGCTAAATCCTGAGAGCATCACATCAAGTACCATGATATTGATCTAGTAACATAAATTTATTTTTTTAATGCAGAAAATGCCAAGAAGGTTTTAATACTCATTTTAGAAGCTATAATGACAATACAACGTGCACGATATCAACAAACCGTTTTAGTTTGGCCCATTTGATCCAAAAAGGCAAATCTTATTAAGCCCATTAACCAATGCTGACGCGGACTTTACCCAAAAAACGAGTTCAGGGGAGAACACGTCTTTTTTGTTTTTGTTCTTGGCAAAAGCTTGTTCGAGTAATCGCCTTTGATTAATTAATTCTTTTAAAAAGAATGTAAAATAAAGAGTTTGTTCCATTTCGAACGTTGAATAGTTTAGTATAATTGTAATCGCCAAGAACTAAACAGCGCAGACGGGCATAGAAAGGAGAGCTCTCAACTCCAGGAGGTGATACACTGATACGTTAAGTGGGCGGCATCTCCTTTTTACTCTCTCTCTCTCTCTGTTCCCCCTCAGCATTCTTCAATAATTTGCTAGCTTTTTCTCCCAAGAGTACTTTTTGCCTTCGCTGCTCGATTCATCACCGGCCTAGTATTAGGAAAAATCCCAACTTGGAGCTGTTTGCAACAACTGAGAAAGCTCGGATTTTTGTTCGTTTGGGCATTTCTGGTGGTTCTCGAAGATGGCGGAAGTGAAGCCGGAGGAGGCGATCGCGCACCCGCCCATGGATCAGCTCCAGGGATTCGAGTACTGCATCGACTCCAATCCTTCGTGGGGTGTGTCAGATTGCCGCTGCTAAGATTCTTGCTTTCTTAGGTTTGGATTGTTTGCTTGTTACACTATGATTACTTTCTTCTGATGCTCCGCTTCGTCTGTTGGATCAATTGTAGGCGAGGCTGTTGCTTTGGGGTTTCAACATTACGTATTGGCGTTGGGCACGGCGGTGATGATTCCTACTCTGCTTGTTCCTCAGATGGGCGGCAGTGATGTAAGACTTGGAAGATTCTAACAAATCTGATCCAGTTTATTTTTCCGATTGATCATATTCTATTTCCTTTTCTATTTAATCATTGTTTTTTTCTCTTCCAGAGAGGGAGGTGAGAGAATCAAAGAAAAACGAACGGGTGAAGCGCAAGAAAATGACCTAAACTTATGAGGGACAAAAAATGCTGACATATAATCTTTTGACGACATCACCAATTCCACTAGTCAATTTAACAGAAACCCTAGCATTATGATGAACAAAACGAAACTAACAGCATTGAATAATGGACTGCTCTTTGGCCACTATGATGGCTGTTGTTCTTCAAAGTCTTGCACACTTATAATTTCTGGATTTATTTGTCTTTCTTTTCCTATTATTCAAGTTCAACTCAGGAACATAAATGAGCTTTCATCCTGAAGTCAATTGTTTGCAGGACGACAAGGTCAGGGTGGTTCAGACGTTGCTATTTGTGACTGGAGTAAATACATTTATTCAGACCTTATTTGGGACTCGCCTTCCAACTATTGTTGGTGGTTCATATGCATATGTGGTACCAGTCATATCCATAATTCACGATTCATCCCTCACACGAATAACCAATGACCACGAAGTAAGTCGACAAGTTATTCAAGGGATAATTTTTGCTCCATTTATTTTGCACTTTCTGGTTATTGAATTGCCATCTACTTCAGCCAATAAGAAACCCCAGTTCTTATATCAATCGGCTAGTTAAGAGTGAAGTTTTGCTTGGATGTGCAGAGGTTCCTCCAGACCATGAGAGCTATACAAGGAGCTTTGATTGTCTCTTCTTGCATTCAGATAATTGTCGGTTACAGCCAGCTGTGGGGTATCTGCTCCAGGTACTGCTACTCTTTTTCAGTCATACTGCATGCTTATTATTGTTTAATTCCATATTGGCTGGAGTCATAATCAAGCAAACTTGCCCCATAGTTGAAGCAATTATGCAAGGATGATCCAATTTGTTTAGCCATTAATGTAGTTATGTCCAATGAATAGAACTTGTGCAATAGCTTGCAAAATTATTCATCTGATGTGGTTTGGTATGATAAGCAAGCACTTAAGATGATGGCCGTCTCTTTGGTTCAGGTTTTTCAGTCCATTGGGAATGGTTCCGGTGGTTTCGCTTGTAGGATTTGGCTTATTTGACAGAGGTTTTCCTGTGGTAAAATTTCTATAACCTTTCCTTTCTCTTATATATTGTATTGTTGATATGCCAATCTTGTGGATAATTTTCAGTAAACTATGTTCATTCTCTTATTTGCACTTTTTGACCATCAGAGTTTAGCTATGAAACAAATGTTCATTCATAGAAAGGTATGGACTTTCTGTAGTTGGTCAAAATTTCAACCTTTTTGAACTGGGGGCTTGTTAAATGCTTAGGTTGGTAGATGTGTGGAGATTGGCATTCCAACGCTCATCCTATTCATTGCATTGTCCCAGGTAAGGATGCATTTTATATGACTTGGTGATTCAGGTCTATGAAATCTCTGGAGTTTCACTTTGAAATACTATTCTTTCCAATCTCTCTTTCTAATCCAACCGTAACAACTTCTTCAGTATCTCAAGCACATACATGTGAAACAATTGCCCGTATTAGAGAGATTCTCTCTTCTGATAGCCATCGTTCTCGTATGGGTTTATGCTCATGTGCTCACTGTCGGTGGTGCATACAAACACCGTCCTAGGCGAACACAAATCAATTGCCGCACCGATCGAGCTAACCTCATCTCCGCAGCTCCCTGGTACTCATTAAAGCATATCCTGATTCTATCTTCTCTTGTAAAGTCTTGCATCTCCTTTAAACAACGTAAAAGTGATTTCAGGATAAAGATTCCATACCCTTTGCAATGGGGTGCACCAACTTTTGATGCTGGCCATTCTTTTGGGATGATGGCTGCTGTCCTTGTGTCCTTGATTGAGGCAAGCATTGGTGGTGTTAAAATTTCACTGTCCCTGACGGTGCAATCGTTTGTTTTCCTTTAAACTCATAGGCCTATTGTGTTGTTGCAGTCAACAGGAGCTTACATGGCTGCCGCACGTCTAGCTAGCGCCACGCCACCTCCAGCTCATGTGCTGAGCCGTGGCATAGGATGGCAGGTGATCGATCATCGCCCTCGTGGATTTATGGCATTAGATGCCTCTGTTCAAGTGTGCTGGTGAGATGTAGTCATATTAACTTTTTTCTTCTTTGTTGCGCTTCAAATTGCTACAGGGAATAGGAGTACTACTTGGTGGACTCTTTGGCACTGTAACTGGTTCAACTGTCTCTGTGTGAGTTTACAAAGCTCTCGTATATATGTATGCATTCGTCGAATACTAAATCTGAAAAGTTCGCTGCATATTAACATGAAAGCGAGAACGTGGGGCTTCTTGGATCAACGAGAGTCGGCAGCCGTAGGGTCATTCAGATCTCAGCTGGTTTTATGATATTCTTCTCCATCTTGGGTGAGTGATAGCCATAAACCGATCAACAAGTTTAGTTTCTGCATTATGAGAGGATACGGTATTGAAGCCAGATTTTCTACTGTAGGAAAATTCGGAGCTTTGTTTGCCTCCATTCCTTTCTCCATTTTTGCTGCTGTGTATTGCGTTCTATTTGGAATCGTGGGTATGTCAATTCACTGTTCCTTGTGCTGTTAGAAAACTCACTGTTGATCCAATCTTTGAGTAATCTTTCTTGTGCTTCTGCTCCAGCTGCCGTGGGACTCTCTCTTTTGCAGTTCACCAATATGAACTCCATGAGGAACCTGTTCATCAGCGGCGTCTCCATCTTCCTCGGCATATCTGTTCCGCAGTACTTTTTCCGCTATGCGTCGAGTGCTCAGCATGGCCCTGCCCACACCAAGGCAGAATGGGTTAGCACCACTTGCACTTGTTTTCTTCGAACTGTAATAAGCATATTTGTATGTTCTAATTAGAGTTGGCCTAATCGTCGACCCATAGACTGCACTGGTCTGACATTCATTGTTCTCCGGCAGTTCAATGATTACATAAACACAATCTTCTCCTCTCCGCCTACTGTGGCGCTGATAGTCGCAGTCTTCCTGGACAACACCCTCGACCTCAAGGGCGGCGCCGGCGACCGAGGCATGGTATGGTGGGCCAGGTTTCGCAAATTCAAAGGGGACAACCGGAACGAGGAGTTCTACACTCTCCCCTTCAATCTCAACCGCTTCTTCCCTCCGGCTTGATGCGCTTGCACATTCCTGACGGAAGATGTCAAGAGCTCAGCGAAGAGACTGTAGTTTTAACAAGGTTCAAGGAGCAAATTCCTTGGATCGGTATGCTTATGTTTACTTTGAAGGCGGCTCCTCGTTTGTAGGAACCTTGAAGCCATGTGAATCATCACCATTAAATTCATTAGTTGTAATCTTGACCAATTGTAGTATCATTCGTTTGCCGGTTTTGCTAAATCATTATATTTACACAAAATAGTTAATGTTGCAAGTGCGCGCGTACACGGTGGCCCGCGCAAATACTTACCCTCATTCATTTCAAATCTGGACTTTGCAGGATGTCCAGGCAGCCCCAGCCTCCGTTCTTCACGTTCCGAACGTCAAACAGTCTTTTCAGCCAACCAGGAAGTGACAAATCACCACCACTCTTTCCGCTAGCAGGAATTTATCTTCCCTGAGTTGACACCCACACGCGATCCCTCCTCTGGTACCAAATTGCACCCCCAACGGCTGCAGCCTTTCGCAGTGGCCCGTGTCTCCCATCAGACCCCACGCACGAAGCTTTCCATGTTCAAATCTTTTGTCTGCTTGCTCCCTCATCCCTCTCTGCGCGTAGCTTTCGTACTCCTCGATCTTGTATTTATTCTCCCCCACCCCCTTTCTTCCGTCTCATCATTGCGCTCCACTCGCCTCTTCTTTTCGCCAGCTCGAAGCGGGAGGACTGACTAGTCTCAATTGGCCGCCCAATGGACGCGGAGGAGAGGAGGGAGGAGGGCGCGGCGCTGGTGGTGATTGTCGTCCTCGCGGTGCTCGCCCTCGCCTCCCTCCTCGTCGCTCTCGGCTACTACTGCTACATCCGCCGCAAGGTCGCCCGGCGCCGCGAGACCCCCAAGCAGGAGGAGGCGCGGGGGAAGGAGGTGGATCGCGAGGCAGCCGCAGGCGGCGCGGAGGTGGAGGTGGTGGTCGCGGCAGGGAAAGGCGGAGGAGGCGTGCAGGTGTTCGCCTACAAGCAGCTGCACGCGGCCACGGGCGGGTTCGGGAAGGGCAATGTGGTGGGGCACGGGAGCTTCGGCTCGGTGCACAGAGGAGTGCTGGCCGACGGGAGGAAGGCGGCCGTCAAGCTGATGGACAGCGGCGCGAAGCAGGGGGAGGAGGAGTTCAAGATGGAGGTGATTGCGTGTTTGCTTTGGTGGAATCGTTCCTTTTTCTTCTTCTTATCTCCTCTTGAATTGCTTGGAATGGGGCTAATTGGCGTCAGATGATAGGTGAAACTAATGACGCGACTCCGATCGCCGTATTTGCTGCCATTGATCGGCTACTGCTCGGAAGGTGGACGCAGGGTGTTGGTCTACGAGTACATGGCTGGCGGCAGCCTCCAGGAACATTTGTATCCTAATGGCGGCGGTAAGCAAGTCGTTGTGTCTATTATTAAGTTATTCAACTATAATATTTCTTTTAGCCTATCAAGTCAATAATTAATTTTTTAGTAGGTACATTTTATAAAAATGTAATTGCCCTAATTGTAGTCAGATTCTAATAAAAAAGGAAATTGTGTATGATGAAGCAATCGTTGAATTGGTGTCTTTAGAGATTTTCAATTGAGCCTATTGCTTTAGGCCTATTACTTTAGGCCTATTAGGATTTGTCAAGTACTTCTAAGCTAAATGAAATTTAGAGATTTGGAGATTAACTTATCATTTTCCTTTTTATTATGTATAATGATATTGAGAAAAAAAATTCATTTGATTATTTTCAGGTTCCTGTGGTGGCGTGTCGAAATTGGATTGGGAGACGAGAATGAAAATAGCTCTTGAGGCTGCTAAAGGCCTGGAATATCTTCATGACCAAGTGAATCCACCAGTAATTCACCGAGATTTCAAGAGCAGCAATATCCTTCTAGACAAAAACTCCCATGCTAAAGTGTCAGATTTTGGCTTGGCCAAATTTGGATCTGAAAAGGCTGGAGGCCATGTTTCAACTCGAGTTCTAGGCACACAAGGCTATGTGGCTCCAGAGTATGAGCACAACTTGTTAATCCTTCATTCTTGTTACTGTTGGCATATGATCATTATGTAACCTGGGTAGCTGTAAGTTTTTTTTTTTCTTTTTGACTATTTCAGTGCATATTTGTTCTGCAGATATGCATTAACTGGCCATTTAACTACGAAGTCAGATGTTTATAGCTATGGAGTTGTGCTGCTGGAGTTGCTCACAGGCAGAGTCCCAGTTGATATGAACCGGCCTCCAGGGGAAGGCGTTCTTGTGTCTTGGGTAACTATTCATCTTAGTTTCTCAACAAAGCTTTGAACAGTTGTGTACTTGCCTTCCCCAACATCCCATACTGTGTTTGCTGATTTCTTATAGGGTTTTGCCTCTCTAATAACTGTAGTAGTTTCTGCGTAACTACGAACTTATTTCATTCCTGTATGATGCAAGGCTCTACCTAGATTGACGGACCGAGACAAGGTTGCTCAAATCATGGATTCAGCCATGGAAGGGCAGTACTCTCTGAAAGACGCTGTTCAGGTTGCTGCAATTGCTGCTATGTGCGTGCAGCCGGAGGCTGATTACAGACCTCTGATGGCGGATGTAGTCCAATCCATGGTCCCTCTGGTGAAGAACAGGTCTGCAAAGGTCAGCAGTGAATCAAGCTTACACGCTCCAAAGTCTCCTGCCACTCCTGTTTGTGGTAAGACTATCACCACGTCCTGAAGCGTGCAGGTCTATCAGTTCCCTGGCTCTTGTTTACTTGACAAGATTGCATCAGCATCACCTGGTAAAAGTTGTTCTGTCTTCTGAAGCTTGGTTTTGTATCTATCATTTTTTTTTTGTTGGACTGTTGTTGGACTGTTGTTGCTTGCTTAGTTTTGTGCATCTTCAGCACTGTACTTGTATGTTGCATAATTTTGACAAAGCCTCCTTTTGTGAAATGGAGCTATTTACTTATTTAGTGGTTCTGGAAAGTGACCCATTGAGTTCTTTGTTTTGATCTTTGCAAGGGAATCAAGAGACTTGTTAGGATCTTATCAACTTATAAATGGAAGTAATTATGGTGTCTTGGAACAGAGAGACACAATGTTTGAGAAGTTGACCAAGATGTATTATTTAATAACATTTGAATCATGGAGCTTAGGATTGCCATGCAAAGTTTGCAGACAATTTTAGGGATGGCATTTGACCAAGCTGTAACATTTGTCAACCAGTTACCTCTTAAGATGAGCAGAAAAGATTAAGTTTGAGGTTCATCAGAGGTCATGGATGACTGTTCATATAAAAAAAATATAGGAAGACTGCTGTTTGGAACTGTAGAATAGAATCTCTAAATTTGATCCGCAAAGGCATTATTCACATTAGACATAATGCACATTAGCATGTATCCAAGGGGTCTATAGGAAGACCGCTGCTTGGAACTGTCATGCAGATGATCTAATAATTCACATTCTATTTCTTAAAAGTTTTAGAAAGATAAAGTTTCTTCCAAATTTTGCTCATAATGATTCGCTTGAGAGTTTTGATTGGGTTTTAATTCGCTGCAAGACTGCATAGCTTCGGTTGGGCTTATCAACATCTAATCTGAACTTTCGAAAACAAAAATACCAAAATATTTTCTTTTTTTTTTATTTACAGCCGAGCTATTCTATCTTCTCGCTTTTTTTTTTTCAATAAGTATCATCCTAGACATAAATTTAGCACATATCTTACCTGCACTATAAATGTATAGTTTTGTGAAACTCTTCCATTGATTGGAGAATAGATGTTAAAAAGTTCAATTAAAATTGTAAACTAAGTTTAAGTGCATAAAGAGCAAGGAATATAGAACATGACTCCTAATATGTCATGCTAGATAAGGCTCACCAGACCATGACTCCAAATATGTTGGGCAATGGCACAACAAGGAATACTTCGACTTGTGGTTTGCATGAAAAGAAATGCTCAACAATTAAAATTCATTGTTGACACACTTTAGGGTGTATTTAGTGGAGCTTTTAGCTGTACTTTCCATATTAACCGCTGTTCGCTCCTTTTTTTTACCTTTTGTATAAAGCTGTCTAAATCCAACTTATGGGTACTGTTACCACTGTTCGCTCAAAAATTGAAAACAGACAACACTCCCGCTACTCTATTAGTATGACGACACATCTTATAAGTAGTTTGATCCATTTCTAACATGCGAACTAAGTTAGATTCACTCAATCTGCTACAATTTGATCCATTCACTCAATCTGTTACAATTTAATCCAGGTTGACACTAATCTCTAAACCAGATTCATCTTGACTGAATTTGGTTTTCTTCCATTTTTGTCCTTCGTAGTATCTTTAATCCATTGAATAAAGTTCCAGGATAATAGACGAGGCAGTGGTATTGGCAGTTTCTAGACTCTAGTCATTTTTCCTGTTGTCCTTTGAAACTCCAGTGTCTTCACATGACAAACTTGCACAAATATTCAAATAATAATTCATCGGTGGCTCCACTATTAGGTGGATAAGGGAGCAGTCATCTGTCCGAGAAGCTTCCTTTTGCGTCCTTCCATGTGAAAAATTCTCCAGTCTACATGCAGAGGACAGCACAATTCGATATTTTAACTTAGAAGATATAAAGCGCAACCTAAGTTGGCCCAAGTACTAAAAGAAAAATATCTGTATTGGATCAGACAAAAGTAATTCGGCTACTTATTTCCTGCCTCACCTCCTTTATCCACAACGTGTCTCCTAGCATTGCTTGGCCCATCACCAAGCAAGGATTTAACCAGGTCCTGAGTGAGCTTGCGCCAATTTTGAGAGGCTCTAAACAAACACTGAAGGAGGGAGGATGCTGGAAGGGAAGGCAATGATCCAAGACACAGACATGCCGTCGGAGATGCAGCTCCAGGCCATGTCCTCGGCCTGTGAGGCCCTCGACCTCTTTGACGTTTTGGATTGCAGGAACATAGCTGGCCACATCAAGAAGGTTAATTTCCTACCGTCCTTACCGTTCTTCTTTTGCCCATCCTTTTCTTTGTCTTTGTTCTTGGCTTATGTGCTCTTTCTGGCTTCAGGAATTTGATGTTGTGTATGGACCTGGCTGGCAGTGTGTCGTGGGATCCAACTTTGGCTGCTTTTTTACACACTCGCAGGGGACCTTCATCTACTTTTGTTTGGAGTCTCTCAATTTCCTAATCTTTAAAGGAGCTTCGGCTTGATTTGAAGCATCCACTAGATCATATGTTCGATGTTATCTTCTCTACATATATTCTACTTTGTATATATTGTATACACATCGTGAATAATTGTCAACAATGTTCTTTTCCTTCAAACCAAAACTGAAGACTTTTGTTGAGTTATGAACTAGTAAACATATGATGCAAGATAAGCAATAATGTAGAACATGATGATAAATTATAAATGCCAAGTAGCCACGGCGGCCTTCATTTGCTATACTAAACTACCACTAGATTCAACATTCAGCCAAATGCAATGAAGGGCAAAAGATGGAGCTAGATTCTGATATTAGAGGAACAAAAGTAGATCCATGTGGAACTATAGTTGACAATGATATCTGCTGACCGAATATTCTGTCAATATCACTAGAGCTGGAACAATACTAATGGGTAACTATTGATGTTCCACTAAACCAAATTATTTATCAATATTCCACATGATAATCTTGTAGATAAATAGAAAAGTGAAGTAGAAGTTACAAGAAAACTGAATCACAGAGTTCACTGTGCAAAATTGCAAATCAAAAAACTGGTGTCAGCAGAGGCTTACCTAACATATATGCCTCCAAATTATCCAGAATTAGATCTGCCATTGCTTTGGTAGTCTCCGAGGTGTCAGTGCCAATATGAGGCACCAGAACCACATTCTCCAGGCCAAACAACTGGTCTGGTACATGAGGCTCATGTTCGAACACGTCAAGTCCAGCTGCTCCTATCCTGCCTTCAAGCAGTGCCGAAACAAGCTCTGGTTCATCTACCAGAGGTCCCCGCCCAATGTTGACCAGCACGCCCCTTGGACCCAATGCATCAATCACTGCTCGGTTAATAATGTGGTGGGTCTCTTCCGTCAGGGGACACGCCACAACAAGCACTTGGCAATTAGCTGCCAACTCAAGAACACCGTTACAGTATTTGTAGTTCGTATTTGGCCTCTCTGATCTTGAGCAATAGACGATAGGACAACCAAATCCTTCAGCTCTCTTGGCTACGGCTAGACCGATCCTGCCAAGACCCAAAATACCCACAGTTTTACCACTGAACTGCAGGGACGGAAGAAGAAACGTATTAATATATTATCTCCAAAAGAACCATAAAAATTTTATAAAAGATGCCAACATTAGTATCCACAAAAGCACCAAGATCATTCTGCATGAATGTGAACTTATCTAAGTGTTCCAGAAATAAAAGACGGTCAGCAGCTCTCAATTTAGTCAAACATTTGAGTACATACTAGAACAGAATCAAAGATGAACTAGTTATGAATTTGTTGCCAAGAATAGTGCTATTGTTAGAAGATATACACTACCATAAAGAATAGATGACAAATGATAGACACCTGGATAAAAGTAGACAGCACCTTTTAATAACTCAAATTTTGTAGTAGAATCAATCTAATAAGAAGAGTTAAAATAGTTAAAAATTAAAACCCCTATTCAATTTTATTATCTGCCTATGTATATCCATGTTTCCTCTCCAAGATAGATGTCATTTGATATTCATATAATGTTGCAATTTTAACTCAACCAATTGTGCTTCATATAAAATTTGTCTTTTGATGATATAATCGTATGTAAGTAATAATGCTTCAAACATGTGATGCCACATATTTTCAACAAAAAAGTAACAAGAACAGCGTGCCGTACATACCTAAGTATAAGAAAGTAGAAATATGCGTGAGTAGACATGCACATAAAAATCCAGCTACAACATAAGAAATTGGTTTAGTGACTTGAAGAATAAATGAGTGTGAGTGAAGTTATAATGTAATACAACAACTGCCAATGCAAAGAAATGTACATGCAAAGCGCATCCTTGGAGGGAACGCTGAGTTCTAAACAGACCAAGAGTTACGTCCATAAGCAGCGTTATGCCCTATTTCATGTAAGAATTAAGATGCAGAAGAAAAAAAAAAATGCAATTACACTTCATGAAGTCTATAATGAATTATCTAAAGGTTCATATTACACTACTCTGGCCATTTATCTTCAAAAGAACATCTGTTTACAATACAAAAATCTGCAAAACCTAAATTCAGTGTGGCCTCTAGAAGGAAATCGCCGAACCTTAGAGGTGAGTTTGTAGTGTCCTTTATGCTTCCACGATCCAGCCCGCACGTAGAGGTCGGCACCACAGATACTCCGCATCGCAGCTATAGCGAGGCCGATGGCTAGATCAGCAGTGTCGTCGGTGACGACATCGGGTGTGTACACTACCCGGATGCCCCGCTCACGGCACCGAGCAAGGTCGACCTTGTCGATGCCAACGCCGAAGTTGGCGACAATATCGAGTCGTGGAAGCAAGTCGATCATCTCCGCGTCGGCGCCTGCGGAAGTGTTGCCCACCACCGCTCGTATCGAAGGCGCGTTGGCCTGCAGGAAATCCCTCCGCCGCGCTGGCGGCGAATCACAAAGGCGGAAGAGCTTGAAGCGGCGGTCCAGCTCCGCCTCAAGGTAAGGGTCGATGGGGACGATGAGAAGGACGCCGAGGGATTCCATCTTGTTCTCTCTCCACCCAACCCGATGATAACAGTGAACTGCTCATCGCCTCGCCCTCGTAGAGGATTGCCGAGGAGCCCTCCAACATCTTTCAGATCACCACCATCCATTCTTCCCGAATCACACATACTGAACGTCCATCGTGCGGACCCCATTGTGTCTACGGATGACCGAATAAATCCTCTAATTTACCAAAAAAAAAGGATGTTAGTACAATAAAACAATAGAAGTTAGGAAGATTCAATTAGTATAATCATTTATAATATAAAGATTATAGAGTCATGTAAACTAATAAAATGATTAACCCATATATCACACTTTTGATACAATCCATATTAAAGGAAGGCATTAATGCATATATAAAAATTAATTCTCATATTCATAAATCATAACATAGAAAGGAAGGCATTAATGCAAACAACACGAAATTTGTTATGAATATTGTGGATGTTCATTCATCCTCTTTCAGTTTCATTTGATTATAAAACTTACTTAACATAATTAACTTATATATTTATTAATCAAATTATAAATCTTTTGGGTTGCTATAAATAGAGCCTCCATTTTTGTATTGATATATATAGAAAATGATATGAAATAAAATCTCTTATTATCTCAATCATTCCATCTCTTTATTATTTTATTTATTAATTTATTTTATTTTATAATACGTTATCAGCACGAAGCTCTAACTAAGAAGGTCATACAGGTATAACATTTATTTATTTATTATTCTTTTGATTTTGTGTTTAACATATGATATGATGCAACGACTTTTATTTTTTCAATGAAGAATGAGTATTCCTTTAATTGGCACTAACATCAATATTGAAGATATTTGTCTCGCTGATAGTGCAACAACTCACACAATTCTCAAGGATAAAAAATATCTCTCATTTAACAATGCAAGAAGCTAATGTTAATACTATATCTGGTAGTACAAAAATAATTGAAGGCTCCGAAAGAGCTAATATATTATTACATGGAGGAACCAAATTGCGTATTGATAATGCATTATATTCTACAAAGTCTCAAAGAAATTTATTAAGCTTTAAAGATATCCACCGAAATGGATATCATATTGAAACAACAAATGAATGGAATATTGAATTCCTTTATATCACGAGACTAATCAGGTAAAAAATATATATTAGAAAAATTACCTACATTTTCCTCCAGATTGTACTACACTTATATTAAAATAATTGAAATATATAATATTGTAAACCAGATATTTACAGATAATAACAAATTCATTATTTAGCATGATCGATTAGGCCATCCCGGATATATTATGATGTGAAAATAATTAAAAATTTATGTGGGCACCTATTGAAGAGCCAGGAGATTCTTCAATCCAATAATTTCTCATATGCTGCTTGTTCCCAAGGAAAGTTGATAATTCGACCATCACCGGTCAAAGTTAAGACTGAATCTCTTGCATTTTTAGAACGTATACAAGGTGATATTTGTGGACCAATACACCATCATGTGGACCATTTAGATATTTTTATGGTTTTAATTGATGCTTCAACTAGATGGTCACATGTTTGTTTATTATCAACCCGCAACCAGGCGTTTGCGAGATTACTTGCACAAATAATTCGACTAAAAGCTCATTTTCCAGATTATCCAATTAAGAAAATACGCCTTGATAATGCTGGTGAATTTACATCTCAAGCTTTTAATGAATATTGTATGTCTATTGGAATTGATATTGAACATCCTATAGCACATGTTCATACGCAAAATGGGCTTGCAGAATCATTTTATAAGTGCTTACAATTGATTGCAAGACCAATGCTTATGAGATCAAAGCTTCCAAATTTTACTTGGGGACATGCAATCTTGCATGCTGTAGTATTGATTCGCATCAGACCAATAAGCTATCATAAGTTCTCCCTTTTACAATTAGTTTTTGGTCAGGAACCTAATATTTCCCATCTAAGAATTTTTTGATGTGCTGTGTATGTTCCAATTACTTCACCACAACGCACTAAGATTGATCCTCAAAGAAGGTTAGGAATATATATTGGATATGAGTCTCCATCTATAATAAAGTATCTTGAACTATTAACAGGAGATTTATTCATGGCTCGATTTGCTGATTGTCATTTTGATGAATCAAATTTCCCGACATTAGGGGGAGAAAAGAAGCAGTTTGAAAAAGATATTAGTTGGAATGAATTATCATTATCTCATCTTGATCCTCGTATAAAACAATGCGAATTAGAAGTTCAAAGGATAATTCATTTACAAGGCTTAGTCAACCAATTACCATATGCATTCACTGACCCAAAAAGAGTAACTATGTCATATATACCAGCTGTTAATACTCCAATAAAAATTGATATTCCTATTGGAAAATCTAGTATCGCAAATGAGTCTCAAGTACGCATGAAGCGTGGCAGACCCATCGGTTCCAAAGATAAAAATCCTCGAATAAGAAAAGGAGCTAAAAATCAAGATGGCTGAATCGAGGATATAATAACTCCAAAAGATTCCTGTGACATAATCAATATTTCAATTCCAAAAGAAACACAAGAAACTAAAATTTGTGAAAATAAAGAGATCTCAATAAATTGTGTCATGAATAGAATACAATGGAATTGACATGAAGTCAACGTTGACGATGTTTTTGCATATAATATAGCGCTTGATATAATAAATGATAATGAGGATCATGAACCAAAGTTTATTTCAGATTGTAAACAAAGAGATGGTTGGCCAAAATGGAAAAATGCAATTGAAGCGGAATTAAATTCTCTTGCTAAACGAAAAATTTTTGGACTTGTAGTCCATACACCTAAAGGTGTAAAACCTGTTAGATATAAATGGGTTTTTATACGAAAACGAAATGAGAATTGTGAAATTGTGAGATATAAAACACGATTTGTTGCTCAAGGTTTTTCACAAAGACCCGACATTGATTTTGAAGAAACATATTCACCTGTAGTTGATGCAAGTACATTTCGGTACTTAATTAGTCTAGTAGCACAAGAAGGGATCGATTTACATCTGATGGATGTTGTTACAGCCTATTCATATGGATATCTAGATAATGATATTTATATGAAGCTACCTGAAGGTTTTAATCTTCCTGAAGCACATAATTTACGTTCACAAGAAGATTATTCAATCAAGTTGAATAAATCTCTTTATAGGCTGAAACAATCTGGACGTATGTGGTATAATTGCCTTAGTGAATATTTGCTAAAAGAAGGATATAAAAATAACCCCATTTGTCCATGTATTTTTATTAAAAGATCTTAAAATGGATTTGCTATAATTGTTGTTTATGCTGATGACTTAAATATTATTGAAACTCCTGAAGAGCTTCTAAAAACTATAAATTGTTTAAAGAAAGAATTCGAGATAGAAAGATCTAGGAAGGACAAAATTTTGTCTTGGATTACAAATTGAATACTTAAATAATAGAATTTTTATACTTCAAAATATTTATTTAGCAAAGGTGCTAAAAAGATTTTATATGGACATGTCACATCCGTTGTGCACTCCGATGATTGTAAGGTCATTAGATGTGAACAAGGATCCCTTTAGACCTTAAGAAAAAGATAAAGAACTACTTGGTCCTGAAGTACTATACCTTAGTGCAATTGGAGCACTAATGTATCTTGCTAATTATACACGTCCTGATATATCATTTGCTGTTAATTTATTAGCAAGACATAGTTCTTCACCTACGCAAAGGCATTGGAATGGAGTTAAGCACATACTTCGCTATCTTAGAGGAACAATAGATATGAGTTTGTTTTACTCAAAAGTGCCCAAGTTAGATTTAATTGGTTATGCAGATGTCAAATCCTCATAATGGTCGATTACAAACAGGTTATTTATTTACATGTGGTGGAATAACTATATCATGGCGGCATAACATCCACATCTTGTAATCATGCAGAAATTTTAGCTTTACATGAGGCAAGTCGAGACTGTGTTTGGTTGAGATCTATGATTCAACACATACGTAACACTTGTGGCTTATCTTCAGAGAAACTGATTCTAACAATCATATATGAGGATAATACTGCATGTATTACCCAGTTAAAAGAAGGGTACATTAAAGAAGATAGAACAAAACATATTTCACCAAAATTCTTTTTCACTCATGATCTTCAAAAGAATGGTGATATAAGTATTCAATAAGTCCGTTCATGTGATAATCTAGCGAATCTATTTACCAAGGCACTTCCTACTTCAATATTTGAAAAGCTTGTATATAATATTGGGATTCGTAGACTCAAAGATATCAATTGACATTTATAAATATAGTGTACTCTTTTTCCTTTATTAGGTTTTTATCCCACAGGGTTTTTCCTAGTAAAGGTTTTAACGAGGCACACATTTTATAATGGACATCCAAGGGGAGTGTTATGAATATTGTGGATGTCCATTCATCCTCTTTCAGTTTCATTTGATTATAAAACTTATGTAACATAATTAACTTATGTATTTATTAATCATAAGTTATAAATCTTTTGGATTGCAATAGAACATCCCTTTTTGTATTGATATATATAGAAAATGATATGAAATAAAATCTCTTATTATCTCAATCATTCCATCTCTTTATTATTTTATTTATTAATTTATTTTATTTTATAACAAAATTAGATTTCTTTTCGCTGTCAATTTAATTCCAAACAAGATGGAGAGGGACTTAATTTTTTGTCTTTTGAGGCCAACACTTGAACGTGTCGATTAATTAATTTGATAAATATTAAATAGTGTTGATTGAGACATATATTTCTAAAATTAACTCAATATGATTGAATTAACTTATCTGACAAATATTACTCATTGACATGTCCTTGAAACAGAGCGTGGAGGTAAACATATGCTGTTAGGAGGGTTATAAGAAACTTTTCATAAAATACCATTAGTGAAGATTAGTATGAGTTATCTAATTGGAATTTTACACAATTTTAAAGTATTCAACTGTAAACAAAAAAGACAAATATTATCTCTCCTCTTTCAATCAAATTTGATCCGACAACCGGGATAAAAGAATGTAATATCAGTAGCACAGCAGCTATGTGCGCGTATGAATTGAAAAGACAACAGGAGTACCTTGTGAAGGATCGGTGGTGGTGCTGTAGCAATTCCCCACCTACTGCTCCAGCCAACCAGAGATCTTTTGGGCTGTTTCAGGATGATATGATCCTTAGCATCTCCAAATGTATGAATTCTCATAATATGGTGAAAAAAAGACAAAAACATGTAAAATGTACGAGGAAATCATAATATGTCCAAGTACCAGAATGTTGCCTTTGATCACTGAAAGAAAGTTCAGCAACTGCCAGAAACCTATGAGAGAACTTATCCATGTGGAAATCAGATGCATACAGGCGGAGAAATAGAAGTGCGCAATTTTGACTGACAAGGATATCTGCTGATAAAATATTCTGCCAATAGCATATCTGGAACTGAAAATTATCCAAGACCGAGAAAACTTTGATGATCTACCAAACAGTCACTTGTCCATATTCTGCCAAGTCTATCTCAGTCACTATAATGGAGTTGTTCAAATACTAGAAAACAAGAGTTTCACAGAGTTTAATACACTGGGGTTAGTAAAGGCTTATTCAACACATGCGCGTCTAAATTTTCAAGTATCACATCCGATATTTCTCTTCTTGTCTCCCTGGTGCGGGCGCCAATATGAGGGACTAAAACCACATTCTCCGACCCAAACAACTGATCTGGTACATGAGGCTCATGCTCAAAGACGTCGAGTCCAGCTGCACCTAGCCGACCATCAACCAGTGCCGAAATAAGCTCGGCCTCATCCACGAGCGGACCACGCCCTATGTTGACAAGCACGCCCATTGGACCCAATGCCTCAATCACCTCTCGGTTAACAATGTGCCGGGTCTTTTCACTCAGTGGACATGCTACAACAAGCACTTGGCAGTTGGCTGCCAGCTTTAGAACACTGTGATAGAACTTGTAGCTTGTATTTGCCTTCTCTGATCTGGAGCAGTAGCAAATACGGCAACCAAATCCTTCAGCTCTCTTGGCCACAGCCAGACCAATCCTGCCAAGACCTAAGATGCCCATAGTTTTACCACTGAACTGCAAGGGCAAGGAAGAAGACACACTGTCAAAATCAGCTCTCCATATAAAATAAGAAGCTAAGTCAGGTTAGTGATTATCATGAAGCAACAGAATGATGGGATTTGTAAAAGCAGGATTCGCAATCTCAACTGAATTTAGAGAACCGTATTTGTTTATGAGGTATATAAGCTTCTTACATCAACACAAATCTTCAGTCATAAGTGGTATGAGAATATGCATGCCATGTTGATTAGAATTACCACAAGAAAAATGTGGACAGTCAGCAAATATATTGACAGATTATTTTAGGAGATCCTAACAATTACACTTTTTACGAAAAAGATGTAAAGTTGAACCAAAAACAGTAACAACAATCTCCAAGCCAAAAGATACTATAGCTCGCCAGAGATGGATTCATGTGCTTCTTTCAAGTGATAAAACCTGGATTAATGTGCTCAGTTCAGTCCAAATTGTCACTGCTAGCTCAACAAAACAGCATTCGTATATACTATGATAACCCTGTAGAAATGAACAAGAAAAATCTTTCAGGTAAGAATCCCGCAGCTTATTTTGCTATTATTAAGAAACAATGGAACAAAGGATTTATTTTCTCTTCTAATAAAACGATAAGAGTATTGGCCTTTAACTGCTTTACCTATCCATGATCCATCTCGGTTGTTGATACAGAATGACATCCATTTTTGACTGAAATAAAAGCCCAAAGTTTGCAAGAATTACAGAGAAAAAAGAGAAAATCAAAGTTAAAATGTAAAAAAAAAGTACTTTTCATTTTTTCCATCGTCTCAACACCTATGTACTCCAGGACATTGCCATCATTTATTCCTTTGTATCACTGAAAGGAGGCTTTCAATTAATGATAATCCTATTATAGTTCTAACCATAGTAATCCCGTTTCCTTAAATACCGGCATCGTTTCTAAATCAAACTTAACCACAATTATGTATTCTTCACCTTTGAAAATTCCTCACAGCCATTACTGTGTCATTCTACTAATTACCACTACATACCAATTTGTATAATCTCATCTTCCAACAGAATTTGACAAGCCATTTGTCAAACAGACTAGTATTCATATAGGCAACTCAATTCACCAACATAAACATGTATACAAGCTTCCAGCTACCAAATAACAATCGGTTAAGCACATGGATAGCCCCTAAACTAGCACCACATCAACAGCTAAGTTCCTAAATTACTCTATGGACATATTGGGTCTTTAAACAGTGAAAGAAAATATGGAAGGCATGTCACCATATCATTGCTGCATGCCACATTAATAATTAATTTAAAAAAGAACTAATCTTTTAGCTCAATCTCTCTCTATTTCATTGGTATGGGGTGTAATGCCCCAATTTAGTCTCACATTGGAAGTGTGAGAAGAGATTATATGATATATAAGACTTAGTGGGCTTGCTATTGTTAACTTGGGATTACGCATTTTAATATATTGGGCCACATCGGCTCACTAAGTTAATAAATAGTTTGCTTACTAAATGGATTGTAACAAATGGTATCAAAGCAAAACTTAGTCCTAAGCATGATGAGAGACTACTTCATAGTCTATCGACTAAGGGATGTTCAAGTTTGGGCTTGACGAGGATGTCAAGTCTTAAGTGGGGAAGATTGTAATGCCCCAGTTTAAAAATTGGTATGTTGATGTGGACTCCTTTAGCCGGTGTCATTATTTTGTTTGTATTTGATGGAGTGACCTATTTGACGAAAAATGCTGAGCAGGGGCACATCCGACCATGGATATTACTTTAAAAATTATATAGCAGTCATCCATCACATGTTGTGCAGGGATGCATGCTTTTTAAAGCCATATCTACGGTCCACGTTGCCCCTTCTCAGCATTCCTAGACGGAGACCCGCCTAGGAAAATTTCTCCTATTTGACCATTTGTTATAGTTTAAGGACCAAATGAATCTGAGAATGCTAATAGACCAAGCAGTTAAGTGATAATTCAGAACCTGCAATATATTTAACCCAACAGCAAATAACATTGTGATGACATCGAGTAGATGTATGCGAGAAGTTACAAATTTACAATCAAACTTACAAAGAGGTGCATATACTTTTGCTTGGACTGTTAGACATAATTGCCATAGGCTTAGGATTCAACTCCTATTAGTGACACATTGATGGAACCTTGTGCACTTTATGTAATACAAGGAAGGAAATGCAGAGGAAAGAGTAAGTAAACAGTTGTGGAACTTGGACAAAAGTGCTGAACTGCATACAAGGTCGTAAAGCTCACAAAATAAAATGTTCAAAGTCTTTTTCATGAATTCTTTGCAGCAACAGCCAAAGTTTAAATGTAGAAAACTTAGATTAATTATGATTATGAATATTCCAAAAATAGCTGCTTTCGTAAATCAAGTTAAACGAGAACTCAATGGATTGCACATCTTGCTATAGATGACCGATGAAGCAAACTGCCAAAAGATCCACTGACGATTCTAAATAAAAATACAAATCCAAGAGTAATTTGTAATCAAACCTTAGATGTGAGCCTGTAATCGCCTTTATCCTTCCACGATCCATCCCTCACGTATCGGTCGGCACCGCAAATCCTCCGCATGGCAGATATAGCGAGGCCGATGGCCAGGTCGGCCGTATCGTCGGTGACTACATTCGGAGTGTTCACAACTCGGATGCCCCGATGGCGGCAACGAAGGAGGTCAACTCCGTCGACGCCTGCGCCATGGTTAGCGACGATCTCGAGCCGCGGCAGCAGGTCGATCAGCTCCGCGTTCGCGCCAGCGACGGAGTTGCACACTACTGCTCGAATCGACAGCGCGTTGGCCTGCAGAAACTCCCTCCGCCGCTCCGGCGGCGACTCCCATAGTCGAAAGAGCTTGAAACGGCGGTCGAGCTCCGCCTCGAGGTAAGGGTTGGGGATGGTGAGGAGGACGCCGAGGGACCCCATCGCCCTCGCCCAACCGTAGATGGAGACTGGACGAGCCGGAGGATCATCTACAAAGTAGGATGGGTTATCTTTTTCTAGAATCACTATCTGCACCGTCCATCACTCCAAACTAATGTATATCGTCCACTTTTAACGGCAGGATTTAATCTCAAAACCTTATTATTAATCCTTATCAAATTAACTATATCATCTATTTTAAAATTTTATATTAGACAAAGCTTTGTTATATTAATCCTTATTAATCATGCAAATCGAACCCCGGCTCTTCTAAAATTTAATACACACATCACGTTTATTAAGTTACTAAAACGCACGCACTGATGCCAAACGATGCAAGCCGGCTGTCTATTAACTGGAACCGGCGCGTTGAACCTGGCCCTACCGCAGCTCTCAAGAGCCACCGTGCCCCTTGAGTTCCGCAAAAGAGAAGCCCAGTAGTCTAGTGAAACCATTTCAAGAAATTACTGAGTTAATGGAGTGGACAAAGCTCAATGTAGATACAAGTAAAATTTAGTTTACATGTGATGCAAAATTACAATCATAAATTTTTAACTTCCATCAAGCTTAGTGCAATGTTCTCCCTTAAGGATAGTTCGTGTTATTGAGCAGTTCCCTAACATTGGCTAGTTATTCACTCAGTGGGAGGTTACTTATTTCCCCTTATATTGGTGTAATGTAATCAAATTTGTATATAGAATTGAATTACTTCTAGCTCAGTATCAAAGCAATTAGCAATTATGCAGTGTGCTACCATAGGCAGTCGTTGACGACTATGACAACAGTAGCAACCAAGAAACTGTCCCCCATTCACGCTCTTTCCATGCAGTGGAAGCGTGATCGATAATGGCATGACAGCAGTAATTTACTTAGTAGGTGGTTACCTACTTCCTCTTATATTGGTGTCATATAGTCAAATTTGTATATAGAATTGAATCACTTCTAACTCAGTATCAAAGCAACTATGAAGTGTGCTTCCATAGGCAGTAACAAACAAGAAACCATTCTCCCCAACCCACGCATTTTCCATGCATGGAAGCATGATTGGTAATAGCCAAGTGATCCTCTTACTCTCTCTCCATTATTACATATGACATTAGGCAATGAGGTCCTCTTCGCTGATGCCTTCAATCACAGCTTTGCCTAGTCCCTCAATGTTAAACATCCAAGGTGCTTGTCTCTTTCATTCCACTCCACAATAAAATCAAGTCGCAAGTTCACCTTCACCAATTTTTACAACCTCTCTCTCTCTCTCTCTCTCTCTCTCTCTCTCTCTCTCTCTCTCTCTCTCTCCCTCTCTCTCTCCCTCTCTCTTTTTGATACTGCAGAACCCTTTGACATAAACAAAATCACCTTCTACTTTGACTAAATATGGCTTCTTATTCAGGAAGGGATACTGACTGCAAGGTTAACGAAAGCTCATACTAGGGTCATGTTCAACCAAAAATTCAACATAACGGCTAGCTCAGTTAGATCTCCTGCTCATAACACTTCTTTGTTTCACATTTGCCTTTTTATAGTCTTCAATTAGTCACTTGTCATAGTCCCAATGCATTTGAATTTTGGTGCATTTCCACTCAATTAACAACCTCATCCTTCTTCATGCTCACCTTTCTCTTTCCTCTGCATTTCAGATGCAGCCTTCAGTTGCTGCTACCTGGTTCTTTTCTCTCCCTTACAGTCTGTTTGCTTGATAGGATAAAAAACAGAAAAGAATGGATGGATGAGAGAAAAGGATATATGACAAGAAAGAAAGTATTAAAAAATTTTCAATCCTCTATTTCTTAGAGGAAAGAAAATACAAAGATCATTTTATTTATTTTAATTTTTATATCAATTTCATCAAACTTTATTTTAATTTTAATTATAACTTTTCTTGACAAATTATTATTTTAATAGATATAGTTATAAATTATTTTTTATAATTTTTTTATAAATTTTCTTTTACTATACTTTTTTTATTTACTATAAAATTATAATTTTATAATTTACATATAAATTTCTATAAATTTATAGACAAAAACCTTCACTACTTTTTAATTTGCATATACTTAAGTTTTATCTAATAGCTACATATCCCTGGTCCTTTAAAAAGGAAGTCATCATGTATCAAACAAATAATTTAGAAGCTAGGTATATCATAATTATTTGTTTTGAGCAAGAACATTGACCATATTTTTCAACACAAAACACAAGCTAGTATAATAATTGAAAAGTATGTGTAATATCAACACATGAGTTCAAAAAGAATCCAACCATATCAACTAACTATATATTCATAGTATTGTCCACACAAAACACAAAAACAATCCAACCATATTAACCAATCATATATCAACCAACCATCTCATCCATAGTATTGTCAATACAAAATACAAAAATAATCCACCCATATCAACTAAGGATATCATCCATAGTATTATCAACACAAAACACAAAAATAATAACAAAACACAATTCGATATAGTTCTAATATATAAACTTTTATAATGTCTACTTAAAAGTAAGATGTCTCAAAACATCAACAAGGTAAAATTGTGCAACTCCAATCACTTATTAATCTATTGAGCACCCCAAGCGAAATTGGTATGGTGTTGAAAAGAAAAGTCTTGTGTTTTTTTTACTCTTTCTAAGAGTGACATAAGCATGTATTAGGCGGTGTTGTGCAACTTCAATCCTACTCAGCTCTTTAAAAAGTTTATTTTTGGTATATTCTTTATTGCAGGAGTAGGAGTTAACTGTTTAGCCAAAACTTCATTCGTCTCTTTTATGCAACCGATTAGTTCATCCGGCTTGCTATTTGTGTTATCCATTTTAGATACATCAGCTTTTTGCAATGTAAGAGAATTCAATTTTCTCTTATTACACTTGGATGATGTGAAGTGTTCGCTAACTAATTTAGGGAGTGGCAAAGTTGATAGGCTATAACAATCTTTATCTGGCTCATAAGCATATAGATATTTGCAGCAAAGAAAGTGAAGTAAGGAGCTAGATAGCATGTCTATTGCTAATAAGCCAAATGAAGATTATTATAGCCCATCAACTTTGCCACTCCCCAAATCAGTTAGCGAGCACTCCACATCATCCAAGTGTAATAAGAGAAAATTGAATTCTCTTACATTGCAAGAAGCTGATGTATCTAAAATGGATAACACAAATAGCAAGTTGGATGAACTAATCAGTTGCATAAAAGAGACGAATGAAGTTTTGGCTAAATAGCTAGCTCCTAATCTTGCAAATAAAGAATATACTAAAAAGAAACTTTTTAAAGAGCTGAGCAGGATTAGAATTGTACAACACCGCCTACTACGTGCTTATGTCACTCTTGGAAAGAGTAAAGAAAACACAAGACTTTTCTTTTCAACACTAGAACAATTTCGTCTTCGGGTGCTCAATGAATTAATAAATGATTAGATTATTGGAGTTGCACAATTTTTATTTGTTGATGTTTTGAGACATCTTATTTTTAAGTAAACATTATAGAAGTTTATGTATTAGAACTATATCGAATTGTGTTTTGTTATTATTTTTGTGTTTTGTGTTGAAAATACTATAGATGATATCCTTAGTTGATATGGTTGGATTATTTTTATGTTTTGTATTGACAATACTATGGAAAAAATGGTTAGTTGATATATGATTGATTGATATGGTTGGATTAATTTTGTGTTTGTGTGGACAATACTATGGATATATAGTTGGTTGATATGGTTGGATTCTTTTTGAACTCATATGTGTTGATATTACACGTGCTTTTCAATTAGTATACTAGCTTGTGTTTTGTGCTGAAAAATATGGTCAATGTTCTTGCTCAAAACAAATAATTATGATATGTCTAGCTTCCAAATTATTTATTTGATACATGATGATTTCTTTTTTAAAGGACCAGAGATATATATAGCTATTAGATAAAACTTAAGTATATGTAAATTAAAAAGTAGTAAAGGTGTTTGTCTATAAATTTATAGAAATTTATATGTAAATTATAAAATTATAATTTTATAGTAAATAAAAATATATAGTAAAAGAACATTTATAAAATGTATTACAAAAAAATAATTTGTAACTATATCTATTAAAATAATTATTTGTCAAGAAAAATTATAATTAAAATTAAAATAAAGTTTGATGAAAGATATAAAAATTAAAATGAGTAAAATGATCCTTCTTTGTATTTTCTTTCCTCTAGGAATGGAAACTTGTTAATACTTTCTTTCTTGTCATGTATTCATTCCTCTCATTTATCCATTCTTTTTTTGTTTTCTGTCCTCTCAAGGAAAAAGACTATTAGAGTTGAGACTTGAGACTACTACCTTCAAAGGTAATAACCGTGTCTTTGCCCTAGAGACACCTCTTTGAGTCTCACTCCTTGTCACCTCATCATTACTACATTAATATCCACATCTATGGCATAGATCAACATCTCAAAATCTCCTCATAGTTAGGTTGATGGTCATCTCGAGAACATCCCTACCTAAGAAAACTAGTCAATGTCGCAGGAGGAGGTTGATGGCCATCTCCAACACCATTAATTCATCCACTTGTTCAAACCTCCTCTTGTAACATTGACTAGTTTCTCTTAGCCCTCTATGTTTGTTTTGCTTCAATAACCACAACAAAGAATATTTTTATATTATATCACAAAGTCTCCATCACAAAGACTTCAGTGTCGCTACCAGCACAGTCCAACAAGTGCATATTTCTTCACCCTTTTTTGGCATGCATGAGCAAATAGTACTTTTATTATCAACATCTAGACCAATGCAAGCGCCTACACTGTGTTGTGTGTTGTTGATACAACTATGACTTAACGGCACATCTCTCTTGCATGCAAGCATGTCCAAATAGACATGATTTCTACATGTATTATAGGCAATTTATTTTTTTTAATAATTAGCTGAACCACAACCGACGGAGATCTCAACCCTACACTAAGTAGCATGCGACCGGTTAGGATCTCATTACGGAAGCTGGCCCAGCACTCTATAAGTCCTCACACCCCACGCGCGCGAAGGATTCGGCATAAATGTCGGCACTCGGACATGTATACAGATCTCTCACTCATGCATTAAAATGCCGGAGACTCTCCGACCACTTTACGCTCACAAAAAGTCCAAGATGGCGCTTCTCTCTCCACACTGTCGAGATAGGCACCAGCGCAGCCTTAATCAATCACAAGGAGATGGTGGCAAACACCTTCAAGGGTGCTGGCACACACGTTTATGACTTTGCAGCAAGCGAGACGCTCGAACACCTTCGAGGGTGTCGATATGTCATAAGCAAGCACCTGCAAATCACACACATTATCCGCATGATGAGTGTTATTTTTATATGATTTAAAGTCTCATTTATACCATCATTTTAGGCTTAAGTTTTATTTTATGTCATAATTTGATATCTTTTCCCAAAAAAGTATGAAAGCTTCACTATTTTTCGTTTATTTGTGAAATGCAGGTCATTTTACCATATTTTTGTGAAGATTTTAAAGATTTAAAGTCATAAGAAGATTCCCCACAGTGCTAGGAGGTCACAGGTCAAATTTGAGGCAAATCGGAGCTTTCTGCAGAGAACACGGCCTGGCCATGACAGTCATCACGGCCATGATCATCTCGGCAGAACTCTGCAGCAATTTGCGAGCCAGACACGGCCTACTCATTCCTCCCATCACGGCCGTGTTTACATCGTCGCAGACTGCCGAACTCGTCACGGCCTAGCCGTGATGGCCATTACACCTGTGACAGCTTCTGCCAAATTCAACCTTTCGATGGTTTTTCCCCCGATTTGGGTGATTCCAAAGTCAAAATTTACTGAAATTTGGAGGGAAACTTCCTAACTGCCTAAGGAAGAGGTAGAGCCATAAAATAGGATTTTTGGAGTGGTTTTGGGGGTCGAACTTTTGCAAAAGGCGACTAGGGCGAAAGACGGGCGAAAATCTGCATTCGAGGGCTTGATTCGACCAAATTCTTTGGGGCTTTCGAGAGAAAACTAAAGATTTATCATCTCTTACCCTCCATTTGTAATTTTCCCTCTTTTTGAATACATTTACTTGGGTTTTCATTGTTATACGATGCATGTTCTAGCGTAAAAACCCTAGTTCGGGACTCGGGCATAGCCCGTTGAACATTTCTGCACATGTAAAACATTTTTTTATGAATCTCAGAGTTATTTTTAGTAAATTAACTTATTTAATTGAGTTGTGCTTATTGCGTATGATTGTTCTGGCCAAACTTTTGTATGTGTTAAGTGTTACAAGATGAACTGAGAGGTGAATCGTAACACTCAATTGCCCAATCCTAGCTTGTGACTTTGAATTACGAGAGTCGTTAAAAGTCACTCGAGGATTCACGATTGTCATAGAGCTCATTGGGTCTCTCTTAAGTTAGGTTTCTTTCTCATTTAAACTTATGGCTTAAATTACGAGAGTCGTTCAACGTCACTCGAGGATTTACGATCTTTCATAGAGCCCAATGGGTCTCTTAAGTTAGTTTTGCTACGAGAGTAGGAAATTAGCTTAAGTTAGACATCGGATTACGCTTCGAGACAAGATAATCCGTACCCTAAGAGAGATCGTCTTAAGTTGTTTACTGTCGGATTGCGCTTCAAGAGAAGGAGATCCGTTTGCTATTTCAATTTGATTCAATGTTTTGCATTTAAAACATTCAACATGGTAAAACCTGAAGTTCCGAATACTTTTAAAACTATAATTTTCCCAAATAGTCGCCGATTTCTTAAGTCGATATTTCGCGTTTAGTTTAGATTTTTCATTCTGAGTTTGACTTGTCTAGCTTTCAATGACACAAAAAGTCAGTACTTGACATCTGCTCCCTTGGGACGATATTTTACTACTTCGATAGAAACCGTGCGCTTGCGGGGCCTATCAAGTTTTTGGCGTCGTTGTCGGGGAGCAAGGCTTAGTCAATATCGACTAATAGTTGAGTTGATAGACTAGATACTTTTAAGTTTTTATTTGTTTTATTTGTTTTTATTTTAGTTAATTTGTTGATACTTTCTGTCTTCTTGCTTTCTTCAAGCTTGTAATATTCTCTCGTATTACTAATCTTGTTTACTACTTCAATGAACTTTAATTCAGCATCAATTAATTTTATTTCTTGTGAAGTTTGTAGAAATGTTGGACATGGTGCTATTGATATTGTACACTTGCTACATTTGCTGTTGATCTTTATAGGTGTAATTTTTAGGCGACGAAGAAAGGGGCATTTACATGCTATTTCTTACGCCTCTAATCCATTAGACGTACATTGATATATAGACATTGGTCAAGCTAATGACCTTAAATAAGCGCTACTTGGGAGGCACCCCAAGGATCTATCTTTTGTTATGTTTATTTGTTTATTGTTGTAGTTGTTTATGTTGTGTTGTTTTCATAATATGTTGTGATGACCCATAGCATTATTTTTCTTATTTTATACATTGAATAGCATCCTATTGACATTTGCAACTTTTGCTATTTTTCAGGGAATTTTTGCTCATCGCCGAAGCGTTCATGGCCAGGCCGTGATCGCCTCGCCGATACCAGCATGGTCTGCTAAAGTGTTCACGGGTAGACCGCAATCACCGTCACGGTCGTGCCTTAGTTCGCCCTTCACCGCTTATAAAAGGGGCATAGCGGTGGAACTTAGGATTCACACCTGTTCCTAGCGTCACCGCCACCTTTCTTTCTCATCTCCTAGGCCAAGGTCACGTGCAAGATTCTGTGCTTGCGGCTATCCAGGAGATATAGAGAACTCTGAACACTCGCAAATGGTGATCTTTCCCTATTTTTAGTAAGTTGTTTTCCTTTTTCTGCTATTCATGTACTCTTTTCAACTGCATAGGAGACTATGCAGTTCTTTGCCATGGGTAAAGGGTTTTTCCCTCTTTTGTTCGTGTTAGTTCTTATGTACTTTTTATTCGTAGACAGTCATTTTTATAGTTTGTTGTGTCTTGTTCATGCACTGAGATTCTATATTATCATCTTCTACTCGTGCTTCTATTCTCTGATGACTCTAAAAAACTAAGTCTGTGATGGTGTCCATTATCATTTTCATTAACTTGCCCTCAGTTCTTATGCTACTCTGAACCATAATCCGAATCATAAAGATATGTTTGTCTCTTGAGTTAAGGGAATGAAATTCTTCTTATGACTACTTTTATGCTTTTGATCAGGGTTTTAGATTGTTATTGAGTATGTCTTACTGTGGCTTGCATGATGTTTCAGTGGTTAATCCTCATCTTCTAAATTACTTCTTACACGACATTATGTTTTTAAAGATTCATGCTTATTATATTCCTTGTTACCAGCTTTTCAATTTAGTTGCATTAGTACAAAAACAAAAATTACAAAAAGGGGCAATGGTACCGAAGTGATGATGAATCCTAAACACATGCATCTAACTTGGCACTGTCGATGAAAAAAAAACTAAGTGAAAAAAAACAAAAATAAATAGAATAAAAAATAAGGGAACATGAGAAAGAAGGGGTAAGGGAAAAGTGAACAACTCCGCTTTCTTCTACTTTAGGGTGAAGAAATGAGTTTGTGTACATTATGTGGTGTACACACTTTGAGTTTACTTGTTAACTAAGTATCGGGAGTGCATTAATAACAAATGTTTGTCCTTCGCGTCACAAGATGTCAAGTTAACTCAGGGAAGTAGCTTGAACCTACCGATTGAAAATTCACGGTTCCATACTTAAATACGTTGAATAATTTATCTAGTGCAACTTGACTTGATTGGTTGTCTTAAGAAGGAATTGATGGTTATGAATCATCTTAACATGGTGAAGTGTTTTTCCTAATTCAGATTTGTGGTTTGACTTTGAACATTATTCTTTGCTCACAGTTTAGATTATATCTTGATTTACATTCTTTAACCTAGGATTAAGTATAAGTGTTTTCATATGAGGTTCATACTTTAGCTTTTGAACATATTGTCTTCCTGATATCTGATTATTCCAGATAGTGTAATTGCTTGAGGACAAGCAAAATTTTATGTCTGTGATATTTTGATGAGTGTTATTTTTATATGATTTAAAGTCTCATTTATACCATCATTTTAGGCTTAAGTTTTATTTTATGTCATAATTTGATATCTTTTCCCAAAAAAATATGGAATCTTCACTATTTTTTGTTTATTTGTGAAATGCAGATCATTTTACCATATTTTTGTGAAGATTTTAAAGATTTGAAGTCATGAGAAGATTCCCCACAGTGCTAGGAGGTCACAGGTCAAATTTGAGGCAAATCGGAGCTTTCTGCAGAGACCACGGCCTGGCCATGACAGCCATCACGACCATGATCATCTCAGGGAACTCTACAGCAATCTGCGAGCCAGACACGGCCTACCCGTTCCTCCCATCATGGCCGTGTTTACATCGTCGCAGACTGCCGAACTCATCACGGCCTGGCCGTGATGGCCATCACACCCGTGACAGCTTCCGCCAGATTCGACCTTTCGACGGTTTTTCCCCCGATTTGGGTGATTCCGAAGTTGGAATTTGCTGAAATTTGGAGGGAAACTTTCTAACTGCCTAAGGAAGAGATAGAGCCATAAAATAAAATTTTTAGAGAAATTTTGGGGGTCGAACTTTTGCAAGAGGCAGCTAGGGCGAAAGACGGGCGAAAATCTGCATTCGAGGGTTTGATTCGACCAAATTCTTTAGGGCTTTCGAGAGAAAACTGAAGATTTATCGTCTCTTACCCTCCATTTGTAATTTTCCCTCTTTTTGAATACATTTACTTGGGTTTTCATTGTTATACGATGCATATTCTAGCGTAAAAAACCTAGTTCGGGACTCGGGCGTAACCCGTTGAACATTTCTGCACATGTAAAACACTTTTTATGAATCTCAGTGTTATTTTTAGTAAATTGACTTATTTAATTGAGTTGTGTTTATTGCGTATGATTGTTCTGGCCAAACTTTTGTATGTGTTAAGTGTTACGATATGAACTGAGAGGTGAATCGTAACACTCGAACTTTCTCATTTAAACTTGTGGCTTGAATTACGAGAGTCGTTCAACGTCACTCGAGGATTTACGATCTTTCATAGAGCCCAATGGGTCTCTTAAGTTAGTTTTGCTACGAGAGTAAGAAAGTAGCTTAAGTTAGACACCGGATTACGCTTCGAAAGAAGGTAATCCGTACCCTAAGAGAGATCGTCTTAAGTTGTTTACTGTCGGATTGCGCTTCGAGAAAAGGAGATCATGATATCTAGTATAAATGCATAAATTAGATCATTTCCAAACAACTCAAGCTTCTAAGATAAATGGTAAGCCAATTAATTTCAAAAGAAGAAAGATATGTAAATTGTCAGGTTCCTTAGTAAAAGAGAGTTAATGAATATAAAATTAAAAGAGAGTTAATGAATATAAAATTAAGAACCAAAAGAACAAATGGTTACGATGCACAAATACAAGGTATTTGGTACAATGAAGAAATTGACAGATTACAAGTATAGACAATCTCTCTCATCACACCTACAAATTGAAGTGAAATGGCTTTGCATCGGCAATGAAATGCTGATAACATACCATGAATTTCGCTGGAATTATAATAATTTTAAAATAAAAGTAACATCTATACAATTTGAAATTGATGAAATATTGGTATTCTACTAGAACACTTTGGATAGCAAATTTATATTCAAATGTGTGAAGTAATTAGATAAAACAATTTCTGTTTCCAATGGAATCGAGAAGGATGCAATAACAGACCCCAAACATCAGTGATATGAGAAAATAATAATAGACAGCATAATCAACATGGTCTATGCATAAATGTGATGTCTGATGAAGACAGATGCATGTTAAAAGAAACAGATTCTGAAATACTTTAACAAAGAATGTAATAGCTATATAGTGAAATATTCAGTCTCCAACTAAACCTTCTGAGTTGGTTGTAACACTGAGTAACGCATATGCATGGTTCTCCCGCCAAGATCAGGACAAGGACAGCCATTTAGTGCTTCAAAGGCTTCTTGAGCAGAACTCACTTCAGAAAAGCATATGATTACACGAGAATCAGATTCATCAGCAGCATGAACTTCAACAATCTTTCCAAAGTTTCCAAATACAGATTTGATATTATCAAATGATATGCCCACAGCTGGTCCACAGTTTGCAATGTACAAGTTAGGAGTTGCCTCATTCCTTGAGCCTTTAGGCCTTCTGAATCTTGAGTTCATCATCCATAAAATAAGCAATTCTCACCTTATGAAAACCATAGTAAAAGATTAAGAGACACCTCAGTTGTTTTTTCTTTCATAAAAAAGAAATAAGTGTCAAATTTGAACAATCATTAGTAAGATAAATACTTTTAAGACAAAAGGTGCAACACAGGTTACTTGAAATGAATTTCAGTTTATCAAAGTATCTCAAATCACATGGTTATCAGTGTAGATACCATTCAAATAATTTGTCAACATATAGTTTGCACAAAAAAAAAATTAAGGAAATGAAAAGGCGACATCAATAAGTTTATCTAAATTTTTATGAATATTCGAAATCACATATTAAAGATACCAAGAACAATTATTCATTATTAATAGGGTATGGATTCCACTTGCCGTGGCAGAATATCCGTCATTGTGATTCTCAGAAGCCATATCATCAAAAGCACCCTACCTGGTTCAGCCAGACCATGGAATGATCAATATGTCTAAAGAGAAAAGATCAAATAAAAGCAGCTGCCCTGCAGGAAGAATGTAAGTGATTTGGTGATTTGGTCAAGCAAAAGTACAACAAGAACATGGATGATTTTCACTCCACATCCTGGTTCAGGACTTGCACAAACATGAGAGGTCTGACAATCCATGTTCATGTTGTAGATATGTTGCATGTGGGGTATAATTGTTCCCTCCAAACTTGCCCCTATCCATAAGCTCAGCAAAATCATATGCCAAAAATGAAACGGTACCAAAACAACTTAATTCCATTAAAATTATCAAATATCAAACTTCGGTACTGAAGGGAAACCCTTGGATCAACCAAAGATTATCTTTTGCAGTTAAAGCATATCAACTTCAAGACTTTGCCTCACAGCAATCAAGCAAGCAGAAATATTGAAGGTATTCTACAATCTCCATTCACTGCAAAGGCCAAATATTAGCCCCAAACTACTTTGATTTGGACAATCATATTCTGACATCATAACTAGGAATTATGTAACGTATTACAATGCATTATATATATATATATATATATATATATATATATATATATATATTACTAATGAGACACTGATGTATATTTAAATGTTTTATATGAGGCATGGATGGTGACTATATAATACAGCAATATTATGATATAAAACTGTTTACAAAAAGTGCAATTTAATCAATAAATGTCTAATGTTAACTACGAATACATTACAAGTTTCTATCACATATGGAGCTCATACTATACTGGAAGAGAGATATTCACCTCATTTTACAATTGTTTCCTCCTATTTCTTCTAGATTCTCATTTTATGATCTTTGGTGATTGTCAAAGTGAGTTGGTTGAGGTCGGCAATAGTTGATGACTGTCAATCACAATTATGACTAGGTGTTTATAAGATTCTAATATTAATCACTAAGATCCAGCAATCATAGCAATCCAAAATCAAGTTTGACAGTTGGTCAAAATCTTGACAAATTTATTTGTTTCTAGTAGATAACTGAGAAATTATTCAAATTTTGTCATACTCTCTTGATCTTGAATCAGCTCAATTGATTTTAGCATTATCAACCAATCCTGTAAAGTATCTTTTTCCACCATAGAGCATCTACAAAATCAAAATGATGTTCGTGTAGTATCTGTTGCAAAAAGGTCAATCCTTTCCTTTAAAGCAATCTACGCATTGTGGCAATTTAAACTTTTTGAACAGGATGTCATTAAACCAAGGCGATTTGTCTTTCCTTAACAAATGGAGATGAGGAGACGGAAAAAAACTTAAAAATGAATTCGTTTTACGAAATAGAATAATAAATTAAAATATATAAGGTATATAAACATTATTCTCCATTTTCTTAATGTTATTTTTGTTTTTGCTTCTTTTTAATATTTGAATTTCTGGGAAAGGGCGTATAACGGGATGAGAGTTCTAAAGGGAAGGCTGCACGTTTCTTCCCTGTAAAGGCTGATAACGAGTCTCCAATAATGTAGAATCCAATTTTGAAATTCTAATACAAGCAGAAAAAGGCAGCACCAGGGATAGTAATAACGAGATAACAAAACAATCACTGGCAGTAACTAGAAAGTGAATTAACATGATGAGCGCCCTAAGAATGAAAAACTCAAGGATTAAAACGATGAAAAATACCACGAGTCAAATCAGAAAGATTCGATGTTCATTTTTATCAATACTATTGATTTCCTCGAGCATAATGCACATTAAATACACGAATTACTTGACTAAAAACACAAACGAACTAACAAAAACAGAGTGCAACAATGCTCAACCTTTTTTTTTCAATCCAAATGATAATATCGTCCGAGGTAGTGGCGATTGAGGATGATGGGTTCACAAATATGTAGTGCGCTGGCGAAGCACTGCCGGAGGCAGCGGCCCGGTGGCAAAGGCAGGCATTGGGGACGAGGACGCAGCTCGATCGGATCTAGGGGGGTTGCACGGATGAGAGAGGCGGAGAGGTCGTCGTAGAGGGAATGAGGGGTGGGTCGGACGCCCATCTAGTTTGCGAGTGGCGGCGAACCCGGAGTTTAGGTCGGCGAGGTGCCGCCGCAGACGCAAGAGGGACGGCGACCAGCGGCGACGCAATTAGGATTTAGGAATGAGCAAAAAATTTTAAGCAACCGCGGCTCCCTAAAATTTTTAGAAAGATCCAAAATTAAGAATAAAAAAATATTTATATCAACATAATTTACACATTATAAACTACTTAATGGTATTAATATTATTATGAATTGATTTATTCATAATAAGAAATTAAATTTTTAATATGCTATCAATTACTGTAAAAAATATTTTTTACTCATTAATTATGGTATTATTACCATTAGAATATATAGATTATATCCATATAAACTTTTTTAAAAAAATAATCCCCTAATTTTGGATCTTCCTAAAATTTTTAGTCATCTGCGGTTGCTTAAAAAATTTGCTCTAAGAATATGCTCAAAGGGAATTTGGGAGAAAATTTCTAACCGCAAAAGTCAAAAAAAACATTGTTTAATATTTAGCCTTAAAAATATTTTTTATTTAGAAATACTCTACTCCTTATAAACTATCCAATGATATTAAATTTGGGATATTTTAGATCATATAAATGTATAAAATACCCTACGTAAAATTATATATAAGACAAAAAAAATATTTTATGTATAAATTTGTATAAGGTTTGCATAGGGTATTTTATACATGTATATGATCTAAAATATCTCAAATTTGATATCATTGGATAACTTATAAGGAGAAGAGTATTTTTTAAAAAAATATTTTTAAGACTAAAAATTAAACAATGCTTTTTTGGCTTTTAAGTACATGCATGCGCTTACAAATTTTCTGAAAATTTGAAATAAAATCATAGTAATATAGTATTTAGGTAAATGTACCTAAAAGTTTAAAAAGTCTAATGTTCTGTTTCAAAGAAGGGATATAAAATAAAAAGGAAAAAAAATGAATAGAAAAGAGATTGAGAAAGGAATCCTTTCCTTTCCTTTGTTTCAAGGATAGGAAGGAAAACGGAAAAGAGAATAGGAAGGAAAACGGAAATGAGAAGCTGCTCTCTGTCACTGTCGTGTCCACCAGCCATCCATCTAAACCCTCTCGGCTAAATGTTCCGGGCGTCGCCGAGCTCCAAGGCGGCTGCGCTTTGCCCCTGGCGCTGCCCATCGAGCTCCAAGGCGTCGATGACGAGGGAGATGGCAGGCGTCGGTGACGAGGGAGATGGAGCGAGATCTGGGAGGTGTCGGTGACGATGGAGATGGGGCGAGATCTGGGAGGCGTCGGCAACGAGGGAGATGGAGGTGTCGGCGACGAGGGAGATAGGGCGAGATGTGGCAGACGTCTTCTTCAGTTTTGGTTCTGTCCGCTTGCGGAATCTTCGAGGCTAAGCATCGCCTCTTCTTCCTCCACCAGTTCTCAACAGGTTTGATGGGGGTCTGCCTTCGGTGAGCAGGACAGCATCCATGGAAGCGAAGGGGCCTCGAAAGCAGGTCTACCTCCTTTGCCGAGTTCGTCGTCCTCCCGCTCGTCTTCGCGAAAGCAGGGAGTCGGCAGCGTCTGGGAGAGAGGCGAGGGCGCGAGAGTACACGTGAGGGAGAGGTACACGCGAGAGTTTCGAGCAAAAGAGGGTACACGTGAGGGAGAGGTACGCACAATGGATGGAAATTGTTTTTCCGTCTAAAATGGAGAGGGGAAAATTGCCTTAATTTTTTTTTTTTTTCTTCTCTTTTTTATTCAGTGAATTTCACGAGAAAAAATATAAATCTTTCCTTTTCCTTTCAGATATTCCTCTACTGTTTAGGTTGTAAATTATGTTTTTTTAAACAAAATTTACAATAGAAAGAATGTAAAACATATTAATTAATTATTATTTATTAATTTTAAAATTATTATTAACAAATTATATGTATGAATTCTGGTTTAAATACCCATTGATTTTTTTGTCTGTTTATCTCTTTAGTATATCTCCTGGAACCTGAGCGAGCATTCAAAAATTTATTCCATATTTTTTTGTGATGGTACTTCTAACGGATTGAAGATATTTCATAAGCAAAATTTTGAAAATGATACCTTCATTTTTACTTTGATTTAACGTTTATGTAAAGTATATACATTAATTGTTTCTTAATTACAACTAGAACCCTTTTCTCCGGCATCGATCTCACATTTTATATTATTATTATTTTATTGTTTTTACATCGATCTCACATCAGCAACGCGATATGAGTAGTTAAAATGAGGTTAGCTCAACACTGACTCTACAATTGGATGAATTAATCAATATTGTCAATATTGAGATTAAACTATAAGAAGACATTTTTTTTAAGTATCATCAAACCCAATATCAATAGTTCGATTCATTGGGACAAAATATATTATGATTTGCCAACATGATATAAAAACGGGGAGATCTCTCTTCTTAAATGTGTTTTGAAAATATCTTCAGATTTGTGCAATATTTTAAAAAAATAATAAAACCTGTGCAGTACGAATGTCAAAATATATTACATGACATTAAGGCTGTGTATATAAGAAACTACATAAAAAAGATGGAAAGAAAAATTTAGGAAGAAAAGAAAATGGATGAAAAAGAAATGTAAAGCACGTGATTCACACGTGATAGCAAAAGAAAAGGAAATTCGTCGCCTCAGCCTCTCCGCCTCCGTCAACGTGACCCTTGGCCTCTCCGCCTCCGTCGACGCAAAGGCAGCAGGCGACGCGAAGGCCTTCTCCGGTCCGATCGGCGACGTGTGCAGGCGGCAGGCGACGCGCGACGCGTGCAAGCGGAAGGTGACGCGAAGGAAGACGGCATGTGGTTGTCGAGGCGTACGGGGAGAGGCGGACGTCGAGGCAGCAGCCCTCTCTGGTCTGGTCGGCGACGTGTGCAAGCGACCGGTGACGCGCGATGGGTGCAGGTAGCAGACGACAGGAAGGCGGACGGCAGGCGGATGTCAAGGCAGATGTGCGAGGCGGATGGGGAGAGGCAGATGTCAAGGCAACAGCCTTCTCCAGTCTGATCAGCAACGTGTGTAGGCGGCAGGCGGACCGGCGAGGCAGACGTGTGAGGCGGATAACAAGCGTGGAGCAAGGTGAACTATAGGTGTGGAGTGAGGCGGATGTCAAGGCGGCACAATAGGTGTGGAAGAGGCGGACGGCAGGCATGGAAGGAAGAGGATAGGCGAGGCGGATGTGAGGTGTGGAAGAGGCGGATTGGCGAGGCAGACGAAGCATGGAGCAAGGTGGACGGTAAGCAGCGTGGAGCGAGGCGCGACGCGTCTCCGCTCACTTTCCTTTCGATTTGGATGGATGCCGATTCAAAGGAAAACTTAGGGTGTGTTTAATAGAGAAGAAAGTAAAGAGGAAGAGATGGAAAATAGTAGAGAAGGCTATTTTGAGTTATTTAATCAGAGGGATGGAAAGTAGAAGGGTTGCTACAGTTGCATATTTTCCGCCCAAACCCCATCCGCCCAAATCGGACGGATTGCGCAGACGGCCGCTGACAGGCGCTCGTGTGGCTCGCTGCTGCTCCCGTCCAGTGACGGCAACGGCGACGAGGAAAGCACTACTCCCGTTCGCTTTCGCATCGCTCGCTGAGGACGGTGATGGTGTTTAGGAAGGCAACGCTCGCTGCTCGCATCGCGCATCCGTGGAGCTCCTGAGGACGGCGACAACGATGGTGAGGACGACACGATGCGAGGGTGACGCTACAGACAGCGATGCGATGGCGATGAAGTTGACGGACGCTCGCGAATATGGCTCAATGGGAGAGAGAGGGACAAAGCAGTGGCACGTGACTTGCATGTGCCTTTCCTTTCCATTCTCTCTTTTTTCCATTCCCTCCTCAAATCCGTTCACTCTTATTATCTGTCTATCCCATTAAATACAGCCTTAAGAAGAGAGATCTTCCTGATTTTGGCTTTTTCAGTGCCCAGCATCGCTTATAAGTTTTATCCCTGTGTCATGGCTATTCATGTTTGTGTAACCTGTTTATCATCTCATTAATATTCGTACTGCATAGTGTTATAAACGGGTTGATTTGTGTGTGTGTATATATATATATATATATATATATATATAAAAGAGAAATGATGGTTTTTTCACTGTTTATTTGGACAGATAGAAATTATAGAAAGGATAAACGGAAATCAACCCGATTCGGCGAGAAAACGAGCGAAAAAATGAAAAGGGTTCGTTTGTTAAACGTACCCTAGCATGAGGAAGCCCCAGTGCCATTCCAACGCCGCGGCCGCCGTTTTATTGCCGTTGCTGCCATTCCAACGCCGCTAACGCCGGTCGATGCTGCTTCTCTTCTCGGCAAGGTATATTTTCTCCTCCTTCCCCTTCTGCCGCCGCCGGTAAACACTGCTGCCTCCTCTTATGCTGCCTTCCAAAGCCCTTCTTCACCCTCCTTCACTCATCCGCCGCCTTGCCTCTTCCACCACCGAGCCTCTTCCGCCGCTGAGCTGCCCCTTCTATCGCCCTCTATAACCCTTCTTCACCCTCCTTCATTCTTTCGCCGCCGAGCCTCGCCTTCTGCAGCCAAATCCCTCTGTGTTAACCGATAATAAGGTTCCAATTAGCATCAGACAGAATACCAAGATCAGGTTAGGGCATCGTTATTGTTTGTCGATAGACCATGATTTCATCTTCTATAAACAAAATTTCATCTTCTGCAAAAGAACAAAAGTTTTTACCTTGTTATTTGTTTAGTCGCCCAATAACTTCATCTTCTGTAAACAAAATTGTGTGGGCAATCTTTATTTGATAGTATTTATACGAAATTGTTTGCTTCATAAAGGTTTTATAATGCAAGTCATACGAATGTTGCAGCATATATTGGATTTGATCATAATAATAATAGTAATAATGTTAAACTTACATTGTCATAATTGTTAGATTTTGAGGGATTGGTTAATAGTATTTGTTTTGGATTGTGTTAGTGAACTAATCTTGATGGACCATGTGTTTTATTTATATGATATTTTATGTAAAGTGTTTTATACGTGCTAAAGTGAATTATTCATATTTTATTATTTTAAAGTATTTATTATAATTTTTTAATTTTTTTATTATATACTTATCTTTTTAATATTTTTATTTTAATAATAATTATGTTTAATGATAATTATTTAATTTATAGGTATTTAATTATATTTTAATAATAATAAGAATATAAGAATATAAATACATAGTATATAAATTAATTTATTTTTTATTTTTTTTCTTAGTAAATACTTTCCACTAGTTTTCTTTTCTCTCTAGTAAACACAGCCTAAAATTTTCTATATTTTCAAAACACTTAGGCCGAGTCCAAAATACCTAACTCTCACCTTCTTGCTCACTAGTTACCTCCCTTGCCGCTTTGCTCACCGCCACTGACGCTAGATACATAAATTGTTTCCATCTTATTTAAAATATTTTCATCTTATTTAAGAGAGAAATATTTTGAAAAATAAACTAAAGTAATTATATAAGATGATAATAAAAAGAAAGTAAATATTATAATTAGATTATAATAAAA
This sequence comes from Costus lasius, assembly GCA_027563935.2. Classification (NCBI taxonomy): domain Eukaryota; kingdom Viridiplantae; phylum Streptophyta; class Magnoliopsida; order Zingiberales; family Costaceae; genus Costus; species Costus lasius. The sequence goes on from CM050446.2 coordinate 140,635,874, forward strand.
CAAATAAACAAACTATATAATGAGACAAATTTTGGAGCCTACGTACTTGATCTTGACTGGTAGGACTTAGGTTTCATATGATAAAAAATGTTGTTGAATTAATAATTTATATTAAAGTTGGGTGAGGGCGAGTCAAGCTGGGTTGGGTCTGACCACATTGGGTATAAATATTTTTGTTCTGACCCTACAGTATTTACTCATAACTTAATTAATTTTAATTGTAGAAAGCACTATAATTGTGCATATAAAAATTATGTACAAAGCCAATGTAAATTAAAAACATGCGTGGTTCATCATTATTTTTAACGTATTGATCATACTATCGGCAGCTTGGCCAGACTCAGGTGGTGCCAGATCCCGCCCACCAACATCATCGACGGCCTTGGACCGCCTACTGCCCCGTGTCCCTATGGCTGCATTCTTGCTACTGAGATGTGCTAGCTGTATGATTACTACTAGCCAAATCGTCGCCTCTTCGTGCCATCCATGTGATCACGTGTGTTGTACGTGATTTTTATTTTTATTTTATTTTATTTTTTTTTGAATTTTTTTTCTCTACAGTTTCTTTCTTAGAAAAAACACGCCCTTACTATAATATTGTATGTGAGCAATATTTTATTTCGGAAGAGAATACAATTTTAATTACTACTTTACAACTAAATCCAAATATGAGAATTAAAATTTAAATGCTAGATAAATTAAGCCACTTATGTAATTAAAGTTCTTTTTCACATCTCAAACAAGCCGAGTCCCAGACTCCCCCAACCCCGTGCAAAAACCTCGAGAACACTTCCATGGTCGGTGATTCAGCAAATCCCTAACTCCTAGTTCGCCGCACAGTGCTTCGCTATCGCCGCCCATTCCCTCGCCTCCTTACCTCAGGGTGAGATTCGGCGGTCTTCTCCTTCCTCGCGGCCACCGACCACCTCAAAGCAACCCCTAACTCCCCCACGCCACCTCCGGCTCTCAGCACGCCTGTAGCCGCAGCGTTACTGGCCGTCTCCTCTATTGCGTATCTATCCCAGTCATGCTCCCCTCAAGAAGTAACTCGCCCCTGCCTCCTTGCGGTACCGGATCAGCCTCCTCAGGCAAGCCCTAACTTACATCCCACCCTCTTGCGGCTCGCTCTGAGCCCTTCTTTGATATGATATCATTTTACGTGGCATCAGCCTGCATCAGGAAGTCACCCATACTTCTTCTGCAGGAGTTTGCGAATAGCTTTGCATATAGGCTCATTTGTTTTGTTGTATGGAACTTTATCGCTTTAATTAATTACTCGTAGGTGCCAAAGGAAAAGTTGGGCGGTAAATTAATTCTCGCTAACAACCAGTTTCTCCTTTCAAATTGGTAACAGTTTTGGTTTATGCCTCCAGCTAGTTCATCTTTATCAACCTAATTTCATCATTGTTTTTTTTACAGTTCTCTTTACCTTTTTGAAGGAATATTATTCTTCCTACCCACATTTATGTTATTTTTTTCTTCAACTGAAGAGAACACCTCTGAATAATTAAAGATGAGCTTGTTAGCAAAGATGGGCGTGACTATCATGAAGCTGGTTGTGGTGGGTGTAACTCCGCCTAATGCTTCAAAAATAAATGTGACATTCAAATGGTACACTGCAAGTGTGATTATGGTTGTGGAGAATTTGGCATGGGAGAGAATTGCATGAGATGAGGGTGTCACGAGGAGTTGCTTTTGTTGGACCAAAGAATCAATCTCCATGTGACTAAGGAGAGATGGGTGACAAGGTGGAAGTTGCAATTCACACAAAAAAAATGGATCTAGCCACCCCACATCCACTATGTGTGTTTTAGGGAGCTATCTGACAAGAGAGAAGATGTGGTACATGTGATGAGACATGATTGCTTGTGAAACTCAATCACCTGACATTTGTTGTATGTCCTGCAAAGAGTTATGGGTGGGAGAAAATGTGTGATCTAATCCACGACTCACAATTGTTAAAGGGACCTAGTCTTATATGGCCCGCTCAATAATTTATTAACTTTGTGAGCATGAACTAATTCAATTAAAATTGCTTAAACCCAAACAAATATGTTAATAAACTCATTAAGCTTTATATACCATGACAGTTCTTCTCCCACTTCTCATATAAGACTAATTAGGGGTATCACAATCTCTCCTACTTAACATTTGATGTTTTTGTTAAGCTCAAGGCCTAAAAAATTCTTGCAACACCCAGAGTCAGTCCGATGGTGGCTCCATCATTCACAAAAACCCTTTTTCCTATTAATCCTTAATAATGTATAAAACTAGAATTGCTATGACCCTATTTATTATAACTTGTTTAATGAGAAAAAATAACTTATTATTGGTGAGTTGGAAGCAGTATGGTCCAATTTAAAATACTTAAGCCCTTGGTAAACTCATTAGCCCTTATACATCATGATAGATTCTTCTCCTACTTCCTAGGACTAAATTAGGGAGTCACATAATCATTTGCCACTTGTACTACGAAGAGGATTATAACACGTGAGGTCTCCTTAAGACATGTTGTCTCTTTAAAAAAATGTGTCATATGCTTTGAAGCAAGGTTTTAGAACTCTACCTATACCAGTCCAACCTTGGAATGATATGTACTAGTGGTACCAACACTACAGTATCATGGTGGTATGTACTAGTGGTACCGACACTAGAGTGTCATGATATTAGTTGTACTGGCACATGATATGTTGATACTAGTACATGCCACTTGTACATATCGGCTCCTGAAACCTTTCTATGGAGAGTTGCACTGGGAGGGAGATGATGTGGTTTGTATAATGATATGTCATTGTTCATGAGACCTAATCTCTCCACATCTGTTGTGTTTTGAAGATATGCATGACTAGAGAGTAGTTGCGATTAGTGCAGTTAGACACGGTCATCATTGTTAAGAGACATAAGGAGAACATCACAACATGAGAGGAATTTGTAAAATATGTTTTCTACAAGCTCAAACATTGGTCTAATACACTTCTCATAAAGGATTGAAAAGCTGGTCCTCGGACCGGCACATACCAGACTATATTGGATGAAAATCAGTGGAATCGGGTGGAGCAACGGAAGAAGAAGTGGAACAGAAAGAAGAAGAAGAAGAGGGGTACCTAGCTGGTTACACTCCCCCCATCTCATAATATTATCATTGTTTGAGTGAGAATGTTGGATGTTGGTCAAGGTGGGTTGGTTAGAGTGTGAATGCTGTCATAATATAAGGTGATTTTGGTGAGCAATTTTGTGGAGAGAATGACTATTGTTGCATGCTGTAGGAGAGGGAGAGTTGGCTGGTGAGAAAGATGATGAACAAAGGAATTCGGTTGTGTGGAGAAAGATGCCAATGAGGGGTGTGGATACTATAGTGCAGGGTTGCATTGGAGAAATAATGTGATGGTGGAATGCTAGGGGACAAAGAACGGGAGTTGTGATGCAATGTGTTGCTACAAGAAGAACTGATTGAGATGCTTGTAAGCAAGGTTTGCAAAGCCAGTTTGGATTTACATTGGACCAGTGTATTCTAGTTTGTACTGGGCAAAAACTAGTGGAACTAGGTAGAGCAACGGAAGGAAGAAGAAAAAAAAGAGGAAGAGAAAGAAGAAGAAGAAAAAGAAGAGAAGGAGGAATCATCTGCCGCCGCCGCTCACCTGCACGCGTTCGCCGCTTGCCTCTTCTCCTTCCTATTCCGTTGCTTCGCCCCTTGGTCCGGTTCAGACCTTCATCAGATCGGTCTGTATTAGAAAAACTAGTCGGTTTGGAGGTTTTGAAAACCTTGCTTGTAAGTGTTGGTAGAAAAGAGATGGAGTGGAAATCTGTTGCGGTTGGGTGTCATGGCAAGGGAGTCAATTGGAAGATGGATGGTTCTCTATGAGGTATTGATATTGCTGATGTCGTTGAGCATGTACAATGGGAGCAGGGCTGATACAATGAGCTATCAAAGAGGATGTGCAAGTGTTTGTGGAGTGTAGGTGGTGGGGTAGCATGTATATGGGCCTTTGTTAAACTAGAACTTGGTGCATATATAGCTATCAAAGAAGTTGTTTGTACTGGAGTAGGAGTGGTTGGAGCTTAAGAAGATGGGTGGAGTGGATGTAGAGGATGGTAGGAAGGTGAGCTTGAGTGTGAGATGAGATACATGGAGAGTAGGTGGCGAAAAAAGTGATTGTGGCAGATGATGGGGAGTGTGTGAACATTCTTGTGAGGATAGTGTGAGCAAGGGAAGGTGACATAGCAAAGGTGGTGATAGATAGGAGGAAAGCGGGAGCCGGCAAGCAAGTTGGAGGGATTATGGTAGAGGGATAATTTTTGGCATCAAGGTTATGAGTTAGGTCTAATAGAATGCGGGTGGGGGATTGGTAGGAGTGCATTGCAATTATATTGACATTTATTGTGAAAGGATGGATGCTGCTTTGGTGGTAAAAATATGACATAAAGTTACTGGGTTGCTAAATTGGTACAGTGAGGTTGAGAAGAATAAGTGAGGAGTGGTGACTTACTGGGGGAAAAGAACTGAGAATAGGAGTGTGTGCTTTTAGAAAATTACTTTGGCTTTGATACATGTTGACATAGAATTAGAGATGAGAAAATGGGGAGAGAAGGAAGATAACTAATATTAAATAATATCAATATTTCATGTATTAAAGTATACCTATTTTATACTTAATAGACCTTTTTTTAAGCTTTTGCAAAGCATAATAGTTATATCAATTATGACCCAATAATAATCATAATAATTTAATATTTATTCTAATTAATCATATACTATTAATATATCAACCAAGGTTTGAAGATTTGGTCTGCCCACGGACCAGTATAAAACGGTCGTGCCAGATAAAAACCCGTGGAACTGGGAGGTAGTGGAAGAAAAAGGAAGAAGAAAGAAGAAGAGGAAGAAAAAGAAGAAGAGGAAGAAGGAGGAAAGGTATCGTGTTGACCATTGCTCGCCTACTTGATCTCCCGCTTGTGTAAACCGTATACCCACTTGTGTCTGCTGCAAACCCACTCGCCCCTCTTTCCTCTTCTTCCTCTCCTTCTCCTTCTCCTCCTTCTCCTTCTCCGATTCGCTCCACCCCTTTGGTCCGGTTCGGACCCTCATCGGATCAGTCCGAACCGGATTGAAATTGTAAGTAAGAAAATATGGGCATAAAAATTACTATAAGGCATCTATTGAGCGAAAAAAAAGATAGGTTTTTGGATTTAGATTGAAGCCTTGAAACATTTATTAGCCTTGGCCCCAAGAAAAAAAATTGAGAGTAATATGTCCCAAAATTGATAGATAACAAAGAGTGCAAATATAATGTATTTATTCTAAGGTTTGAATATTGTTTCTAGTGCTATGTGCCTATCCAAGCTTTCATTGAGATGAATGTTCATATTAAAATTGTAAAGCTCAACTATTCTTTTAACGTGATATTATTTATTTATAGCATAAAACTCGATTATGGTACAAGTTAATCATTAGTGTAAAGCTCAAAGTGCATGATTTTGAGCATTGGGAGCTTCTTAAGGCATATTCATTCATATTAATCATTATTGGTTGGATCCAACATGCATTTACATTTCAACCTTTTCCATCTCCTTGAATGAAAAAGACGTGGGGTTCTTCCTCAAATACCAAAGGGCTAAGGGAAGAATGCCTAATGGTCCTTAGCTATACACCTCTTTGTTCTTTGTTACGTACTAGTTGTTTGATCTTCTTTCTTACGGAGGTGGACCATCACTAATAATGTTTGGATTTGATTATTACTTATTTGGAATTTGAAGATGATTGGTTTATCTTTGCTTGAGTAGGCACAAAATTAATTATGACAATTAATTGATTATTGATAAAATTCTTAGACGATGTAAGACTTTGGGTCAAATTATAGATATTTATGGCCAATTACACCAACCATTAATGTAAGATGATTGCCCCTTTCCTTGTTATGCAAATATGCATCCTCCTAATAAGATATTTAGGCATTCTCTAGGTTTTAGAATAAATCTCATGTACTAATTGCAATCCACTAGTTGAAGCTTTTTAAGAATAATCTCCAACTAGGAAAAAAGCTTATAGTTTATGTTAATAAAATTGAATTCTTTCATTTCATTTTTATGGGAATATCTTCTTTTAGATTTTATACTACACCTGTTGCTATTCTTAAACAGGTTACGAAGAGATTAGAGTATCTTTTATCACTGCTTTTTATGGTCAAGGATGGCAATTGTGAGTCTCACAATGTTTCACGAGATAAATTCATATTCCCTTATGAAGAGGATGGCCATTTTCCTGAAAGTTCACTATTTGTTTGAGTCATGATTTATGCGATTTACATGGAATATAGCTAGGGTACTTGGGTGTGGATGTTTACTATGTATCTTCGTGATTACTCTACATGACTTTGCTAACACCTCATTCTTGCATATGTTCATTGTGAGCTACATTTTAACTAGTTGAAGACTCATTATTGATAACCTTGGCACCCAAAAGGTATTATGGATGACTTTGAAGAAGAGTTTGCCTTTGTGAATCAATTTAGCAATACATTTGTCTCAAACCTTACTCAAAATGGAAGATGACATGTCGGCTTAGTAGGTCTACTGCTTTAATCCTTATGTTTTGGGCTATTCATAATGTCACTGCCCATAACGGAATGGAGCTAGATGAGGAGCAAGGTTCGAGGAACTGATTTGGCAAGCCACTGGACCGGTACTCATTGGACTGGTACATTACCAGTGAACTGCTGGCGAACTAGGCTGCCTCACCGCCGTCCGCTGCCCCAACTACGTTCCAGATTCAGTCCCTTGCCGGATCGGTACCAACCAGAGGAACCGGTCTGGTGCCGCCTTGCCGCCGTTTGCTGCTCCACCTACGTTCCGGTGCCGGTCTCTTGCTGGACCGGTACCACTAGACCGGTTCCTCAAATGCCAAGTTAAGCATGTCTAATTTAGATGTCTTATTTGAGTAAATTAATAATAACATTAATTAATTAAGACACATTAAAATAATAAAATATTTAGGGTGTCTTATCTAGGCTATTATTATTATATAATTGTGGGTTTAAATAAAAAAAGCAAAAATTAATTGCCTAATAAAATAATAGATGGATTTTTGGGTTTTTCTCTTAAAACTCTAACAATCCCTTACAAAAAATATACAAAAGTCCAAATTAAAATAATAAAATCCAAAAGAAAATTTGCACTTAGACATTTATATCACGTAGTTAGAGAAGAGCAATGCTCTACACACTTATTACACGGAACAGTACCGGAAAGTGTGTAATAAACTAGATTTTGAGCTACATACCTTTTGACTCAGCTTTGAATGATGCATACATAATACAATTATTGTGATGCAAGGTTGCTCATTTTTGGCCGTGCGCATGAGTCTTATTTTTCATATAAGTTTGCTAGAAATGTCTAATTTATAGTTTGCGACCGTACACAAAAACTCACATATAGGAGAACCCTTATAAAGAAGTGTGTATAGTCAATTTTTAGAATATACCTTGGAGTTTTTTTTAGAGTTATAACTCTTTCTATCTCTATTCATCAACCATCTTAGAGATGGGGTATTAGAGTTTTTATACCTCCAATTAATACATTAGTATTTTTATAAATTTTTATTATACTCTGTAGTCAACTAGTCAGCTTATTATTACCTATTGAATCTCTTTCTAGTGTCATCTCTGTGCTAGTGGTGTCGTGACTCATTTTGAAGTTTGTGAACTACTCTGGCTGGCTTCTTGAGAGGCAATGGCAACTTGAGGTGACTCCAGGTGAGTTTCTTGAGGTTTCAGAATATGAGGTCAGCTAGTACTTTTAAAGGCACATAAGTTCCTTGTTTGAATTTGTAGGTAATGTGGTCGACATTTGTTCCATTCGTTCCAAAAAAACATCTTGCCTGGAGTCATATCTTGTATTGTTGCAGTGTGTGCTACCGTTTTGGTAACGTCTCTTACCTAGTAAATAATTTGCTCGGATATATAATTTACACAGTTAATAATATATACTGGTTTGCAATTGAACTAGCGCAAGATAACAATGTTTTCAATCAATTCTCATGAGAAAAGAGTTCTATTATATAGCATAATTGGTTTCATAAGAATTTTTAAGTGGGTGTCTACCGATCCGAACCCGATTATAAAAGGGTTCAAATATATATATATAACTATACATATTATATGTATAAAAAAATTATTTGCAAAGAAAAATAAAATAGGTCTAAATCTTTTAACCACTAGGCTTGTTCAAATCGAATAATATAATCGAACTGAATCAATTTTTGATAAAATTGGTTTGGTTTGATTTCAAACTCAATTGGTTTGGTTCGATTTGATTTTTTTAAATTAAAAATTAAAATTTCAGATTGAAGGAGATAAATTTCTGCAAAATCGAACAAAACCGAAATTATTGAATGCAAAATCCGGGATCGGTTCAATCTCGGCTATTAATTTCTAATTTCCCTAATTCGATTAACCCTAATTTTTTTCCCCTAATTTTCAACGCAGACACGCAGTTACACACGCCGCATTGCAACGCTCTTGACACTCGACCTCTCGTACGCTCAGCCTTACCTCCCTCCAAAACGGCAAAACCCTAATTTCCAACTCACTTGCCGCTCGGCCCGCTCCACCTCCAAGTCTCTTCTCACCTCTCCGACTTGCTGCTCCGAGCCTCGACCTTCTCCGGCTTTCTCTTCGGTGACCAGCCTCTGCTCCGCCAGTTCGAGATCTCTCGACTGTCGCTCAGCCTCCATCCGGAGTTTGGACGCCTCCGCCCTCTAGCACGTCGCGGCACCGCCTGCTGCTCTGCCGCTCAGCCTCCACTCCACCTGCTGGTCCTGCTTTGCCGTGGCAACGTGGGTGTGGTCTTCATCTCCAACGCCGTGTTCTTACTCTCGCCTCCGAGGTTTTCCCTTTATTCATCTGTTCCTCTTTTTTCTTGGTTCCGATTATTACCTTTTCGATATTGCATTGTCATTATTGCTCTCGCCCTCTTTTTTATTCATCTGCTCAGCCTCCACTCCACCTGCTGGTCCGATTATCACTTTCCTTTTAGATTTTTCATATCAAATATGATTCTATATTTTCATTCTGTGTTGGATGACTTTCGCACTATGTTTTCATTCTTCTTGTCAGATTCTTATCTTGGCAGCTTTCGAATTATGTTTTCAATCTGTGTTCGGTGAAAAATTTCACTCAAATTTTCATTGTGTTAAGCTACGTTAAAAAGCCAAATTTCGGTTTTAATCGGTTTGAGCCGAAGTTCAAATCGATTTCCCTCAAATTCGGTTCGTTTTCGGTTTGCAAATTTGAGTAAAAAAAATTTTGATTCGGGTCGGGTCGAACCAATTAGACAGGCCTAATTGAGAAGACTTCCACAAAATGCGCTTTGCATGCATACCTCAGACGAAAGCCACAGGAAGGAACCAAATATACGGCACATCTGTCATCAAGCGATTAGAACCACAAGTTACTATTAACTACATACTTCAATTAAAAAACCCTATAGCTACATAGTTCAATTAAAAGAAACTAGATCACATAGATTACCCCACTAAAACACTGTCATTGATAATGTAAAACTACCTGATATTCGGTAACACATAATTATTGGGTTCTCATGGTTGATATTTTATAGGCCTTATGAATAGAATGTGACAAGGGAACATCAACAACCTAGAGTGGCAAAACTAAGCATCATACAATACAAAAATTCTCCATAACATATGTAAAATACTAAAAAAAGCCCTACAAGAGTTCGAGATGAAACTTATTTATTAAAGCTCTATTGCAAGTCCTTTGTTCATCTCAAAGCCCTCATCGACGAGTTCACAACCCTATCTCTCACGTCCCAATATCCCAAACCCTATCTTCGCCGTCAGTTCCCATCGCCGCCGCTTGCCAAGACAAGTTGAGGATGCCGTTGCCGAGCTAGCCCGCAAACCCTTCCTTGTCGCCGCCACTGCCAAGACTCGAGTTGACGACGCTGATGCCGGGCACTTAGCCAGCCTGCAAATCTTTCGCGGCCAATTCGCTGTTTGCCTCTTGTTGTGGCCAGTTCGCTATTCGTCTCTTGCTGTGGCAAGTTCGCTGTTCACCTCTTGTTGCCACCAGTCAATTCGCTGCCACTCGCCAACAGACACCAACGCCAATGCGCTCCACTTTCCAGTCCTTAAATCATTTCCTTGCCTTGTAGCCGATACTTGCTAGCCCAGTAGTTTACTCATCATCGTGGGTACTTTTTTTAAGCAACAGCCAAGAGCGGATGCAAAGCCCTACATATATGAAGATTAGTACTTGTTTATTTTATTATGATATTTATTAGAGATAATGTAGGACACAACACATATTAAACATCTTGCAAAACCTTAAACACAATTTAAAGCTATTAGAAATAACGTAGAACACATTTTATTTGTGCACTTTTAATATTATTGGTAATTTGATATCATGGCTGCATGAAAATTGGTAACAATTTGTTGGATGTGTTTTTAAACACTTCTGTTTTTAAACACTTTTGTTTGTGCTGTTGTGCATTTGTTGGGTTTCCGTAGTATGTACAATTTATTGGTATTTTTATTTGTGTTGTTGAGGAGGAAGATGAGAAGATTTGAGAAATTTGGACAATTGACAATGGTGAATATTTTGTTTATGGAATTTTAATATTATTGGTATTATGGCATGACAATTGTGTCTTGATAATTTGTTGGATGTGTTTTTTCTTTTGTTTATGTTGATGTGCAATTGTTGTTTTCTTTTTATTTGTGCTATTTTATTTGTGTGGCTGTGTGCTATTAAATTATGCATTTTGTGTATAGCTTTCTTAAAAAACACTCCTAATTATAAATGTTTTCTTCTATTATGATTATAATATTCAATGGAGCAAGTGTTTTGCCGGAAAAACTATGAAATTTTTTTAGTCGGGTTAGCGGGTACCCATTTTACCCTACTCTACCTGAAATTTAGCTATAAATAAGTTTTTATAAGTTCAAGTAACTAAGTATATTGTAAGAAATTTAATATGATAAGTATTTAAGTCAGGTATTTATAGGGTTCGAGTTGTAAATGAGTTGTAAGGTTTATTTGGGTTCGAGTTAGGGTAGTATGAAAAAAAGTGGGTACTTTACTTGCTACTATCCCTAGGTAGCACTCATGCAAACCCTTGCTCCCTTGAGGGTCGCACCTACACCAACGCCCTACCCCTCGCTGGTCCGACCCATCGGTGGTGCTGGGTGAAAAAAAAATTGACACTAGAGAATTTACCTTCCCGACCCATACCCTTTCTACTCGCTCACAATCTTGCCTCCGAGCAAAGGTGAGAAGTCGTTGCCACCTCCCCACTCACTTGCTAGCAATCTCTCTTAGCCCTAATCGTCGGATGACATGCCTAGTGAGAAATCATTGCTGCCGCCCCACTCGCTTGCGATCTCTCTCAAACTTAATTGCCGGACAACAAATCTAGCAAGAACTTGCCGCCGAAATCAGCTCACTCCGATAAGAAAAATCCTCATACATCTTAACAGTACTTTACCTTTAATCCATCAAGAAGCAGAGCATTCACTAGTCCGGTCCCTGTTCGAAGTAGCAGAAAAAATATTATTTTTTTGTCCTCTGGTGGCTGGATGAAAATTTTGGACCTAGGAATAACAATATTATATTATATTTTTTATTCAAAAGACGTAAATATTATATTTTTAAAATACATTAAACAGTTCTCGGCAAAAGTATTCTCATGTTTGTGGATCCTTTAGTTAGCAACTTATTTAAAACTCCCGGCTGTAATTTGTCATGATCTGCATGTGCACATTTTTTGTGATGTGTTATTGTAGTTGACCTAAGGTTTGGGTAGTAGCAGTTTATAATGTCTTTGGTTGATAACTATAACATTCTTTTGATGCTCCATATGTTTTACGAGGATATGAAATTGGTCTTATTGTGTTTTTAAGCTTGTCTGGCCTACTAGTAGATTTTCCTCGAAAAAGTATAATACAACAAACATCTCACGTTATGCTTCGAAGCTAGATAAATGCTGCCAGTTCTCATAGCTGTATAAATTATAAATTTATGTTGCTGTGGATATGTTCAAGGTTGTCTTATGTTTATGCAAATGCATATTTATAGGATTGTACTTTGCACTGTTATTCATATTACATGTTTAGATCCTTCTTTATCTTGTCAATGAAATAGTTCTAATGTACTTGATCGTAAATAGTACTGAATGTCTTTTCATGTAATTTATAATCTACATGCTTGTACTGTACTGATATGTATGTGCAGTATTGGTATTTATCTACCTGCACGTTTTACCCAATACTCATTATTTTGTACATGTTAATGTAGCAACTTGTGTGTATACACAACTCTCTTTTTCCCTTTACTTTCTTTCACAGTTCATTCATGTGCGGAATCTTTTTTTCTTCTTATCTAATCTAATATAATTTCTTTTAAAAAATGGTTAAAACCAATGTGCACTCCTTACGTAGATCAATTATAACCATTTGAGGATTATCTCACGAAATTGTCATGGATCCTTTCTATATAGATAGATCGACCTCTAATGATAGATTTTATTTCCATTTTCCATTTTCAACAAACCTTCTTGAAGGAGTTCTAAATGTTCTCCTGTGATGTGCAAGTGAGATTATTTAGGAATGTGCGAAAAGAATGCAATAGAGTTTTAATAAATAAGTTGCATCTCGAACTCTTGTGGAGTTTTTTTAGTATTTTACATATGTTATGTAGAATTTTTGTATTGTATGATGCTTAGTTTTGCCGCTCTAGGTTGTTGATGTTCCCTTGTCACATTCTATTCATAAGGCCTATAAAATATCAACCATGAGAGCCCAATAATTATGTGTTACCAAGTATCAGGTAGTTTTACATTAACAATGATAGTGTTTTAGTGGGGTAATCTATGTGATCTAGTTTCTTTTAATTGAACCATGTAGCTATTATTAACTTGCGATTCTAATCGCTTGATGACAGATGAGCCGTATATTTTGTTCCTCCTGTGGCTTTGGTATGAGGTCTTTATGCCATGCACATTTTGTGGAAGTCTTCTCAATTGAGTCGGTACCACCTGGTTCACCTGTACCGTACCGGTCCAGCGGCTCGCCGGATTGATTCCTCGAACCTTGGTCTATAATTAGTTTATTTTTTTCAAACTTATTGTCACATGATAGTTCTAGCATCCATTCATATAAATATATCAATCTTCTAATCAAGGTTTGCAAAACCTATCCACCTCTGCACCTAGTACTAATCTTGTTCTAGTACCGAGATAAGGTCAGACCGGTTTGTATCGCCCATACTAAATTTTCAAATGTTGCTTCTAACATCATTCTGCATGCAAAGTATTAAAAGCAAATACTAGATAAAGGAAAGGTGCCCTACACCTTTTAATATTCTATCTTCTACCCTTAAATGTCTTGTTCTCTAGGATGTGATAAGCATATAGTCTAGTGGCTTTTTCTGCCCTGGGCAAGACCAAGTATGTTAATCAACTAACCTTCACTTTCTTATATTGTCATTCAATGCTCAAAAATAAAACTTTTTAAATGTGAAGACATAAAATTTATTACAGACTAAATTCTATAAAAGAAGGTATTTATTTATATGTATTTTTTAAAAAAGCTTAGTTTCTAATCACTTTTATTTATTCACTTTATTAATTTCTAAACCTCTTAATTCAATGAAGAAATTTAAATAAGTTAGCCTCTATTTAAACCAAGCAAATACCCCTTATATTATCTCTTTAAATTAATTAAATCCTAAAAGAAAACGAATGCGTGTCTTGAGAGAAATAAAAAAAATAATATTCTTTTAATTGTTGCATGGCCTAAGTTATTTTTTTTTATTAAAGTCCACAAACTTATTGCCTTGTTCACACGTATTCCTTCCCTCCTGCAGCAACAATAATGAGGGTGGATTTCGAGCAGGTGCCAGAAGCTGGGTTTCTTCCGCTTGTCATCTACAGTGGAGTTTCATGGCCCGAGAAACTGCACTCCAAACGGTATAATTTTTAAAAAATAGCGGGTATGGCCCGTAAAAGCTGCGGACCCGCTGTCTCTCAACAATGATGATTGTGTCTAACTGCATCAATCGCAGTTTCTCTCTAGTCATGCATATCTTCGAAACATGACAGATGTGGAGAGATTAGGTCTTGTGGACGACGATATATCATTATACGAACCACATCATCTACCTCACAGTGCAACTCTCCATGGAAAAGTTTCAGGAGTCGTCTCCCTAGAAAGGTTTCAGAAGCCGATCTATACAAGTGGCATGTACTAGCATCAACATACCATATGCCGGTACAAGTAGTATCATGACACTCTAGTGTCAGTACCACTAGTGCATACCATCATGACACTGTAGTGTCGGTACCACTAGTACATACCATTCCAAGGTTGGACTGCTATAGGTACAGTTCTAAAACCTTGCATCAAAGCATATGACATTTGTTTTTAAAGAGACAACATGTCTTAAGGAGACCTCACATGTTATAATCCTGTCCTTAGTACAAGTGACAAATGATTGTGTGACTCCCTATTTTAGTCCTAAGAAGTAGGAGAAGAATCTGTCATGATGTATAAGGGCTAATGAGTTTACCAAGGGCTTAAGTATTTTAAATTGAACCATACTGCTTCCAATTAAATAATAATAGATTCTTTTTTCTCATTAAACAATTTATAATAAATAGGGTCAGAGTAATTCTAGTTTTAGACATTATTAAGGATTAATAGGACAAGAGTTTTTGTGAACGATGGAACCACTATCGGACTGACTCTGGGTGTTGCGAGAATTTGTTAGGCATTGAGCTTAACAAAAACATCAAATGTTAAGTAAAAGAGATTGTGATACCCCTAATTAGTCTTATATAAGAAGTGAGAGAAGAATTATCATGATATATAAAGCTTAATGAGTTAATTAACATTTGCTTGGGTTTAAGCAATTTTAATTGAATTAGTTCAGGCTCACAAAGTTAATAAATTATTGAGCGGGTCATATAAGACTAGGTCCCTTTAACAATTGTGAGTCGGGTTGTAGATCACTCATTTTCTCCCACCTATAACTCTTTGCAGGACATGCAACAAATGTCAAGTGATTGAGTTTCACAAGCAATCATGTTTTTTCACATGTACCACATCTTCTCTCTTGTTGGATAGCTCCCTAAAACACATATAGTGGATGTGGGGTTGATAGATTCATTTTTTGGTGTGAATTTTAACTTCCACCTTGTCACCTATCTCTCGAGTCACATGCAGATTGATTCTTTGGTCCAACAAAAGTAACTTCTCGTGACACCCTTATCTCATGCAATTCTCTCATATGCCAAATTCTCCACAGCCATAATCACACTTGCAATGTACCATTTGAATGTCGTATTTATTTTTTAAGCATGGGGTAGAGTTACACCCACTACAACCAGCTTTATGACAGTCACGCCCATCTATACTAACAAGCTCATCTTTAATGGTGTTATCTTAATTGACGAAAAAATTAACATAAATATGGGTAGGAAGAATAACTATTTCTTCATGAAGGTAAAGAAAAATATAAAAAAAACAATGATGAAATTAGGTCGATAACGATGAATTTGCTAGGAGGCATAAATTAAAACTCTTTCCTATTTGAAAGATGAAATTAGTTGTTAGCGAGAATTAATTTACTACGTAACTTTTCCTTTGGCTCCAGTGAGTAATTAATTAAAGCGATAAATTTTTATAAAACAAAACATATGAGTTTATTTGCAAAGCTATTTGCAAACTCCTGTAGAAGAAGTATGTGTGATTTTCTAATGCACTAATGCCATGTAAAATGATATCACATCAAAAAAAGGGCCCGCAGCGAGTCGCAAGAGGGTGAGATGTAAGTTAGGGCTTACCTGAGGAGGCTAATCCGGTTCCACAAGGAGACAGGGGTGAGTTACTTTTTGAGGGAGAATGAGTGGGACATATACGCAACGGTGGAGACCGCCAGTGACGCTGCGGCTACATGCGCGCTGAGAGCCGGAGTTGGCGTGGGGGAGTTAGGGGTTACTTTGAGGTGGTCGGAGGCCGCGAGGAAGGAGAAGTCTGCCGAATCTCGCCCGGGGGTTAGGAGGTGAGGGAATGTGCGGCGGTAGCGAAGCACTGTGCGGCGAACTGAGAGTTAAGAATTTACTGAATCACCCATCATGGAAGCGTTCTCGGGTTTTTTGCGCGGGGTTGGGGGCAGTCTGGGACTCGACTTGTTTGAGATGGGGAAAAAACTTTAATTCCACGAAGTGGCTTAATTTATCTAGTATTCTAAATTTAATTCTCGTATTTAGGTTTGGTGTAAAGTAATTAAAATTGTATTCTCTACCAAAATAAATTATTGTTCGCATATAATATTATTCTATATGCTCTTAAATAGAATGTGATTTTTAAGTTCAATACATTAAAAATAATGAGAAACATACATAATTTTTAATTTACATTGACTTTGTATATAATTTTTATATGCACAATTATCATGTTTTCTGTAAGTAAAATTAATTAAGTGATGATTAAATACTGTAGGGGTTGGAAAAAATATTTATACCCAGATGTGGTCAGACCCTGCTCAGCTTGACTCGCCCTTGACCCAATTTTTAATATAAATTTTTAATTCAGCAACATACTTTATCAATTATGAAACCCAAGTCCTACGGGTCAAGATTAATACGTGGACCTCCAACATCTCTTATCACAAAAGTATCAATATATTTTTATCAAAATTGTTAGTTCTATATGTCAATTATCGCATAGAAAAAATTGTATTGCATATTTTATATTTGCATTGTAATTTTTTCATAATTTTTCAGTACTCTCATAATAGATAATAATGTAATATCTTTTATAATAAAGATAATAATGTAATATCTTTTACGAATAATAATGATGTTGAGATAGATAATAGACTCTATAACATTAATTCGAAAAATAAAGTGAGAAAAAAAAATTTCATTTCATTTATATAGTAATATTATGAGAGCATTGAAAAATATGGAAAAAACACAATCCAATGTAAAATATTCAATACAATTTTTCTATAACGATAATACATATAGAACTAACAATTTGATAAAACATATTGATACTTTTGTGATAAGAGATGTTGGAAATGTATATCAACTTATTTTTAATAATAATTTAGCTTTTAAGAAAATAATATTTGATCTTATAATATTTTATTAATTATTTGATTGCTATTGTGATACATGATTTAACTTTATATTTTCTTGATTACCGTGGTTATTATGTCAATATTTTAATACTATCAAAGCGGATTTTGTTGAAAATGTATAAATGTGAGAAACTTAAAATCAAAAATATATTTGATTATCATAGTGTTGGTAAAATTCATTTTAAGCTTTTGATTTACGGATGGTTATGTATCTCTTACTATATATTTTATTAGTAATAATTAGACTTTAACCGAAGTCTTTGTGACATAGTTCTCATATACCGCTAACATATAGCGGTGTTGTATTGATTCAAAAAATCCAAGAAATTGAGAACAAATTGTTTACATTTTCTTTAAAATATTTTCATTTTATTTAAGAGAGCAATATTTTTAAAAAATAAATTAAATTAATTATATACAGATGAAAATAAAAAAAATAATTATTATAATTGGATTATAATAAAAACAAATAAAAAACTATCTAATGGGACAAATTTTGGAGTCTACGTAGTTGATCTTGACCTGTAGGACTTGGGTTTCATATGATAAAAAAAATGTTGTTGAATTAAAAATTTATATTAAAGTTAGGGTCAGGGCGAGTCAAGTTGGGGTGGGTCTGACCATATTGGGTGTAAATATTTTTTTTTCTGACCCTAAACAGTATTTACTCATTACTTAATTTTACTTGCAGAAAACATTATAATTGTGCATATAAAAATTATATACCAAGCCAATGTAAATTAAAAACATGTGTGGTTCATTATTATTTTTAAAGTATTGAACTTAAAAATTACATTATATTTAAGATCATTTAGTATAATATTGTATGCCAACAATATTTTATTTCAGTGAGAAAACAGATTTAATTACTACTTTACACTAAACCCAAAATATACAAGAATTAAAATTTAAATGCTAGATAAATAAAACCATTTTGTGGTATTTAGGTTATGTTTCTTTGGATGAAAAACTAAGAGGAAAGAATAAGGAGCATATAAGTTCAATGTGCTTTTCATTTTTTTCTTCTAATTTTTTATCCAAAAGAAACACAGCCTTAAGTTCTTTTCTCCTCTCAAACAAGCCGAGTCCCAGACTCCCCTAATCCTGTCACAAAAACCCAAGAACGCTTTTTTGGTTAGTGATTCAGCAAATCTCTAACTCCCAGTTCGCCGCGACTGTGCTTCGCTACCCGCTGCCCATTTCGTCGCTTCCTAACCCCCCCGACGGGCGAGATTCGATGGTCTTCTTACATCATCGCGGCCACCGACCTCCTCAAAGTAACCCCTAACTCCTCCATGTCACCCTCCGACTCTCGGCGCGCCTATAATCGAAGCGTCATTGGTCGTCTACTCTATTGCGTATCTGTCCCACTCATTCACCCCTTCAAGAAGTAACTCGCCCCCTGCTTCCTTGCGGTACAGGATCAGCCTCCTCAGGCAAGCCCTAATTTACTTCCCATCCTCTTGCGACGCACTGTGAGCCCTTTTTTTTGATATAATATCATTTTACATAGCATTAGCCTGCATCAGGAAGTCAACCTGCACTTCTTCTGTAGGAGTTTGCGAATAGCTTCGCAATATAGGCCTCATCTTGTTTTGTTTGTATGAAAATTTATTGCTTTAATTAATTATTTCGTAGGTGCCAAAGGGAAAAAGTTTGGGCGGCAAATTAATTCTCGCTAACAATTAGTTTTACTTTTCGAATTGTTAACATTTTTGATTATGCCTTCTAGCTAGTTCATTTTTATCAACCTAATTTTCATCATTGTTTTTATACATTTCTCTTTACCTTTTTGAAGTAAATAGTTATTTTTCCTACCCACATTTATGCTTAATTTTTTCTTCAATTAAAGAGAACACAATTAAAAATGAGTTTATTGGCAAAGATGGGCGGTGAGCTGTCAGTGAAACTGGTTGTGGTGGGTGTAACTTTGCCCAATGCTTCAAAAATAAATATGACATTCAAATAGTACATTGCAAGTGTGATTATGACTGTGGAGAATTTTGGCGTAGGAGAGAATTGCATGAGATGAAGGTGTCACTGAGTAGTTGCTTTTGTTGGACCAAAGAATCAATCTCCATGTGACTCAAGAGAGATGGGTGACAAGGTGAAAGTTGCAATTCACACAAAAAAATGAATCTAGCCACCCCATCCACTATATGTGTTTTAGGGAGCTATCCAACAAGAGAGAAGATGTGATACATATGATAAGAGAGAAGATGTGGTACATATGATAAGACATGATTGCTTGTAAAACTCAATCATCTAACATTTATTGCATGTCCTGCCAAAGAGTTATGAGTGGGGAGAAAAAGTGTGATCTAACACCACGACTCACAATTGTTAAAGGGACCTAGTCTTATATGACCCCGCTCAATAATTTATTAACTTTGTGAAGCACTGAACTAATTCAATTAAAATTGCTTAAACTCAAGCAAAGCTTAATAAACTCATTAAGCTTTATAATATTATGATAGTTTTTCTCCCACTTCTCATATAAGGCTAATAAGGGGTATCACAATCTCTCTTACTTAACCATTTGATGTTTTTGATAAGTTCAAGGCCTAACAGATTCTCGTAAACACTCGAAGTTAGGTCACGATGGTCGCTCCATCATTCACAAAAACCTTTTTTCTATTAAATCCTTAATAATGTCTAAAACTAGAATTACTTTGACCCTATTTATTATAAATTTATTTAAACCAAGCAAATACCTATTATATTATCTCTTTAAAATTAATCAAATCCTAAAAGAAAACGGATGCACGTCTTGAGAGAAATAAAAAAAATAATATTCTTTTAATTGTTGGCATGACCTAAGCTGATTTTTTTTATTAAAGTCTATAAACTTTTTGCCTTGTTCACAACGCATTCCCTTACCTCCTGCAAGAGCAACAATAATGAGGGCGGATTATGAGCGCTAGCGCCAGAAGATGTGTTTCTATCCGCATGTCATCTACAGTGGAATTTTGTGGCCCTAGATACTGCACTCCAAACGGTAGAATTTTTCAAAAATAGCGGGCGCGGCCTAGAAAAGTTGTTGGCCCGTAGCTCCAAACGTGCCCTAAGTCAGACATGTCATCTTCCATTTTAAGTAAGGTTTGAGACAAATGTAATGCTAAATAGATTCACAAAGACGAACTCTTCTTCAAAGTCATCTAGAATACTCTTTGGGTGCCAAGGTTATCAATAGTGAGTCTTCAACTAGTTAAAATGTAGCTCACAATGAACATATGCAAGAATGAGGTGTTAGCAAAGTCAATGTAGAGGAATCACCAAGATATATAGTAAACATCCACACCAAAGTACCCTAGCTATATTCCATGTAAATCACATAAGTCATGCCTCAAACAAATATTAAACTTTCATATAAATGTCTATCCTCTTCATAAGGGAATATGAATTTACCTAGTGAAACATTGTGAGACTCACAATTGTCATCCTCGACCATAAAAAGCAGTGATAAAATATACTCTAATCTATTCGTAACCTATTTAAGAATAGCAACAAGTGTAGTATAAAATCTAAAAGAAAATATTCCCATAAAAATGAACTGAAAGAATTCAATTTTATCAACGTAAATTAGAAGCTTTCTTCCTAGTTGGAGATTATTCTTACAAAGCTTTAACTAGTGGATTACAATTAGTATATGAGATTTATTTTAAAACTAAGAGAATGCCTAAATATCTTATTAGGAGGATGCATATTTGCATAATAAGGAAAGGGGCAATCAACTTAGATTAATGGTTGGTATAGTTGGTTATAAATATCTATAATTTGACCTAAACTCTTGCATCGTCTAAAAATTTTATCAATAATCAATTAATTGTCAGAATTAATTTTGTGCATACTCAAGCAAAGATGAACCAATCATCTTCAAATTCCAAATGAGTAATAATCAAATCCAAACATTATTAGTGAGGAAAAGACGGTCCACCTCTATAAGAAAGAAGATTAGACAATTAGTACATAACAAAGAACCAAGAGGTATAGATAAGGACCATCAGACATTCTTCCCTTAGCCCTTTGGCATTTGAGGAAGAACCAAACGTCTTTTTCATTCAAGGAGATGGAAAAGGTTGAATTGTAAATGCATGTATGGATCCAACCAATAATGATTAATATGAATGAATATGCCTCAAGAAGCTTCAATAAAAAATCTCAATGCTCAAAATCATGCGCTTTGAGCTTTACACTAATAATTAACTTGTACTATAATCAAGTTTTATGCTAGAAATAAATAATATCACGTTAAAAGAATAGTTGAGTTTTACAATTTTATTACGAACATTCATCTCAATGAAAGCTTGGATAGGCACATAGCACTACAAACAAGATTCAAAACCTTAGAATAAATACATTGTATTTGCAATTTTTGTTATCTTTCAATTTTGGGACATATTACTCAGTTTTTTTCTTGGGGCAAGGCTAATAAATATTTCAAGGCTTCATTTTGAATCCAAAAACCTATCTTGTTTTTTTTCGCTCAATAGATGCCTTATAGTAATTTTTATGCCCATATTTTCTTACTTACAATTTTTTTAAAACATACACTCTTTTGAAGATTATAGGTAATCCGGTTCGGATTGATCCGATGAGGGTCCGAACCGGACCAAGGGGGTGGAGCGGATCGTAGAAGGAGAAGGAGGAGAGGAAGGAGAGGGCGAACGGGTGAGTAGCAGATGGCAGATGGCTGAGGCAAGCGGGCGATCGAGTAGTCAAGCAATGGACAACACGATTCCTTTCCTCCTACTTCCTCTTCTTTTTTTTTCTTTCTCTTCTTCTTTCTTCTTCCTTTTTCTTCCGCTGCCGCCCAGTTCCACCGGGTTTTTGTCGTCTGGTATGACCGTTTGGTACGACCGTTTTGTACTGGTCCATGGGCATACCTGATCTTTTAACCTTGGTTGATATATAATAGTATATGATTAATTAGAATAATTATTAAATTATTATGATTATTATTGGGTCATAATCGATATATAGTTATTATGCTTTGCAAAAGCTTAAATAAGGGCTATTAAGTATAAAAATAGGTATACTTTAATATCGGAGATGCGGTATCGCCTCCACAAGCGTTATGTACCCCGTTCGTATAGGTAGTGCCTTCTTGATCAATATAGTAGCCTACACCAAGGGTCAGGTACCATCGAGGAGTACCGTCTCACCTTCGAGACGTTGCAACTCCGTTGCAATTTGCAGGAGGACCCTGAGTTAGTTTTGTCGAAATTCAAGAACGTGGTCCGTGCGGATATCCGCCGAGCCTTACCTACGTATGGATCGGAGACCCTTGACCAAACTTTTCAGCATGCTCGAGACATCGAGCATGACCTTTGCGTCGCTGCAAGATGCAGTGACCTTGGCCCCCCATAGGCGTCCACATGCGGGCGGTCCCCCGCAACCCCACCCGTGACTTGAGCAGCCAGAACCGCGTCCGGATCCGAGACCCGTACCCCCGGCCCAACCATCCCCTAAGCCCCCACACCTCGAGGCTTCATCTTCTCGGCCCACTTGGGAAGAGAAGGGTAAGGCCCCCACAGTTGGCACCTCTAGTCGCATCACTTGCTACAACTGTTTGCAGCTGGGTCACTTGTCGCGTGAATGTCCCAAGAAACCCGCTCGAGGCGACATGGGTTCGGCTCGCATCACCACCATAACCCCCGCTGAGCACGATGTTGAGGTGGAGTGTTACACTAGTGACGAGGAGTCGGGTCCGTCCACACTTGTCGTCCGTTGCAACCTTGTGCAACCCGCGCCTACCGAGGATTGGAGGCGCTCGGGCATTTTTACGACTTACATTAAGTGCAATGGGCACTCGTGTAAGATCGTCATTGACGGTGGTAGTAGCTTGAACATGGTCTCTCGGACCGCGGTCACGCGTTTCGGCCTTCCCCTGGAACCCCACCCGAGACCTTACTCTATCGTATGGGTCGATACTACGAGCCTTTTGGTCACACACCAATGTCAGGTCCCCATCGCATTTGGGAACTATTATGAGAAGGTATTGTGCGATGTTGCGACTATGGACGTCACTCACGTCCTCCTTGGTCGCCCGTGGTTGTACGATAGGGTCCCGGCTCTGACCAAGGAGCTTCGTGCGTCCACCTCTAAGGGCCTAATTACGCCCTCGGCACTTGCCCCTCCACGTTCCCCCATGGTCTCCCTCATGCGCACCCTGCGCTGGTTCGCGAGGCCCATGCGGCCAAGACCATCTACGCGCTCATGATGCGCGAAGTGTAGGACCCTGTCCTTTGCCTTGATCCAGCGCCTCCTGTTGAGGTGTCCGACCTCCTTGCCGAGTTTAGTGATATCAGCCCCGAGGATTTGCCTCATGGCCTTCCCCCGGAAAGGGAAATTTAGCACGCGATTGACCTTCTCCCGGGAGCACCCCTCCCTAACTTGCCCCATCATCGCCTTAACCCCATGGAGCATGCTGAGCTACAGCATCAGGTGGATGATCTCCTCACTAAGGGGTACATTCGCGAGAGTCTCAGCCCTTGCGCCTTTCCTGCGCTCCTCACACCCAAAAAGGATGGGTCGTGGCGCAT
The DNA here is from genome assembly GCA_027563935.2 of Costus lasius. Taxonomy (NCBI): domain Eukaryota; kingdom Viridiplantae; phylum Streptophyta; class Magnoliopsida; order Zingiberales; family Costaceae; genus Costus; species Costus lasius. The sequence goes on from CM050446.2 coordinate 140,659,584, forward strand.
GTGTGTCGATAGCCGCGCCATCAATCGAATCACTATCAAGTATCAGTTTCCCATTCCTCGGCTAGACGATATGCTAGATTTGATCTCCGGCACGTCTTGGTTTTTCAAGCTCGACCTCCGGAGCGGATATCACCAGGTCCACATTCGCGAGGGCGATGAGTGGAAGACCACGTTCAAGACCAAGGTTGGTCTTTACGAGTGGCTCGTCATGCCATTCGGGTTGTCCAATGCCCCATCTACGTTTATGCGCTTGATGAGTCAAGTCCTTAGGCCATACATGGGCAAGTTTTTGGTCGTCTACTTCGACGACATTCTGATCTTTAGTCGGACCCGCGATGAACACTTGGAGCATCTTCGCTCCACTTTTGAACTCCTGCGCAAGGAGCACCTCTTCCTTAACACGAAGAAGTGTGCCTTCATGACTAACCAGGTGTATTTCCTTGGTTACATTGTGTCCGACGAAGGCCTGTCCGTTGATCCTACGAAGGTTGAGGCCATCCGGCATTGGCCTGAGCCTCGCACCGTGAATGAGGTTCGTAGTTTCCTGGGTCTTGCGAGCTTTTACCGCAGGTTCATTCATGGGTTCAGCACAATTGCAACCCCCTTAACCCAGCGTCTCTCTAAGGACGACTTTGAGTGGACCCTTGCCACTCAACAGGCTTTTGATATTATTTAATATTAGTTATCTTCATTTTTCCCCATTTTCTCATCTCTATTTCTATGCCAACATGTATCAAAGCTAAAGTAATTTTCTAAAAGAACACACTCCTATTCTTAGTTCTTTTCCATTGGTACGTCACCATTTCTCACTTATTCTTCTCAACCTCACTGCACCAATTTAGCAACCCACTAATTTTTATGTCATATTTTTACCACCAAAGCAATATCCGTTAAAGCCATCCTTTCACAATAAATGTTAATATAAATGCAATGCACTCCCACCAATCCCCCAACCGTACTCTATTCGACCTAACTCATAACCTTGATGCCTAAAATTATCCCTCTACCATAATCCCTCCAACTTGCTCGCCTCCCGTTTTCCTCCTCTATGACACCACTTCTACTATGTCACCACTTGCTATGTCACATTCCCTTGCTCACACAACAATGTTCACACCCTCACCATCTGACTATCATCTTCCACAATCACTTTTTTTGCCAACTACTCTCCATGTATCTCATCCCACACTTAAGCTCACCTTCCTAACATCCTCTACATCCACTCCATCCATCTTCTTGAGCTCCAACCACTCCTACTCCAGTGCAAACAACTTCTTTGATGGTTATATATGCACCAAGTTCTAGTTTAACAAAGGCCCATATACATGCTACCCCACCACCTACACTCCACAAACACTAGTATCTCCTCTTTGATAGCTCATTGTATCAGCCCTGCTCCCATTGTACATGCTCAACAACATCAATAATAACAATACCTCATAGAGAACCATTCATCTTCCAATTGACTCCCTTGCCATGACACCCAACCACAATAGATTTCCACTCCATCTCTCTTCTACCAACACTTACAAGTAAGATTTTCAAAACTGGTCCAAATCGGCTCGTTTTTCTGATACGGGCCGATTAGATGAAGGTCCGAATTGGACCAAGGGGCGAGCAACGTAATAGGAATGCGTGTAGGTGAGCGGTGGCGGCGGACGATTCCTCCTTCCTTCTCTTCCTCTTCTTTTTCTTTTTCTTCTTCTTTTTCTTTCGTTGCTCTACCTGGTTCCACCAGTTTTCGTCCGATACAGATTGAAATAAACCGGTGTTATGTCGATCCGAACCGGCTTAACCTTGCTTACAAACATCTCAAGCAGTTCTATTTGTAGCAACACATTGTATCACAACTCCCATTCTTTGTCCCCTAGAATTCTACCATCTCATTATTTCTCGAATGCAACCTTGCACTATAGTATCCACACCCTCCTTGGCATCTTTCTCCACACAACCAAATCTTTGTTCATCATCTTTCTCGCCAGCTAACTCCCTCTCCTACAACATGCAACAATAGTCATTCTCCCCTCGTGCTCACCAAAATCACCTTATATTATGACAGCATTCACACTCTAACCACCCCACCTTGACCAACATCCTAAACATTCTTACTCAAATAATGACAATATTATGAGATGTAATATTTTAAAAATGGGTCCGAACCGACTAGTTTTCCCGCGGATGCAAGTTCCAGAGCAACAGAAGAGGAAAGAGAGAGGAGGAGGAGAAGAAACTTGTGGGCGAGCGTAGGTACCCCTCTTTTTCTTCCTCTTCCTCTTTTTCTTCTTTTTTCTCTTCCCCTTCTTCTTTCTACTTCTTCCGTTGCTCCACCCGATTCCACTAATTTTCATCCAGTACGGTCCAGTATGTGCCGGTCCGAAAACCAGCTTTTCAAACCTTTATGAGAAGTGTATTAGGCTAATGCTTGAGGTTGCAGAAAAATATATTTGATAAATTCCTCTCATGTTGTGGTGTTCGCCCTATGTCTCTCAATAATGACGATCGTGTCTAACTACACTAATCGTAGATTCTCTTTAGTCATGCATATCTTCAAAACATGACAGATGTGGAGAGATTAGGTTTTGTGAACGATGACATATCATTATACGAACCACATCATTTACCTCATAGTGCAACACTCCATATAAAGGTGTCAGGAGCCGTCTCCATAGAAAGGTTTCCGAACTATACAAGTGGCATGTAGTAGTATCAACATACCATATGTCGGTACAACTAGTATCATGACACTCTAGTGTCGGTACCACTAGTGCATACCACTATGACACTGTAGTGTCAGTACCACTAGTACATATCATTGCAAGGTTGCACTAGTGTAGGTAGAGTTCTAAAACCTTACTTCAAAGCATATGCCACATTTTTTTGAAAGAGACAACATGTCTTATGGAGACCCCACGTGTTATAATCCTCTCCTTAGTACTAGTGGCAAATGATTGTGACTCCCTAATTTAGTCCTAGGAAATAGGAGAAGAATTTGTCATGATGTATAAGGGCTAATGAGTTTCCCAAGGGCTTAAGTATTTTAAATTGGACCATAATGCTTCCAACTCACCAATATTAGGTTTATTTTTCTCATTAAACAATTAATAATAAATAGGGTCAGAGTAATTCTAGTTTTAAATATTATTAAGGATTAATAAGAAAAGAGTTTTTGTGAATGATGAAGCCACTATCGGACTGATGGGTGTTGCGAGAATTTATTAGGTCTTGAGCTTAACAAAAACATGAAATGTTGAGTAAGAGAGATTGTGATATCCCTAATTAGTCTTGTATGAGAAGTGAGAGATAAATTGTCATGATATATAAAGCTTAATGAGTTTATTAACATTTGCTTGGATTTAAGCAATTTTAATTGAATTAGTTTAGGCTCTCAAAGTTAATAAATTATTGAGCGGGTCATATAAGATTAGGTTCCTTTAACAATTGTGAGTTATAGTGTAGATTATACCTTTTTTTCCACCCATAACTCTTTGTAGGGCATGCAACAAATGTCAGGTGATTGAGTTTTACAAGCAATCATGTCTAATCACATGTACCACATCTTCTCCCCTGTTGTATAGCTTCCTAAAACACATATAGTGGATGTTGGGTGGCTAGATTTTTTTTTTGTGTGAATTGCAGCTTCCACCTTGTCGCCCATCTCTCTTGAGTGACATGGAGATTTTTTTTTTGTCCAACAAAGATAACTTCTCGTGACACCCGCATCTCGGCAGTCACGCCTATCTTTGCTAACAAGGTCATCTTTAATTGTGCTCTCTTCAATTGAAGAAAAAATTAACATAAATGTGGGTAGAAAGAATAACTATTTCTTCAAAAAGTTAAAAAGAAATGCAAAAAGAATAATGATGAAATTAGGTTGATAAAAATGAACTAGCTGGGAGGCATAAATCGAAACCGGTAACAATTCGAAAGGTGAAACTAGTTGTTAGCGAGAATTAATTTATTGCCCAATTTTTCCTTTAGCACCAGTGAGTAATTAATTAAAACGATAAATTTCTATACAACAAAATAGATGAGCTTATATGCAATGCTATTCGCAAACTCCCGCTGAAGAAGTACGGGTGACTTCCTGATGCAGGCTAATGCCATATAAAATGATATCATATGAAAGAAGGGCTCGCAGC